>CM077809.1:114899248-116099248 GCA_039764185.1 Tamarix austromongolica | reverse complement strand
TCCAATGGATCAAATTCCGGATTGCCTCTCTCTCAAGTCAAGCCTTCCACCCCAAAACAATATCCGATCTTAAACCTGCACAAGAGATCTGCTCCCCACCATTAGTGGATCATCGCAGGACTCATTCAACCAAGGTAGTATCAGTACGGGTCCAATACTGAGTAAGTCCCACTACCCTCTCTTATGGGAGAGACGTAAACTATAACATCAAGTGCATATTGAATCATGGTGCATTACATTGATACAATATTATGCATACTCAATACCCACATCATAAGTCCTACCATATACATATAATAACATGCGAAACATATGTAACATCTTAAACCGATAAGAGATTCAGATAAACCAACCAGACATTTATGGATAATGTTAAACCAACCAACTAGGCATTTAGCCCCACGGACATTACTTAGGGACATGTCCAGCCCCAACCGAGTAGACTCATACTTTAGATCTTTGGTAAATATAGTCGATTCACATCATAGTATTTATCAATTCATGTGAGTGCGGGAACCCCACTATTATAGCCGGTGGAACGGTCACGAGGGCCATGCCCTGCCACTATTTTAGCCGGTGGACCGGTCATGAGGGTAACATACCCTGCCACTATTATTTGTCGGTGGACCGGTCTGCCCCCGACTCACATGATGTTTCACTATAATTACTTTGTGTCTTTCCCATGTCTTATCGTTATTACGTTTGGTTTGTTGAGGACAGAATCCCCCACTATTATAGCTGGTGGAATGATCACAAGGGCACATGCCCTGCCACTATTATAGCCGGTAGATCGGTCACGAGGGTAACATACTCTGCCACTATTATTCGCCGGTGGACCGGTCTGGGTCTGGCTCAACATCTTCCTCTTTAAGTAATTAGTGTCTTAACGTGTCTTATTCAAAAGAATTTTACCCTTAACATATATGTCCTAAAAGGCCACGCGACATCCATCATAACTTGCAGCTTACTCATATTAGCACATACCAGACAAGAGCACGAGAACATATCTCGGTTCCACGCTGCACGACACAATAAAACAGATAACATATAGAATACAACATATAAATCGTACAAGGCATCCAAGGTAAGTAAAACACGTAACACAAACGGCCTTAGTTACGTCCTTACGAAACACCCATAAGTAGAGGTAAGTAGAGACTTACCTGAATCCGAAGCTAGCTAAGCGAGATAAGAGGGAGAGAGAGATCACTAGTTTGAGGATCCACCATAAAGCTTTCCTAAATCGCCGATAGACATCGAAAACTAAGTTAGAAACTATCCTATTGATCAATAATTTCAACTATTATAATTTAATCGATACAAAGAGACACAAACTATTTTTCTTGGAAAAAGTGTTCGAAACTTAGGACTTAAAAGCATAGCTCTATTAAGATTTAAGATTAAATATAAATCAAAACGGATTAATAAAAATACACTTAGGACATTTCAAATTAATTTGGAAAGCCCAAGAAAGATAATCGATTATAAGTTAATTTATCGAAGATAACTTATTCATTAGGTTTTACAACTAAATAGGTAAACAAACCATTTGCATAGAACCAAATCCAAATCGATTAGACTTAAAACATAACTTAAATTATTTAAAACCCAAAGACAGAAATCGATTAGATAAAAGACGCATAGCAAAATCAATTTTATAAAACAACCCCTGAATATTATGGTTTTTAATCCCTAAACTACGAATCGACCAAATCACTTTGATTACCTCAAATTGATAGTTTTAAAGCACAATCAAACTAGTTTTAGATAAATCTAGATAATCAATTTCAACAAAACAATCTTCCGATTAACCAATTCATGACGATCCATTTTCAAAATTAGGGTTTTAAAGCCCGCGACATAAACTCGGGTAATTCAAATCAATTAATTCCAATTAAATATATTAGAATACAATTAGGATCATTTCAACTACTTCTATAAATTTAATTTTAGAAAAACAACTACACAATTAACCAATTTCATAATCTCACTTGAAATTTAGGGTTTTAGGCCCGAAAATACAATTCGGTTGAATTCTATTAATTCAATCAAATTGAATGTTTAGAAATGCAATTAAACACATTTTATAACATATCAACTAATCAATTACTCAAAACCAATAAAAGAAATACACAATTAAGCACAATTAGGGTTTTTGAGCCCGGAACGTAAATCCGATCAATTCTTGCCAAAACATATCAATTGATAGTTCGGAAATATAACTAAACATATTCTAATGTAATTTATATAGTCAATTGAATAAAATAACCCGATTACACAATCCAATTTAAACCCGCGGGAGTTTTGACCTAAAAATCCAATTCCGATTGATTACGCACAATTTTCCCTAATCAACACTTCTGATATAAAATTAAATACATTTTAAACAATATTATAAAATCAATTGAGCGGAACGACTCAATTATGCGACCCAATTTTGTCACACACGAATTTTGACCTAGAAATCAAATTCCAATAAATTCTGCATAAATTTCTCAAATTGACGATTCTAACATGAAATTAGATACATTTAAAAACATATTGTATAATCAATTTCTCCAAAATACCTAAATCGGACGAATCCGCAAAATCTGGGCATAACCCGGCCAAAAATCCAATTTTTCCAAAATTCCAACATAACCATACAATTAACCTATCCAAATCATTCTCGCAGCACATATATACATAACCAAACAGTTAATATAGCTTATCACAAGCTAAATCATACTCAATTAAATCAAATCAATGTTAGGTTTTTTCAGCAAATTATACCAAGTGAAATCAACGAATCGGGACAAAGAAAGGCCGAAGAAGCTTCGTCGGGGGACAGGGGTGGCTCGCTGATGGTCAGCGAGGCTCGCCGGAGCTGGACGGTGGCTCCTCGCTGCTGCTGTTGCTCCTGTGCTACTTCGGTGGCCACTGCTTCTGTTGAGGTCGAGCTAGCTGTTGCGGCTGCTGCTGCAGCGTCGCCAGTGGCAGCTGGTTGGAGGTCGGCCGACGGCGGGTGGAGATCGGCGAGTAGGGAGGAGGAGGAAGTGAGGGAGGTTAGGGCTGCGAACAGGAGCACACATAGGGCACCGACGGAGCAGGGGTCGGGGAAGTTGGGAAAAGAAGAGAAGAGAAAAAGAAGAAAGGAAAAAGGAAAAGGAAGAGAGGGGGGTCGGGGCACTAGCTGGGTTTGGGCTTCTAGTTTTTTTTAACAAATAGACTTAAAATAAAATACTATAAGTTTAAAAATTATTATTGAAAGATTTTATCTAAAATTTATTAAATGTAAGTTATTTCGTAAGGTTCCGAAAGCTTATTTCGTAAGGAGATAAATAAGAAACGTTAAAGCTTGTACTAACACCATACTCACCTGGTAAGTCAAGCTTGTAGGCGTTATCATTGATGTGTTCCACTACTTGAAATGGTACATCACCCTCAGGTAGGAGTTTTGAATGTCGTTTCTCTAGAAAACGTTCTTTCCGTAAGTGTAACCAAACCCAATTACCTGGTTCAAACACTACCTTCTTGCGTTCCTTGTTGGCTTGTTGGACATATTGTTGAGTCTTCCTTTCAATGTTCAATCGTTCCTTGTCATGAATCATCTTTACAAATTCTACCTTCATTTTTCCATCTTTGGGACAATGCATCAACTACCACATTTTCCTTACTTTGTTTGTATTTGATCACATAAGGAAATGTTTCAATGAATGCCACCCACTTGGCATGGCGTCTGTTCAATTTTTATTGTCCTTTCAAATGCTTCAAAGACTCATGATCTATGTGAATCACAACTTCCTTTGGCCATAGATAATGGTGCCAATTTTCCAAAGCCCTTTCCAAGGCATATGCCTCCTTATCATAAGTAGGGTAATTTAGGGCTGCCCCGCTCAACTTTTCACTAAAATAAGCAACTAGATGACTTTCTTGCATCAAAACAACTCCAATACCTATTATTGAAGCATCGCACTCAATTTCAAAAGTTTTAACAAAGTTAGGTAAAAGAAGCAAAGGTGCATTAGTTAACTTTTCTTTTATTAGATTAAATGCCTTTTCTTGTTCTTCCCCCCACTTAAACGACATATTTTTCTTGATGACTTCAGTACGAGGTGTGACAAAGCTACTAAAATCATGCATAAACCGTTTATAGAAGCTAGATAAGCCATGGAAACTCTTCACTTGGGTGATTGTTGTAGGTATTGGCCATTCTTGGATTGCCTTCACCTTTTCCTCTTCCACCTCAAGTCCTTTCTTACTAGCAACAAAACCAAGAAACACAAGTTTATCCGTGCAATATGTGCACTTCTTGAGATTAGCAAACAACTTTTCTTTCCTTAGAATTTCCAAGATAGATTCAAATGCACTACATGTTCCTTAAAGTTTTTGCTATAAATTAGGATATCATCAAAATACACAATGACAAATCTGCCAATATATTCACGTAAAACATGGTTCATCAAACGCATAAATGTGCTCGGAGCATTAGTTAAACTGAAAGGAATCACTAACCACTCATATAAACCATATTTAGTCTTAAAAGTTGTTTTCCTTTCATCACTTTCCTTCATCCTAATATGATGATATCCACTCTTAAGATCCACTTTTGTAAAGACACAAGAACCATGCAATTCATCCAACATATCATCTAATCTAGGAACGGGATGACGATACTTTACCGTTATGCTGTTGATGGCTTGGCAGTCAACACACATCCTCCATGTTCCATCCTTCGTAGGAACTAATAGCACCAGAACTAGGCAAGGACTAATGCTTTCATGCACATACCCCTTCTCTAATAATTCACCTACTTGCCTCTAAAGTTCCTTGGTATCCTCGGGATTACTCCTATAAGCAGGTCGGTTTGGAATTGACGCACCTAGTATGAAATCAATCTGATGTTCAATCCCTCATATTGGAGGCAATCCATTAGGTACCTCTTCATGAATGTCATCTTCAAACTCTTGTAAAAGAGAAACAATATCGCTCGGCAAAGTACCGACGAGATCATTAGTACATAAAGAGCCTCCTTGTACACGAGTACAATAAGGGGCTGGTGTGAAAATAGTGCTCTCTTGATCTCACTTTTTTTTTGCAATGTAATTGAAATTTTCCTCTCTTGCTCTCACTATGGCTGAAATCCCTTTTGTTTCTTTTTCTCTCTAATCAATACTTTTTTGTCTTTTTTTTTAAATCTTTTTTTTTTCAATTTTGGCCTTCATTTCTTTTTCTTTCTTTTGTTCATTTGATCTCTGTAACTTTAATTGGTCCTCCCTGACCTGTCATGGATTCAATGGCACAAGAATAATATGTTGCTTTCTATGAGTGAAAGAATACCTATTTGTGAATCCATCATACGCAACCCTCTGATCTTACTGCCATGGTCTTCCCAAGAGTAAATGGCTTGCATGCATAATAGCCACATCACAAAGCACCTCATCTTCATATTTACTAATGGATAATGCCACCAATACTTGCCTTTTTACCTTGATTTCACCACATTCATTCTGCCACTGAAGCCGATAAGGGTGAGGATGTTTCAAGGTAGTTAAGGCCAATTTCTCCACCAAATAAGTGCTGGCTACATTTGTGCAACTCCCTCCATCGATAATGACACTACAAACTTTATTTTTCACAAAGCACTGAGTATGAAACAAGTTCTCCCTGTAGTTACTTTCTTCCTCCTTAACCTGCATATTGAGAACTCGCCTTGCTACCAATAAATCTTCAACCACAACACTTTTCTCATCATTAGCATCCTCTAAAGGTGGCATGTCATCATCATCTACTTCTTCCTCGTTCTCCGATTCAAGCTATCCTCGTTTTTATCACCTGATCACCCTTTTGTTTACACATTGGTGGTTATGTGTCCCCGCCCCTGGCATTTAAAACACTTAATATCACGTGTTTTAGAACTTGAAGTTTCAGTATTACCTATAGTAGCAGCGGTTGTTGGTTTGGCATTCTTGGAGTGTTCAAATTTTGGCTTATTTTATAAATGCTCATCCCTTTTTAGAGCTGTCTTCCACATGCTATTGGTAGCCATAGGGTGCCCCCTCATAACCAATCCTTTTCGTTTGAATTGTTCCTCCACCTTAATGGCTTGATGCACCATATCTGTCAACACAACATAATGTTGCATCTCAATTATATCCGCAATATCACGATTTAATCCGTGTGAGAACCTAGCCATGATGGCTTCCCGGTCCTCGTCTACATTAGCCCAGATCATAGCTACCTCCATCTCCTTGTAATATTCTTCCACACTTTTGGAAACTTGATTTAACCTCTGCAACTTTTGATATAATCCCCTATAATAGTGGTTGGGTACAAAATGCTTCCTCATAAGCATTTTCATCCCCTCCTAAGTATCCACGGGTGGCTCTCTATTCCTTCTCCTATTAATCAGTAATTGATCCTACCAAACAATGGCATAATCAGTGAATTCAATTGTAGCCAACTTAACCTTTTTTTTTTATCTCCGAGTAGTTGTGACAATCAAACACCATATCCATTTTAGTTTCCCACTCCAAATAAACTTCAGGATCACCTTTACCTTGAAAATATGTTATTTTAATCTTTATGTTTCCCAAATCATTATCCCTCCTTGGGATACTCATCCTAGCTTCTTGATTCTCATTCCCACGCTGAAACTTGCCCTAGTTCAAATATAGCTCATCAAACTCCGACTCCGCCTCTTCCACAACATCCCACCACGAAACACCCCCACCTTGCTACCAATTGGGGATGTCTTTTTGATTTCTCCTAGGAGCCTCTGCTTCTACCCTGTCCAACCTATCATGAATAGGTTCTAATTCAGCCCTCAACATATGCCTCATCTCCCCTAACAAGGCTTGCATTTGGAGCTTCGGAACTGCAAGTTGTTGAACTTCTTTGGTTGTATCTTCTTGATTTTTGGACATATTTAAAATCTGAAAAACAAAGTTAGAATCCTCACAAGCACTCCCTCATGTGTTTCTCTCAAGAATTGATACACTCGCGCTCGTGTTTTCACACTGAATGACTTTTACCCTCTTATGGTTTCACACACTCTTGCCTTTTTTTCTTCCACTTTTTTGTGTTTTCTTTAGTTCTTAATCGAAATTCTAGAAACTAATTCAAGATAATCCCATAGCAATTCAAAAATGATAAAAATAAATGAGAAACAACCAAAACTAACCAAAAGGCCAAGAACTTAAATAAGGTGAGACATAAGATTGAAACGAAGTTTTCCTACTGCAATCGTGTACCTTTTTTTTCACTTTTTTTTGACCATTTTTTTTTACTAGAATCATATACCTTTTTTTCACCTTTTCTTTTTTTTTTTATGATTTTTTTCTTACTAGAATCGTGTACATATACATTTTTTTCTTTTCTTTTTTTCCCTATAAGAGGTAACTGTATATAAAAGAAAAACGGAAAATGAAAGATAGTCAAACTTATCTTAGAATCAAAGCTCTGATACCAAATGATATGAACTCCATCAATAGCTGTGATGAAACCCAATAGCAACGATGGTTTAGAACCCCAAGATTGTGAAGACAAGATTGCTTGAGCGTTGACCCAACACCTAACAAGATGAAAACCAAGACTACGAAGGATTGAAATGCCAAACCTAGAAAACTTGAGAATCTCTCAACAATCAATGTGATAAGTTAAGTTGTTTGAACGCCACAAGATTAACTTGATAAGTTCTACAAGTTCTTTTAAGAATGAAGAGGAACACAAAACCTCACAACTATGATAATTTCTAAAAACGTTATATATCCTTATTCATCTTGAAATACCCATATATATACTTGGAACAACCCTCTAAGAATAGGAAAAGTCACAACTAAAGCTTTAAAACACCCTCCTATAATAGGAAAAGTCATAAATAAAGCTAGAATACGAAAAGTCATAAATAAAGCTTTAAAACAACACAAACAACAAAATAAAAAGGTTCCCACGTTTTTTAGGCCTCTCAGACTTCTAAAGGCAACCATAAATAGCTAAATGACTAATTTTAATGTATTTAACATAACCATTCAAGACCATGTTTTAATCCTCTATTTAATATCTTGGAACTCATCAAATTCATGCCTTTTGATGGTTAGATCATGTTGGAAATGTTTGTGTACGAATATTAGTCTCTTCAACTTCTTTGATGATGTTGACTAAGTCTTAATTATTATTTGAGCCCATCTTGGTCTATTTAGAATCAGTCCAAATCTCTTGGATTAGCCCATTTAGTGTTTCCTTGAAATGTTTGGCTCTAAGTCTTGTAATTGGACCACTTAGAAGCAACAAAGGGTCTTGTGAAGGATTTGCATCATCCCCAAGTGTATGATTTACAAGTCCAGTGTAACACCCCAAAATTCACTATTTTTTTAAAAGTGGAAGTAACTAAAATATTTAATTTAAAACCCGTGAATTCTGGGGATGTTACCGCCACACTTAGTACCAAACCGGTTCACTCCTACCGTTCCGGTACCAAGTCCAAAGGCTAAGAAAACGCTATTAATAATACCATACAAATCCAAATTTATAAAAAAAAAATGAGAATCAGAGTATATGCAAGTCTTACATGATTCAAAATACCAACTATTGTTTTTTTAGATAATAACTAAACAATATTAGTAAAATTGTTTCGACAATTCAAATATAATAAAAGTAACATGAGTCATAATTTTAAACAAAGGAAAAAACACGCCTCTCCAGGAACTGATCCAACCCAAACATCACTCCGCCCCTCCCGATGTCCCATAGACATCGATAGCATCAAAGTAGGTGTCTCCTATCTGCAACAGATTAGACGGGCCTTCTACTCGTGGGAATGAGCAGCACCCATGAAACAGGTGATCAGTACGCTACGTACTGAGTAAGGTAACCGAGTACTAAGGCCGACACATAACACATTAAATCATGCAAGATAATGATCATATACAATTACAACCCATACATATGATACATAGAAGCATAAAGTGAAACCCATAACTTATAATCAATAAATCCACACATGAGGCCCAAAAGATCCAGATTAATTATTTAATCATCCTTTTATCGGAAGTCGATACACACCATGCCTTTTATCAATTCCATGCGGAAGCAGGAACACCCCACTATTGTAACCGGTGGGCCGGTCACACATAGGACCTCATGTCCTAGCCACTATTATTACCGGTGGATCGGTCACATATAGGGTAAAACCCTAACCACTATTCCTGACCGGTGGATCGGTCTTATTTCTGCTTGCATGGTGTTTCACTGTAAGTAATTAATGTCTTTTAAGAGCTTTAACAATTCTGGTTTGTGTTTATCGAGCTTGAGTCACCCCACTAGTATTGCCGATGGGTCGGTCACATATAGAACCTTATGTCCTAACCACTATTATAACCGGTGAATCGGTCGCACATAGGGTAAAACCCTAACCACTATTCCTGACTGGTGGATTGGTCTGGACCCGACTCAATAATCTTCCACTTTAAAAGATTAATGTCTTAAGTATTTTAATCACAACATTTGCCATTCACAAACATTTGCCCAGACATGCATGACTAACTCCATGCAACCTTAGTTCCCACGCAAACCTTAACTCATCCTAAACCACACTTCCATGCAACCCTAGCTCCCATGTAAACCCTAACTCCACGTACCACACTTCCATACAAACCCTAGCTCCCATGCAAACCCTAACTCTATGTAGACATACTTCCATACAAACCCTAGCTTCACGTAGACCATACTTCCATGCAACCCTAGTTCATATGCAAACCCTAGCTCCACGTATATCACACTTCCATGCAAACCCTAATTCATAAGCAACCCTAGCTCCACGTAGACATGCTTCCATACAAACCCTAACATCATGCCATTTCATGCAAAACCCTAACACTATGCCATTTCATGCAAACCCTAACACCATGCCATTTCATGCAAAACCCTAACATCATGCCATCCCATGCAAACCCTAACACCATGCCATTTCATGCAAAACCCTAACGCCACATTGTTACACTCCCCATCATTATTTTACAACCCTAATATGCATGTCTTAAGGCCACATCATACAATAATAATAACATAAACATACCCATAATCCTCATGCCATGATTTATCCATACCAACATACTTCAAGTCTACTTTATACCACATACAAAATAATTAATAATGATAGACATAAAATACATGGCATATGAAGCACATAATGCATATAAACACACAAATGGCCTTAGTAACACCCTTACCTAAATTATCACCAGTAGTCTTGGTATACGTTCCTATTCCACTTGGGGGATTTGACTGGGTTCACCTATTATATAAAAGTATACTAGAATTAGGCTCCATTATAAAATTTTATTATTCTCTAACTTATTCTAATATTTGGTTTTTAATTAAAAGTAATAATAATAATAATAATAATAGTAATACATTATTAATAATACTCTTATTAGTAGAATATTAATATTAATAATACCATAAATCTTACAATTACAAAGTGGCTTTCAAAACCACCCATTTAATAATAATTCTATTTGAAAATGGTAATTATAATATTAATACTATATATACTTATAATATAAAGGTTAATAAAGATAATAATGATAATATATTTAGTAATAATGTTAAAAAAATGCTAATAATAGTAATAAAAAGCAAGGGTGCGACACCTAATTAAGATTTTAGGTTTCGAACCCCCCTGAATAATTGTAATATTAAATAAATAATTACACTAATAATATTATTATTAATATTAATAGTAAACATGTAATAATTCTATTAAATAACTAAAATTTGAGAATAATAATTTATCTAACTCAAGAATACTCCCAAACCTGTCAACAAAATTTAGCAATTAGGTTATAGTTGATAACAATAATAATAATAATAATAATTATAATAATAATAATTAAAATTGAATTAACATTAAAAATTAGGATAAAAGCAGAATAATTATCAATAAATCAAAAGGAAGTGTTGAAAAGGTCTAGGGTTTCACCTTGAGTTGGAGAGGATGGGTGGCACCGGCGGTGGTGCCCGGAGGTTGCCGGAAAAGTGATCTAAGAGGGGTGAAAATGGAGAAAAAGAGGGAAGGGGAAAGGAGAAAAATAAAATAAGTTGATGGGTCGGTGGAGGAGAATTAGCAGGAGATATTGGGTGGTTTAGAGGGTAGCAGAAGTGGCGGATGTGGTGGTGGACGGTGGTTTAAGGTTTTGGGGTGAAAATTCTGACGAGATAAGCAACAAACTTTGCACGGTTATGGAGCCCCGTGTAAGGAGATTTAAAGGATGTAGATGGTTTAGTTAGCTAGAGGGCGTTAGAGGTAATAGTTTGGGAGGCAGAAGCGGTGTTGAGGTTGGCTAACAGCGGAGGAAAGTGTGTCTAAAGGGGCGGTGGCGCACAAACTGGTGCTTAGGGTTTCAGGAAAAGAAATCTCGAAACCAGGCCATACGAGGGGTATTATAGTGGTGGAGGGTAGGCTCGAGTGCTGGAGGTTATCAGAAGGTCAAAGTAGGTGGGAAAATGGGTTGGTTATGCTGTTGATTGGGCGACACAATTTTAAATTTTTGCCCGACCTTCGCGAGGAAAATGGGGGTAAACGTGGGGAAGAAAATCAGAGTGGGGCAATTCAAATTGAAGTGTGTGTCAAGGGGAAGAGAATAGGCGGGAGAAATGCCGGTCACGACACGTGTGGCCGGCAACACCATTTCAGGGGAGGTGGGAAGGTTGTAGTTATGGCGTCGAGGAAGAAGAGGAAGAAGACGATGGGGGAAAAGGTTGGACCGGGCGGTTCAGCGCAGAAAAAGAAAAAAAGAAAAGAAAGAAAAGAAGAGGAGGTCGGACCGAGCGATGGTATTTAAGGATCTGGGACAAAACGTGGCGTCTTGATGGATAAAAGGGAGAAGCGTGTCGTAGGGTTAAATGAGGGGATTCTGGGCCGCGGGAAACGGCCCGCGCCAAAGGAAAAGGAAGAGGATTTGGGCCGGCGCAACAGGCCTAATTTGGGAAAGGAAAAGAAAAAAGAAAAGAAGAAGAAGGAAAAGAAAGAAAAAGGAAGAAAGAAAAGGAAAAAGGAGAAGATAAAATAGGAAGGTTGGGTTAAATATATTAATTAAAATATTTGGGATATTTAAAAATAATAATATTTAAATAAAATAATATTTAAATCCCTTTTTAGGCTAAATTATGATTTTTAAAAGATTTTTCAAAATTTCCATTTTAAATTAATAAATCACTCTAATTTTATTTAATTAAATTATTTATAAAATTAACATTAATTTGAAAATATTTTATCTTTCTTAATTTGAATAAAATAATTTATTTAAATAAATTCCCAAATTAAAATCTTTAATTAGTTAATATACCCAATTTTCCTCTAATTAACATATTTATAAAATTTCTTATTAATTTGCCCTAATAAATTTCCTTTTATTTTAGTAAAAATAATTCATTAAATTAATTTTTTAAATAAAACCTTATTTAAATATAATCTTTAAAATTATAAAATTTCGGGTCATTTCATCCAACTCCTTGTTTTGCATCACGAAGCCCTCCCTAGATGATGCATAAGAAATAAAAATTAGGTCATGCTAGGAAGACGGTGGATTAGGATAATTACCACCGAAAATAAAAATAAAAATAAAGGTTGAAGAAGAGGAAAATATAAACTTAAGTAACCCTAAAATTCATATACTCATATCTACCACTGAGGTTTTCAACTCTTGAGATAAAAAAGTAAGATTTGAAGAAGATAATCAATCAAACTCTTCACTTAAGTTTGAAGGTGCATCTCACCATAAGGGAGGAAAAATAATGGGCAACTAAATGTTAGGTCCTTTGAGTTACAAAAAGACCAAAAATACCTTCTATGGCCATATTTATATACATATTAACTATCTTAAAACTAAAGGGGACTATTTTGGTTAAAGCCAAACTAGTAGTTACAAAATGGGAGTAAACTAACTCGTTTGATGTTTAACTGTGGCAATCAACTATCATGGGTAGTATGGCCAGAATCTCAACCATCATACACCCTCCCATTCCCTTACAATATAATTTAGACAATTTTCACTAGTTAACTAGCTAAAAATATCATTAGGTTGCTAAAGTACATCTAGCCCTTTTGAGTGTTGTCCTAATAGTACAAAAAGGATATGATTTGCATGCCTTTTTAGCACAAATTAGCTAATAAATTTTCCTTGTTGCTTCATGTCCCTTTCCCTACATTTTTATGCCAAAGGTGGCCCCAACAAGCTAGCCAAAAATGTAGCTAATGGCTGATGTAGTTGGTGGTATACATTTTCATTCTAAGGGCCGCAAATGAGCCATAGAAAATGTGCATTGCTGACTTTGAGCTTTCTTTCAAGTTAAGGCTTGTTGTACTCCTTGATATTTCTATGCCAAACAACTCCCTAAAAGGGTCCCCACACACAGGTCTTGGCAGGTGATACTTGCAGCTACTATTGGTTGGCTGATTTTTTTTCTTGGCTATACATGCAAGCTGAATTTCATAGCTTTGTGTTGCACTTAATCCCAGCTTGGAGAAGCCGAAATGAAGCTTAAAAAATATGTGTTGGCTTGGTGATATTATGTGTGACTTGTATAACTCAAATATGACTTGGGCAAAACCTCATTTCAACATGTTAATTTTACATAAATAAGAAGATTATCACAACCTTTAGATTTCGAGCACTTAGTGAATGAATTAGGGACTTGACATTTGAATATATAAAATTGGTCTCATCCTGAACGAACTTGAGCCTAAATACGATCACTTGACATGTTCTTAGGATAATTATCCAATCAGCACGACTTTGATATCAAAATTAAAAATGTTGGTTAATGTTCCTGCATCACTAAAGAACACCGATTGATGATTATTTGATGTAGTTGATCCATGTTATATATTACCCATCAACTAAGCATGAATACATACTATGTTTGAAGAGGAAGAGATACATCAATGAATTGAATTAGAGGAAGAAGAGTATATTTTATGAGATTTGGTATTGGTCATCGACTACCCTTAAACATAACTTCAATATGATGCATGTTGAGAAGAATGTTTATGAAAATTTTCTTGGGATGAGACTTGGCAGCCATGACCATTCAAAAGATAATGAAAATGTATGATTTTATGGATATAAACATTAGACCCAACTTGCATATGCACTATGAGGAGAATAAATCTGAGTGTTATGGTTAGAGAGTATGTGATTATCATCCTATATAAGTTGGAATGCATATTCCCCCTAAATTTATTTAGCGTTATGGTTCAACTTATAAACCTTTAAGAATTTCAACCAAAAATCAAAGCACCCAAACATATTCTAATAAAAAGCATGTTATATAGGAAAAATCACCTACAAATTACAAGCTACAACATGGTATAGTCAATTTTAAAAAATGCCTAAAAAATCAAAGCACCTAAATCACACAAATCTTCCATAAAAAATAAAACATGCTTATAATTTACATGGTATCATCAATTTGACAAAATACCAAAATAATAAGACCCCCAAAATTGGGACTACAACCCATAACTTCACCAAACATGGAATAAATCATTAATTCACAAAATTAAACATGCATATATAAAGCAAGGAGATCTTAAATACAGTCTAATCTCTAAATTAGCAAAAGATAAGAAGAATTTAAAGACCAAATATTCCATAAGCCTCCATGATCCTAGATAAAACCTTGAAAAATATAAGAGGAAGAAGCTCACAAAATCATAATCAAAGAAGGCAGGATCACATAGGAAAGAAAAGATGATATTATCTTCAAAATTTTGAAGCAATATTAATCATCCTCCATTGTGGAAAATGGAAGCATGGGCCAAAAAATTAGAGGATGAAATAGGAGAATTTGTTGGAGAAGGAGAGGAAAAATAAAATTAGAAAGATCATGACAAGTGTAAGAGTGAAGGTGGTAAGTTGGTAAATTAGAAAATATAGTAAGTTTATTATGGTAACTTATAAGGTTTGTGTGTGCATGTGTGTGTGTATGTTAATGGAATTCTTCCACCTTTTGCATGATCATGGCCATTTTTTGGCTAAGGTTGATACATTGAAAGTTGAGATTCAATATCAAAAAATTAGGATAAGATTGAAGAAGTAAAATTGAATAACGAACTATACACGTCTAAAATTATCTAACTAAGTCCAAAAATTATAAAATTATTAACAGTGTATTTTTAAATAATTTTGAGCTTAGTAGCACTAAAATATAGTGATCCCCAATTTTTTTTAATAATTTTGAATAGCTAAAGAGGGTTGTTTGAATGCTTAAAATGTCAAAGTAGGGATAATCGAAACATTAATTATATTTTTTCTAGAGATGTCCGACTAAAATTTTAAAATGGCCTAGGAATCTTAGAAAAAGCAAAGGAATCCAAAAATTAAAGAATTATAATGATCTAGAATAAGTTTAATATCCAACACTCGCTTATAGATCTTGTAGAAGTGAACTTGTGAGAAAATGTTCAGAAATGGAAACGAAGTATCTTAAAAATAAACTAGGGTTTTAATTTAATAAAATATTCAAAGTCATATATATTTTTTTCTTGAATAAATAAGATTTTGAACATGCTAGGGTTTTGAAAAATCGTGTACTACACTATCACCTCTTACTTCCTTTCTCCTTGTAGTAATTATATTTTGACCTATGTTGGTATTTAATTAATTTAATTTTCTTTTTATGTATATTTTATTTTTGTTAATAATATATAGAATATAACCATAAGGTGGGTACCGTTTTCAACGTACTTTGTGGAAACCATAAGGACACGTTGAACTATAATATAGAATTGAGTACTAAAATAAAATATGTTTATTATAAATTTTAAGATATTAAAATGATCGATATTTATAAAAAATAAACCTAATGTATGAAAAAATACTTTAAATTATACAATAAACTTATATGTATATATATTTGAAAAAAATAAAAAGAAGAAAAGAATGCAATCACCTACTAAATATCAAAATACACAAATGCACTCATAAATTTTTGTACTATATATATCGAAAACTTGTATCATACAAATATAATAATTTCTTTTGTATCAAATCAAATTATGTAAGCAAAATTAGATAAAGTTGTATTCTCTTCATTTTATTTTTTGTGAACCAATTTTATTTCACTAAAAAAATTCAATGTATTATAATAATAATAATAATAATAATAATTATTATTATTATTATTATTATTATTATTATCTTTCATTTAATTTTTATATAAGTTTACTAATTTTTATTATTAAAAAAATTCTATTTAGATACTTTAATATTTTATCTAATAATTTTTAGGTACCTTAAGTTTATAATAATTTCACTTAGATATTTTTAAATTTAAATTTAGTTTCACCTAAGTACCTAAAATGGTATGTAAATAAAGTAAAATAATGATTTATTTATATCATTTATATACTCATATAAAATTAAATTAATATATAACATTATTTAAATAAAATAATTAAAAATATTACATGAAATGTTAAGATATTTAAGTTTTTTTTCCTTTCCTTATGGTTCTAATCTTCTTTTCACGACCCCATAATAGACTTCCCCTTTTATGGTAAATTATTAGATACACCTGAGTTGATGTAGCATTGTGTGTGTGTGTTTTTTTGGCTGAAATTGAACCATATGTTAGATAACGTTTAATTGATTTTTATAATTATATTAATAATTTTAGTCATTATGTTGATTAAGTTTTTAATTATGGTAATTCTATGCTACGTATGTCTCCTATGTGCATTGTGTCAACCATAATGTCAATTTTATTAATTGGTTTGCCTTTAGTTTAGATTATCAAATGCATAAAAATCTATATTGATATACTTTCGACGTAAAAATGTATGGATTTTTTTACTATCTCCGTGCTAAAATTTTATATATACTATTATGACATGGTAGTAGACATAATTATCACATATATATATGATTCGGATCATGTACAAATTCTAACATAAAATACAAACCTAGGAACTAATTATATTCATTAGATTACTTATATTAACTAACATAAAGTAGATATAGATCATTAATATAAATAATCTAATGGATATGATTAGTTCCTACATTTATATTTTAGGTTAGAGTTTGTACATGATCCTGATTCTATATATATATATATATATATATATATATAAGGATGATTATATGATCTTTATATTATTTATATTTTCTAATATGATAATTGTGTATATCTATATCTATTTCAATATAGATTATTAAATATAGAATAAAATAATTTCATAATGATTGTAATAATTTTTTTTCTATAAATAAAGATCCACATTGATATATATTTTGAACGTAATATTTTTATTTTATCTTTCATATGTTTAAATTTTATCATTTTTTAATGTGATATATGGTAGTAATTATTTATATCAATGTGGTGATCATATTTATTATTAAGATGGTTATGTATATTTATACAATGATCATATTTAATAGTATATGATGCTTATTTCTATAAAGATTATGTACGTGTATATATATATATATATATATGATGATGATTTTATCGGATATTATGGTTATTATATATATTTATGTAATAATTGTGTTATTATAATTATAATTATTTATATTTATCAGGCATTTATATTAATTAATATGATGATTATATTAATTATTATAGTGAATTTTTACCGTACACGGGTCAAATGGGTGTTTGCGTAACGACGTGGAAGCCTGGCGTGGCCTTCTGCAGTGTTGCTGCCACCTTTCCGCTCCCTTGTGAGTTGTGCCTTCTCTTCCTGTGTTACGCATTCCAACCGCCATTGTTTAGAGCTCAAGGAAATTAGTGGAGTGCAAGATGAAAAGTGAAAGGAATAATTAAGGCTCGCCCTGTAATGTCGGGCAATCTCTCCAGCCGTAAAATTTTCTATTTTTGGGGGGGGGGGGGGGGAGAGGGTGGTTGAGAAATGAGAATATTGCTGCAAAATTTACACCACCACCACCTCGCTCCGTCCCTTCCAATATTAGTGCTTTGGCTTACAACCAGCACAATCCATCAATCCATCATCTATCTTCCATCTCTCAGAGAGAGGGAGGAGAGAGAGGTGCATGGACAACGCTGGTTTCTTTTTTTCTTTCTTCCTTCAAACTTTAGCCTGGACTACCTGCTTCATGCCTCTCCCCCCTGATTGAACTATACCCTTGTTCCATTGGTATACATTAGCGCTTCTGTCGTCTTTGTACGAACAAAAAAGCTGCAATTCTAGGGTTTCCAATTGTGTTTCAAGCCTTTTGGATGCCTTAGAAATTGCTTCGCCTCGGTAAAATTTTTGGTCCTCCGAAATCAGAGAATTTCCTTTATGTTCGCTTATAGAGGTACATTAAACGTCTTTCCGTTATATTTCAATCTCGTCTTCTTTCATTCAATTAATCTGCATTCAATAATTTAATCATGTATTTTTTTTTGGCGGGCTTCAGTTCAACATCTATCCTAAAATTTCAGTTCGAAATGGCTTAAAGTTAATATGATTAATGAGCTTGTTGATTAATTAGGCTGACTATTTACTTTACATTTTAATGATGAATAAGGATGATGGGATCATTGTGTAAAATAGGTGTATGCGAGTTACTATTTGTTGATTTCAGAATTGGATTATATCAATATAAGGGCATGTCCGTCGTCGGGGCATAGCCTGATAAAAGTATTAATATGTTAAATCTTAGCACGATAAATTTCTGCATAAATTGTTCATTGATAATTTTCGTGTATTGCTGTTGACGCTGTGGGTTTTCATTTTTCTTTTCATGTAAATTTTCCATGCTTTCTAGTTTGTGTGACCCTATTCATGATATAATCTTTAGGTGTGTTTGCTTTCAGTTTGATAAATCCATAAACCTGCTTACTTGGTTTTAAGATGGCATAACACCTCACTTTATCTCTGGTATCTTTTTATGCTTTGAAATGTTGAAAGTAACGATAGAATATAAAAATGATTGTGGCTTTGAATTTCTGTCAAAACAGCTCTACATTTGTGCATTGACCTTTTTTCCTTAGGCAGCTATTTAATGTTTGATATTAGTTTGCGAGCTGACATCTTTTTAGCTGCCATCATAAGTCATATTTAATTTAATTTATCATTCCATTTCTTCCTTCTCCTTCTAGGAACCTTGGAATCCTCAAGTAGCCAGTTATCTTGGTGAAATGGGGCTCAAAATTTCAAAACAAGGGCAACATAAGGTTGAGAAGATCAGTTTAATTCATATTCAAAATCGTTTTATCAATTATCTAGTCAAAACATCCTGTCTCCGAAACTTGGTATCCAGGCAACGCAGGCGACTGTTAGTTGGAGGATATGATCTTGATATGTCTTATATCACAGACCGTATTCTGGCAATGTCTTTTCCTGCAGAACGTATGAGGGCAATGTATCGGAATCCACTTTGGCAAGTCAAGTCTGTGCTTGACATGAGACATCAGGGGTATTACAAGGTGGAACTTGACAATCTTGAAGTATTAGTAGCACCTTGCATTTTTATTTCATTTATTGTTTTTGTGCATATACATTTCATTCCTATTTCATGGTATTTATCTATGTTCTTTTTCTTCAACTCTTTTATCAAAAAAAATCTTTGCCATTTGTTTCGTCCTCATCCATCTATTTCAGGTTGATTTACTTTTATGGTTTGTTTTCCTTTTATTATTATTGGCATGCTTACATTATGGTTCTTTAGTATTGATGGAGTCTATGTGCCTCCTCATTGTAGGGCTCTTAGTTTGAGCCCAAACTATAAGAAAGGAGGTTCAGACACACATGGATATACCTTCTTCTATAGGTCCTCTAGGACCAGTAGATGTAAGAGTACTACATAGAATACGAGTTTGTCTTATTATGATTTTATTTGGTTGATATTATTATAATTTTATATGGCTTGTATATATGATCTTAGGTTGAACTATTTTAATTTAGAGTTGGGTTAATAAGAGTTTACTCTACATCAATTTGGTATTAGGGCCCAAAATCGATCCCATCTGTCAAATTTGATGTTCCCCATAATCTGATCTATTGTTAAAAAATAGTAAATTATAAATTAGGTTTATTTTGACTGATATTTTTTCATTAAGGTTCGGTGTATAAGTATATATTGTATAAATTAGGTCAAACTTAAAACAAACTTTTCTTTTATACCCTTTTTATTATAACAACTTCTGCTTTACTTCATCTTTTCATGTAATCATCAACAAATAAATTTTTCTCTCTATAATACTAATAATATTACCATAAAATTTGATTTTAATTTTAAAACCTAATGAACCTGAGAAACATCTAGTATATTTTAAAAACACGTATAGTACCTTTGACGAATTAGTAGAGTACTCTATATAATATCCTTGAAGAGTGTGTAGTTCATAGTATCAAGGAATGTGTAGTGTGTAATATCTTTAATTATAGTATATAATGTATTTTCAAAACATGTAGTACATTGTATCTTGAAGGAACATGTATAATATTTTTGACGAACTAGTACTATATAATATATTTGATTGATGTGTAATATATATTATTTTTAACAAGTGTGCTCTATATTTTATATAGTATATAGGATATCCTATATTTGAGAAACATCATATATCACATAGTATCTTTTAATGAGCACAATATACAGTATTTTGAAGAACATGTAGTCAAGCAATAAGATCATGGTTGCGATTGAGGTTGCGGTGTCTAAGTGTTGTAAAAGATATTCTATATGTTGTGCTTGTTGTGGCGAGATTTTTTTATTATTTATTATTTCACAATAAATATTGGCAAATATCGGCATATATTGGCATATATCGGTAAAATATTAGCCGGTAACCGATATATTGTTGATAAGTACATGAAATTCTAAATCCATCGCGTATTGCCAATTTTGCATATCGGCTAACCCAAAATCCAATGAATATCAGTTGATATTGCATATCGGGATCGATTATTAATTGTATGCATGTAGTATATAAAGTATATAACATATTTTGTCAAACATAAAGAAGATGTGTATAGTATCTATTATAATATAGGATACAGTGAAAAAATATTGAAAATGGATTTGTTTAAGCTAGCTAATTTAATATAAATATATGGGAAAAAATTGAAGCAAATTTATGTATTTACAATATTACATTGTTTTTTTTTTCCTGTGAGTAGGATGAATGATATGAAAGATTGTGGAGAGAGATGTAGCAAACTAATTTACTTACGGGGAAAAGAGTATAATAGAAAAATTAAATTTAAAAAGTGACCTAAATATGTACGGCAAAATATGCCTAACCTAACGGGAACAAAATTTACTTAACTCTAAAAACATTTCTAAATCTGAAACTCTAACTCAAAACTGCCATCACTGATTCAAACCATAACCCATAACCCTAGCCATCACTGGCATTGAGCTGCCACCATCCAAACACGACACCACCATAACCTACCACCACTAGCCCATCGTTGCTTGTATATACCTTTATTTGCACAGTTTATACTCAGCCTAATCTTGCACCGACTGCTGGTTGCAGTCTGAGTTGCCTCCAGCCCACCATGAAGCTATTAATAAGATCTGAGCTGTTCAGTCTGGGTCCCCGTAGAGTGGAGTACAAGTAGACTCTCCTTTGAAGATTGGTGATGTTATTGTGGGCCCGTGTGAGTATTCAGGGGATGATAATGGAGATATGTGGTCATTGTTGAAGTTTGAGGTCGGACTTTTCTCTAGCAGGGAGAATGATGCAGTTGATGTGTCTCCTCATCGTGTTGCCCATAGTTTGAACCCAAACTATAAGAAAGGAGGTTCAGACTCATATGGATATGCCTCCTTTTGTAGGTCCCATAGGATTATGAGATATAAAATTACTATATAGAATATTAGTTTATTTTATTATGATTTTATTTGGTTGATATTATTATGGTTGATTATCATTTAGATTATTACTTTAGGATTTGGTAAGAGCTTGGCCTATATATACAGCCTTAGGTTGTGCTTTTTTAATTCATAGTTGAGTTAATAAGAATTTGAGTGTGGTTTGAGCACAGTTGCGGTGTCACAGCATCGGGGTTATATTTTATTTGTCACGGCATGATTTTATTAATTTTTTTCATAACAAATATTGGCAAATATTAGTAACTGTCGGCCAATATTCAATATTTTGTCGATATTACGGTGATGAATAAGTGATTTTCTAAAACGGTTGCGTATCGGGAATTCGAATCACCAAGAACCATAAAATTGCAGCCGATACGCAATTGCAGTACCGATATTTTATTGTATAAGCCTACATCAAGCATAATTAATTCTTCTACCCCTGCTTCAAACATGTTGCAAAAATCGAGCTTCAACTAGCTGTTATTGATTCGGATTAAGCTCCATGATCGTCTTATTCTCTCTTTTACCATTTTGCTAGTTCATCTGAATTCATTTCCATTCATTATATCCTTTTATCTTAGTCTGTGTTTGTTCCTATGCTTATTTAGATTAACTGATTCTGTACATTTCTGTTCTCTTGCATCAACTTACCTATCTTACATTCAGATTATGTTAATTTTTCATAGGGATCGCATAGCTTACTGTTTATGTTTATGTCTCCCCTCTCTTCGTTATGTTGAACTTGCAAGCTATTTTGGTATTCCTACATCTCTCTCATTCTCTACCCTTCTTTCTCTATTTCATATGATCACAAACTATTATTGCTGCTGTAGATATACAATTTGTGCATTGAAGAAAGCTACGATCCATCACATTTTCACGGCCGTGTTGAGAGAATTCCTTTTGATGACAATCACGTTCCTCCACTTGAAACAATCAGAGTTTTCTGTGAAAGTGTGCATTCATGGCTATCTAGGGACCCAAACAATATCGCAGTCATTCACTGCATGGTAAAGTACTTTCTCTTTTCAGCTTTTACTTACTATAAGGGGTCAGCATTACATACTTTCTTGGCAAATGCACACTAAGTATTGTTAATTTCTTCAATTCTGGAGCATATCTGTACTTTGCAGTTGTAACGTAGGCATGCATAAGGTGCATCATGTCTGGCGTTTCACCTTGCAAATTATAGGTCTTGATTTTATATGATTAAGGATATTTTATTTGCAAACCTAATCTGTGTTATGCGTGATCTGTCACAACACAAAAATGAAGATCAATTTCTTATAAAGTCGGTCTTTCCCTATCTACTGTCATTCTTTGCCTCTCAATTAGGAAAGAATCAAAGAACGAATCAATGCTCATTATAACACATTCACAGATTTGAATGTATTAATAAATATGGCGACCGGGTCCTGCAAACTTACACAGTTTTGCAGAAAGCAGTAACTAATATATATATAATGCAACAACATGGAACAACAAGTTGATGCTTTTATATTGTTTCTATTTTTCTTGGTCTGTTACAATAGTTAAAATGAAGGCTTGATCGGAATCTGTGTAACAGAATTGAATCTAGCTTCCTTCATGGATTGAGCTTGCAGTTCCACTAAGAAGTGGTAGTTGGCTATTCTTTTCAAGCATTATTATGTGCTTAATCTTTTGTCAATGTTCATGCTGTTGCTTAAATTGTGCAGGCAGGGAAAGGTCGAACTGGATTGATGCTATGCTCTTACCTAGTTTACAGTGGAATGTCAGCAGAAGAAGCCCTTCAATTGTATGCAACCAAGCGGACCACAAACAATCAAGGAGTAAGTTGTATCAGATGTTTCCTCTAAGTTTGCATCTAGATAGCAATACAAAATCTCACTGTTCTGATGGTAACATGTAATGCTGTTGCCTGAAGTTTCGTGGGGCAAACTTAAAAGTTTTGATATGCATTCAATTTTAAGTGGATGCATATTTATAGGAGTTTACCACAACTTAACTTATTATGTACACTTATCATTCACGAATATTGAGATGCTTGAAATTCACTTTCATCAATTAGCTGTTACATTTTTTTTTGTATGACCAAAGCATAGGGCCCAACTGAAAATGCTTCATCCTTTTTATCTTAGCAAAAGATCAACTCGTGGCGTTTTTCATTTACATACTAGTGTACATGTTGGTATGCAGAAAAATGCAAATTGAATTGAGCAGCTAAGATAAGGGACTTAGAGAGGTAATTGGGACAAGCTGTTGTATATTTTGAGAACCTTCATCTAATCAGTATACTCGCCTAGAAAGCTTTTTTATTTCCCTCTTACTAGCTTAACTGTTCCTTTATTGTTACTTCAATGACCAATGAGGTACCCCATTTACATGGTTGATAGGTCTCAATACCGAGCCAGCGTCGGTATGTGGGCTACTGGTCTGATGTTCTTTATTTTCCCAAAGGCATCAATTGTGGAACTCCAGATGTGACCTTGCCTGAAAAGTGTTCCAGAGAACTAAGACGAATCCGATTGTATGATGCAATCAATACTGACACTGTTTTTTTTGTGGTCTCGATATTGCATGAGGTTAGTTTGTATTTCCAATTATTCTATATTTGAAACAAAAAATAAAGTTTCATGTGTTTCTAGAAAAGATTCCTTTTTTTTTTTTTTTGGAGAATGCGGTCAAGATGCCAACAAAACTAAACGGTGAAATTTGATGGAACCTCTGGATGAAAATATTCAGTTTCTTGGGGTTATGATGTATCACTATAAATCATGACAACTTTACCATGTACTCATTTATTTGTATATTTTTTCTCACCTGTCTGCTGTTTTTTATCTTTGTTGGTTATGTATGAAGCAGTGAGCTCATGTTGAAGCTCGAAATTGCATGGCTTACCCTCTCCATTAATACATTTACATAAATTCTACAGACTCTCCTAGCATATGTGTATCCCTTTTTTTCCCCCACCCTGCTGGAAGCAAAAAATTTGAACTGCTAATGAAACTCCTATTATTGATTTATTTTGCATACTAACAGGTTCCAGGCCAAAGTTATTGGCCTCCAGTGGAGGTGGCTAAGGGCTGCTGCAGACCAGTACAGAAGGGATACCAGGGGAGTAATAGTCCAAATTACTACTACTCATTCATCAATGTTGATTATGAGGGGGGAATATCAGAGGAGCCTCATGTGGTAGCACAGATGGATACCGAGAGTTCTGCAATTTACCAAAAGAAATGTCTTGAGTATTATTTTGAGAAACCTATACAGGTTAGTGATGTTATGCTTGCCTAGAAACTTTCTTCTGTTTTCAATGCCATATTAACTAACCCAACATACATGTTCCTGTTTAAGATTTACTTCTAAACCTTTGCTTAAGGTTGTGAACCATCTTTGGCTGAATAGGTAGCTGGAGATGTCCGTTTAATATTCTACCAAAAGATGTATGGAGGTCGTCTCTTTTATGTTTGTTTCAATACTGCATTCATAGAAAAAGGCTTGCTCCAGGTACTTATCATCATTCTTTTCTAATTATTATTGATGAACAAATTCATGTCAGTTGATGCTTATGTATGCATACACTACAAGCTATAAACTAATCATTAAAAAAATAAAGGAAATCCAGTCCTAAATATGAAAATACAATCACATTGAATTCTCTCAAGACATTCATACACAAACTTTAACACTTGTTTGATGATGTGGACTATTAGTGGCCAACTTGGTTAATAAGTAATGAAAGTAGTTGTGCCTTAAACACTGAAGTGAATATGTCTCATGTTTAATTTTTTGACAGAACAAGCACATTATTGCTAATATTTTACAATTCATTATTGGGTGTATATTATTTTTTGATTTGCATTTTTCACTTCTGAAATTTTATAGTTGCAACAATATACAAGGTTGTTTGATCGTCACCAACTATTGCATTGCAAAGCTTTTAGCCAAATAAATTTGGCAGGGGCTTTAGCTTGAGGCATTTAGTTGGTTTCTATTTCTTATTTGAAAACCAAGTCTACTTCTCAGGTGTCCGAGCAATTGGACTGTCTTTTAGGTGAAATTTGGTGGTGAATTGTTGTATGGTTAGAAGATTTCCCAATTTGATTCCCAAAGAGTGATCAAGTCAAGGACAATTTTTAGCTGCTAAGTAACACTTATGAATGCAGTGATGGATTGTTGTATAGTGAGAAGATTGCCCAATTTGATTCACAAAGAGTGATCAAGTGATGGATCTTTTCTAACTTAAAGAATAATTCCTTGACCTGAAGAGTGTTTTATGTAATTTAAGGTCCTGAATGTGGCATCCACATGGAGCTTTCATGAATGCTGCATGAACTGAGTACACAGTTGCACTACATCAGAATTATTTGTCAATTATGGTAAAATCATGTAGCTGTCTAACTAACCCATTGACTTCGATCTTTTGCTTGCCTTCAAGACCTGGAATTAAACCATGCCTTGCTACTTCTTTTGTTTAACCTGCTTCATGAAATCTTTGATTAAATTTGTTACTTCATGTGTCCTACTAGCTTTTCTTGTGGTTTGCTACAACCAGTACATCATCAGTAAACTCGAAACAATAGAAAGATGAGCCAAACACTTTTGTAAAAAAAATCTGTTTTCATCATTCAGGAAAAATATTGGAACTGTTTGTAAATCTCAGCCAGTGCAAAAATTTTTGAGGGCACAAACTCTTGCTTCACTCTCTTCCTAAATCCTTGAGAAGGCATTGCTAACCTCTAGTGGGCATGGTTCTTCACATTATTACTTGAGAACAAACAAGTCAAGCTGGTGTGATTGGTCACATTGGCCAAATTTTTGGGTACTCTTTCGTAACAAGCTTTCTTTTATACCTTTTGACACTACCATATGACCTGTATTCTACTGTTGTAAAGAGTTTAATGCACAAAAAAGAATTCCTAATGAGCATTAGGCTCGGTATTCTTGTGAGGCATAATTGTTTTATGTTATTCAATTATTGTATAAATGTTAGACTTCATTTATTTTGAGGCATAAAAATCAGGCATTCAGCTTATGTTGACACACTACTGTTGGTCTGGGATTTGTCTTGAGGTGTAATTGTTTTACATTATTCAATAGAGGTATAAATTTTTATCATTTCACAAACTTAAGGAATGTGCTATAGATCTATTGTTAGAGTGGAATGTATTTACTTCAATCTCATTAGTTATTATTTATTGAATATATGTCAAATGTCACATTAGGGGCATAAGACGTGATTTATTTATTTATTTATGTCAAAATGGTATTATTATATAATATAATAAATAGTCATAATCATTCGATTAGTTAAAATTAGTTTTTTACTTTGTATAGTATTATTGTTTCTCAGAATTAATGGGGTTATTTGGTAATTGTAAATCAAATAAAATGTTATTTATTAAATAAACTTATTTTTTTATCGGTTTGTAATTATTTAACAATCTTGAATTAGCAAAATTTTACTATATATTAAATAAAGTAAGTATTTCTTTGATAAAATGATGAATATTTAATAATTGTAAAGTAGTTAAGGTTTATGCCTTAATTGAAGAGTGTAAAACATTTATGCCTCAGAACTAAAATCAAGCGTAATATTGATTTTTTCTTTTGTACTTGCATCTCTTTCAAATGCCCATCCGAGAGAAATAAATGCTTATTTTTGCATAACTTTTCCAGCATCTATCATTTGGCATTCTTCAAGGGCCTTGATTTCATAAGCCACTCACTTGTGCTTTTTAGGACCCATGATATAAGTAGAGGAAATTGATTGTAGAGAACATTTATGAGAAGTGTTAAAATTGTCATATATATGTAGGCTTTAAGAGGACACTTACTATGTAATTGAGCTTTACAAAAGAGCCACCACTCGACTGGGCCCAAAGAGTATGATTTATTGATAATTCTCGTTACTGACTTTTCTGAATTTTCACTTAAATTCTCGAAAAGTTTGGAAATATGGTGTTAAGTTGGAAGATATGTGCTAGTCATGTCTTGAATCTTATTGGTATGTCAGTCTCCAATGTCATTTGGCACTTTTCTACCTAACCTTAGAGGATTGTATTGTTGAGTAAGGGGATAGCTCATAGGCAAGCATTGAGATCACTGTTGTGATGGTAGTTGTGACCTTAGTGTTGTGGTATCAAAGTGCTGTACGGACAAATTATGTCACGGTTGTTGTGGCTTAATTTTTTTTATGGACAATAAATATCGATAATATAAGCAAATTTAGATATTATAAATATGACCAATAGACATGGGATTTTATTTTGGCGTCACGTATGGGGATATTCTGCACAGCGCCATGCTAAATGCCTGAAAATAGCAGCGATACATATATTTTATTCCATGCTCACAAATCCTTTAGAAATTGTAGTAGAGTAGGGATGCATGTGATGGAACCTGCGATTAATACCCCCGTTCCTCTTCTAACAGAAAGGTAAATACTCAAGAATTTAATGAAACGATAAAGAGAATGAGAAGTTGTATTGATTTTCAGTGTATAAGAACAACCAGGAATTCGAGGCCCTGGCACCTACCTCTCACAGACCTAGCAATATTCTCCCTACCTCCTCGCACCCCCCGACTCAATTTATCCCCATTCCTGCCCCCACGTCACTCACAGAAAAAGATACTAACAGACAACTAATAACTGAAAAGATTTCACCCACAACAGACTCTGTTATGACCCGTCACCACCCCGCATAATAATAAAACCAATTATAAAATAAGCCTGCAATTAACCCCCCTCTTCTCGGCCCATAACAGTGATCCCATACATTTCACTCCATCTTATTCCTTCTGCCCCTCCTAATATACGTATACTTCACCACAGGCCTATCATTACCGCCCCCATAAACTTTCACCTTGTCCTCAAGGTGGAAGGATGGAAATTGTTGGTTCAGCTGCTCAAACTCCTCCCAAGATGCTTCGAATTCTGGTAGATCCTTCCATTTAATCAGTACTTCCAGCACCCCCTTATCAGTGTACCTGAGACCAGCTACTTCCTGTGGTTCCACTCTCCTCTCCAATTCTTCCGTAAGCACGATAGGGAGTGGTTGGACCTGCTGCCCTTCCCTTAATGCTTACTTGAGCATCGAGATATGAAAAACGGGGTGGATGGTTGAGGATTCTGGTAGCTTCAGTCTATATGCTACCTGACCAATCTTTGCCTCCACTTGATAAGGACCGAAGTACCTTGGTGCCAGCTTTTCGTTAAGACGCTTAGCTAGAGATTTCTGTCTATAAGGTTTCAGTTTGACATACACCCAGCTGCCCACATCCAATTCCTGATCACGCCTCCTACGGTCAGCTTGAACCTTCATTCGAGCTTGAGCCCGCTGGAGGTGATGCTTGAGTTCCGCCAAGGCTGCATCTCTGTCCTGTAACTCCTGTTCCACGGCTTCAATAGGAGTGCTGCCCTTCTCATGCCGCAACAGAGGGGGAGGCTCCCGACCATATAGGGCCTTAAAAGGCGAAGTCTGAGTGGCCGAGTGAAACGACGTGTTATACCAATATTCTGCCCAGGGCAGCCAACGCACCCACTGCCTTGGTTTATCCCCTGCAAAACAGCGGAGATAAGTCTCCAAACTACGGTTAACTACCTCAGTTTGCCCGTCCGTCTGCGGATGATAAGCTGAACTATAACGGAGAGTGGTTCCCTGCAGCTTAAATACGTCCTTCCAAAAGCTGCTCACAAACACCTTGTCCCTGTCTGAGACCATTGATTTCGGCACACCATGAAGGCACACTATTTCTCTGACAAACACAACAGCTATAGATGGGGCATTAAAAGGGTGTTTAAGGGGGATAAAATGAGCATACTTCGTTAGACGGTCGACCACTACCATAATGCAATTAAACCCCTGTGAGGAGGGCAGCCCCTCAATGAAGTCAAGTGAAATATCCTCCCACACTTGTTGGGGAATGGGTAAGGGCTGCAGCAACCCTACTGGGCTCATTGCTTGGTACTTATTCTGCTGACACACTACACAACTAGCTACAAACTCCTGTATGTCCCTTTTCATCCCCGTCCAATACAGCTCTCGGGCCATTCTTCGGTATGTTTTCAATACCCTTGAGTGTCCTCCCATTTCCCTTGCGTGGAATTCAGCCAACAGCCTGGGAATCATGGCCGACTTCGCTGGAATAACCAACCGTCCCTGATATAAGAGCTCTCCTGCCTTGAGGGTATAACCCTGCTCCTCTTCTGACCCATTCAGCAACCTTAGTTTCAGTGGCCCCAAACAGGGGTCAGCTTCTATTTCAGATTGCAGGGAATACAACAAATTTGTCCATGCAGTTGAGATAGCAGATAGAGTGGCAGCTTCTATCCGGGATAATGCATCCGTTGCCTTATTTTCACGCCCCGGTCGGTACTCTATTTCAAACTTATAACTCCATAGTTTGGTAACCCATTTCGCATGTTCCTCTGGAATCACTCTCTGTTCCAACAAGTACATCAAACTTCGCTGATCCGTCCTCACCTTGAACTGCCGCCCTACCAAATAATGCCTCCATTTCTGTACTGCCAGCACTATAGCCATCAACTCCCGTTCATAAACTGACTTCAATCGTGCCTTTGTACCTAGCGATTGAGTGAAGTAGGCAATGGGCCGTTCCTGCTGCATCAGAACTGCTCCTACCCCAGTACCGGAGGCATTAGTTTCTACCACGAATGATTCGTTAAAATTTGGCAACCCCAGCACTGGAACTGTCACCATGGCCTGTTTCAGCTGCTCAAATGCCTGCTGTGCCTCTGCATTCCAGCGGAAGTTGTCCTTCTTGAGTTGCTCGGTTAGTGGCGCAGCAATCTTCCCATAATTTCTAACAAACTTGCGATAGTATCCAGTTAATCCCAAAAACCCCCGTAGTTCACGTAATGTCTTGGGCAATGGCCACTCCATCATGCTCTTCAGTTTGGAGGGTCTGCTGCCCCAAATAATCCAGCTCCGTTTGCCCAAACGTACATTTCTTCTCATTCACCGTCAGCTTGTTTGCCTTCAATGCCTCGAACACTTGCTGTAAATGGCGAAGGTGCGTCTCCATATCTGGACTGTACACTAGTATATCGTCAAAGAAAACTAATACGAATCTTCGCAGGTAGGGCTGGAACACTTCATTCATTAAGGCCTGAAACGTGGCAGGGGCGTTTGTTAATCCGAAGGGCATGACGAGAAACTCGTAGTGTCCTTCATGAGTTTGGAAGGCAGTCTTGTAGATGTCCTCTGGACTGACTCTAATATGATGGTATCCTGATTTTAGGTCCAGCTTCGAGAACACTGCTGAACCGTACAGTTCGTCTAGTAATTCATCAATCACCGGTATTGGAAATTTGTCCGGAACCGTTACCCTATTCAAAGCTCTGTAGTCCACATAGAAGCGCCAACTCCCATCTTTCTTTTTGACTAGAAGCACAGGACTGGAGAAGGGGCTGTGGCTGGGCCTGATCACGCCTGCTGCCAACATGTCTCCCACCAACCTTTCAATCTCATCCTTTTGGATTTGTGGGTATCGATATGGCCGGGTTCTTATTGGTTCAGTTCCTAGCAGCAGAGGGATCTTATGATCTAAATCCCGAGAGGGTGGTAATCCCTCTGGTTCCCTCAAGACCTCTGGAAAGGATTGAATAACAGCCTGCACTTCCGGAGCCACCTTCATGGATCCTCCATTGTAAACGTGTGCAGTTAGGGCACAACATTCCAACAACATCCCCTGTTTCTCCTTTCTAATCGTTCGCAGCAATGATTTGAGAGAAACCTGCGCTCTACACAGATCCGGATCTCCCTTCAATGTGACCGGTGTCGTACCCAGCGTGAAACTCATCTTTAATGACTTCCAATTAACCTGCATAACCCCCAGTTTTTCTAACCACTGCATCCTTAAAATGATATCTGCACTCCCCAGCTCCAAGAGTAAGAAATCTTCCACAATTACTATCTCTGGCAATGTTAGAACCACTGCCTTGCAGATTCCCGCAGTCTGGACTGAATTTCCCGTCCCCATGAGTACCCCATAGGTTGCGGTAGCTGAAAGTGGTAGATTCAATCGACTGACCAATCCTTGCGCAATGAAGTTGTGAGTTGCCCCACAATCTACCAATACCACAACTGTTTCCCCTTTAATCTCCCCTCTTAACTTCATTGTTCTGGGGGTAGTGAACCCCACAACTGAATTCATTGAGAGTTCCACTTTTTCCCCTACCTCTGCCACCTCTTCTGTCTCTGTCGGTGCCGGTATCTCCTCCGCCTCCTCCTCTTCGTCCTCTTCCACCATTAAAACCTGTAGCAGCCGGTGTCGACACCTGTGCCCCGGTGTATATTTCTCGCCACACTTGAAGCACAATCCCTGATCCCACCGTCGCTTCATCTTGGCGTCCGACAGTCGCTGGAACCCTGTCGATCGTCGGCTTCCTTGAGATTCCTCCATTGATTTATTTACTGAGGTCTGGGTCATTTTTTGCGAGAGTGGGGGAGAAGGATTTCGACCCATCGGAGAGGGCGGGTATGGATTTTGGGTTTGGTTTCTGGGGCTGTAATTTGAATAGGAGGGGAGGGCTAATTTGGATCCAGTCCCGACCACACCCCCATTGTTGTTTGGACCTGCCCGCCCAGCTTGTAAGACCCTGTTTTTATCTTCCACTAATTGGGCCGCCTCCATAATTTTGGTGAGCCCGTTCGGCCTCATTAACCTCACCTCGGCCCTAACTGCCGGTTTAAGTCCATTCAGAAAAGTGCTCTGGAGCACCTCTTCCGGCAGCCGTCCTTGCAGAAACAGCTCAAAAGTTTCCAAATAATCCTCCACCGTGTCGAGCTGCCTGATGGCCAAAAATTTTTCGCACAGGGTCCCCTCGTGTTTGGGCCGAAAACGAGACAGGAACATCTCCTTGAAATTCCTCCAGCTGGTGAACTTCTTCCCTTCCTCAGCATACTGAAACCAGGCCAAAGCTTTGCCCTCCATGGCCACCGCCACTGCTTCCATTTTCTCCATTTCCGGCAACTGGTTCAAGGTGAAATATCTCTCTATTCGAAACAGCCAGCCATCCGGATCTGTGCCGTTGAAGATTGGAAACTCTAGTTGACGTGCTGGTCGATAGTCACTTCTCCGCTCTTCTCCATCCTCTATTGCTGCAGGCGGCACTCCACCTCCTACCTCCAACCTTTGCTTCTCCGGGTTGATCGACGAGGAGTTTCCATTCTCTGGTTGATCGGGGAGAGGTAACCTGGACAATATGGCTTCCATTTTTCTATCCATCGAGCCCAGTTTTTCCTCGATCCAGGTACCTTCTGAACTACTTCTCGAACTGCGTCCAACTCTCTCTGCCAATCCTCTTGAATGAGCATCAAACGTTCTTCCATTTTTGCTTCCAAGTCCTCCATCTTCTTAGGTGCCATCTATCTAGATCGTATCGCTCTGATACCACCTTGATGGAACCTGCGATTAATACCCCTGTTCCTCTTCTAACAAAAAGGTAAATACTCAAGAATTTAATGAAACGATAAAGAGAATGAGAAGTTGTATTGATTTTCAGTGTATAAGAACAACCAGGAATTTGAGGCCCTGGCACCTCCCTCTCACAGACCTAGCAATATTCTCCCTACCTCCTCGCACCCCCCGACTCAATTTATCCCCATTCCTGCCCCCACGTCACTCACAGAAAAAGATACTAACAGACAACTAATAACTGAAAAGATTTCACCCACAACAGACTCTGCTATGACCCGTCACCACCCCGCATAATAATAAAACCAATTATAAAATAAGCCTGCAATTAACCCCCCTCTTCTCGGCCCATAACAGTGATCCCATACATTTCACTCCATCTTATTCCTTCTGCCCCTCCTAATATACGTATACTTCACCACAGGCCTATCAGCATGAATGGGCTTATTTGATTGAAGCATTACATTTTTCTTGATTAGAGAACAACAGATGGGTTGCTATTGCCGTATCGTGCTGTAACATGGGCTATGTATATGTAATAATTATTTGGCCAAATTTTGTGGATCTAAGCACAAACATTGAGACTTCTATCAGTTGCTCAAGTGTTGGTGATAATATTTCTTATGCATGAAATGGATGAAGGGAGGAGGGAAAAAATTTTCAAATGATTGCAAGGAAAGAACTTGCTCATAAAAAATTGATATTAAGCATATTTCAGCAAAAATCTTGTGTTTGTCAAAATAGCTCTTGGTTGAAACTGGTTCTGTTCATTCTTTAATTTTTATTTATGTTTTCGTACTCTTCCTTATATGCCAAACATAACTTTCCAAAAACTTTAAAATGCTTGTATTTGCTTTCTTCTATCCCTTTTATTATTATTTAAATGTTATTTTTTATTTTTTTATTTTTTTATTTTTTTATTTGTGGAAAAGAACTTTATGATGGCTCCCCTTCCTTACAATTTCATCAACTTAAGCATGTGTACATTCTCCCTAAACATAAGGGGAATGTTTGTTTGAAAATTTAAAGCCTTATCAACTTGTATCATTTTCTTTCTTCCACGTACATGACTATTTGTTTGGCAGCTATTCATGTAAGAAGCATGGGACTAATATTCTATCCCTAAAAGGGGAATAGGTTGTGGGAATTTGAGGTGAACTCACAATCATTGACGCTTCTGACCACTCAGGATATTTGGTATGTGGGGAAAGATGGAGCTAAAGCCTAAAGGATAGGTGGTAAAGGTATGGTGGAAAAGGATAGGGGAATCTGGGGTTTTTTTGCGGGTGGGGGGTTGAAAAGAAACCGCCACCACATAACCACTACCATCCTCTTATTGACACCATTAAACTATGGCAAATATCACACAAGCCTCATGGAGCCCACATTTGGCCACCTGTCATGACTATGCTCTTTGAGACTCATCTATTGATTCTGCCTGTCGCATTTCCTCTTATTCTCCTACCTTTTTCACACTGTCAAGAGGCTATGAGTGGGCAGGGCCTCAATGTGCCAGCTTTTAAAGCTGGAAAAACGATCTTGCTATGACCTCATCAACTTCTTTGTTCCCTTTTCTTCTCATGTTGTCATGGTTGCTGGCTTGATTTTTATTTTGCTAGAATTGATAGTTTCAGGTCATGAGATTATGAAAAGTACTCCGCTGCTACTTGGTTTTGCCGAATCTAGTTTCCTCGAGCTCTAGAAGATCCTCTTGTGAGGGTAACAGTGTGACAATAATAATATGGCATGTTGCTGCTGTGTCACAGTGCAGGTGAAAAGACTTGTGACATATATCCTCCAGCTGCTATCCTTCCTCCATGTGTTGTGATCTATACCTCCATATGGGGGTAATAGTTATCCTCCTATTAATATTCTTCCTCTAATTTTAACAAATAACACTCCACAACTACTACCATGTAAAAGTTCCCCCATTTACTCCTTTTAAATGGGCCCTTAAACTTTAAGGATTAGATTCAGATTTGGCTATGTTACAAAACATGGCCAAACAGTCATAAGCCTATGTTTTGCTTTCTTAGATATGGCCTATGCCCAAGTTGCGTAAAAGCATTCATCAACGATTGTAAGACAAGAATGTGCAGCACTAGCGATCCTGAAATGCAATAAAGTAGGTTTCTTGATGCAGGAGCAAACACTTAAGAATTAGCTTTCATAATTATAGAACCAATTATTCTTCATTTGGAAAGTGTCTTCCGCAAATTTAAGGCTAACGGATGGTGACGTTGCTCGAAATGTAACAAACAAGTAATTAAATGTTTACGTGCATATGTATGGCATGCAAGGAGGGAGTAGCCACGTGCATGAGAAGGATGTTGGCAGGATTTTCGAGCACTATTAAGTTATTTAGCTCATTTATTAATTAAGTAATAAAGTAGGAGAATAAAGTTAGTATAAAAGTAGCATAATATCTTTTAGCTTGGAATCTTTTGGAATATGCTTTAGCTAGTGGTAGAAAGGTTAAATTATTCATAAATGTCAAGCATATGACATGTATCATGATTATTGAATGAAGAATTGAAGTTGAAGATTAACATTGATTGAATTCTGTGTGAGTTTAAGCTCAAGCAAATCAAATCTGTGTGAACGGTTTGGCTTGAAAGTTTTAATCTCTTTGTCTGTGTGAATTAGAGATTAATCCATATCTTTTGTACTAATCTTAATCCATATTTTCCTGCCCTAATTACCATCAAATTCCTACTCTATTTTATGGCTAAAACAAACCCTAAATTGGTATACCAAAACTGAAACCCTAAAACATTCATTTGAAACCCTACCCATCCATACCAACCAAACACCACATTATTTCCTCTTCTTTGAACCAAACCCTAACCCTAACCCAAAACCACGACTCTAACCATCATTCAAACCCTAACTTTTGAAACCTCATCATCATCATCTCATCATATTCGAAGCATATTCATCATTAATTCATCACCATCGAATCATCATCACCATCAATGAATCACCATCATCATTTTTCTACCATAATTCGAATCACCATCATCTTATTTGCATCACTTTCGAACCTTTAGTCTTTAAACTCACCATCACCAAGCCTTTATCATCTCATCCAAACTCCATTCAAATCATTAGATCCACATAATTGAAGATTACACCCTCCCATACACATCGTTGCTGCTTCTTTCGAACTTCTCGGAAAAGCCAAACATATGTATGCTGCTTTGAGGCATGTATCACACAAAATATATTCAAAACTAAATAAAGACCAACAATGATCCTGAATTTCTCAATTGAAGAGTGCCCTAAGCAGGTGTGCCATAAGCATGTATCTTTTACTAACAAATTTCAGCTTGCAGCTGCATGTTTTCTGTTGCCAACAGGTATCATTCACTAAATAGTTTCAGCTTGGGATATATGGCTGCCGGGGACCAACATACATGCTCCATCTACAATCTAGCTTTCTCCAATTGACCTTGTACCATGTAGATCCTAAACTGCAGAAATTGGGTTTAATGATCACTATTTTAGACATGGAGGGTTTGGGAGTCAGATGAAGATGCTCTAAAATCCAAAACATTGGTTAATTTCAAATTCAATGATAGAGAAACTTCTTAGACACGGGTTATTGGAAAAAATTGAGAACCTTTAGGAATTCAAACAAGTGTATGATGCTATATACTTTAACTTTGTTATGCAAATGTTAGTATTTTATGTAAGGATGACAATGGGGCAGGGCATATCTTATGGCAAAATTTCCACACCAGGGGAAAAATCCATATATATATATATATATAAAATCAGAACCTACGGTAAAATAACAGTTGAGAACTAATGATAGTTAATACAAATCAATGGCTAAAATTTTAATAAGAATGAACTAAATTTAACTAAACCACTCCTGAGCACTAAGCCCTAGACCCTAACCCCTAACACCAAAACCCAACCGTAGACCTTAAACCCCATCTGTAAACCCTAAGCTCAAACCCGAAACCCTAAAATCCATGTGCAGGTATATAAGTGAAAGTGAGAACCTAAGTTAAAATAATAATTGAGAACTAATGATAGTTAATACAAATCAAAGGCTAAAAATTCATGTAGAATGAACTAGTTTTAAGCTAAACCACCACTAAACGCTAAGCCCTAAACCATTACATCAAAACCTAACTCTAAACTTTTAATCCTAAACCTCAAACCCTTAGCCCTAAACCAAACCATGATCCATAAATCTATTTCCATGTACCCTAACCCTACACTCTAAACTACAAAATCTAACTTTGAACTCTAAACCCTAACCATGAACCATGAATTTGAAACCCTAAACCCTAAACACTTGACCACGAACCCCTAACCTTTATCCTAACTCTATACCCTAAGCCTTGGACCTTGAACTTAAATCCTAAACCTACACCTAGAACTCTAAACTCTAAATGTTCAAAATGATTCAACCACATCTAAAAATTAAATGTTATCATATATTAAATTGCAAGCACTAAACATTGAATAAATTGAAAAATCCTAACATAAATAGTTTAAACTTTAGATAGTTTAGTGCTTGCAATTTAATATATGATAACCCCAGATGTAGATGAGCAACTTCATCATGCATTAAAAATGAGCACAATATATTATTTATAAGTTATGAAATATTATTAATCTCTCATAATTAATATACACAAGTGGACAATATATTTTCATCGAGGAAACAACTTATGAGCTCAAACTTATACATGTTACTCGTTAAAGTGAATAATCATAACCACATGGGCTCATTATAATATGCTTTGACCCCTCATTAGCTTTACTTCAGCAATAATGAGATGCTGAATAGCTTGTGTGTTGTGTATTGTGAATTTCTGATTGATTTGAGCTCTGTATTCCTATGTCCAAAAAATGAGATAATAGGATATCAATTATATTCTTTTGATTTAGATAGTGGTAGTTTGGTTGTGTAGAGAGATGATGAAGAAAGAAAACCATGTTGACTCATTGAGCCATTGAGCTCGCAAATGAAATAAAAAGGGGGTTAAAGTTGTTTTATTGCCATTAATGAGCGGGTGAGCTGAGTGTGAACTGTACCTTTCCCAGCCTCATATATTTTAATTTGGACCATCTATTAAATGGATTAATTAGTGTAAGTTGATTCTCATTTCTCTGTTTAAATTAAGTTCTTAATTGATCCTAAATCTATATATACATATCCTATCTATCCCTAACTATGGGTGTTTATAGTACAGTTCAAGTCATGAACTAAACTGAATCAAGCTATTTTTACGGTTTGGTACAGTTTAAGGCTTAAAATAATATGGTTTGATTTATAATTTACAAAAATAGTTTGGTTACAGTTTCAAAAATTAAATTATGGTTTATATAATAACTTATGACTTTCAAAAATTAAATTATTGTTTATAAAAGGCAAACTAGTAAAAAATATTTTTTGTATAACAAATTATGACTTTCATGTGATAAATTATAACTTGTAAGCCCAATTTTCTTATTCCTTCTTATATTATACATCCACACTATAAGGTTTTCTTCTCTTTTTGAAACTGTTATTTTTCTAATTGTTTTAGAGGAAGTGTTATGAAATTAATTCAATATTGATCTTACACAAGATTTTGATAGTTTAAACTTTAGAATAGTTGTGGCCTTATAAAAATACTTTGTAAACTTGTTTTTATAACTTAAGAATATGATATTCATCTATAAAATAACTATCTTTTGACACATTAAAATATAAACTGCATATATTGTAAATTGAACCAAACCACACCATAAAGTTATGGTTTGGTTTAACTTATTTAGGGAATGGTTTGATTTGGTTTGAGTATTTTGCAAACCACAACATTATGGTTTTAGTTCAGTTTGAGGCCAAAACTGCACCAAACCTAACCGTAAACACCTTAGTAAGCTCAATTATTAGTAACCCAAAAGGAAAAGTCATTATTCTTTTTTCTCGCAAAATTAGCATCAAGGGTATCATTATTTGTGCAAGGGCTTTGTGATTGGTTCTTAGTAGAAGAGAATTTCTTTAGCTACCATGAGTTTTAGTAGCACCAAGAGCTTCAAACATTCCCAATTATTGGTATTGTCAATGTTGTTTGGGTCTTAATCATAGCGGGCTGGTGTGTGCTAAGTTTTGGACACTTTTTATAGATAACATGTGGCCTAAGATTATCATCTCTTCGTCACTAATGAAATAAGAAGTGTAATAGTAACATGCTAGGAAATTGGAAAATAATGTTAGTCTCGAAAGTTACTTTTATCACAAAATCACCCATAACTTTATGAGATAAACCACTTGTATTTTTATTCTATTAATTAATTAGTATGAAAGTTATTGTTGGGTTTCACCACAATAGCTGAGAATGATATGGATCATGTTATGAATAATGAAATTCTATCCGGAAATGTCGACACCAATCGTTCTCTAAAAAGAAAAATGAAAAGAAGAATAAGTTACCTATTGTCTATGACACCAACATAAAAACAGCAACATTGGTGCCCAACTTACTCTACCATCATTCAAAGTGTAAATAAAAACAACATAAAATGAAGATGATTACTATGGGTAAGAAACTTTTTACATGATGCCTTGAGCGATTACAGCAATAACATCGGTGCCCAACCTACCCAAATGCTGCCATTGTGGGGGGAAGAATAATTGTTATTCCGTGACCATCGACACCACTTATTCATAATGGTGTGAGCCTTACTCTCTTTGACTCTATTTTATACTAGTCCCACTAGAGAAATGTTATTGCTAGACAACCAATTACGTACCTCTTTCTACTTGTAAGGGGCATTAATTCCCCACATATTCCATCAACCTATCTTCATGCTAAATGAATGTGGAAATCAAGATGATACATATCATCCTAAACTTTCCGTCCCCTAATCACAATATACGTGGAAATCAAGATGATACATATCATCCTAAACTTTCCGTCCCCTAATCACAATATACCAAGGTGCATCATCTTTCATTTCAGAAATGGAAGTTGCAAGATTAGCATGCTTGATATTAGTTTCCAAATGAGGACCGGAGTTACCTTTGTTAGAAATGGGAGGTCCTTCTAGTGATGGTTGAATGGCTTCCAAATCCCCTAAAGGTGCTTCCCTTTCAATCCTAGAGAAGTTTGGTGTTGGGTGAGGATTTTTATCATAAACTTTAACCCAAACTTGCTTTTGGTTACCTTGTGCAATAGGTTTACAAGTGTTTGTGTGCCCAAATGAATGACACAAAGCACACAAAACCGAGGCTTCTATTCATACCAAACCTCTTGCTTGAAGATGCTTCCATCCGTTGTTTGAGCAGATATTGAATCCATAAGCGGATAATGCATATCAACCTCTGCCAGGATTCTGACATGCAAAATTTAGTCTCCGTTAGTCATTACCTCCTAACGGACAACTGATGCAACTTTTTATTCTGCCAATGGAGTTGTTTGACCAATAAGGGAGGGTTAGATTAGGCAATTTAATCCCAGTATGAATACATTAGAGTTCCTTCTTGCTAAATTTAATATCCAAAGATAACAATCAGATTTGAAATCAATATCCTAATGGCAACAAGTTTGTGGAAAATCAAACCAAGTCATAAATGCATAATATGGAATTTCATGCTTTTTCTGGGACTTAGTTAGAGAGGATTTTGTATCATCTGCGTGAACCTTGATTAGATGTGCCCTTATCCTCCTTAGAACTCTTGGCCTTAGGCTTAAAGGTAGCTTTCTCCTCCTTCCAATTTGATTTCCATGTAGAATAAGATGAACTTTCTTATTAACCCTAACTTGTGCTACCCTTCCTCTTCAATTGTTGCTCCATTTTGGTGGCCATGTGTAACATGTCTTCTAGTTCCATAATGTTGCCCATTTTGGTAGCCATGTTTAACATCTTCCAATTCCATATAGTGTTGCAAGCCTACCGCATTAGCAATATCCCGAGTTTGGCTAATTAGGAATCTTGCTATAGTCTCTTCTTTGCCCTTCTCCACCTTGGCTCTAATCTTGGCATTCACCATTGCTTTATAATAATCTTCCACTCTCTTTGATCTTTGCCTCAAACTTTGCAACTTTTGGTAAAGATCTCAGTAGTGGTGACTAGGAACAAATCTCTTCTTCATGATGGCCTTCAACCCGTTCCCCCCTCCAACAAAAAAGTCTCAATAGGTTTCTTTCGGTTTGTCCTCCTATTCAACTCTAGTTGGCCTACCATACAATGTCATAACCTGTAAACTTTAAAGCCCCCAAATTCACCTTCAATTAGGAATAAACATTCGAACCAAGTACATCCTTTTCTCTCAATCTAAATGAGCCTCTTGCTTGCCTTAAAAGGATGGTGCTTTGGTTTCGATGTTGTTTAAATTATTTTACCCGCCGTTTTTTAGTATCCATCTCCCTTATTTCTTTATTGACAACATCTATCTTTGACTCCTGCTTGCCTTTTGAGGATGGTGCTTTGATTTTGATGTTGTTTACTTATTAACCACCCTTTCTTCATACCCATCTCCTCTATTTCTATATTGAAAACATCTATCTTTGACTCCTCCAAAGTAGTCCCATTGTTTTTAATAATCAATACTCCCCCCAAATCTTCCACCCATTCTCATTCATCTTTGTCGACCTTATCTCCTATTATTACACCAAAGAAGCCCTAGGTTGTTCTATGTGCACCTTATGTGATCCATCCTCTTAGTTGTCATTTCTTCTGATTGCTTTAGCATCCTCTCAATCATACTTGTTAGGGTCTCCATTTGAAACTTTTTCAAAGCAGCTCCCTTTACATTATCTCTTCAATTTGACATGCTTGAAAACAAGCAAATATTAGTAGCATAAGGAGTTTTTCATTTGTTTGCACTCAAAGTTGATGTCACTCTTTTTTACCCCACTTATTTCACTCTTTCTTATCCTTTTTTCTCTCTAATGTGCTCATACAATAATGTGTTTTTATGCTCTTATTTTTCTCCTTTGATTCTTGATAAAACTATCATGACCAATTTGGACCCTTCAAGTGATGAACAATTTGTTAAAGCATATCAAACATTTAGCGCATGTTCTCCCCATCTTATTTTCTAATTATCAATAAAATTTTGATAATAACATAATATAAATTTTGGTGATAATAATTATAATAATGATAGTAATGATAACAATATTAATAATAGTAAAATAATAATATTTTTTTATATTTTAAATCAAATAGCAACGAGAATAGCCCTTTTACCTTTCTAATCTTGTGAGTGGTGGTTTTAAGCAATATTTCCATGTACAGCTCAAGGTGACACTTTCTCAAGAAGGAATTTCCGACACTTACAATTCAATGGAATGATACAAACTATAGGACATTCTAGAAAGGATATGGAAATTAAATATGCTTTTTTTCCCCAATTGAGATGTTGTTGATGCTTCTTTATTTATTTGAGTTTTGCTGGGGTTTTGTGGTTCTTTTCCCCCCAATTAAATATACCATGATGATATATGATTGAATGAAAGTTAGAAATAGATAGTGATAATCAAAGCTTGAATTAGAGCCTTTTTTCGTATTTTTTTTTTGGGGGGAAAAGGCTGAATGTATTAAAATGAAGATACAATTGAAAGAAAATTACATATGGTTAGAGATGGTCACTGCTTGAGTTAGAGCCAAGTTCTTATATCAAATGATGTGAACTCCATCACAAACAAAGAGCTCAACTTGGAAATTGTAGAATAGCTCTAATAAGGTCCAACAAAAGAAAGAAAGAAGAAGAAGAAGGTGACCTATGTCATAACCTGCTGCCTCTGACACAACCTTCAGTAAAAAATGCTTAAGACCTATCTCAAATGCTTTGATGAGAACCAACACTGTTGCTTTTGACACTGCAATCAAGATAATAAAAGGGGGTGAGTGACAAATCTTAGGTTTGGATGCCACAAGAAGAATCTTTATACGTTTGAGTAGTTTGAATAAGGATCAACAAGGAAATTTCCTCTCAAGTAAGTCTAGTGATCAAATATGTTTAAATTAAATTTTGCATGCCATGTATTTATAGTTAACCTAGAGTTAGAAAGAAACCTAAAGTACTTGACCAGGCCCATATTTTGGTTGGTATGGCAGATTTTTCAACATTATTTGTTTAAGTTATCACAAAAATATGTACGAAACATCCTCTACTATCCCCTCTCCTATATTTTAAACTGTAACAAATCAGTAAAAGGAAACTAGAGCTTATCGCATATTTAATGTGGCTGGACTAAGTGAAAAAGGAAACAAACTGAGAATATGCCTCTTGTACATTTTCTGACCAATTTGTTATACTTTTCTCGCTGCATTTATGTCACAATTCGCATGGTTTCCAGATGGCTGAGTCAATATACTGGCCTGGTCTAGTCCCTTTGGTAACGTGGTTTATTTTCGTGTTCAATTGTCTTTGTTTACCAAGCTTGCCATGTGTTGCCTTATCTGCACGTTCGCCGAAATAATATTCTTCACTTCCCTAGTAAGATATGAGAGTGATAATTTTCTTATCTTCCTCTTGCCTAGGGATGAATATAATATGATTCAAATGGTAAACCAAACCAAACCGTAATTTTATGGTTTGGTTTGATTTATGGTTTAGAAACTTATGGTTTGATTTAGAATTTTTTTGAACGGCTTGGTTTCGGTTTGAAAAATTAAATTATGGTTTATCAACCGCGAACCATATATATTATTAGTAATATTATTCGGTGAAATTCTAGCTAATAACTATATTATAGGTTTATGTATTCATTATGAATTAGTTGCTTTAATGATTTTTCTCTTTATTATATCTCTAAAATTCATTTTTACCTTTATTTTTATTGTCTGCATATTTAAAGTAGTTAGAGAGTTGTTTAAAAATTGTTATATGATTTGCACATTACTTGAAATGTGTCTTATATTTTTCTTACAATTGGAAATATGGCTTATAGATAAATGATATTTATATATTTACAATCATATCTACATAAGTTTGTAGTATGTTAAATATTACTATAAAAATGATATTTTTAAATTACAATTTAGTGTAAATTGTTCATTAGTTATGATTCATAAGAATATTAAAGTGATTTTAAGTTGACTAATTCATTTTTGATATTTAAGATGTAAAAAATATAAACTAAACCAAATTGAACCAAACCGTAAACCACTAATATGGTTTGGTTTGAATAATTTGAAAAACAGTTTGGTTTGGTTTGATATTTTTCCAAACCATTAAAATATGGTTTGGTTTGGTTTACAGCTGAAACTAAAACTAAAACTAATTAAATTGTGTTCACCCCTACTCTTGCCCCAGCCATGCGCTTTGTGCTCTTCTTGTTTCGTCACCTGTTTGAGTATTCTCCTTAATGCTTGTGCCATCTTATTTGGTCCTGCTCTTGTAATTGGTCTGATGGCAACTTGACTCTAATCGTTAAGGCTCTTGTGGTGCTGCTTGATTGCCATCAAGTCTAGTTGAATTGATTGTTTTATAATGCGGAAGCCACTATGAGGATGCTGTTCATGTGGCAAGAAGTTGATGTTTTTGTTTATGAGGTCCATTCGACAATGATAATCTCTACTTTTAACAGTTTGGTGAAAGAAGCTTTTTAGTCTCAGGGTTGGTGAAAGTCTTTACCAATTTGATTGCTCTTGTTTCAAAATTTTATTTTGTTTGAGGTGTAAAATCATATATTTTGTGCTTCCTTCCATAAAAATCATGAATTATTATGTAATCATGCTGGAAGAATGATCACATAAGAGTGAATTCCAAGAATGATAGAAATCCTATTGATCAGTGACATAATAGACTTGGTGGATTATATATTAAAATAGAAACTATATTACGCATCTTGTGATTTTGATTCTCTTAGTTATGGATGATTTAATAATTGTTGTGTGACTGTACTTTTTAATCGGTGGATATACTTTTTACGTTAAGGATTGCGTTCATTGTAGCGGAAAATGAGCTAAAACAATGTCACTTTTCATTTCCACACCTCATTATTTCTGAAGTCAACAATTCTGAAATTTTAGTAATGATTCATGATTAAATAAAAAATTAACATTAAATAATTTGACAAAAAGAAGGGCGAGTTGGAATTCAGTCACTTTAACTTAATTTTGTATTGGGTTTTGAGTTGTGTTGAGTTGTTTGTTCAAGTTACGAGTTCCATTAGGTTGAGTCTGATGTAAATTTAAGTGGATCTCTTCTTGGGTTAGTTTTAAAGCTTCGATCATTTAAGTTTGCTGTAATCAAAATGTGGGTATTTGAAGTTTCAGGTGCTATCAGATCTGGAATTATTTTAGGTTGGATTTGATCAGGCCTATTGAGTGTTGATAGCTTGATATTTTTTTTTTGTTTGTTTTTTTTTGGACTCTTTGGACGAACAGATCTCTGAAGCTTTTCCCTCAGGCTAGGATGTGTCTTGCTACCTTGTACTCAAAAAAGGGAAGCTAGTTTAGTAAAAAATGGGAAATATGAAATCATAATTTCACGACAATTTCTCAAATAAATTATATACAATTCTAAAATTTAGTAGCATCTTTGCTGTCTAATAATGGAGCAAGGCATAAAAAGTGAGTTAGGAGGCTAAAAGGCAGAGATCATTATCAAAACATGAAACTATAAACACTTACGTTGTCATATGAAAGTTCTTCATGTTTCATATTGACCGTAAGCAGAGAATCAAAGCATATTTTGTTTGTTTCTAAATTCCTTATTCCTGACCAGTATACCTTGGGCGACTGAAATGCAAATTTAGTTCATGTACCCGTGCTTGAAATCTGAACATAACTACATTCCGTCAGGCTTCATCGGTCTTCTTATGATTTCTACTTTGCATCCTGACCATAATATTCTAAATTTCTAATTGTCCTTTGTTGCCATATTTTGCTTTTCCTTTCAAACTTTTGCAGTTCTCTACAGCAGACATGGACAAAGTTGGATATAAAGGTCGATCGATTTGTGGTCCTGCCTTCTGTTTGGAGTTGTTATTTGGTCCTGCTAATGTCAAGGGCACAGCAATATAAGATGACAGATGGATTTTGTGATACTTTGCTATGATCTTTTAGTTCTAATAGCCATAAAGTTTTTTTGTTTTTTTGTTTTTGTTTTTGTTTTTGTTTTTTTTTTGCTTGCTGTGTAACAAGTTTCGAAATTGTTTTTCCTATTTTCTGGCCTCCATTTTTCAGGGGTGCGAGGTCTTAGGTAAAGGGCATTCTGTTTGTATATAGAGTTACGTATTATATTAAAGGAAATAATGTCTTTGCTCAATGGAAGCAGGTTGAGCTTGAAGGCTTAAGAAAATGTTCTATTTGGTTGCAAAAAAGTTTAAGGAAAAGAAAATAAAAATAAAAATACTTTTTTTCAAACTTTTTTAGAAAAAAATTAAATAGTTAATCTTTATTAATTTTATTGCTTTTTTTTCCTATTTCATTATCTTATGTAAATCAAATACAAAAAAAAAATATTTTTTTATTTTTATTTTTTTGTTAAAATTTTTCATAAATCAAATGGAGCATAATGTTTCTCTTGTTGATAGTTTGACACTAATTTATCATTTAGTTCTCTCCTAAAATCGTATTATGTGGATGAAAAAGACTTCAAATGCATCCTTCTATATTGCAAGCAAAAATATTTACATTATTTGTAGGCATAATTATGCACATTTTATCTTGATTGACCACATAATTCATTTTATTTTCAGGATATAATTGTCAAGGTGATGTGTGAATTTGTTTGGAGTTTGTTTCAATTAATGAACAAACACTTTTTAAGTTTCAATGAAAAAGGAAATGTTTCAAACTTTGTTTTGGATAAAGAAATTCTAGCAATCAAGCTGTTTGAGTTGACTAAAAATTAATAAAAAAAAGATCATTTTCATATTTTACGTTGTATATGATACATATTGGAATCACAAATAACAAAAAATTAGTAATTTATACAAGTTACATAGGAATTAAGCAAGAAAAGAAGAAGAATCGGATGAATAAGTATGTTGGGATTTTGGTTTTCATAATTTGTTTTAGGGTTTTGATGCACAATTTTATGAGAATTTTAATCAATGACTAGTGTTTAGGTTAATGGCTATTCAATTTGTGCTTAATAGAAAAAATAATGATAAAGAAAATGTGGTGCAAGAAAGGGTATTAAGGTTAGGATTTTTAAAAGAATGAATTTTTGGGGTTTATATGTATGGATTATGATGGAAGGTTGGTTAATGGTGGAATGCAGATTTTAATTGAGGCAAATAGAAACGTCCTTAATGGATTGGTATGGAAGAGGATTAGGGTTAGAGGGGTTGAAGGTGATAATTGTCGAAGATATATTTATGTATGACTATAGATAAGGACGAGAACAATTACGATGGGATATGAATGTGTTCAATTGAATACATACTCTCTCTCCCAAAACCACACAAAATTTGAGAAGAGAAAACTTGAATAAGAATCACACAGGATTGAAATTCAAGAAAGAACTCACACTAAATTAGAACCTTATCAATGCAAGCGAGATTATCCCTAAGAGATTTCTAACTATTTTTTATGATGCATTTAATCAGAAATATTACCTTGATTTAATCTGGAGGTCAATTGGGACAAATGAGGAGGAGAGATAACCTCAATATTGTCTTCTTCCTCCTCTCTCTTCTGCACAATTATGAGATCGAATGCTTTAATCTCAGACATACTTCTAAATGACTAGAAGATTCCTTCCACATTGACTTTCTATTACTCCATTTGTGAATGACAATTCTGGTCTATTTGACTAGAATTCTCTAAAGATATCATTTGAGCTATGGAGAAGAGGCCACCAAATCCTAGAAAAAATTCTTTCATTCTTATTGAATTCAAACGGTCAAAGGTAGGATTTTGAGTCGATTCCCTAACCTTCAGTAATCTCCTTTGATTGGTTGGCTTTAAATATCCTCAATCATCCCTGCATTTTACCTTTCTTTCAACCACCAAAATTTCCTAAGTCTTGCATTTCCTCTCTTCTTCCCACACTTCAAGCCTTCTCATTCTGTTTTGCACATCTTCTAATCTTATTTCTAGCTCTTTCTTATTTTAATTCTCAAGTACTGAAAAGTTAACTGCTGGGAAAGAGGTTGAATAGTCTAGCTTAACTCTTTCGCTGTGTTTTGGCCTCAAATGGTATGTTTTTTAATATCCAAAATTTGATAAGATTTTGGTATAATGTCTGAACTTAAGATTTTAGTTTATAGTTTTCAAATCTAAAAATTTCCATAGTTGGATTTTCTATTTTAAAGTGGATTTTACCTCCATCAAGTAAGTGTGATTCTTGCTTCTAAAATATTTAGTAAGCGTTCTTGCATGTTAGGTGTTATCCTTTGTTGATTGTGACATGTGGCATAAAGAAATGTAGTTGTTTGGATGCTTAAATGACATGATTGCAGTAAAAAGCCTGAAATTGGTTAAAGTAGGATATGATGATCTCATGTTGAGAAATGCATGTTAATTTGGTTGGAAATATGTTAGGTGATGTTGATACATGTTTTAATATGGCCAAGAATGATTTATATAAAATAATTTGCATGAAAATTTATATAAAAGAATTAGGGCAAATTGATTCAGTATCTTGGTCAAACTGATCGACTGGTTTCTAGAACAGTCGACTAGTTGACCTAACCTATCAATTGGTACGTTGACAGAGACCTTGGTATTGCTCTCTTCTTAAGCCTATCGACTGGTTTAAATTGATCGAGTACTAAGGTCAAACTGATCGACTGGTTTCTAGAATAGTCGACTAGTTGACCTAACCCATCAACTGGTATGCCGTCAGAGACCTTGGTCTTGCTCTCTTCTTAAACCCATCGACTGGTTTAAATTGATATAGTACTAAGGTCAAAATGATCGACTGGTTTCTAGAACAGTCGACTAGTTGACCTGACCCATCAACTGGTACGCTTGTAGAGACCTTTGTATTGTTCTCTTCTTAAGCCTATCGACTGGTTTAAATTGATCAAGTACTAAAGTCAAACTGAAATACCCCGAAATTTTAATTCTAGAAATTTTAGGTAAATAAGGATTTATTAGAAAAATTAATTAAATAAATTATTTTATTAAAATATAGGGAGCTATTTAGGGACAATCAAGGAAAAATTGATAAATAGGTTAATTAGGAAAAATTAGGGAGTAATGCTAATTTAAATGGGATTAAAATAAAAATTATCCAAAATAGCCTAAATTAAGCTAAAAAGGAATTAATTATTATTTTATAAATATTAGTATTCTAAATAACCTAAAAATACCAAAATACCCAACCCACATATTTTTCCCTTCTTTTTCTTTTTCTTCCTCTTTTTCCCTTTTCTTTTTTTCCCCCTCGACCTGGGCCAGCCTATCGCGCAGCCCAGCTTCCCTGCACGGCCCAGGCCCACACCGCCTTCTCCTCCCTTTTTTTCTTCCTTCCCGAACGGTCTGGTTCTTTTTTTTTCTTTCTTCTTTTTCTCCCTAAGCCGCCTGGTCCCGACCTCTTCTTCTTCCCTGAGGCGTGGGTGGTGACCGAGGAGCTGCAACCCAACACTCCATCAGCCACCGTCCTTCCCTCCCTCTCCCGTCGCTTTCTTTCACATTTTCGACCCCAACCAACCTATTCCCCTCTCCCAAGCACCCTGCCCCTTTCCCTTTCCCTATTCCCTCGACTCTACCGCCTTGTCATGGCAAAATTGCCTTGACTGCCGCCACCGGGCGGCATGCCTGGCATCTGCACGTCCCTTGTCTTTGCCCAACCAATCGATCTATAAATACTCCATAGCCTGCCTCAATTTGAATTTTGATCTCGAAAATCCAGAAACAACCCTTCTCGCCGCTGCCCCTTTAGACGAGCAGCCCACTGTAATCCCCCAAAATTTTAGAAAACTTATAATTTAATAAATAGTTTTATTTGAAATAAATTAGCTTTTAAAATTATTTAGTTTAATTATTATATGGATTTTTGAGTATATAAATGTGGATAGGAGTTTTTAATAAATTAAAAATAAATATTTTGTTATTTTATCATATTATTTTTATTTAAATAATTTTTCAAACTAATATTTTACTAAAATTAGCCTTTTGAACCAATATGTTAATTTATAATGAATTAAAATTTTAAATTAAATAATTTATCAAAAATATTATATCTCATTATTTTCTAAATTAAACTAAATTATTTTCTCCTATTTTCCCTTTTCCCTCTCTTTCCTTTTCTTTTCCTTCTCCTTTTCTCCTTTTCCTCCTTCCTTTCTTTTTCTTTTTTTTTCTTTTCCTAGCTCGGGCTACCATGCTTGCCCCTCTTCCTCGCGCGACTGGGCTGATGGCCCATCTGCCTTCTCCCTCTCTTTCCCCTCCTCTCTCCCGCGCACTTAGACCCAGCCCAGACCCCCTCTTCTTTTTTTTTTCATTCTTCCCTTCACCCTAGACTGGCCCAACTCCTCTTTTTCTTTTCCCTGCACCGGTCTGATCTGGTCTCCCTCCCTCTCCCTTCTTTCTTTCTTCTTCAACCTCTAAGCCCGACCAGTAGCTTGCTCGACGCCATGCCCGACCACCGAGACGCCTGCAACTCCTCGCTGCCAACCACTACCACCACTTGCAACTCTCTCTCTCTCTCTCTCTCCTATCTTTTTTCACTGTTTTGGAACCGGGCAGCCATGCACCCTATCCCACATGGCTCCCCTTTCCCCCTCTTCGTCAACCTTACCCTGCCACCCTACGACACCCTACCACCCTAGACACTGCTGTCCGATCAGCCACCTGCCCCTCTCTTCTCCCTCTTCTTTTTCTTCACCTCTCCAGCCTCTCTCCTGCCCCATCTTTCGAGTCTCTCCCCTTACCCGATCTCCCTCTTCTCTCCTTTATTCTCCTTCCATTTTCCCCTGTTTTTGCTCCACCGCCACCCTCCGCCGCTTACACCACCGCATTGGACCCCCTGAGCCGCCTTCTGCCACTGCCTACTATAGCCCTACACCCTCACACCACCCCCTCGAGCCCCGCACTTCCTCCCTTCGCACCCTCCCTCTTTTTTTCCTCCCCACTTTTCTCCCTCATCGGTAGGCCACCTACAACCCCTTCTTCCGCCACCGTCCGACCACCTCTGCTGCCACCCAACCCACCATTCAACACCTTGCAATCTCCCCTACGATCTCCATACATTGTTTGGCAGAAATAAGTCCTCGAACCCCTTCATTTTCCCTCCTCTTTTCCTTCCTTCTCAGCCCCTCCACCTCGACCCACCTCGGCAACCAACTTCGCCACCTTACCATCGCCGCATCTGCCGCCCTTGGCCGCCATGAACCCATCCCCGACAACCACCTACACCCCCTCTTCACTCCTGCACCATTTCCTTGCCTTGAAACCTCCCCCATCTATCTTCTTTTCTAGCCTAAAGACCCCAACCCGAAAATAGCCATTATACCTTCCTTCACCCTCCCCTTCGAGCCTTCCTCTAATTATTTTTGCATGCAGCTCATGCTGCATATCCAGTATAAGTTGCTGCAATTATTGGACCATTTTTATTAAAATATTTAAGGTAAAATAATATTTAAGCTAATTATTTCATTAAGTAAATTTTATAAGGTCTTATGCTTTGATTTTCTTATTTCTAATATAATAATTATTGATATTATTTTTAGGTGTTGATTTTGCTATTAAAAGCTTGAATATTTAACCGGGATACCGGTAAGGTTTGATTTTTACGGGATCTAAGGTAATCGTTAAACCCCACTTAAACGCATGGATAAACGTATATTTGCACATTAGGATTTTAAATGTGTTATTATGTTTGATATATGGTTGTTAGTATAATATATATGTTTACTTGTATTGTCTAATAAAAAGGAAAGTATGCCCTTTTATGTGCTATGTGTGTAAATGTTTTCTAAGGGAAGAACTTGATTATTAATGAAAGTGTTAAAGTGCTTATCCATGACATATTATGTTATAACATGACATATTATGTTATAGTGACTATTTATGCATAAATAATATTATTGTGAGCCCTAGGGGCATTTTAGTAATATTCCTTGTGCTAGATTATGGCCTAATATGTGTGGGTGATAATAATTATTATATTAAAATATGATGGTTGGTGGAGTTGGATATTGTTAATAGAGTATTAATATTATTATTCTATGTGGTAATGTTAATTTAATAAAAGTGGTGTAATGAAGGGGGTAAAGTAGTAATTTTGAAGGCAAAAGGGCAATATGGTAAATTTACAAGTAAAAAGGGGGTATTTTGGTAATTTTGGAAGGTAGGGGTATTATGGTAATTTTGGGAGTAAAGGGATAATATGATAATTTTGGAAAAGAAGGGCAAAATGGTAACTTTGTAAGAAAAGATAAAAATGGTAATTTTGGATGTAAAAGGATAAAATAGTAATTTGTAAAGTAAAAGGGGTATTATGGTAATTTTATAAGCAAAAGGGTATTGTGGTAATTTTGTAAATAAAAGGATATTATGGTAATTTGGAAGTAAGGGGTAGAAGGGTAATTTTGTAAATTAAAAGGATATTTATGGCACACTTGGGAGTAGGGGGTAACTTGGTAATAATGATAACAACGAAGGATAAATTGGTAATTAAACTATGATTATAAAAGGGTAATTGGATAATTATGATAATAGAGAAGGGTAATTTGGTAAATTAACCAATAAAAGGGCATTATGGTAATTTTAATAATGGAGAAGGGCAATATAGTAATTATAAACATGGAGAAGGGTAAATTAATAATTATAAATATGGAGAAGGGTAAATTGGTAATTATAATTATGAAGAAGGGTAAATTAATAATTGTAATTACGAAGAAGGGTAATTTGGGATTTATAATAATTGAAAAGGGTAAAATGGCAATTATAATACTTGAGAGGGGTAAAATGGTAATTATGATAAAGAAGAAGGGCAATTTGGTAATTTATCCAACTAAGGGGGGCAAATTGGTAATTTAACCGGCTAAAGGGTAAATTGGTAATTATTTAACCAACTAAAGGGGCAAAATGGTAATCATGATAATGAAGGAGGGTAATTTGGAAATTTATCCAACTCAAGGGCAATTTGGTAATTATAACAAAGGAGAAGGGCAATGCGGTAATCTAACTAACCAAGTGAGAAATATGATAAGTGTAGCAAGTATGAGGGGTGAATGATGATCTAAAAAGCATAGGAGATAACTTGGTAACCTAAACCGAGTAAGGGGTAATTTGGTAAATATACAACCTGAAGGGTAACATGGTAATTTGTCAAGTAAGGAAGGGATGACTTAGCAACTATATAAGTATGGGGTAAATGAGTAATTTGTGCCTAACATGTCGTTGTGATTGTGGAATTTCATAATATGACTCAAATGACACTGATTAGTAAGGTATGAGTATTTGATAATTAGTAAGTATCAGGAGAACGAATCTTAATTCAGAATTGTAATGAGATTATGATGGCCTTAATGATTTCTTTATATTATCTTGGATAACCGCCTGAATAAGAAACGACTAATGATGTCAGAATGATTGAAAGTGAATAAGTATCCGATTGTTGTGCTTTTCGTGATCACTTTAATTAAGACACTAACACTTAAAGTGAAAGACCTCGAGATTGGGAATGGTGGCTCTTTAGGGGTCGCTACCCTAAAGACGTGGTTTAGCCCATGATTATTCTTGTATTTGCTGGTGTGCCTTTGTGCCCTAGCCAGGCCCTATATCTTACTCTATCTAGCTCTATGGACCTAGTTAGGGGGTATGCATACTTATGGATTAGGTGTCCTTGTCGGTAAGGTACTGAGTAGCTTTATGCACCAGTACGACCATGGTACCTTTGCATCCCTGGGTTCATAGTTGAAGGGTACTGAGTAGCTTGTATGCACCGGTATGACCGGTGTACCTTGATCTCCCATCCGAGGCAAATAAATGGAATTTGTTGTGCTGATTAAAGAAAGGAAAAATACTAATATTGAAAGTGAAAGATTAATGAGCCGGGCCCAGTTGACTTATGATATTGAGTACCGATCCACCGGTTACAATAGTGGCCCAGGAGCGTGTTTCCCTGGCAAGTGATTATGAGTACCGATCCACCAGATATAATAGTGGCCCAAGAGCGTTGCCCTGGCAAGTGATTATGAGTACCGATCCACCGGACATAATAGTGGCCCAGGAGTGTGTTGCCCTGGATGATGTTGATATATATATTCCGATCCACCGGCAATAATAATGGGGGTCCCGAGGTCAATAAAATCAGTCATGGATGTGAATAAAGTTATAGAAAAATACCAGTCACTTATAGTGGAACACCATGAGAGTCAGGGCTAGATCGGTCCACCGATGAATAATAGTGGCCAGGAGCGTTTTTCCCTAGAGACCGATCCACCGGCATATAATAGTGGTAAGGTGCGTTCTGCCCTATAAGTGACCGATCCACCAGCTATAATAGTGGGGTTCTCGCACTCATATGGATAGAAAATATGATATTGAATGAATAATGATGGACTAATGGCTTAACGCCCGAATGTATTGATTTTGCACTATGACATGGCTTAAGGCTCGAAAGTATCGATTGTTCATAACTACCTATTGATATCTGATGTGATTGTTAATTATGTGAATGTTATATATACACATCTTGTTATATATGCATGTAGTTTTGTATCATGTGTGACATTACGGGCCTACTTTTAAGTGTGACTTTAAAGGGTTACTCAGTACTATAGTATTGAAGGGTTACATTCGTGGGGCCCCTGCCTATTCAATGGGCAGTGTCCCTTGCAGGTCCAATTTCAGGTGCTACTCAAGTGGGCAACGGAAAAGAGCGTAAGGATTATTCGGACTCTTAGGGTTCTCCCTTTACTTTTACTTTCTGGTTTAAATGTATTTCTTATTCTTGTAACTACCATTGGTGGAACCTATTCTTTTAAAATGTTTACTTGCGCTACTCTGATTTAAAATGGTTTGAATTTCTAGCAATTGATATTTTGTTCTTTAGCCTTAGCACTTGGTACTGGAACGGTATAAGTGAACCAGCCTGGTACTAAGTGTGGCGGTAATATCCCCGAAATTCACCGTTTAATATTTTTGCTTCCCCAATTTCTTTTAATAAAACGAAATTTTTCAATAGTATATTTTGGGGGTGTTACACCCACACCCACAACCACCGCCCATCGCCACCAGCCAAACCACCCCCAAAAATGCTCCTTGCACCACCCTCTACCTAATCAAACCCTCCTCGTCTCTTGATTTCCCCTACACAAGCCACCCCGGTCGTGCAAAGTCGCGCTCCCCAAAAGACCAACTTCAGCCCCTGCCGCCCTTCGCACCGCCACTTGCCGTTAATTCTGCCACCACCAACGCCACCTCTACCCTCCAAAACAACCAGGGGAGCCTCCTCTACCTCCTCACACCTCCCTTTATCCCTATCTCCCCCTCCTCCTCCCTCCTTTCTCCTCCTTCCACCACCTCAAATTTCCACAACCGCCGCCGCCACTGCTGTGCGCTGCTGCTAGTGCCACCACTGTCGTACTGTGTTGATGTATTCAAAAAACTTATTTAACTACTCTTTGGGTTGTAATCTTAAACCGCACTCTGATTTCTATATGACTTGTGTTTTTATTAATGACTTGTGGTTGATGTTGACCTTGTTTAGCCTTAACACTTAGTACTAGGATGGTAGAAGTGAACAGATCTGGTACTAAGTGTGACGGTAATGCCCCCGAGTTTACAATTTTTTCATTTCGCATTTGTAAAACCTTTTATTAAAACGAAATTTTTTAGTAGTAAATTTGGGGGTGTTACACAAACTGATCGACTGGTTTCTAGAATAGTCGACTAGTTGACCTAACCCATCAACTGGTAAGCTGGTAGAGACCTTGGTATTGCTCTCTTCTTAAGCCCATCGACTGGTTTAAATTGATCGACTACTAAGGTTAAACTGATCGATTAGTTTCTAGAACAGTCGACTAGTTGACCTAATCCATCAACTGGTACGCTGGCAGGGACCTTGGTATTGCTCTCTTCTTAAGCCCATCGACTGGTTTGGAAAAACCAATCAAATGATTTGAGAACAATTGATCTATTTGAGGAAAGCGTGGTCTAGTTGAGTCAAACTAATAGATTGGTTGACCTAAAGTGATCAACTTGTTGGTGCAACAAGTTGACTGGTTGGGCCAGACTAATCAAGTGATTTGACTTATTTGCTGAATTTACTTCTTTTTGGTTCGATTATGCTTTGAGATTATGATTGAGACTATACCATGGTTATTAATGGGATAAAATACATATTTTATCATGGAATATTGGCTTAATTAAAAGATCAAAATGGATCATGAATTATAGTATAATCTTTGAGTAATGAAAGGATTAAGTAAGGCTATTGAGTAAAGATTAATAAAACTCAGCTTGGGCTATAATTAAATATAGTGGTGCTTACAAATAATGTTAGATAAGCACAAATGGAAAACCCACATAGTTGAGAAAATTTAAAAGGAAAGGATTAATATGGATTAGCATGAAAGTTGCTTGCTTTGTATGGACCTTGTATGATCACCTATCTTTATGAATAAAACACTAATTATGTAAAGTGAAGGAAATTCGAGTTGATTATGGGTCTGGATACTTGATCCTTGATTAGCTATTAGAGATTAGTTTATCTTTGGGTATTTTTGGTACCTCTGGCGGGATCCAGAGAGGTTCTAGTACTTTATTTACTCTAGACACTGATGATGTACAAGAGGTATTGATACTCAAGGGTTTGGTTACCTAAGTGATTAGCTTCATCCTTCACTTATGTTTATATTGGTTGGCTTCGGCCTAAACTTATATCAATTCTAGTGACTAGCTTCATCCAATTGGTGATTGGCTTCATCCTGGACTTTATGTCCCTTATTGGACAGACTTTCATGGTATGTGAGACCTTGGGGTGGTGCACTATCCATCTCTCGATGATAATAAAATATGGATGGTAAATACTGGTTGACAATTATGAATGGTAACCAAATGAATGGTTGATGATTGGCTAGGTAATAGAAGTAATGATTGTGATTGACCTATCTCTTATATGGATAAGTGAATGGCATATCCTAAAGGAATTAGATAATTAGAAATAACCCTAGGGGTTGCTTAGATACTAACTGCTACTAATTATGTAAGTCTTATGTACTCTACCTTTATATATAGTATTATCCTCATATATGTTGTAATCTATCTTTTTGTATGGTAAGTTGGCACATTTGTGAATATTGAGGGTGAAACTTGGCTTACTTAGTATGTAATGCTTTGATGTACCCATTTGTTCAATCACCTACTCATTTCTATGAGTAGAGGACTATGTGCAGGTATTTAAGGATGGCCAATAAATTGGCCTACCTTAGTTGGGTTAGTGCTTGAGGGTAAGGATATTCTGGGCAATTTAGTAGATTCCGTGGCAGACTATAGTTTTGAAATTTGTGTATATTGAGGGTGAAACTTGGCTTACTTAGTACGTAATGTTCTGATGTACCCGTTTATTCAATCACCTACTCATTTCTACGAGTAGAGGACTATGTGCAGGTCTTTAAGGATGGCCAAAAAAGTGGCCTACCTTAGTTGGGTTACGGCTTGAGGGTAAGGATATTCTGGACAATTTTAGTAGATTCTGTGGCGGACTATAGTTTTGATATGGGCATCGTGCCCTAACTTATGTTTTTATAGCCCCATACTTTATTTGCATGTATATTATGAATATTTGATCGGAACCCATTAGGGTCCTCCAATGTAAATACTTTTGGAGTTGTTTAATTAAATTGTTATTTTACACACTCTATTGCTTTAAGTGTTTGGATGGTTAACATTGTATTAGATACAGCGTAGGTGGTAATTGTCTATCCTATGTCAGTTATGACATTGACACCCCAGAGTAGGTGGCAATTGTCTATCCTATGTCAGTTACAACATTGACACCCTATTTTTCCTAGGTGTATTCTCCTTCTGCAACTTATTTTAATAAAATTTTTTGATAGTGAAAAATGGGGGTGTTACACTAGTTATTAATTGGAAGCATTGACTAGATGTTGACCTATATCAATATATGGATAAGAAAATGGTATTATAAAAATGATTTAGCAAGTTGAGAAATAAACCCTAGTGGTTGTCTAGATTAATCTGCCTAGTACATGTGTTATTATCAATTTTGTTATACTATAAAAATAAACATGATACATTATGAGTTGCCTAAGTTGTGCATAATTGTATATCTTGATGCATTATTACCCTTTTGTATATGGAAATTGTATGACACATATTAAATATGATAACCTCATTATGATAGAGTCTTGCATACTTGTAATTTCCGTTGAGGAGGCAATTTGACTTACTTAGTGTGTAGCATACTGATGTGCCCGTCTGTTCGGTCACTTGCTCATTCCCACGAGGAGAGGACCATGTGTAGGTTTTTGGAGATAGCTAGTAGTGGGCCTACCTTCTCTTGCTTTTAGGACTTGAAAGCATTGACATCTGGAGGATTTTTGTGCTGTCCATGACAGAGCATGGTTTTAGGGTCACACCCTAATCTCATTTTAATATGGCCTTGTATTCTTAACTTATCAGTCTTCATGTATTTGACTTGGTCGGGGATCATTGAGGTCCTTGATGTAAAAAATCTTTTAAATGTTTATGTAATTTAAGTTTCACACACTCTATTTTAAATTGGATGGTTTGGTTTAGCCTTATATCTAATATGGTTTGGTTTAGTCTTCATTTTTTTTTCTTTCACTTTCACATTGTATCAAATGAAATTTTTCAGTAGTGAAAACTGGAGGTGTTACAGTAGGGTTATGTAGTATAACCAAGTTGGTGTTTTTGTCATCTGGATATGGATACTAATTGTTTATTTTTGTATCCCCTTTCTAATTCTATTTCTCTATTGTTGTTGGTCATGCTTAAAAGTTTTCATCATTTTTTATGTTACATTTGTGTGTATATCTTTCTGTTGATATCATTTGTTAGTTAAAGTTAAATTTTGTAACTTTACATTTGGCATAAGGATGGTAAAGGAGCAAAACTTATAGTAAGTGTTATTATAGCACTAGTGTATTTATGTTTAGTCTTCTACATTAAAGGAAAAAAAAGTTTTTTAAGTTTCATTTCTATAGATTAAAATTAAAAATTTTATCCTTACATCTACTGTAAGCTTTTGTAAGGCGATAATACCTTTGTATATATGTTTAAGATTTTGTTTTAAAATAGAAACTTTTAGTGTTAAATTTTAGGGTGTTACAATTTGTTTTCGTTAAAGGCTTTGAACTTCAGTTAAAAATTTGGATGTAAAATTCCTTGTGTAATACCTTGTTTGTAGAAAACTCTAATTATAAAATGGTAATTTCATATAATTAATTATAATAATTATTTTAGGGTGTTTGTGTATAATCACATATTATATATAAATTTAATTAGGTTCAATTTTAAAAGAATTTGGATTATTAATTTTAATCCTAGTTTAAACCCTAACTAACCGAATCCCAATTTAACATTCTAAATTATCACCCCTACCTTATTAATATTTTTAGTCATTTGCTTCCCATATCCCTGACATAGAATTCTCCCTCACACCATCTCATTCTATACAATCCATACCCTACCTAGTGTTTCCTCATCCTTGTTCCACTCTTGCATGTTTGACTCATTTTTCTAGTTCATGCCATCACACGTTTAAGCCATCTCATTTTTATGTTTCATTCCACTAGAAAACCTAAAGGGATAAGCATGTTCTTCTACACCATCCTCCTAAGTTCCCTTTAGTAAGAAAGCCCCATCATCCTTGTCATTGTTTCTCCATTATCACTGATCTTTTCTTGAAAAATGTTAACTTACCCCCAACAATTCCAACCATCACCAAAACACTCCCCTTGGCTACACCCACACCCTCCATTTCTTTTCTTCTGAGCAACGCCTATTCCCACCATTGCACTGCTCCCTTGGTTGCAGCAAGAACCACTAAAACCTCCTAACCTCCCCTAGCTTTAACTAAAACTATAGCTCTTCCCCTCTTTGCCATGACACTTCTCACCAAAGCCTCCCCCTTGGTTGTATCCCCCACCATCGAAGCTTCCCTCCCTATAACAATGCCTTCCACCATATTTTCTTCCCCAAATAAATGCCTACACCACCATTCTACCCCTTGGTAGTGGCATTAATTGTCAAACCTACACCTTAGCTGATCCAAAGTCAAACTTGGCCCATGAACCTGTGGCACTTGTTTTGGAAGCCCTTGGGTTTTCCCCATTTGCTCACAAGTCAGAATTTGTTACATGCCTTACTTGGGCGTGTGATTAAAGCCTTATTCAGTAAAAGACCAAGCACGTAGAAGCCCAAGGAGATCCGTGGTTATTTTAGTCTTATTTATTTTTATTTTCATGTTTTTAATATTATAATAAATAATGTAGCTCTTTCAAATGGGTATTTAATCCCATTAAGAAGGGAGGCAAAAGGTGCGCTAGATTAAGGAATTGCTGTTGTTTCATTTCTATTCATTAAGAATCATTTTATGCCTTAATGAGGGGAGTTAAAAGGGGGGCATATCTTTAATTCTTAGATGTTATAGCTGAACGGTTTTGGGGTTATTATTTAGCCAAACCGTTGGCTTTCTTTTGCTGTATGATATTTCCTATAAATACAAGTTTGAAGAGAGGAATAATAATTCCTGATTATTCACAATATACCTTATGGTTTTCTCTTTTCTTTGAGTTTGTCTCAAGTTAAAGATTATTTCCTTATAGCTTTGAGTTTGTCTTAAGTTATAAGATTAGGGTGAGCTTTGAGTTTGTCTTGAGTTCTTGCCTAAGATCCCAGAACTTTGAGTGTGTTCTTGAGTTTTGGTTCATTTTCGTTATTTTATTGCTAATTACTTTCTGTCCAAATTTGAGTATTCCTTCTTGAGAATAAAATTAAAGTTGTGATCTAAGAGGGTGTTTTGAGAATTACATCATTAGCAATGACCATAAATGTCATTTATCACTCACTTGGTAAGACAACAAGTGTCGTTCCTCCTCCTTTCATTACATGACTTTGTGGCGTTGTTCCCTTGCAACATTATTATCTTGTGTAGCTTCCTTTTCCCTAATTTTTTTATAATCTTTTTATTGAATTAATTTTGACGTGTAACATAATGAATGTAATATCTTTCACAATGCAGGATCTTTTGCTTGAATTGTTGAAGAAGAATGTAAACTAAGATGGAAATAATTTTGAAGTTGTGGACGTCTTCAACTCAACATACAATTGGAAGTTTTTGATCTTATCTAAGATCAAAAGATTTCTAAAGAGAAAATGCAAATTTCTCTATAGAAAAGTACCTAAACTCACTCAATATTAATCTCTCATGAAGAGGAAGGAAGGAAGATCGGAGCTACAAAGAGTTTTAACTCAATTTTCTTTCATGTCATTCATTAATTCTCCATTCTACTAGATATACGGGTATATATATACACAAATATATGAGGCCAAGCTTAACCTCCATTAAATAAGCCCTAATCAAATAGACTAATTAATAAAAATTTAAGCGAACACACATTAATATAGTGTACGTAATTATTTACAATTATAACGATAAGACATTACAAAGCTTACATATAATATCAAAGCTACATAAAACCTAAGGATGATACTATATTAAATAATCAAGTAATCAAGCTTCATGTCTTATAGCTATAACTTCCATGCAACTTTATAACCTTTACATTGTTATTATCTTGCACATTATATATAATTGGCAAAGTATTCTTCTTGCAAACATATATAATATCCAAAAGAATCACCTAATGAAACATCATTAAGGTTATTATGAAGGTGTTCAAGATTTTTAAGAACAATTGGTACTGTCTCCAAATATGTTAGCTCTTGACCTTTAACATACGAAGAATGAGATGGAGATGCTCATGCATTATTCTCCCCTTGTAAAGAGGAAATTATCCTTAAATTAGCATCACTACATTAATGAGATAAATCACCAATGTTGAAAGTTCTAGAAACTCCTACATATGATTCTAGTAATTCTAATTCATAAGAGTTATTTCTAAATTTTCTTAAGATTTTATATGGTCCATCTACTCTTAGAATTAATTTATTCTTTCTGAAGTTTAGAAATCTTTCTTCTCTTACGTATTACCATATCAATTATCCAGGTGAAAATATTTGTGTCAGTTTATTTTTTTTGCTTGGTTTTGGTATTTAGCATAAGATTTCTCAATATTATCCTTTATTTTCTCATAATATTTCTTAAAGAATTCAATTCTTTCTTTATCATCATAGTTATTAATATCACCTTTCTTTAATGAAAACATATCAATAAGAAAATGAGGATTAACTTCATAGAAAACTTCAAATGGATTCATTTGATTTGTACTAGAAGGACTCATATTGTATGTAAATTAATCATGTGCAAGTTTCATATTCCAATCCTTTGTACTATTATTAACCAATCCTCATATTAAAGTTCCCAATGTCTTGTTACTCACTTTGGTTTAACCATCTGTTTGTGGATAATGAGATGTACTGAACAATAACTTAGTACCTAATATATTCCAAAGTTTCATCCAAACGTAACTTAAAATTTTCACATCTCTATTTGATACTATACTTTTGGGAATACTATGTAACCTTACTATTTCCTTGAAATATAAATCTGCCACATGTGTTGTGTCATATATTTTTATTATAAGGCATAAAATGTGCCATTTTAGAAAATATATTTACCACTACCATAATATAATCCTTTCCCCTTTGTGTCCTTAGTAACCCTAAGATAAAGTCCATACTACCCCATGGTCGAATAGGAATAGATAAAGGACAACACAAACCATTATGGAAGAAACTCTTACTCTTTTGACAAGCTATACATCTCACAGTTTTATCCTTCATGGCCAGTAGAAATTATCTTGTAATATGTCCATAATATGAACATTAAAATGACCAACCATACCTCCCTTATGTACTTCCTCAACAATTAAATCACCTACACAATAATGAGGTATACATAACTTATTAAGTTTGAAAAGAAAGTCATCCTGAAGCATATAATTATCATAACTATGCTTTTTCTTACATTCATAATAAATTTTAAAAAAAGATATTCATCATTTTCATATTATTATTTCAAAATTTCAAACCTTATCAATTTAGCATCTAACATGATAAGTATCATAGATATTCTCGATAATACATCTGCTACTATATTTTCTTTACCATCGAAATGTTGAATAAAAACACTAATTATTGTAAGATACTAATCCATTTTGCATGACTAGGACTAATTTGCTTTTTCCCTTACAAATGTTTTATAATTTCATGATCCAAATGCAAAAGAAAAGGCTTAGGTCTTAGATAATGACTCTATGTTTCTAATATTCTTATAATGACATAAAATTCCTTATCATATGTTGAATAATTTATCTTAGCACCATTTAATAATTCACTAAAAAATGCAATGGCCTTCTTTTTTCTTCTTTTTTTTTTATGAGAGTACACCACCTATCCTTACCCTACAAGTATCATATATAACTTCAAAAAATTTATCAAAGTTAGGAAAGGATAATACCGGTGAATTATATAGCTTGTCCTTTAAAGTCTTAAAGGCTTTAGTAGCATTTTATCCCGACTTGAATTTACCTTTATTCAAAAGATGTGTAATTGGTGCGGCTATAGTTGAGAAGTCTTTAATGAATCTTCTATAAAAACTCCACACCTCATGAATGTCTTTGGGTATTGGCCAGCCTCGAATAACTTGAGTCTTTGTAGGATCCACTGTTATACGTTCACTACTTACAATACAAATAAGAAAAACAATACTTGAAATCATAAAATCACATTTTTTCATAGAGTATAGCTTTGTTTAGCTTATCAAATAATCTCCTCAAAAGACTGATCATGTTTATTTTTACCACAAACAATTATATCATCTAATTTTATCATAATGAATTTTCCAAGAAACGGTCGAAGAAATTTATTCATTAGTCTCATAAAAAATTTTGGTGTATTGCACAATCCAAATGGCATAATAGTCCATTTGTAAATATCATAATTGTTTTTCAAAGTAGTTTTCCATTTATCCCCTTCTCTTATTCTCATTTGATGATATCCAATACTTAATTCAATTTTAGAGAATACTTGTGCTCCATTTAATTCATATAACATGTCGTCTAATTTAGGCGTAGGAAATCTATATTTAATAGTTATATTTTTCACAACTCTAGAGTCAAAACACATGAGCCACATACCGTCTTTTTTGGGAATAAGTAATGTAAGTACACAACATGGAATCATGCTTTTTCACACATATCCTTTTTCTATGAACTCTTGTATTTTTCTCTATAATTCCTCAGCATCTTCTAGATTACATTTATAAGTAAAGACATAATAGGCATTAAGTCTACATCATGTTCTATCCCTCTTTTAGTTGGTAATCCTAATGGTATGTCATTAGTAAATAAATATTTATATTCATCAATAAGCTCATATAATTGAAGATTATTTTCATTTTTCTCCCCTTTTGGGTATTCCTTGATAAAAAAAGCATTGAAACTACCTTCTTCCTCAACACATTCTATCATATCCTTTTCATGCAAAAATAAACTCTTTTTACTTTCAATTATGTTATCATTTTCACACTTAAAAGGTCTAAGTTTATGCTTTTTCTTATCCTTTTCAGCAAGATAATCATTAGTAATACGATTATGAATAACCCAAATATCATATTTCCATGGTCTACCTAATAATATTCCACATGCATCGATAGGAAAAACATCACACATCACATCACCATGATAATTACCAATTCAAAATGAGATTTGAGTTTTTTTGTTACCTGGACTCCTTTTCCTTGTTAAAACATTGAAGATATTAATAAGGCTTTGGATTTGGTGTTGTCTCTAATCCCAATTCCTTAACCATCCTCTCATTAGCTACATTTGTACACTATCCACTATCAATGATAACCTGACAAATTGTATCTCCTATTCTTTCTTTAGACTTGAATATCTTCTCTAATTGATTAGATTTTTCATTATCTTGCATTTGAATAACACTTTGTAGGACATAAAAAGCATGGCCTTCATCATTAGAATCATTTGAAATTTCTTCATTTGGCTCAAACTCAGGGTCATCATCACCAACCTCTATAGCTTCAATCTTTAATATAGATAATACTCTTTAGTCGGGAAATTATCTAGTAAAGTATCAAATTCCTCGACATTTAAAGTATTAATTTGTAGAGACTTTGTTAACCCTTATCCTTTCCCTTCTCCTCTCAGTTAAGTCCGTGTTTCTTCTCAACACTTGTAGAGTTTGAGGTACATGTCCCGTACTTGGTAGCTGGTATACTCAGATAGTACTTTGTAGAAGAAGTGCTTTGCTTGGTATGAGTCTTATTCGATTTGGTTTATTTTTCAAATATCAAAGATAGCTTAATCATATCATCAAGAACATCATATAAACAAGTTTTAACTTTGTCTCAAATCATCATGTTAAGGCTACCTAGAAATCTAGCATATGTTTGTTCCTTTCTCTCATGGATTTCATATATAAGTGCCAAAATCTTGATTTCCCTAACATATTCTTCAACACTTAGTGCTCGTTTGGTATGGGGGTAATTGGGGTGGAAAAATTACCCCCATATTTTATATATCTTGTATAATTTATTTAAAATTAAATATTTTTATTCTAATAAATATCCAGTTTAGATCTCAATTTGATCTAAAATGGGTATTTCATATAAAATATATTTATTATTATTAAATACTTAATATAAGAGGTACAAAATAGAGGGAAAATTTTTCCACCCCTATTACCCCATACCAAACATGCCCTTAAAGGTCTTTGTCGAAGAGTAGTTACTCTAATGTAATTATCTTGCTCATAATTTTTAGGTACAAATTTCATTCTCAAATGTTTCTTAAGAATATCCCAAGATTTGATTTTTGATTTACCCCCTCTTTTCCTAACTCTATTCAAGTTATCATACCATATCCAAGCAAACTTTTTAAGCTTATAAGTAATAAATTTACACTTTTTCTCATCACAATAATTATTGAATTAAAAAAATAGCCTATGCTATATGCAACCACTCAAGAAATAATTCAACATCAAGTTTACCATCAATATCAAGAACATTACGTTTGATACATTTATCTTCTTTATAATGATGCCTTGATTGATGATCATAATTCATTCGATGAATTCAAATCCCTTGGAACTCTTCTTTATAGTCTACTTGTGAGTTAAAATATCTTCCTCATGCCAGGTTGATTGAATTTTCATCACTTCCCATTCGATCTCCAAATAACTTCTGTTTTTGTAAATTTTGCACTGAATCTTACTCGGCAAATCTAGACTTCATTATTTACAATTTAGTTTGCATTTTAGGAAGTTGTTGAAGTTGAGCATTGGTTGTAGATATATTAATTGTGGGCTCTTGGATTACCTAATAATTGGCTGGAACATTTGGTTCTACTTCTATAGTAATCAACTTGCTAACACACTTAAAAAAAGATTAGTAATTTCTTAGGGTTCAGTTAGAACCCAAATCACTCAATGGTCTCCTTTTTTGACTTGGTTCTTATAGAAAAGTTTGATTCCAATAAATAAAACATATAGAAAATAATAAATATTATCATACACATAAATGAATAAATACACTTTACACATTTCTTATTAATTTCTTGATATATAATTCAACAAAAAAAAATCAACACTAAACATTTGACATCTTCCAACAAAACTTATGTATGTATTCTATGTTCTAACATGCAATATAACTAAAGAATATTTGAAACATTAACCTATATGTATTAAGTATATGTATCTCACCAACAATTGGTCTAAATGATAGACTGCACCCAACTTATATTTGAATACACAAAGGCACACACTCGACACAAACATTAAACACAAAAATAGTGATTAGGGTTAAAGGTTTATTTGATTCTCATGCAATTTAATCAATCATCCATGGATTTTATTATTCATGAAAACTTAGCCTAATCATGTAAAATACCATGTGGACTATTACTCTTCAAAATCAGTCCATTATAATTAGCACACATGCATGATTTCTCCCTCAAGTCACACAACACATTATATGCAATTACCTATGTTTCTTTACGATCTTATAATTTAATCATTCAAGACTCACTTCAATATCATCATATCAAAATTTATAGCCACCCTTTCAACCATCTAAGATATTTCATATGCATGCAAGATTTTAAGAAAAGTAATCAAGATTTAAAGAATCAAAGAAAGAATGATCAAGAACATCAATCCCAAGTCAAAGTAAATGTGTTTGATTTTTTTTCCACCTTAAATTCGTGCCTTCATATAACTTGTGTCAAACCAGACCTAAGCTTTGATTCCAAAAATTGATGTATAAGATAATGGATGAATTATCTTTCACAATGCAAGATCTTTTTTCTTGAATTGTTAAAGATGAATGTTGACCAAGATGGAAATGATTTTGAAGTTGTGGACGTCTTCAACTCAACATATAATTGGAAGTTTTTTTTCCAAGATCTAGAGATTTCTAAAGAGAGAACACAAATTTCTCTATAGAAAAATGCCTAAAGTCACTCAATATTAATCTCTCATGAAGTGGAAGGAAGGAAGATCAAAGTTATAAAGAGTTTTGACTCAATTTTATTTCATGTCATTCATTAATTCTCCTCCATTCTACTAGATATGTGGGTACATATATACACAAATATAAGAGGCCAAGCTTAACCTCCATTAAATAAGCCCTAATCAAATAGCCTAATTAATAAAAAGATAATCTAACACACATTCATATGGTATACATAATTATTTACAATTACAATGACAAGACATTACAAAGCTTACATAAAATGTCAAAGTTACATAAAACCTAATCATGATATTACATTAAATAATCAAGTAATCAAGCTTTATGTCTTATAATATTATTTTACATACAGCTTTGTAGCACTTGAATTGTCATTTTCCTGCACACTAGATATCATTGGTGAAGTTTTCTTCTTGCAAACATATGTAATACCATCAAGAATCACTCAATGAAACATTATTAATTTTATTACTAAGGTATTCAGGATTTTGAAGAATAATTGGTACCTTCTTCAAATATGCTAACTCTTGACCTTCAACATGAGAAGAATGAGATGGAGATGCTTCTACATCAAATTTAAATTAATTTTGGGTATTTTTGTGTTATGTTAAATGCTACATAAGTGTTATTGGGTGTTAATTTTTTAGGTGATCTTTAAAGTGTTGCGAAGAAGACAGTCTTTGTGCTTTTTGTGTATCTTGAATTTAGGTAAATCTAATCACTTGTAAATTGGTAGCATTTGTGTGTGAGCATGTTAGGATTTTTTAGATTTATAGTTATTCTAGGGTTTTATATTATGCAAGTATTATGAAAAACATGATGAGATGATAATATGCTAAGTAGATAATATATATAATTTGTTGTTAAGTTAAGCTATATGCATGTGTAATATGTTAGATTGTTAATGTATGCATACCTAGGTTTTTATTAGTTATTTCAATATTGTCAAGTTATAATATAATTTCCATGATAAGTGTACCATGATTATCATGGCATGGTAGCTAAGGCTGGTATGAATAACATGAAAGTATGCATGTAATATTAGGGTTGGAACACAATAATTATTATTAACATGTTATATTTTTGGAAATGTCTTCTTACATGCAATATGATGTTAATTACCCTATTAAATTACACATAATACTATAAATATGTACATATATTCCATGGATTAGAAACACATGATTAATGTTTGTAATCACAACAAACTAAATGAATGAAAAGTGAAAAGTATAGTCAAACGCTAAATTGTAAAGATTAATTATGTGCTAAAATATTGTGAATTATTATCTTTTAGCCTTTTCATGAAAAATTTCTTATAAAAATAATTCTTAGTATGAGATTGGATAATAATGGTGAAATTAAAGTTTTAAGGGCATTTTGGTCATTTTCAAACCTAATGCGCCTACTGTATATAAGTAGACAAAGGATGGCCTTATAATTTTGATATATTGACCTTAGCATTAACTTTAACCATGAATTAGATTGTTTACCTAAGGGTTGACTCAAATAAGTGGAAATAAAGGAAAAATATTTATGTATGGAAATGGTAATTGTTGTGCAATATGTGATATTTTTGATCAATTTATAAATATTTAATATTTAAAGTAGAAGAACTCAAGTTTGGAAATATTTTCTCTCTAGGGTTAGCTACTTTAGAGATTAGATAGGAGTTTTCATCTTATTTTTGTTTGGTAGTGTGTCATTGTGCCCTAAGAGGGCCCTAGTTTGCTCTATAGATGACCTATGGGTCCTATAGACGATATTGATACTTAAGAATTAGGTCTCCTATGTGTAGAGGGTATTATGCCACCTTGTGCACCAATATGATCCTAGTGCTGTTATTCCTTTGCATTTGATGCTTGAGAGGGTAATGTGATATATTGTGCACTGGTATGAATGATGTACTTTTATATCTCTTTTTATTATTGTATTATCTTCAAGTAATTAAAAATATAATTAATTATGGTGTAAGAGAATAAATGGATTGTTCTAGGTTATTGATTTGATAGCTATCATTATACACTACTTGGTTTGGTATGTTGATTGGTAGTTACCTTAGCACTCTATTTTAGTATTTAGAATTTATTTGGATGTGTTGATTCAGTACTTGTCATAGTTCCCTGCCTTAGTTTTGGAACTAATCTAGATTTTTTGATTCGGTAGTTACCTCAATGCCCTACATCAATTTTTTTTGCCATTGATTTAATTAGTCAATTTTGGTCATGGATTTGGGTTTGGCTATTGTGTACTTTGAGATGATGTGAATTGGTCATGTAAGATTAGATGCTGAGCATGAGATTTTGATGTTATATATATATATATATATATATATATATATATATATATATATTACCCCATGCTTATTATATATTATCATGGCATGTGGTTGTGCTTTGAGCATGATTTTGGTTTATTGTATGATTATCTGCAACTGTAATGTGTGCATGATACCCCTTGTGAGGTATTATGATTTATTTAATATGAGAAAGTTGTATCAATACTAAATTTGCATATGACTATATGAAGGGCATGGAATGATTCAAGAAGTATAATAGTGGCAAGCATGACTAGTGCCTTCTGTAAGAGGTCCCATTCTCATATAAGTGTCTAAGGGTTAGGGCATATCGATGTTGTAATTTGGGGCACTAGTCTTTGTTGTAATCGATTTTCCTTTATACTCTTATTTCCTTGATTACATTTTTACTATCATTGTTGTATGGTAAATGTCATTCGTAACTTTTGTTTATGTATTATCCTCTATTTTTTCTACTTTATTTTGAGTCTTAGCAGTTGGCATAACAAAGGTGAGGAAACTGTACTTATGCTAGGTGTAGTGGTAATACCTATTATTTATGTAATTAACCCTTACGTAAAAGAAACATTTTTAGTAAAATTAGGGGTGTTATAAAGGTAGTAGAGTGTAACACCCCAAAATTTACTATTTCTTTTAAAAGTGGAAGAATTTAAAATTGAAAACCTGTGAATTCTAGGGATGTTACCACCACACTTAGTACCAAATCGGTTCTCTTCGACTGTTTTAGTACCAAGTGCTAAGGCTGAGAAAAGATTAACGTTAAAATCAAACCAAGAGTTCATAAAAGAACTAGAAATATAAATCAGAGTACACATAAAGAATTGTAATTCATATCCAAAAGAGAAATAAACTTACAACAAAATAAAATGTTCATTTAAAATACTCAATACAAGTAATGAATCATAAAAGGGTAAATCCAATACAAAAGATATAATAGAAGGAAATAAAATCACATAAAGAGTGAATCCAGCCACGCTACTCTCGAACTTGGAGCCAAAACATGCTCAACACTCAGCCTTGCTTGATGTCTCACCCACCTGCACAAAGTCAGAACGGCCTTCTGCTCGTGGGAATGATAAGTACCCATGAAAAGGGTGATCAGTACGCGGCGTATTGAGTAAGGTAATCGTGCACTAAGGCCAACACACAAAATTCACATAAACATGAAGAATAATAAAAAGAGCATAAAGTCCATCATGATAAACATAATAGCGTACAATCATTCGGGTAGATACATAAATGCCCATTTATAATCCGTATTAATTAATTAATTAATTAATTAATCTCTGAATAGAACTCATTTCACACCATACTCTTTATCAAATCCATGCAAGTGCGGGAACCCCACTATTATAGCCGATGGACCGGATACATACAGGACACAAAACTCCCGACCACTATTATTGCTGGTGGACTTGAACACATAGCGCATAAAGCTCCTGAACACTATTATTTCCTGTTGACTAGAAACATACAGAGCATAAAGCTCCTGACCACTATTATTCGCCGGTGGACTGGTCTAGCACTGACTCTTATGGTGTTTCATTGTAAGTACTTAGTGTCTTTCCCATGTCTTAGCACACTTATGTTTGGTTTGTTGAGTACAGAATCCCCCACTATTATAGCCGGTGGACTGGAAATGCACAGGTACAATGCCTTACCACTATTATTCGCCGGTGGATCGGTCAAATATAGGGGCATCATGCCCTAACCACTATTATGTATTATTGTGTCTTATTTAGAAACTTTACCCTAGACATGCATGACTCACTCCCTCTATGCTTATCCTCTAAATGACTCGTACCAAATCATGAGAACCCTGTATCTCCTAAATTTACCCCAACAACCTTTCCTCTATACTCTAACTCACACTAGAACTCCATCTCTAATGTATGTGGGTTAAGGCCCACTACTATACACCTCCAAGTCCACTTATTTCCTTACTTTAGGGTTTTCCCTAGAAACCCTAATTTAGGCCTAAGTGACCCATTGTACTCCACCTCACACAATCCAAATCATTTTAACACTCCATACATCATAACCCATATACTCCACCTTCATCATCACACTTTGATCACCAAGTACACGTGCTACCACGAAAACTCTAAGTAGCCACACCAAACCCTAGCTCGGTCTCATACGTACCCTTATATTGCTCTATGTACTATTTTTCATCCAAAGTGTTCAAACACCCAAACAACACTTACATTACCTTCCTCACACCCCAAATCAACTTTCCAAACATAAATTTCACTCCTATGTATACTTTACACATCCCATGCAACCTTTCAAACTTTTCATGTGAAAGCCTAAAACTCTCATGCGAAACAATAGATTCAACCATGCAAACCCTAGATCCATCCATGAAAAATCCTAGATCCATCCATACAAGATCCTAGAGTCCTCCATTCAAACCCTAGATCCATCCATGCACGACCCTAGATTCAATCCATATAAAACCCTAGATTAGATTCTCCCATGCAACACTATAGAATTTTCCATGCAAAACCCTAAGTCCATCCATACAAAACCCAAGTTTAGATTCTCCCATTCCTTCATTTTACTTTCACCCCTATTCTTCTTCCATTGATGGATCAATAAAATATTTAGGTCAACTCACATCCCATGGTCAACTCATTTCCCTTTGGTCAACTTACTCTCCTTGGTCAACCTCTTTTCCTTTTGGTCAACTTACTTCCCATCTTCCTTTTTTTTTATCCTTTCCCCCACACCATACCACATTTAACATCCTCACATGCATGTATAAAGGGTCACAACACATTACATCACATTCCACAACTTTTCACCATATATACATATCAACATATACAATAAGAAGGTACACAATCATACCTTAACTCCAAGTCGTTCCATACACAGAATAGTTTACATAAAATAGTCAACTAATAACACATGATACACAACACAACATTATATAAGGCATCCAAAGCATATAATACTTATAACACACATAAGGCCTTAGTTACACCCTTACCTAAAATGACACTGGTCTTAGAGCATGCTCCTGCGCCTCCTTAGAGCTTTGACTGGTCTCACCTATATAAGGAAAAAACTAAAATTAGATTCCCTCTTACTAAAATACCATTATTCCTAATTTATTCTAAAATTAGGTTTTTGATAAAATAAGATTGTATTAATAAAAATGACATTAAATAATTAATAACTTTGCTAAATATATAAGAAATAATAGTAAAAGTTGATAATATAAGGGTTGAAGATTTAATTCTAATAATAATAATAATGAAAATAGAAATAATACTAATAACAACAACAACAATAATAATAAGGGCATAATTCGAAAACAAAGTGAAATAAGGGCTTTGGCCCCTTTACCAAAATAATAATAATAATAATAATATTAGTAACATTAATAATAAAATTTAGTGATAATAATAATAATGAAATAGTAGTAATAATAATAATAATAATGATAAAAGCCATACTAATATTGAAAAATAATAATGATCATAAAGGTAATAATAGAAATGATAATAGTCGAAGATAAAATGAAGTAGGGTTTTGACCCTACATTGAATAATAATAAAACTAATAAATAATAATAATAATAATAATAATAATAATAATAATAATAATAATAATAATAATAATAATAAATACTAATGATAATAAAATATTAATAATATTAATAATAATAAGACATGATAGTTATAATACTACTACTAAAATTTAAAATAGGCATAATAGGATCTTAGCCCTATATAGAATAATAATACTAACATTGAAAATATTAATAATAAATATAAATATAATAATAGTAGTAGTAACAACAACAACAACAACAACAACAACAACAACAACAACAATAATAATAATATTAATAATATTAATATTATACTCTAATTAATGGAAATAAAAATAAAATAAAATAAATAAAGCTTGTAAAAATGGGTAAAAGGGTTGAGGGGGTTTAGGGTTCCACCTTCGGCTAGTGGTGACTGGTGGCATCGGCGGTGGTGCACGGTGGTGGTAGCGATGGCCAGAAAAAGAGAAGAAAAGGGAAAAAATTGAGGGCTGGGAAAAGGAGAGGAAGAATAAAGGTGGAAGTAGGGGTATTTGTGGCTGCCTAGATGGAGAGGAGTAGAATGAGGGTGGCGGTGCAGCCAATGGTGGCGGCTCATGGTGGCAACGGCGACAACCAAAAATGGAAGAAGGAGAGAAAGAGAGGAGGAGAGGGAGGAAGAGAAAAATAAGAGTAAGGGGAGGTAGAGGAGGATCTTCAGGGGTTTTTGGGAGGTGAAAGGGGTAGTGGCATCATCGGAAGTGGTGGTGGATGGCGGCGCTAATGGTGGTAGAGGTGAAAGGAAGGTTGGTCGGGGAAGAAACTTTGCATAATTAGGGTGGCTTATGCAGGGAAAGTCGAGGGAGATGGGAGGATTAGTTAGTTAGAGGGTGGTGTAAGGAGTACTCAAATGGGCGGAGTGGGCGGTGAAGTTGTTTGCTCGCGACGGAACAGACGTCTGATTGGGCGGTGGCGGTAAGGTCGGGAAATTCTGGGCTGCCAAAAAGGTTTTGATTTAGGCTACTAAAGGAGTATTTATATAGGCTAATTGGAAGTGGATACGGTCAGAGGAGGACGGAAGAATTGAGGCAGGTAGGTTAGGGTTCACGGGCCATGAAGGTAGGCCGGCGCAAGTCTACTCATGGTAGGGGGTGATTGGCTGAAGAAGAAAGGAATTCACACTAAAGAGAGGGAGGGTTGGTTGGGTCGAACGGTAGGCTAGTCGGTAGGGAAGAGAGAGGGGAGAATCAGTTGGCCAGTGGCTTAGTCAGCAGTGGAAATACCGGCGAAGGATGGGAAAGAAAATCACAAGCTACGACTGGCTAGGGAAGAAGAAGAAGAAGGAGGATGAGGGGGTTGGACCGGTGGTATAGAAGAAAAGAAAGAAAGAAAGAAAGGAAGGAAAAGGGGGAGGAGATCCAGACCGGCTGGGAAAAAAAAAGATGTATCGTGTGCTGCGCACGAAAAAAAGAAGGGATTGGGCCGACAGTTGGCCCATTTTGGGGGAGTGGAGGAAGAAAAAGAAAAGAAGAAGAAAGAAAAAGAAAGAAAAAAGAAAATAAAAGGAAGAAAGAAAAATGAAAAAGGGAAAAAGAAGAATAGTGGGTTGGGTTAATTAAATTAATTAGGATATTTGGGACATTTAAAAATAATAATATTTAAATAAACTATTATTTAATTCCTATTTTAGGAAAATTTAGGATTTTTGAAAGGTTTTTCATAAGTTCCATTTTAATTAGAAAATCACTCTAATTTTCTTCAATTAAATTATTTATAACATTCCTATTAATTTGGCCCTATTTATTCACTCTTATTTAAATAAAATAATTTATTTAATTAATTTTTAAAATAAAATTCTTAATTAGCTAAAATACCCAAAAAGTTCTTAATTAAAATATTTATTAAATTTTTTCTTAATTTTTCCTAATTAATTTCCTTTTATTTTCATAAAAATAATTTATTTAGTTAATTTTCATAATAAAACTATAATTCTTAAAATTAAGATTTTTGGGGCATTTCAGAGAGCTTTTGGTTTTAAAATCTTCTCTTCGGTTTTTGATATATTATGTTCTTAAATTTTTGAAACCTGATTTAGCCTTGTGAGAATTATGAGATGGGAGTTTTTATTACCTTGGGCTTAGTCTTTAGATTTAGTAGCTTATTTCAACAAGGTTGGCTTTTCAGGTCTTACTTTGTTTAGTTGGGTGTGTAGATGGAGCTACATTCCGATTGATATGGTTAATGAATTATGTGATAAAGAAACATGTTGATCTTGATTAAAGGATTGAGGGATTGTTTGGTTAGAAAGTGGATTAGTTTATGAGTTCTGAGTTGAGTTGTTGTGCCTTTGTAAGATTTCCTATGTTTCTTATTAGAATAACTAGACTACATATATTGCACTTTAGGATGTCACCTGATGGAGATATCGAAGTCCATGTAAGGTGGCTTGCTTGCGAGTAGAATTGTTTGGTGGATGTTAATCATTACATCAAATTTTATATGTTTTGATCCAACCACTTGTTGAGGACCCTCCCCTTAGTGGATCCATGGATTACTACAGGGGATGTGTACAAAGATTTGTTCATGATGAATTTCCCACACCTCAGGTTTGTGGAGGGTGAAAATTTTCTATTACACTATGATTAGATGGTAAGAAAGTTGATTTGATTGATGATGCGTTGAGGGTTAGGCTTGGACTACCATAGAGTGTTGCGCTAGATTATCCTAGTGAGATGGATGAAGCGAATGTGCCTCATTTAAATCTGAGCAAGAGCATATGATCCTACATGAGGAATGGTTCTAGTGGGCATTCTGTGAGAGTTCAACATTTGATGATACTATGGATTTCAGCCTTCAAAGTTTAGATGAGGATGATTGATTTGGGTTAGGTTTCAATGTTTTGTTAATCATACCATGTTTAAAGTTGATTAGATGGAAGTTTGATATGGTAGTGATTTATCCTTGTGGTATGATTAACCCTAGAGGAGTAGGGTTTCATTATATTTATTGGGCCTCTAGTTACGTATGTTCTGATGGTTGTAATCTTGAATGATGTATGAACATATATTTTGATATGAATGCAAGTACTTCATTTTCGACTTATGTGTGTGGTGCTTGTGCAACCCTTGTTTTAAATGTTAGTGCTTTGTTAGTGTTCGATTTAAGTGTGTTCTTTGAAGGGGTAGTGATCCCCAACTACTAGGACCATTGTTTATTTATCACCCTATTTGTAGAAACAATAATTATAAACCAATAATTTTATATAATTAACTATAATAATTATTATAGGGTGTTTGTATTAAATGTGCTATTACTATGTATATTAATATGACATATTAGATATAAAATTTAATTAGATTAACATTTCAAATAATTTGGATTATTAATTTTAATCCTTGTTCAGAGCCTAACTGGTATATATTTTACTAAGGATCCCTCGTTCTACTAAATGATATATTTTTTGGTTAAGATTTTCTAAATTATCACCCTATCCTATTAATATTTTTAGTCATTTTCTACCCATATTCTCTGGTGTAGAGGTCTCCCTTATGCCATCCTCTCATGCGCACTCCATATCTTGTTTTGTGTTTCCTCATCCTTGTTCCACTAGTATGTGACTGGCTTTAGTTTCGTGTGTCACACGATTGCACAATTATGCCCTTTTTATCCCTCATTTTTATGTTTCAATCCACCAGAAACCCAAAGGGCTAAACCTATTCTTCTTCTCCATCTTCCTGAGCTTTCTTTAGCAAGAAAAATCCATTGTCCTCATTATTGTTACTCCATTATCACTGAAGTTTTTGTCAAAAAATGTCACCTTACCTCTATCAATGCTAACCATCACCAAACTGCTCCTTGGTTTTTCTCACACCCCCCGTCTCTTTCTTTATTAAAATTAGCCATTCCCATTGTTGCACCCCTCCCTTGGCTACAATAAGAACCATTAAAACCTCCACTAGCTTTGGCTAAAACTACCGTTTTCCCCCTCCTAGCTATGTCACATCTCACTGAAGCCTCCTCCTTGGCCACATCCTCTAAACAAAATCTTCCCTCTAGAAAAGTCCTCCAACTCTATTTCCTTCACCATAGCAATGCACAACACCACCATTCTACCCCCCTTGTAGTAGTAAAAATTACAAAAAACTACCCATAGCAATGACTATAACTATTTTTACTCAACCACTTGGTATGGCGACAAGTGTTGTTCCTCCTCCCTTTATTGCATTACTTTATACCATTTCTCCCTTGATGGGTTGTTGCCTTGCGTAGCTTCCTTTTCCCTAGTTATTTTTTAACTTTATCCCGAATTGATTTTAGCTAATTTTATGTTTTTTGTGTTATATTAGATGCTAATATTTGTGTTGTTATATGTTAATTTATTAGGTGATCTTTGAGGTGTCATGGAGAAGATAGTCTTTTATGCCTTTTTTGGACCTTAAATTTAGGTAAATCTAATCAATCATAGAATTCATACATGAGCATGTTAGGTTTGTTTAGATTTAAATTCATACTGGGGTTTTATATTATGCAAGTATTATGAAATGATAATAATGTATGCATATGTTGCATGGAATATATGGCATGTTAGAAATGCATGATTAATATTTGTACACATGACTTACTAAATGCATAAAAGGGAAAATATAGTCAATCAATAAATCATAAATTTTACCTACATGCTAACATATTGTGAATTATTTTTTTAGCCTTTTCATGAAAAATTTCTCATAATAATAATGTTTAGTATGAAATTAGATAATAATGGTGAAATTATGGTCTCAAAGGTATTTTAATCATTCTCGACATAACATACATATTATGAATTATTGGATATGGGGTGGCCTTAGACTTTTGACAGGTTGACTTTAGTGTTTACTTTAACATTGACTTGGATCATTAACCTAAGGTTTAACTTAAATAATTAGAAATAAAGGAAAAAAAATTTGTGTATGAAAATGGAAATTATTGTATAATATGAAATATTTGTGATCATATTATAAATTATTAATACTTAAAGTGGAATACTTCAAGTTTGGGAATGGTTTCTCACTAAGGTTAGCTAATTTATAGATAATTTAGGAGCCCTTGAGTTCTTTTTTTTTTCATTCATTGGTGTGTTGTTGTGCCCCAACAAGACCTTGGTCTACTCTATATGTGACCAATAGGTCCTATAGGGTGTATTAATACTTAAGGATTATGTGTCCTAGGTGTGGAGTCTATCTCGCCTTGTGAATTATTATAACCAGAGTACTGTTATGCTTCTGGTTTGGATAGTTGGAAGGGTACCATGATGACTTTTGTATTAGTATGATCGATGTACTTTTATCTATTCGAGTTATTATTGTTATCCCCTCAACTAATTATCCTTGGTTCTTAATTCGTATTGCACTACCTAATTTGGTATGTAGATGGTAATTGCTTTAGCATCCTATATTGGCATTAGGAATTTTTTTTGGTTGTGTTGATTCAGTAGTTAACATAGTTGGTATTTGGAATTGATTTGGTTTTTTGATTTAGTAGTTGCCTTAGTGCCTTAACTTAGTTTTTGCAATTGATTTGATTAGTTGATTTTTGGTCTTGAATTTTGATATGGCTATTGTGTACTTTGAGAATGTGTGAATTTTTTTAGCTAAGATTGTCTACTAAGCATGACACTTTTATATTTTATATATTACTCCATGATTATTATATATTTTTATGGCATGTGTTTGTGCTTTAAACATGGTTTTGGTTTATTATGTGATTATGTGTAATGTAGGCATGCTACCTCTTATAAGGTATTGTGATTTACTCAGTACGAGGAATATGTACTAATACTACATTTGTAGCTGACTATGTGATGCATATGCTAAACAAGTTGGCACATGCTTAATGGAAGATTGTGGCTTGTGGGATAATTAACCACCGGAAGTTAAAATGGAAAAAAATATGAGAAGTATAATAATATTTGATATGACGTAGCTAAAGACAAAACACTTACATCTACCACTAAAGGATTCAACACTTGAGATAAAAGTTATGAGATTTTTTACTCAAAACAAAGTTTTCCCTCAACTTTGTAGAGGGGGCATAGGGAGCTCAAAAATTTGATTTGTAATTCAAGGAGGTAGTGTGTTGTATTATATTGAGGATACCCATATTTATAGTGGCAGCCATAGTTATAAAAAGTCCATTATACCCTTCCCCTTTACCTACCTAGTTACATAGCAAGCATGATTTGATATCTAGTTATCTAATACAAGGTAATAACTAGCTAGATGAGAACTAAAATGAGGTCAGCCCATGTGTGGTATTTTGATGGCCATACTAGAGCATGGAAGCCCTTACATGCTGAAAAGGTAGGTAATAAATAAAAGTACAAATCACTCAATCATCTCCCATACCTAATCAATCATCTCTCATGGTTAAGTCAATTAAAATAATCTGATTTGTTTACTTGGATGATTTTCTTCTCCTACTCCACCATCCACCTGTCTTCCTTTTTCTTTTTCTCTCTTTTTTTATTTCATTTTTCGAAATAAGCCCTAGGCTTGGTCTAATTTGACTTCTTAGGTGGTATAATAGTTGGAAATAACAATAAAATAGCTGGTTGGCCTTGGGCTTTATGTGCCACCATAGTTGATTATGCTTGGGCTTAACGTGCCACCAAGCATGCATGGGTTGGTACATCCACTTCTTTTTATCATATTTAGCTAATTAATTTCATCCAAGTTAAGAGTGTTTTTTGATCCCCTAACTTAGAAAAATTATTTATTGAAATATTATTATGAGATGCTTCTACATCTCTATGTAAAGAACATGGAGTGTTTCAAGGTGTATAATAATGGTAAGGATATGTAAATCCTATGGAAAGAGGTCCCATTCTTAGAATAGGCTTATGGTTCTAAGATTTAAGGTAAACTGATGTTGTACCTTCGGGTACTAGTCTTTGTTTTAATATTGTTGTTGTACAATGAATATTAGTTGTACCTTTTATTTATATATTACTGATGCAGGTGCATCCAAAGATAATCCTCAAGTTATGGATTTGGCATACTTATTTTTGGAGCCAATTATATTACTTGTCCTTGATGATAATTCTTTGACTAACTTTAATGATATTGCCTTAAGTCATTCTTGTAGGTATGTAACATATTTGCAGGAAGAGGAACAAATCATATTAGAATTTAAGATACTTAAGATTTCTACATGTTACAAGCTACAAAAAAGGAAGTTATGTTGTGTATGAAAGTCAATGTCAAGAAAACCTGGTCATCCATTTAGAGTTAAAATCATTATCTTGAGTAGGATTCTTATAAATTATTTTTATGTAATCTTATCCTACTTTGTTTGTAATAGTCTTGTTGACCCATGTATTATATATGAAATCAATGCATTGTAATACTTGTTATGTGCTAGTTAGTCATTTGTGTGTCATGTAGCTAAACTAGTGTGCTAGTTAGCAATATCCTAAACCCCTATATAAGGCGTGGATGTTGAGAATCATTGTAGAATGATGTTGGATAATTTTGATATTAAAATGACTCAAGTAAATACTTGGATAATTATCTCATTGTGATTGAATGCCCATTCTAAGACTATTTAGAATAATCTTATATTAATGATATCAAATTTTCATCCTCTTTGAAGATTTGTGTCAAAGCCACATTTTAGCTTTGGTTTTTTGACACAATTTTTCTTTATCCCATTTTATTTAATTCTAATCCTCTTCTTCTAATTCTCATCTCACGTGGTTTTATTTTCCTTTAATAAGTTTTAGTCCATGAATGATAGTTTTCATGTGCATATTTAACTAGGATTAGACTATCTTCAACTTTAGTTTAAAGACTTTCAAGTTAGATTAGTATATCTTCAACTTAATTTGAATATCACCGAGAGAGATTATTATATCTTTAATGTGATCTTCAAACCTTAAACTTCTAGGATTGAAGATACACGGTCAAAGTTGAGTACATCTTGAACCAAGTTTAGTAAACCATCAATTTCTCCTTCACGTCTTCAATCTACTCTTCTTAGTCTTCAACGTGAAGTTGAAGATTTTCTAGCTTATGTGCTTCCTTTGACACCCAATAGTACGTGTTTGACCCTCTCTTCTTCTTATTTAGATCCTTACAATGAAAAGAAATTAAAATTTTGGTTGCTTTTGAAGTTACGAGTTTCATTTTCAAAAGTGTTGATGGGTTTATCAAGTATAAGGATTATGTGTTTCTCCTTCTTCTTAGTGACTTTTTAGTTTTATTTTGACAACTTTGTGTCAAAATCATCTTAGATTTATTCTTCTTCAATTATTTCTTTTTCCTTAATCACAAATAGAGAAGAAACTATATTCACTTGTGTTCAAATTTTTGTCCAACATACATGCCACCTTTGAGTTCTTTCATCGATTAAGACTTTGTTGTTCTTCATCAAGATAGTCTTGAATGTTATCAAGATTATTGGTAACACATTCTAGCACTTATATTTTGTTTATCTCACCTTTTTTAGTGTAAGATTGTTTCAAGAACAAGGGTACAATATCAAGAAGATTTCAAGAAGGAAAATTTTAGTGAATACTTAAAGTGTGTCGTGTGTGTCTTGAAGTTTTATTAGAAATTGGGCGAGGAAGAATTCATGAAGACAATGTATGACACTATTCAAAAAATTGCATCAAGTGTTCATGAAAATAAGGCAAAATTGCAGCAACTTCCTTCTGTTCAAAGCCAACTATAAAGATTAGAATCAAGAGTATCTGACCAAAAGACTTTGCAGCATATGCAAAATATCATGGAGGCTACAAATGATTGAGTAGAAGGCATGGTTAGGACGGCGGTCCAAGCAAGAGGTGGTCATCTAAATTATATAATGGTGTATGAAGAGAGAGCATAAGCCCATGGATCAACTAATTTAAGCCATAACTAAAGAGGAAATGCAAGCTATCAATAAAGGTTTAATCAATTCGAAGACAAAGATATAAAACTTGACCTTCTTGATTTTTATGGTGAATTGGATGTTGATTTGTTTTTTGAGTAGTTTCATGAAATTGAAGCAATATTTGAATTTGGGGAGTATTATGATGAACATAAATGCAAAATAGCAACTTTTAAATTCAAAAATTTTGCTAGGATTTGGTATGACAATATTAAGAGGAATCATGATCGGTAAGATAAAAGTAAAATTAAATGGTCAGAAAAGTTAAAGAAACACCTAAGAAAAAATTTTATGCCTAAAGATTATGAGAAAGAGATGTATATACAATTGGCTACTCTTAGGAAAGGGCTTCTTATTGTATTTTACACTAGGGAATTTGAAGGACTAGCACTCTTATGTGATATGCAAGGAAAAAACAACAATAGTGTGCTAGATTCTTAGGTGGCCTTAACAACTTGATTAGGGAAAAAGCTGAAATATTTTCCTATGATTATCTTGAGGATTTGATTAAGTTAGCTTTAAAATGTGAAAAGAAAATTAATTCTACCAAAGCTTATCAAGATACTAATTCTTTAACTTCTATATCCAACAAAAATAATTCTAATGCATCTACATCAAAATATGGGATACATAACTCTTTAGCAAAAGAGAATAAATTTAACCCTAACCGAGATGATGAAGGTAAGACAAAAGATAATCAAATTTCTACTAAAAAATGCGTTAAATGTAAAGGGTATTATCATTTTTGTATGGATTGTCCTAATCCTAGAGCCTTGAGCTTGAGTGAAATTGAAAATATAGAACCATATATTGATGTTGATGTCATAAAAACTGAATCAAATGATGATGTCTTAAGTATATATGAGGAAGATGGTTATCCTTGTTTTGTACTACAAAGGGCATTATAAATAAAACCTAATGATGAATCTACACAAAGGGATAAAATTTTTAAAACTATGTGTAGAATTGGTAATAAAGTTTGTATTGTCATCATAGATAGTGGGTTTGTACAAATTTTGCTAGTAAAAAAATGGTCAAACAATTAGAACTAGTGACTAGTATCCATCCTAAACCATATTCCTCATAATCACTTAATAAAAAGGGAGCTAGGATGACTAAACAAATACTCATTTTTTTTTCACATTAGTGATTATCATGATGAGGTGTTGTGTGATATCTTGCATATGGATGCTTGTTGTATTTTACTTTGTAAACCATGGTAATATGATCATAATGTAACTCATGATGGTGTAACTAATGAATATGTGGTGCTTAAGGATAAAAATAAATATAATTTGAAACCAAAAAATATAACACAACCAATATGTGGTGCTTAAGGTTCTTAATTCGTATTGCACTACCTAGTTTGGTATGTAGATGGTAATTGCTTTAGCATCCTATATTGGCATTAGGAATTTTTTTGGGTTGTGTTGATTCAGTAGTTAACTAATGAATAGAAATGAAACGACAACAATTCCCTAATCTGGTTCCCCTTTTTCCTCTCTTCTTAATGGGATTAAATACCTATTTGAAGGAGCTAGTAACACTCCCCTTAATCTACTCCTTTTAAAATGTTAAGTGTGACGGTAATACCCCTAAAGTTCACGGTTATTTAATTTGCTTCCGCTAATTTCCTTTTCGCCGCCGTCGAAATTTTTCAGTAGTGAATTTTGAGGGTGTTACACATTACCATACTTCCACACCCAAACTTCCTATATGACCCGGTCCCATAGTTTGGGACCTCTACACTTCTTGAGACTAAAATACCTCTTTGTCACTTCCCACCCTATTCACCCTGAATCCAAAGTCCCAGTACATGTGGGTCAAGGCCCAATTTTTTATTTCTCCACCTAGGCTCACCATCACTTACTAGAGTTTTTCCCTTAAAAACCATAAATTGGCCTATGTGGCCAATTTATACCATACTCCAACATCATTTCTCTACTCAACCCACTCCAAGAATCAAAACCCTAATCTCTAGTTTTCACATGGGTTTAAGAAACCCTAGTTGGCCACCCTAAAACCCTAATACTCCTCTTTTTATTTATTTATTTATTTTTTATTTTTTTTACACCATCCCATCACACACACACCCCTTCATAAACACCCTTCTAATATCAACACTAATTCCAACCAACCACTATCAAACCTCCCACAACACAACATTCCCCTACTTAGGGTTTTTCCTAAAAAAATCCTAGTTATGATCCTATGTACGCTTCTACCAACCCATGTACTATCTTTTCTCCAAAGAATCCAATCACCCAAAGTACTCTTCCTTCACCATGTTTCAACCTTAAACCAACTTTTTCCACCTAAACCTTTCCTCCATGTAAAAAATTAACACCCCATGTAAGCCTTATAATTCCCACACAAGATATACTTTAACCCTTCATTCTATTATTATTCTTCCTTTAGTTTATCAACTATAGGTCATCTCACTCTTCCTATTCACTCTACCCTCTTTATTTCTTTTAGATTCCCACAATCTCACAATACCTCCTAAGGCCTCCTAGCATGTATATATATAAGAGCATGTCATAAAATACAAGTCATATAAGCCATATTACATAAATCATAAATCATACACAACTTACCTTAGCTCCATGTAAACCAAGTTGTACTACGCATGTTTTGGTCCATATTAAAATATAAAACAGAACCCCTATCATTACACCAACACGAAAAATCATAGCAAAATAAATCCTTAACCATATCCTTACCTAATAGGACATCAGACTTGGAGCACAAATCCTACGCCTCCTTTTGGGAAGAGTTTGGTTCACAACCTATATATAGAATAATAAATATTAAACTTTCTTCCTACTCCTTTTTCCTTTTTCTTTTACTTTACCTAACCAAGATGATGATGATGATGATAATAATAATAATAATGGTAAATTTTTTAAAATAATCATGATAAACAAATACAAAAGTTAAGGGCACAACCAAAGAGAGAGTGACAGGCTAGGTTGGCAATGACATTAGCGCAAGGGTGGTGGTGATAGGAAAGGTGGGATTTTGAGGTTGCGAAAGGGGAGGGAAGTGGTGTTTTCTTGGGTGGTAGGGTTTTCGGGTCAAAGGGGATTGTGATGGTGTCTCACGGTGATGGCGTAGGTGGCGGAAACAGCGATAGCTGAGAGTGAAGGAGAGGTAAGGAGGAGGAAGGAGGGAGAGAAAAGGGAAATGGAGGGGTGTAGGAAGGTAGGGGAGGTTTTCTATGCAGAGAGGGAAGTAGTGGAGGTGGTGGTTGTGGCAATCCAAAAGGAAAGCTCGAGCTACCCACTTTGCCTAAGTGGGGAATGAAGGGGAGGGAGATTTAGGGGCAGAGGAGGTCTTGTTTGGTGGAGGGTGGTGTAGGAAAGAGGAAGGGTGGAAGTTGGGATGGTAGCATAGTGAGACTGCAGCGGTAGTAGCATCTAAAGAGAGGCTAAGAAGGAGTTGGGGGTTATGGAATGGCAAAAAGAAGGAGAGAAAATTAGGTGCAAGAGGGTATATATATAGGGAAGAAGGTTAGGGGAAGTTGACAAATGAAGGTAGAAGAAAAAGGGGAGGGGGTGGTCGGCTCTCGGCCGGTGTACGGGCCAACGCAACTCGATGATGGGAAGGTAGGGTTCTAGGGGGTTAGGTAGGGGTGTTGGGGCTATAGAGGGATGTGGACCAATGTAGGGTAGTGCCAGGTGCACACCCTACAGGTCAAGATAAAGGGAAGGTGATGGGAGAATGAGAGCCATGGATGCGAAGCAACCATGTGCGCTCAGTGATTGAGAGGAGGTTGAAGACAGGGGTAAAAGAGGAAGAAGGGAAAAAGGAAAGGGAGAAAAAAGGGAAATAAGGGGTTGTTTGTTAGGCGGGGGCTGGCCGTGTAAAGGAAAAAAGAAAAGAGGGAGTGGGCCTTGCGAGAAAGGAAAGAAGAGGAGGGGGAGAGTAGAAGGTTGGGCCACGCTAGGAGGGGCCTAGGTCGACGAGGGAGGAAAATAAAGAAAGAAAAAGAAGAAAAAGGAAGAAAGAAAAATAAAAAAATGAGGTGGTTGGAGGTGTAATCTCCCAAAATTTTAAAAGCCTATAATTTAATAAATCACTTTTGTTTGGGATAACTTATCTTTTAAACTTATTTGATTTAATTATTTTGAGGATTTTACCTTTTAAAATTATTTAATTTAATTATTTTGTGGATTTTTGAGTATATAAAATTAGATGTGAATATTTAATAAATTAAAATAAATAAATTGTTATTTTATCATTCTCATTCTATTTAAATAATGTTTCAAACCAATATTTTATAAAATTTACCTTTTAAACCAATATATTAAAATATATTAAGTTAAATTATTAAAATTTTTTTATCTATCAAAAATACTACAACTTATTGCCCATAAGTTATTTTTATCTATTTTCCCCTTATTTTCCCTTTTCTTTTTTTTTTCTCTCCCTCCTTCTCCTTTCTTCTTTCTTTCCCCATTCCCCCTGGACTAGGCCAGCCCGTCAGCCCAGATCACCATCCTCTCCCCCCGTCTTATGCGACCCAAGCCGTGAGCCCTGCCCCTGCTCCCAACTACCTGGCCGGTCCTCCCCCTTTCCCTTTCCTTCTTCTTCCCGACCTACAGTGTAGACCTGTAACCCTGACCTACAGCCTTCCTTCTGTTGGCCACCACCGCACGCCGTCCGGCCTCCCCTCTCTTTGCCTCCCAGTCATTTTCTTCCCTTTTTCGACCCCGACCAACCCCATCTCTCCCCTCCCCATGTGCCCATCTCCTTTTTTTTTCTCCCGACCCGACTTAACTTGCCATGGCAGGATTGCGCCGCCTGCCACCACCGGTTGGTGGTCCTGCTACACCTTCCCTACTTGTCCTTTTCCCCTTCGTCGTTTCCCCCCTCAATTAGCCTATAAATGTAGCCATAATCGAGCTTCTTTCCCACAGCCCAGGAATCCTAATTTTTCATCGCTGCTCAAACATACCCTTATTTCTCCATCGTCGATGAGCTTAGCTGCAAACGCCACCCACCAAAACCTTCCCTAGACCTCCCTCTACAAAACCAAGCCACCATGATCCCCTATTTTTCCCTGCACGAGCTGCCCCAACCGTGCAAAGTTGTCAACCCAATCAGCCCACTCTAGCCTCTCACCGCCCCTCGCGCCGCCCTCCACTGCCAATCTGGCTGCAACCAGCACCTCCTCCACCCTCCAAAACACCCATGAAACCTTCCCATAACTTCCCATACCTTTATCTCCCTCTGATTCCCTCTCCTTCTACTTTCACCACCTTCCATCACCTTTGGCCACCGCACCAACCGCCGTGCGCCGCCACTCTTGGTTGCACCACCACCTCCATTCCACCCCTCTCCACCTACTGCACCTTCCACCACCTCAAACACCCCTCCACTTCCTCTCCTTTAGCCTACATATCCATCTTTCCACCTCTCTTCCTCCTTCACCGCCGCTACCGTCGCTACTACGTGCCGCCACTGGTCCCACCACCAACCTTAGGTGGTGCTCCAACTCTCCCAGCCCCTAAACTATTTCCTTTAAGTGTTAATAATTTTAAGTAATATTAATAATATTATCCTTAATATTACTATTATTATTATTATTATTATTATTATTATTATTATTATTATTATTATTATCATTATTATTATTATTATTATTATTAGGGTTGTATTATTATAACTATTACTATTACCATTATTAATATTATTAGTATGTATCACCTTTATTACCTAACCTAATTTCAGAAATATTTATAACTGTGGCATGTTATTTGAAAGGGTTACAACCTTAGTACTAATAAAGTGATCTTCATTATTATTAACATAACTACTAATATTATTATTATTATTATTATTATTATTATTATTATTATTATTATTATTATTACTATTATTTTCTTATGAAATCTAACTTGGCCATTATCACCTTTATTATTAGTGTAAATGTTGGGAATCTTATATTACTATTATCCTTTTCGATGGTTATCCTCTATTATGCTTACTACTACTACTACTACTACTACTACTTAACCTAACTTTATGATTTTCCTAACCAATAATAATATTATCATTAATAATGACCTACAACTTTAGTGTTATTATGATTAGGAATTTTCTTTAGTGTTATTATGATTAGGAATTTTGCTCGTTTACTATTATTATTATTATTATTACTAACATCACTATTATTCCTACTATTATTACTAATGCTAGCTATGGCTTATTATCATTATCTTTACAATTATGATAGACATTTGAACCCTATATTACTATTACCATTTTTACTATCATTGCTATTAGTAGTATTCTTAATTATTATTATTATTATTATTAATGCCATTACTATTATTATTATTATTACTACTTAACCCAACTTTATTTTTATCATTATTGTTATTATTACTATTATTATTACCATTATCATTATTTACTTGCTAATATTGTTAATACTAACTTTGTCCATTATCACTTTTATTTATTAATATAAATATTCGAACCCTTATATTATTATTATTATTATTATTATTATTATTATTATTATTATTATTATTATTATTATTATCATTTCGGTTACTATTATCATTGTTATTGTCATTATTTTTATACTTAACATTTTTATCATCATCATCATTACTATTACTATTATTATTATTATTATTATTATTACTACTACAACTTTTATTATTATTAATGTTGTTTAAACTGAAGTTGGCGTATTATCATTTTGTTGTTAAAGAAGAAGAATACTTAAGCCTTAGTATTTTACTATTTAATATTAGAATATCGTTAATATTATTCCTCATGTCTTTATCACTAACATTATTACTATGGTATCATTATTAGTTATTACTATTATTATTGTTATTTTTTTGTTACTATTATTGTGACAAAAGCATTTGAGCGCTTATATAATTATTATTCAAAATATAGTTGTTATCATTATTATTTTTAGGAATATTAGTACTTTGTTGGTATTGTAATTATTATATTATTATTTTAACCCTAACACTATAGTTAGCCTTAGCCTTAAAAATGCTAGGGTTTCTATCACTATAAGCATTATTATTATTATTATTATTATTATTATTATTATTATTATTATTATTATTATTATTATTATTATTATTATTATTATCACTATTTTGCTACAATTAGTATTGGTACTATTATTAGAAGAATAAAGCTATTAGGTTTAATAATATAAGTATAGCAATAAATATTAAAATAAATATATTTTAACCAGTAATATCTAGTAGGCTAACTTGAAGATGAAAACCCTATTTTTCACTTGTAAAGCTCCCTTTAATATTAATAACCCTAATCTTACACTAAAATAAGCAATAATAGTATTTTTGGTAGGAGAAAAACTAATCCTTAGTGTTTCCTCTTCTAGGTGAATCAAGCCAAAACCCTAAGGAGGCGTAGGAGCATGCTCCAAGCCCAACGTCATTTTAGGTAAGAATGTAGCTAAGGCCCATGTGTGTTGTGTGACTTGTATGCCTTAGATGATTTATATCATGCTACGTCGTGTATTGCATAATTGTCATTAACTTGTCTTATGTGTAGTGCAGCTTGGAGTTGAGGTATGTTTGTATATGTTTTCTTATGACATGTGTGTTATATGTATATATGGCGATTATGATGTGATATGTTATGGCCCTCTAGGACATGCATGATAGGACCATTGATAATATGATATGGAAATTAAAGGACAAAAGGAAGGAAAATGAGAAGTGAGTTCACTGAGGAGGAATATGAGTTTGACCAAAATACCTCAGGATCCATGAGAGGAAATTAAAGAGGAAGGAATGACCCAAAACGAATGAGAGATGGGAAACATGCATGAGAGTCTTAAAATTTGCATGGGGTGGATAAATATTGTATAGGGATGATCTTTACGTGAGAAAAGTTGTATTAGGGTGTAAATAAGATAAGGGGAGAGTTTGGAGTGATTGGAGACTTGGGATGAACATTAGTACATAGGTTGGTGTAAGGGTGTATAATGGACCCGATTAGGGTTTTGGGAGGAAGTAGTAATCTGGAAAATATGGGAGTAAAAATGATTGAGGAAGAGTGGGGTACGGGATTTAGAGTGAGATTTTATTATATAAGGGGTGATTATGGGTGTTGTGGGAGAGAAGAGATATTAGGTGAAAAAAACAAAGAGGTTACTTGTGGGAGAAGAAAGGCACTAGGGTTTGAAGTGGCCAACTAGGGTTTTTTGGTCACATGTGAAATCGAAAGATAAGATGAGTTAAGGTATGGAGTGATAAACGAGGTAATGGTAGTGTAAGTTAGAGAGAGGGTTGGGCTACATCGGTCCAATTAGGGTTTTCCCTTGGAAACCCTAGGGGGTGATAGTAGGTGGAGTTGATGTCATAAGGTGTTGGGCCTAAACCACACCCATAGGAGTTAGGTTTTTCATTAAAGGGTAAGTGTAAAGGAAAATGGATGTCGAGATGTGATAAGGGGTGCAGGAGTCTTAAGATATGGGACGGGCTGCCTTGGGAGAATAGAAGTAGAAGATAGTTGACATGCATGTCAAGGGTGTAATGTTTGTCGAATAAGACATAAATAAGATACTAATCACTTAAAGAGTAAGATTGTTGAGTTGGGCCCAGACCGATCCACCGACATAATAGTGGCCAGGTGTCGGGGTGCTCTGGAGACCGATCCACCATCATATAATAGTGGTTAGGTGCGTTTTGCCCTATAAGTGACCGATCCACCGGCTATAATGGTGGGGGATATCGAGCTCAAAAAACCAAACATTAAGTTTCCATTGAATCATGGGAAAAACACTTTGTAATTACAATGAAACACCATGCGAGTCGGGGCCAGTCTAATCCACCGACATGATAGTGGCTAGAAGCTTTTTGCCTTGGAGACCGATCCACCGGCATAAAATAGTGGTTAGGTGCGTTCTATCCTATAAGTCACCGATCCACTAGCTATAATAGTGGGGTTACTACACTCGCATGGCTTGATAAAGATTATGGTGTGAAACGACTATATTTAACAGAGATCCAAAAGAAAATAAGTCTGATTGGACTCTAGTCGACCTTCATCATCTGTGTTATTACATGCTGCCTATGTGATTGTTCCATGTGTGCTAAATTGTATGTTTTTGTATGTTTGGCCTTAGCGCATCTGTTACCTCATTCAATACATAGCGTATTGATCACCTGTTTAATGGGTGTTGTTCATTCCCACGAGTAGAGGACCCATCTGAGCTTGTGTAGGTAGGGGATGGCGTCTTCGATGCCTACGACACTTACAAGGCATCGGGTGGGCTGAGCGTTGAGCCTAGACCTGACTTGGGATTCGAGAGAAACTTGGCCAGACTTTGTTTTCTCGTATTGGGCCGTGTATTATTTTATTTCTGTTATGTGATGTCATGTGGTACTTTATGTTTTGAAAAAAAATCTAGCCACTTACCCTATGGATTGTAATTTTGAATCGCACTCTAATTTCTGTATTGTGAACGCTATCATTTCCCTTATGAAGCTTGTTTCAATTATCGATTGTGTTTAAATTTAATATTTTTTTAGCCTTAGCACTTAGTACCGGAAGGGTAGGAGTGAATCAGTCTGGTACTATGTGTGGCGGTAATGTCCTTGAGTTTATGGTTTTATCATTTCGCTTCTGTTAAATCCTTTTATTAAAACGAAATTTTTTAGTAGTAAATTTGGAGTGTTACATGAGGTGTTTGGAATTTTTTTTTGAAAAAATTATAGGAATAATAAAATTAGTAAAAATAAATAAATAATTTTTTAATAATTTATAAATTATTATTATAATTTACTTAAAATATATTTTAGTTTAGTAAATTATTCTAGCCTCCACTATTTTGATCCCTCCATCATTTTTCTTCTTTTTAGTTTTAATTATTTTTATTATTATAATATCATTCTTTTATTAAAAATGACATATTTAATTAAATATCACCCATTAACCCTTATTTTATTTTTAATTCCTAAACTAGAATTTTAGGGTATTACACTATGATTATCTGAGGTTAAAAAGAATTTATTTTTTCATAGGAGGGAAATGATGAATTGCATTGAGAAATAGGGTGTTTGTTATGCCTTAGTAGCTAAGTCATCTCAGTTTAGGGAGAAAAATTCTAGTAACTTAGATCTTGATAGTTTTCTTGATGAATATACCGATATTTCCAAACAATTTACCTCCTAGACTACCACCTATTAGGAGTATTGAGCATGCTATAGATTTAATCTCGGGGATGCATTTACCTAATAGGACAACCTATAGATGTAATCCATAGGATGCTAAGGAATTATAAAGGCAAATTCAAAAGCTAGTAAATAAGGGTTTTGTGAGAGAGATCATGAGTACTTGTAGTGTTCCTTCTTTACTAGTTCCTAAAAATGATAGTACTTAGCATATGTGCAAAGACTCGAGTGCAGCGAATAATATAACTATAAAATATCATTTTCCTATGCCAAAATTGGATGAAAAGCTTGATGAGTTATACAGTACAAGAATGTTTTCTAAAATAGACCTACAAAGTGGTTACCATCAGATAAAGATTGGGGAAAGAGATAAAACAATATTTAAAACTAAATACGATCCCTGTGAAATGGTCATTGTGCTTTTTGGGTTATGTAATTAGAGCTGGTAAAAGTTGACCCGACCCAAAAAATTCGACGAATACCGACTCGATCCATCCGAAATCCAATATGATTTTATCCGAATAATTAAGAACTCGAAACCTATCCGACCCGATCCGATACATATCCGATATCCGATATAACCCGAGAAATCGCAAGCTTGAAATAAATCCGACCCAACCCACTACTTACCTGAAACCCGATATAACCCAAAAAATTATAAATCCAAAATGACCCGACCTGATCCATTATTTATCCAAAATATGATATTATCCGAAAAGTTATAAATCTATAAAGATTCAACCCGATACTACCCGAAAATTAATATTAACCCATTATTCTAATTTTTTAAAACTTCATAAAACATAAAATAATATAGATGTGTAATTATTACTTACATCAAAATCTTGAAACAATATACTTTCTTAAAGTATATATCACTTATTATGTATATACAAGTACAATATTTATTGATACTAATATTGAAATATAGAAATAAAAGTAGAGGAAAAAGGAAAAACTCTATTATGTCATCTAAATATTAATTCACTCTCATGTAGTATCATAAGATATTAAAATTGTAAATACATTCAACACTTTAAACTCAAGTTGGAAATATAAAAGCTTTAAAAGACACCATATAAACACTTAAAAAGCCTCTAAATGTACATTTCCATATCAATAACTCAAAACACAATTATGTAAGCCTCAAAAGGCACGATATAAGCACTTCAAGTACCTATTTAATCCAATACATAAAAATGCAAGCCTTAAAAAACACCATAAGATGATAATAATAATAATAATAATAATAATAATAATAATAATAATAATAATAATAATAATAATAATAATAATAATAATAATAATAATAATAATAATAGTAATAATAATAATCCAACATCTATAACCCAAAATACAAAAAACAAAACATTAAAAGGCACTGTATAAGTTTTTGAAAAGCCTCAAAAGGCACACATCTAGTACTTCATTTACTGAGCGTACTAGACTAATCAAAAACCTGAGTTTGCCACATATTGGTAGCTTTAGTATCAAAATACTATATAATTGACACGTCTATCTTCCTAGAAGATCAAAATACATTTGGCTTACCACATGTTGGTAGCTCTACTAACAAAAACCATTGTATAAAAGATGATGAACCAAAATTTATTTTCGATCCCTTGTCTATCAAGTCTTGGCGGCTAACACTTTCCACAAAATATCAAAACATAAGCTTTGATATCAAAATATAAGCATCCACTTGATGAGAACCTGCATATATCACACAACCTAACAACAAATTATCCCACATTAAATATTGCTCTCTACTCAACAAAGAAAAAACATTAGATGATACAAATATGTAATATATAATTGTTACTTTAACAATACATAGTCTAACAGAATTACATACATTTCAAAGAGCTATTACTAATTTTCTCATATATTATCAAAGAATGTCAACATTTATATCAAGAAAGCATAATGTTTCCTCATGAATACCTATATTCTAGCTTATTTTACAATAGAAACATAAGAATTAAGTACATAATAAATGATAATGAATTACATCGAGGACAATAAGAAGTGCAAAAAAAAAGTGTCAAGTTCATTTAATGACTTTAGTAAACCCTCAAAATACCCAATTAAGTTTCCACAAATTAAAAAAAAAATCAAAATTAAGTTTCCACATGCAATAATTAGCTCAGCAACACAAGTAAGGAAGCGTAAAAAAATTACCTCTAACTCTTCAATTAACCTCATTGTTTGGTTTGGAAAATTCTACAATAGAGCCATCTTTTTCAAGATCTATTCACATACCAAAAATATATGTTATTTCACAAAAAAATAACCATAATAAAATATTTAGATTTACATATTCAAATTACCTCCATATCCAAATAACCAATTATGTGTTGTTACCAACATATCAACATTTTTTGGCAAAAGATAATTTCTCCACTTATTCAACATCCTACCACCCGTACTGAAAGGAGACTCTAAAGTAACTGTGGTGATTGGAATAGCGAGAATATCTTTTTCCATGGAACTAAGTATCGGAAAACACCTAGATTTATCCTTCCAATAAGAAAGCAACAAGTTAACATTATTTACTGTACCTACAAAGAAACATTATTTAATCCTTATAGTTATCATATTATCAGATCTAATAAAATTATATCACATGAATTAAAATATTATAAAAGGAAAATATTATTCTTTTCTAAATATAATAATATAAGACAAAGAGAAGATGCTAAAACTGCCATAATGTCGCATGATATTAAACACAACTTTTGTGTGTATGAATACATACATGTACGCTAAAATGAGTTTTTCCTTTCATTTTTCGAGCCGTTATATATTATCATATAAAGGCAGCAAATGATCAATGAGTTATACAAAAATTAGCTAACCAAAGAAACCCTTCAACCTCTTGCTGTCTAGATTTATTGATCTCTAAACGTTTCATACTAATGCATATAAGTACATCTAATACTTACATTTCATTCCCTTATTCTAACTTCCATTACATACGAGCTTCTTGGACTCTAAACGATAGAGGTGCATATATACGAATAGAGGACGATGTTCTTGTTGTTGTTAATAGCTTCCATTACATATAGGCATAGTTAATGCTTAATTTCTGTCTCATAATGTTTAGACACAATTATTTCACAAATATGAGCTTGGCCTATTTATGCATATTGATTGAGAATAACATCCATTTCTTTATTTCTTTTTTTCTTTTACGAAAAATAACATAAATCCCCATTCGACGGGTGTTTGCAGAGGGGGCATGGATCACAATTCACAATACAGAAAGGAGCATAATCATTACGAGGAACACAAGTACACAACCAACAACAATGTTCTGCACCAGGATGCAGAAACAACATAGATCATCCCAGAGCTAAACCGCTCAGACTTCCGAACACTATAGACACATTACAAGCGTAAGTACATGATCCAATAGTTCTAATATATTCCTCACAATAATGTCACCACTCGCCTTGCTTACCACGACAATTCGTAGCCAAATGACCAACTTAGCCATAAAGAAAACACTTATCTAGCAGAAGAGGTGCCAAGGCAAGTAGGTCGTAGGGGAAACGAGTTTGAGACATTTGTCGCGGCTAGGGGAAATGAACAAGAAAAGAGAATGAGGGGGGAGGATGAGAAGGTGGCTCGAATGGGAGGTGCTACATGCAGAGGAAAGGTGGCCCAACTGGGTTTTCGGTGGTAGCTCAGTTGGAGGTGTAGGAAAATGGAAAAGGTGGCTGGGGCGTGGAGACTGGTGGTGCATGAAGGATGGTCGTCAGCTGAGGGCTGGAGTCGGGTGAGGTATTATAGGGAGAAGAAGAGGAGGAAACTGGTGGAGGAGCTAGAAACGGGGAGGGCTACGACGGGTTGGGGAGACTAGTGGTGCTGGAAGGATGGTGGTCGGTTGAGGGCTGGAATTGGGTGAGGTAATGTAGGGAGACGAAGAGGAGGAAAGTGGTGGAGAAGCTAGAAACGGGGAGGGCTGCGACGGGTTGGGGAGATGGATGTTGAAAATGCAGAGGGGAGGAGGCCGGCAGAGGACTGTTTGGTGAGGGAGGTTGGGTGGGGAAAAAAAAGAATGACACACAGAATGGAAGCACTAGAGCAGGGGTGTAACAGGCGTTTTCTTGTTTGGCTCGGGGATGAGTCTCGGAGACTGAGTTTGTTGTGACTTGAGACTTGAGAGTTGAGACTTGAGGTATGAGAGGATGAGGGAGTGTGTGTCGTGCAGGTGTAGGCTATGTAGGTGGAGTAGCTAGGGCATGAGGTGAGGGTATGTGTGCGTGTGTGATGTCATGGTGTATTGGCGTGTATAAGAAAAAATGCAGAGGTAGGGCATGTTTATTGACTAATTACCTTATTCGTTCAGGACCTTTAGATAATATGCTGTAAAAAAAATATAGAGTAGGTTAAAATAGGTTTTTTTATATTTTTTTTATATTTTTACTTTAGATTTAATTTAGTTAAATTAGGATACTAGATTGTAGAATAATAATTTGGAAAAAATAATTTGATTTAAGATAGGTCAAAAATAATTGAAAAAAGTAAAAATAATTCAGGATAAATTTTTAAAAATTCTTGTACATTACGGATTAATGGTTATTATTAAAATAATTAAGATAAAATTTAGGGGTATAAACTAAGATTAAAATTAATATTCTAATTCTATCAAGTTTTAACCTAATTAAACTTATATCTAAACCATCGTAATAATACACATAATAATAATACACTTAATACTAAACCTCCTAAAATAATCATTACTACTATTATTAATTAAAAAATAAATAAATAATGTCAATTAATTTTAAGATATTATTAATTACTAAAAATCCTGTCTAAACTCACTATATTATTATTACTAGCATTATTATAATCATTATTATTATCATCATTATTATTATTATTATTATTATTATTATTATTATTATTATCATAAGATGATGATTATTATTATTATTATGATTGTTATTATTATTATTATTTTGATTATTTTTATTATTATTGTTGTTGTTATCCAACTCTAGTTTAACTTACAGTTAATTATACATAATAATATAATTTTAAATTAAGATATCGAAATCAAGGTTTATATAAATGGGGTATTACATGTGCATATTGATTTAATACCAAACTAAAAATTAATTTATTGAAAAAATATATAGCTATTTTGATGCTTAACTAAGAAAGAAAACTAAATTTTACTTACACACACACACACACACACAATTCTTCTATTTTTAATTAATCTAAGTATTAAGATACAACAATAACATATAAAATATGTGAAACAAATTTAGGTTTTAATTAAACTACTAATTTTAGTTTATTAAAATAAGCTAGTATGTCTATACTACAAATGAAACTACTCTAATTTCTAATTGAACTACTCCACTAGGTTTATGAAACTACGAAACTGCTCTCTGAATGTAAGGAAATTTCTATAAAACTAATCTAAGTTTATAATGAAACTACAAATTTCTATCAATAAAAGCCACTCTAAGTTTATAATGAAACTACTCATTTTGATATATAACACTACTATAAGGTTCTAATGAAAGTACTAACTTTAACTTATGAAACTAGGTTAAGATTATAATAAAACTACATGCATTAGCTTATGAAACTATCAGTTCGGCTAACAAAATAACTCGTTTCAGCTTATAAAAGTATTCTATGTTTCTAATGGAACTATTGTAAGTTTCTAATGACATCGCTCATCTAATATTATGAAACTAGTCATTATAGTATATTCATAATACTATAAATTTCTAATGAAACTACTTGTCTTAGCTTATTAAACTACTTAAAGTTATTAAGGAAAATACTCATTTTAGTTGATGAACCTAGTATAATAGTTTTATGTAACTACCATAATTGTTCTATGAAACTATTGGTTCTAAATTCTCATTAGAAGTAGTAGTTTTTACTAGATACACCCCATATATATTCTTATCAAATATGGATGAAACTACTCGAGTTTACCAACTTAAATGATATATTCATATCATCTATTCAACTTGGGAATGTCAAGAGATTATGATTTATGAATGCTTGAAAAGCCAACATCATAATCCAACTTATCAAATATTAGAACATACTTGTAATAATATATATGCGATATTACTATTGTTAATATGCTTGTACTGATGAAGATCTCTAAAGGAAAAAACCACAAATATAACTATGGTTAAAAGTAGTATTATTTCACTTACAAAAACATTATTAAAAAAGAGATGAATAGAAGAGAGAAGAAAAATCAATGACATGTAACCTTCATTAACTAAATTGAGTGTATAACTCTGCCAAATCTAGATGGCATAAGAAGAACAAAACCTTAATATAGAGCTTCAATATATAGTTTCGGTTGAACCAAATACATATGATTTCTTTCAACCCTAGGTTGACCAAATACAAAATATATAACTTCAATCCTATGCAATAGAAATTGGTAAGGAGCATTTTAGCTTATAGAAGAACAATATAATACATAGTCCAACTAAATAGTTGAGACCAAATGAATACATTAACCTAAAATAAGCTTGAATTATCAATTATCCCAACTAATTAATAATACAATATGATGTTTGAGTTAGAAACTAATCATTACAATATTAAGCCTAGTGAATATAGAATATGCCCCATGGGCCACAAGTGATATGATATCGAACACATTTCGATTGATCAAGTCTACCAAAAGTTCTAACAAAGTCTTCAATTCCACAATTTAATGATCAAAACCCAAACAACAACTATGATATGAACCAACTGCCATTGTAGCTTAAAACGAATATTATATAATCACAATCTATTCAGTTATTCAAAATATAGTTATCAATAATACTAATTCTAATATTTGAAATATTTAGGAACAATTGTGTAAATGTATATATATAAAGAAAGATTGCATCATATGTAAAATCCAATCAGAAAAAGGAAAAGTTTTAACAATTCTATTATAAGTATACATAAATAAGAATTTGTAGCCATAATCACTATATGTTAGTATCTATACCTTACAATATAATACCTATAACATCACAGAAAAATAGGAAAAATCTAATGTGAGGATGTTAATTATTCATTATAAAAATTAAAGATTAATGTTTTTGTTACATCAACTATGTTAAATAGTAAGAAGTCAATATGAGTTAGTCCTTTGTCAATAATGGTCATTATTACCTACTTTATCTAAATTTTATTTGATTTAGCTTGATATGATTGAAATAAAATATAGAAAAAATAATAATGTGTTATTATTATTTTTCCATAATTGATATTCAATAATTACTACTATTATTGTTCTCATTATTTTTGTATCATCATCATCATCATCATCATCATCATCATCATCATCATCATCATCATCATCATCATCATCATCATTATTATTATTATTATTATTATTATTATTATTATAATAATAATAATAATAATAATAATAATAATAATAATAATAATAATTAAAATTATGTTGATATGATTTGATCATTCTATTTGAAAAATAATATGAGATGTATAACCTTAGAAACCTTCATTTGATATCAATTATTAATGGTTATTGTAAGTTAATATTATGTAAGGACCGTACAAAATATAAATATATTATACACTTAAAATAATATTTGAACTCAATATGATATGATCAAGCTAATAATGGAGTTAAATTATAAGTTATGCCTTAACATAAAAAAAGTAATCTAATTTGAAGACATTTAAATTTAGAACATCAAATAAATCTTCAAAGATGAAATAATGAAAAAAAATTCTAAGGCCCCAAAATAATCTATATAATAATTTTCTTTTAATTAAATAAGATAAATTGAAATAAAGAATTTTAAAATAATTAGTCTTTAAGAACATTTTGGAATAAAAAAATAGCATAAGCATGACTCGCTACCGGAATGATCCGAATCCGATTCAAACTCGACCCGAAAATATAATAATTCAAACTCACCCGAACCCAAACCGAAAGTAGAATAACCCAAATTTACCCGAATTTGAGTCCATCCAATCTCAACCTGACCCGATTTGAGAACTTAAAATGACCCGAGATTATCCGATACCAAGTTGATCCGAATCAAACTCAATCCGATATGATCCGATAAAATGATATGAGATTATCCGAAGCTGATATGACGCGATTATTATTTAACCTGACTGAAAGTGACCCGACTCGTCTAATTGCCAGCTCTATATGTAATGCACCTAGTTCTTTTATGAGGCTTATGAATGAAATTCTTTGTCCTTTCCTAGGTGAACTTCAATGTAGTTTATTTAGATGACATACTTATATATAACAAAAGTGAATGCGACCATCTTCTACATTTGAGGAAATTATTTGATAAACTCAGGAAAAATAAGATATATGGAAAATTGCAAAAGAGTGATTTTATGCTTTCAAGTATAGTTTTCCTTGGTTATAATATTAGTGCTGAGGGTATTAAAGTTGATCCCGTAAAAATAAGAGCTATTCAAGAGTGGCCTATTCCTAAAGACATGCATCAAGTAAGAAGTGTTTATGGGTTATCTAGTTTCTATAAGATATTTATTAAATATTTCTCTACCACTTATTACTCAACTCATGAAAAATAAGACTTAGTCTAGGGAAAAAAGCCACTAAATCTTTTGATACTCTCAAGGATACATTGTGCAATGCTCCTGTATTGTCTATTCCTAATTTTAACTTTCTTTATTACCAACTTGTGATGCAAGTGGGGTAGGTATTGGAGGATTTATCTCTTAATAAAGAAATATAGCATATTTTAGCTAAAAAACTAAATGGAGCTATATTAAAGTATTATACCTACAATAAGGAGTTCTTTGCCATTATACAAAGTCTAGAGAAATAGTCATTATCTGAGGCCTAAATCATTTGTGTTACATTTTGATCATGAGAGTTTAAAATATTTTCATGGTAAAAAAAATTAATTCATAGACATATAAAGTGGGTAAAATTCTTACAATCCTTTGCGTTCTCTGTCAAACACTTAAATGGTAAGGAAAATATAGTGGCCGATGCTCTTTCTAGGGTATCTGTTTTGTCATCCTAGATGCAAAATTATTAGGATTTGAAATGTTAAAAGAAATATATCCTAATACTTAAGAATTTCATAAAGAATATCAATTGTGTAAAGAAATGGAAGTCATGGAAATTATACCATACACGATGGTTTTCTATATAAGATTAATCAACTTTGCATACCAAGTATAAGATAAATTTATCAAGGAGGTACATGAAGGAGTGATTGCTGGACATTTTTGTGTTAAATTTTTTTAGAAATATTACGAGATAATTTCTATTGGCCACACATGATTAAAGGTGTACAATATATTATAAGCTGATGTGTTACTTGTAAGAAAAGTAAGAGTTTCTTTCACGAAGGTTTATATATGCCACTACATGTGCCTAGTTAGCCATGAGAAGGGGTTAGCATGTACTTCATCTTAGAGTTGTCTAGAACACAATGTGGTAATAATTTTATAATAATTGTGGTGGATAGATTTTATCAGATGGCTCATTTTATTCCTTTCCATAAAATTGATGATGCTACGCATGTTGCTAGCTTATATTTTTAGGAAATTATAAGACTTCATGGCATACCTAGAAGTATTATTTCAGATAGGGATGTCAAATTTCTTAGTTATTTCTAGAAAACATACATGCTACGAACCACGTGATTATTGAGTAGTTCACATCATCCACAAAAAAACTAAATTTACTAATCATACTCTTGGAATATTGTTAAGAGGATTAGTAAGTACTAGAGATTAGGATATTAAGTTAGCTCATGCTGAGTTTTGCTTATAATCATAGTCCTTCCAGTACTACACATGAAAATCCATTTAAAATTATGTGTGGGGTGAATCCTTATATGCTAGTCGATATGGCACCCTAATAAGTAAAGGTGAACTTTAAAATTATGATGCTAAGGATTGAGTTGATTTTTCCGAAGCTTAATCAACAAATTAAGGGTAACATAGAAAGAGCTAATGAAAAATATCATAAAAAAGTGAATAATGTCGTAGTCAACAGGTGTATTCTCCTGGTGATTTGGTGTGGTTACATTTAGGTAAGGAGAGATTTACAAACTTAAGGAAAAATAAACTAATGTCACAAGCATACAGATCATTTGATATACTTACAAAATTTGGGGATAATGCTTATGAACTTGAACTACCTAAATCATATGGTGGTGTTTCAAGGACATTTAATGTAGGTGATTTCTCTCCTTATTCTAATGATTTCAATTTGAGGATAAATTATTCTTAGTTTGGGGATAATAATGCAGGTGCATCAAAAGATGATCTTGAAGGTATTTGTTTGGCATACTTATTTTTGGAGCCAACTAAAGTGCTTGTATTTGATGATGATTCTTTGACTAACTTTAATGATTATTCCTTAAGTCATTCTTACAGGTATATAACATATTTGTAGGAAGATGATCGAATCATATAAGAAGTCAAGATACTAAAAATTTCTACATGCTATTGCAAAGGAAGCTATATTTTGTAGAGTCAAGAAGACCTATTCAACATTTCATATTCAACAATATTATCTTGATTAGGATTCTTTTAAATTTTTTTCATGTAATCTTAGCCTACTTTGTTAGTAATAGTATTGTTCACTCGTATATTATATAGGAAATTAACATATTGTAATACTAGTTATGTGCTAGTTAGACATTTGTGTGTCATGTAGCTAAACTAGTATGCTAGTTAGCAATGTCGTAAACCCATATATAATGCATGGATGTCGACAATAATTATATCAAGATGTTGGATAATTTTGATACTAAACTATAAATCAAGTAAATACTCGGTTAATTCTCTCTGTGTGATTGAATACCCATTGTAAAAATATTTGGAACACTCTTAGATTGATGATATTCTAATTGGTTTCTTTAAATATTTTTAGGTTCTTTTATTTCTTTATTGAGTTCTTACTTGATTATTTGAGTTATCCTTTGAATATCAAGCCAAAAAAAATCCTAAACTCCAACTCTTTCACACTAATCTTTATCCTTTTTGAAGATTTTTGTCAATTGTACTCTATTTATGTTGCTTTATTTTGTATATGACTAGTTTTGAGCTATAACACTTGGCATAAAAGAGGTAGGAGGTCCGTACTTATACTAGGTGTTGAGGTAACATCCATTATTTTTTTAATTAATGCTTATACAAATCAAAATTTTTAAGTAGTAAAATTAGAGGTGCTACACTTTGATTCTTTGATATTTGAATCTTCATCCTTTGAATTTTCAAATCTTCAATCTTTAGACATTTTACTTGGTATCTAACATTTTGGGCTTCATAGTGCTTTAGTGTTTTCTCTCTTTGAGTTCCCATATTTCGAACTCTAGCTCTTGAAATATGTGTTGGAGTTGTATATTTATAGAGAAAATGATCCCTTAGTTGCATACTTGGGTATATTCACTTGATGACATGTGTCATGATATAACACCTTTAATGTGGGGCTTTACTGGTGATCAAAATTAAATGGTTACTTTTCTTTATGTTTGAATTGAAGATTTAATTAAATTATTTTAGGCTAATGGCCCTTTGACATAAAATCCTCTATATATATTTATTTTTTATTTTTACCTAGTTATTATACTTTTTATATATTTTTGTGCATGCAATTATTTTTTTGATTGAAAATTTATTGTGTAGTCAAGACGTGCTTTGAACCAGGAATTATAATGAATGCTTTGATCCAGGAATGATAATGAATGACATGTGGACTAAGTCTATTCAAAATTCTTACTAGACTGTTGTTTTTTAACATGGACCAAGACATAACCCACACTACTAGATTTCTAATGATTATACGTCACCCTTGTCCCGGATGGTTTGCTATTTTTCTAAATTTTTATAAATTAAAGAAATATTAAAAAAAAAACTAAAACATATAACAAATTTATAGATTAAGATATTTTGCCTATTATAGAAAAATACAATCCAATTTTATTATTAAAAGACAAAGCTTTCCTAGAAAAATAAAATGATAAGACACATATGAGTTATTTCATTCTTTGCTTGATGTTTTGTTTAAGAACACGCACACACATACACACTCACTTGCTTGTGCACTAACTTACTCTCTCTATGGATACACACACACATAAAAACATATATACTTAACTGGGGTCATTTTGAATTCATATGGATCCAATCTCAATAGTCTAAAATCTCAAATCCATATTCTTTATAAATGAAAAAAAAACAAATATATTTCTATCATGGACCGGTTAGTGAAACTATTCAATCGGTTTATCAACCCATCAACTAGTTTGGTAAAACCAATCATTGTGTTTATATAAAGATGAATAGGTTTTTGCATGAGAAAAATCCATGGACTAGTTAGTCAAACTAGTTGATTGGTTTTGAAGCCAGTTGATTGGTTTACTTAGCTCGTTAATTTATTTGATTTTTTACACGTTTAATGCTCTAGGTTTGTACCAAACTAGTGTATCACTTTTGAGGCTGGTTAAATAGTTTCAATTGGCAGTATTATCAAAAATAATTTTAAAAGTTTGGGATTAACTTAACATGGAGTTTTTATCAAAAAAATTTTGAGGAATATTTTAAAATGGTCTTGGAGATTAAATTCAAAAGTTTTTTGCTCATCCCACTTTACAAGATAACTAATACATGAAATATACACCATGAGGTCTTAAGTTTTAGTTGTAATCTTCTCTTGTGCATTCAAACTTCATTGCTCTCTTAAATGTGAGTGTGTTTTAATTTCCTTGTTATCAATCATAGATTATGCATAATTAATAAATGATATGAACTCATTTAAATTCATTTTTTATCATCAAAATAAGGTTTAAGATATTGATTGAGCTAAGAGGTCAACATACATGTTATGTAAAGCACGTGCACACACACACACACACACATTGTATAACATCGGTGATGTTGAACCATATATTGAAGAACACTTGTGTTGTTTGAGGACTGAAAACCCATCAAAGAATGCAAAGTGGAAAATGGATAAAAATAATAATTCATTCATAGATTGGCTCAAATATCATGTTATTCCCCTCATTGGACATTCACTAACTTTAATTTCTAACACATTAACGTGGTTATCTCAAAAGCCTCATTTACAAGTATTCTCATAGAGTTAGTTATGTCATTACTAGTTCTTTTATATTAATGAATGAGATAAAAAAAAGTGTAATGAAAAATCGCAAGGGACTAAGGCAAGACATACTAATAGTGTGAAGGACGATGATGTGACTTACACATATTTGAATTATTATGGCATTATTAAAAATATATGGGAGATAGATTACAGTGGGTTTACAATACCAATTTCTAAGTTAAAATAAGTTGATAATAATCATGGAATTAAATATGATAATAGGTTTACATTATTTGATCTCAATAAAATAGGGCACACACATGACCCTTTTATATTAGCATCACAAGAAACAAATATTTTCTTTATCGTTGATCCTGCTAATAAAAGATGGTATGTAATACTATGTATTAAGAAAATGAACGTCAACGAATATAATGATGAAAATGATTCCAATTGAGAAAGAGAGGGTATCACAAATATGGTAGTAACTCAACCATTAGTAGATAATAACAAAGACACTGCTAAGGAGGAAATCTATATGAGGGATAATCATTATGAAGTAATATATATGTTTGATCATGAAATTGGTTTGAAAAGAATGAAGAAAAGGAAACCAATAAGGATAGTTGTATTTTATGCTTACTGATTTATTTATTGACAATTTATACTAATTTTATATTATTTGTAAATACTTTTTTACTAGTTCTCATAATGTATAATAGAGAAATAAAGAAGAAGGTGAAAGAAATTGATAATATCGATGAAGAAGAATAGAGGAGACCAATTGTAATGAAGAAAGTGACATATATGAAATGTAAAGGAAAAGTTGTGGAGATGCAGTTCAATACTAGAGGTCTACCCATGAGCGAGCATCATTGGGAATTCATGACCTACAGAAGTGTTGCTAGTTGATTACATGTTTCCATTAGTATCAGTTGCAGGAAGGAAGTCAATGAAGGAACCAATAATTTCAGCTTACAACTGGCCAGGAAAAAATTATACAAATTTGAAGGTAAACTATGGGAAAACCCACCAAAATGATATAAATTTATAACTCAAAAATATTGGGATGAATTTTTAGCATTTTGAAATACATATGAGTTTAAAGTATGTGTCACTTTGATATATTGATTTTTGATTGATAATGATATATTTCCTATAATGTTTTAAACATTTGGCTTCTAATATAGGCATTAAGTGCTCAAAATGTAGAGTTTTCTAAGGAGAACAAGTGTGCCCATAATTGTAACATCCTTAAATTTTAAACTAGAAAATTTTAGTTTGAAGACAATGCAGACGCATTAAAAGCAAAACTGGGGGACGTTACCACCGCATCAACTATGAGAAAGGTGTGATCATCATCTGATCCATAACTAATGTAAGGTAAAATGGAATGATGAACAAAGAATGCATGCTCTACTATGTTACAACAATACTAATAACAATGATGAGAATAACAATATAGAGAAACCAAAGCCAAAAGTTTAAATAACCAAAAAGAACAAAAAGTATTCCAATGTAGTGCGAAAAATATCTAATAGGTTAGACTAACTCTTAACTAAATAGGAAGGTAACTCTCGAATCCCCAAGAGATGGCTAACTACTGGCCCATGACATCATTGTCAACGTACTCTAGCTAAGAATCATATCCCCTCAAATTGTCATCTACTCTCTGGACCAAAAGCTAGATTATCATAGTGACCACACAAATATAGTATCAGTACGGTGAAGAACTGTTAAAACAAACTACCTAAAACATAGTAAGGACTCATACGACACATTGAGGCCATACAGTAACATGGCATGTAACCTACTTTAAAAGATAGCCCATAAGAACATGGATAACATATAAATATCATAGCAAGGCCATAGGTTACACATTTTCACACATGCAAGAGTCTCCACAACAAGCCATATCTTTTCTTAGGGATATAATATCAATATTCGATGATAGAACTAGCGTATGACTACCTCTCCCACCACCACATTGCACTAGTGCCAATGGGATTTTCTTATGGATCTTTCTTATCCACTATAATTGATCTCCTAGGCGAGGGGGCATATGCTAAATTAGAATCATTTCTTCATGACAGAATAAACTTAGGACTACAACTCCCACCATCACATCACTCTAGTTCCAAGGGGATTTTCTTAGGGATCTTCCTTATCCACTACACTTGGTCTCCTAGGTGAGGTGGCATATGTTCAATTTTGGGTCAGTTCACCCACCACACTAGCTCTAGTGCCAAGGAAATTTTCTTATGAGTCTTCAACATCCACCACACTTGGTCACCCAGGCTAGGGGCACAAAAGAAAACTAAACCCCAAGTATGCATACTAGGAAGGCCTCTAGTGATTCCATGATCAAATTCCAAATATCAAACTAATTAGACATTTTAAGTGCTGACACCAAACATTAACCAAGGCAAAAAAACCATCAAATTAGGTATTTTAAGGGAATACTGTAACACCCCCAAATTTACTACTGAAAAATTTCGTTTAAAATCAAAAGGTTTAGCGGAAGCAAAGGATAAAACCGTAAACTCGGGGGTATTACCGCCACACTTAGTACCAGACCGGTTCACTCCTACCGTTCCAGTACTAAGTGCTAAGGCTATATCCGATCAACCTTTAGTACAAAGTATCAAAAACGCAAGACAACATTTAAAATAAATCCTTAACAAGAGGTAAGTCAAACAGAAGTTAGAATACGATTTAGGATTACAACCCTAGAATATGTTTCTCAAAACAGGAATGTAATACAAAATACAGCTAAACAAAAACAAATCCTGAAGGATCAATATCCGGATTGCCTACTCACTCAAGTCAGGCCTTCTACCCCAAAACAGTATCCGATCTTAAACCTGCACAAGAGGTTTGCTCCCCACCATCGGTGGATCATCACAGGACCCATTCAACCAATGTAGTATCAGTACGGGTCCAATACTGAGTAAGTTCCACTACCTTAGTCTATGGGAGAGACGTAACTATACATCAAATGCATATTAAATCATGGTACAACACGTTGATACAATATCATGCATATTCATAACCCACAGCATGAATTTTACCATACACCTAGAGTAACATATAAAACATATATAATGTCCTATTTAAACAGATAAGCGTGGTATAACCGAAATGTAAAGTAACTCATGTGCCTCAGGCAAGAATAATCCATATTATTAAAACTCAATACGTGGCATACTCACGTAAGCAGCATGTAGTAATACAGATAATAAAAGCTGGCCATGGTCTAATTAGACTTATTCTTTATTCTCATTAATAATATGTTCATTCCACACATATTCTTTAATAGTCCGTGTGAGTGCGGGAACCCCACTATTATAGCCGGTGGAACGGTCACGAGGGCCATGCCCTGCCACTATTATAGCCGGTGGACTGGTCACGAGGGTATCATACCCTGCCACTATTATTTGCCGGTGGACCGGTCTGGCCCCGACTCACAAGGTGTTCCATTGTAAATGTTTGTATCTTTCCCAGGTCTTATTATCATTCTGATTAGTTTGTTGAGCGCGGAATCCCCCACTATTATAGCCGGTGGAACGGTCACGAGGGCCATGCCCTGCCACTATTATAGCCGGTGGACCAGTCACGAGGGTAACATACCCTGCCACTATTATTTGCTGGTGGACCGGTCTGGGTCCGGCTCAACATCTTTCTCTGTAAGTAGTTAATGTCTTAACATATCTTATTTAAAATGTTTTCACCATGGATATGCATAAATCATTCTCTTTATGCTTTACACATCACAACCAATAAAATTCCACATTCATAACCTTAATTATCCTCAACAGTCACAATTAGTTACTCCATCCCTACTTAATCACAACGCCCCAGAGTTAATCACTCCAAACCCTGATTCCATACGATCATTAACTCCCATGCAAAACCCTAATACCGCCATACCAACATTAATACCACCATACAACCCATAACACCACCATGTAAACCCTAATACCACCATAAGTCATTAATACCACTATACAATCATGAATACCACCATACGAATATTAATACCACCATACAAACCCTAATACCACCATACAAACCCTAATACCACCATACAACATTAATACCTCCATAAAATCACAAATACCACCATACAACATTAATACCTCCATAAAATCACAAATACCACCATACAACATTAATACCTCCCTAAAATCACAATACCACCATACGAACCCGAATACCACCATAAGCCATTAATACCACTATGAAATCATTAGTACCACCATGCGAACATTTATGCCACCATACAAACCCTAATACCACCATGCAAACCCTAATACCACCATACAAACCCTAATACCAACATACAACATTAATACCTCCATAAAATCACAAATACCACCATACAACATTAATACCTCCATAAAAACACAAATACCACCATACAACATTAATGCCTCCATAAAATCACAATACCACCATACGAACCCGAATACCACCATAAGCCATTAATACCACTATGAAATCATTAGTACCACCATACGAACATTTATGCCACCATACAAACCCTAATCCCACCATATAAACTTCAAGACTCCCATGATGGTTCCCAACTCATATTACCATTTATCCTAACATGCATGTCCTAGTGGGCCATAACATATTACATCATAAACATCATACATATAAATGTCATGCTCATGTCACGGAAGCACATACAACATACCTCAATCTCCAAGCTGCGCTACACATAAGACAAGTTATCCACAAATCATATAATACATGGCATAGCATGGCATACACAACATTCAACACATCCATGTCACACATAGCACAAGGCCATTAGCTTCGTCCTTACTAAATACCCATAAGTAGAGGTAAGTAGAGACTTACCTGGATCCGAAGCTAGCTAAGCGAGATAAGAGGAAGAGAGATCACTAGCTCGTGGATCCACGAGAAAGCTTTCCTAGATCCGATAGAAATCGAAACTAAATTAGAAACTATTCTATCAATCAATAATTCACATATTCTAATTAAATAAATACAAACAACACAAATGATCTTTCTTAGAAAATGTGTCCAAAACTTAGAACTTAAAAGCATAGCTTTATTAAGATTTAAGGTTAAAACTAAATCAAAACGGATTAATACAAATATCACTTGGGACATTTCAACTTAATTTGGAAAGCCCGAGAAAGAATAATCGATCATAAGCTAATATATCGAAAATAACTTATTTATTAGGTTTTACAACTAAATAGGTAACCTAACTATTTACATAGAACCAAATCCAAACTGATTAGGTTAAAACAGAATTTAAATGATTTAAAACCCAAAGATAGAATTCGATTAGATAAAATACACATAGAAAAATCAATTTTATAAAATCATCCCCGAAAATTAGGGTTTTTAATACCCACAACACAAACTCAAGTAATTCAATTTAATCAATTCAAATTAAAGGTATTTAGAAGCAATTAATACCATTTCAACTATTTCTATAAATTCAATTTTAGAAAAACAACAATACGAGTAATTGGTTTCATAATTTCACTTGAAATTTAGGGTTTTAGGCCCAAAAATACAATTCGTTAAAATTATGTAAATTTAATCAAATTGAATGTTTAGAAATGCAATTAGACACATTTTATAACATATCAAATAATCAATTGCTCAAAACTAGTAAAAGAAATACACAATTTAGCACAATTAGGGTTTTTGAGTCCGGAATGCAAATCCAATCAATTCTTGCCAAAACATATCAATTGATGGTTCGAAAATGTAATTAAACATATTCTAATGTAATTTATATAGTCAATTGAATAAAATAACCCGATTACTCAAACCAATTTAAACCCGTGGGAGTTTTGACCTAAAAATCCAATTCCGATCAATTACACACAATTTTCCCAAATCAACACTTCCAATATAAAAATTAAATACATTTTAAACAATATTATAAAATCAACTGAGCGAAATGGTTCAATTATACGACCCAATTTCGTTACACCCAAAATTTGACCTAGAAATCAAATTCCGATAAAACCTGCATAAATTTCTCAAATTGACGGTTCCAAAATGAAATTGGATACATTTTAAAACATATTGTATAATCAATTTGTCCGAAATCGCAAAAACGGACGGATCCGAAAAATTCGGGCATAACTCGGCCAAAAATCCAATTTTTCCAAAATCTCAACATAACCATACAATTAACCTATCCAAATCATTCTTACAGCACATATATACATAATCAAACAATCAATTTAGCTTTTTATAAGCTAATCCATACCCAATTAATCAAAACAAGGGTTAGGGTTTTCAGAAATTTATGCCAATTAAAAACCGACAAATCGGGGCAAAGGAAGGCTGGGGAGGCTTCGTCGGGGGTCGGGGGTGGCTCGACGGTGGTCGCCCGAGCTCGCCGGGGACCGGGCGGTGGCATGAGTTGCGCGACTCGTCACTGCCCTGCTGCAGTTCATTGCGGGTGCTGCACGGCTGCTTCGGTGGCTAATGCTTCGGCTGTTGCTGTAGGTTGAGGCCGACGAGGGCTGGCGAGGTTGGCCGGAGCGGATAGGAGGCGGCGGCTAGGGTTTGCGAACAGGGAGCAAGGGTTGGGGTAGCAGAGGTCGGGAGCAGGGAAAGGGAAAATAAGGGAGGGAAGAGAGAAGAGGAAAGAAGGGGGAGGGGGCAGCCGGTCGGGGCTGCGGTTTTTTTTTTATTTACAAATACACATAAAATAAAATACTAAAAATATAAAAATATTATTGGAAGATTTTATATAAAATTTATCTAACGAAAATTTATTTCGAACGGATCTGAAGGCTTAAAATTAATAAAAAGCTATATAAAGAATTTCGGAAACATTTTCGGAAGAATTTACCATCGAACGTAAAAATTTATATTATTTACGGAAATACATTATAAGACACTAAAATAATATTTAAAAAAACCTATAATAAAATAATTAAGTCAAATTCTAATAAATCAAGACTAATTTTAATAGTTTCCGAAATCAGTTTTCCGCAAACTAAAAAGCGTAGAACGGAAGAAAATTAATTTTAAAAAGAAATTCTTAAATAAGTTCCGAAACTATTTTAACTTAAACTTCCCGAAAATATTACATTCAATTAATTAAAACGTCGATAAAATATTACTTCCCGAAAATGATTAATTACATTCAATTATGAATTCAAAATCGTTGATAAATTCATAAAACGAATCGAAATTAAAATAATTAATTGTTTACATCAAATTACGCTAATAAAATCATTAAACTTAATAAATATAGATTTTAAAAATACGGGGTATTACAAATACCAAACTTAACAAACAAGTTACCACAATATCATCATTTTGATTCACATTAAATTTAGATTAGACATGGTAGGAATCATGATCGGCATGTTATAATAACATAGAACCATTAATATAAAAGGTCCAAAGGAAGAATCATTAGATAACAAACAAACATGGTGGCAATCAAGTGGACCAATCGATTGGTCCCAGTGATGCATATGCTAAACAAGTTGTCACATACTTAATGGAAGATGGTGGCTTATGGGATAATTGACCACCAAAAGTTAAAATGAAGAAAAGAGATGAGGAGTATGATAATATTTAATTTGAGGTAGCCAAAGATCAAATACTCACAACTACCACTCAAGATTTCAATACATGAGATAAAAGTTATGAGATTTTTCAATTAAAATTAAGTTTTCACTCAACTTTGTAGAGGGGGCATAGGGAGCTTGAAAATCTAAATTGTAATTCAAGGGGATTGTGTGTTGCATTATGCTGAGGCTACCCATATTTATAGTGGCAGCATGCTTACAAATTATCCATTATACCAACCCCCTTACCTACCTAGTCATATTCCGACCAATCATTGCTATCTAGTTATCTAATACAAGCTAACAACTTGTTGGATGAGAGCTATAATGAGGTCAACCCATTTGTGGTATTTGGATAGCCATACCATAGCATGAAGCCCCTTATATGCCGAAAAGGTAGGTAATAAATAAAAGTAAAATCACTCAATCATCCCCCATACCTAAGCAATCATCTCCCATGCTTAGTTAATTAAAATAATATGATTTTTTGACTTAGCTGACTCTCTTCACCTACTCCACCATCCACCATCCACTTGTCATCCTTTTTTTTTATTTCAATTTTTGAAATCAGCCTTAGGCTTGGGATGATTTGGCTTCTTATATGGAAAAATACCTAGAAATAGCAATAAAATAGCTGGTTGGCCTTAGGCTTGATATGCCATCATATTTGGTTGGGCTTGGGTTGGATAAACTATCATAATTAGTTGTCTTTGGGCTGAATGTGCCACCATACATGCATGGGCTGGTACTTCCACTTATTTCTCTTATTCAGCTAATTAATTTCATCCAAATTAAGAGTGTTTTGTGATCCCCGAACTTAAAAAAATTAATTAGTGAAATATTATTATGAGATGCTCCTACATCACCCCTAGGATTGGTTTGATTGTACTAGACCTAAATTGAAAATAAGACAAGTGCACCAATAAAATGGTTGAAGTTATCGATCATCTATTCATAGGTGGTCATTCAATCTATTTGACCAAATTAGTCGATGGGTCTAAGGAGACACCAGACCACTTTGATTGCATGGTCACCACTCGATGGATTTGACAAACCGATTAGATGCTCATAAAAACCAGTTAGATGGTTCATCAAACTAATTGATTGTTCTCAAGACTAGCAGATCAAAATTTTCAAACTAAGCGACTGTTCATGAAACTAGTCAATCGGTTCAATAAATCGATTGACTTTTCTGGGTAAACAACACCCAAACTTATGATCCACCAAAATTTACCATATTAATCTTATAATGCTTTTATGTTATAAAATACATAAAATACATACTCATCATATAAATTCACACAAAACATGGTGGGAATTAACACTCAACGAGATCATGCTTGGAATTCACTAACTTATGCATAATATCAAAAATATTAAAACATGCTCCAACCTTCATAAATTAAAATATGACAACATCCTCAAAATTAAAAACTCAACATCTTACATAACACAATAGAACATACCAAGGTAATAAATCACAACAAACATGCCTTATTCATATTTGAGATAAGGATGCCTTACCTTAAAGCAAATCTTCTAGCACAAATTACTTCTTATTTGATGAATTTATACAAAGGCCTCGAATATTAAGATAGTCAAGAAGTAAAACAATTAAAAATTACCTTTTTAAACTCTAAAGAAATTCAAGGATGAATCAGAAGAAGGAAAAGAGAAAAGGACACAACCCAACCTTTTTTGACAAACAATGTGCCAAGGAAAAGAATTTGAAATCCTTAACCTTTTTTAGACCTTAAACCTTCCTTACTTAAGAGAAAAAAGGGAGAAATAAAGCCAAGATTATAAGAAGGAAAGGAAGGAAGGCTCAACCAAGGAAGGAGGGAAGCTAGAGCATCCTTTGTTTTTCCTTTGTAGATAGGAGGAAGGGAAAGAATGAAGGAAAGCTCACATTTAGGCAAATTTCCACCAAGAAAAGGGAGAAGTGGGTAACAAAAATAGGTGAGCAATGAAAATAGATAAGTAAGGGAGGGTATATAGGCGAGGTCAAGTCAACATTCATAGGAGAGAGAAAAATAGGCTACTATGGTTGAGTGTGGGAAACTAAGAGGTAAAGAAAAACATGATTGGTGATGGAGGTTTAGTGTAGTAAAAAAAGGGCTTGGAAAAAGGTTAGTGAGTCAGTGAATGTGTGAACGAATTCAAAGATGCAACCCAATTGCCAAAAGAGATAAGGATAGGTGAGAGAGAAGAGAAAAGGTAATGAATGACTCAAAAGTGCTTTTGGGAAAAATATAACTAATTAAAATCATCAGCTATGTAGTATGAACACACAAACATAGTTGAGGACAAACATTCCCTCTACTATAGCACGACTAGCTACCAGCTTCTAGATGATAATAACAATGTATATTTATCAATGAATAATAACTCATATAAGAGGTCATAAAAATTTCAAACCAATAAAAAGTACTAAAATATATCATATGAAATATTACTTACATATCATATACGGCAACACTCATGGTTGACATCCATTTTTGATTATAAATGTCACTTATATCACCGATAAATACCATATAACTAGCATGATTCCTCCCAACATACTCAAGACGACTATCAATTGAAATATAATTGTCACCAAGGTAGTTTTGGGCATAGAATACATTCTTTTAGACTATAAGATAGTCAAAAGTGTAAATAATGTTTTTATGGATTTTTTTTAGTTGAGCTACTTGAAATAAGTTGTTGAAAAGATGCCTTTCAACTCCCAAAATTTTGTGGCTCCCCACCAAGCTTGTCCCAATCCACTTTGAGTCATTTTAGAAGTTAGAAAAATTAAATGGTTGACTTGCATGGCTAGGGCTGATTTACATGGCTTAGGTTAGCTAATTAATTTAATCTAAGTGATGAGAGTTTTATTAATGCCCACATTCTTAGGAAAATTAATAGTTAGGCTATTATAGCATGTGTTAGATGCTCCCGCATCATCCTCCTCTTCAAAAGTAATCTCCTTATCTTCAAAAGGCTCATAGTGAATATATGAAAGTAAATCTCTCACATTAAATGTATTTGATATATTTCACATGTCTTGTGGTAGCTCATGTCTATAGGAATTATCCCCAATTTTCTCAATGACTTTGTGTGGACCATCACTCCTTGGCATTAATTTATTTTTCCTTCTTGTAGGAAATATTTCCTTTCAAAGGTGAAGCCAAACCAAATCCCCAAGTTCATATAAGTTTTTCTTATGATGCTTGTTTTCCCTAGCTTTATTCATCTCATTCACCCTCTCAATATTGGATATTACATGCTCATGTAATTTCTTCATTGCCTTAGCCCTCTCTTTTGCATCAAAATTAGTGTGTGATTCAATTGAAAGAGGCAAAAGGTTAATGGGAGTAGTGGTATTCACTCAATACACTACCTCAAAAGGTGAATGATCGGTTGTATAAGTCGGTGATCAATTGTAGGAAAAATCTACATGGCTAAGTTTGGTGTCCAAATCTTTTAAAAACTTGTGAACCAAACTTCTATGGAGCATTATAATAGTACAATTTGTTCCTTTGATTTGACCATTAGTTTGCCCATTAGCTTGTGGATGGTAGATCCTAAAGAGAAGTTTGGTACCAACTAACCTCTACAAGGTCTTTCAAAAATAGCTAAGGAATTTGGTATCCTTATTAAAGATAATTGACTTAGGAATACCATCTAGCCTTACTATTTCCTTGAATAATAAATCGACTATATAAATGGCATTATCTATTTTGTGACGTGCAACATAATGAGTCATCTTAGAGAACAGATCCATAACCACCATTATAGCATCATGTTGTGTTTGAGTCCTAGGTATTGCCACAATGAAGTCCATGCTTACATGATCCCATGGTTGATGTGGGATTAGTAAGAGGGTGTAAAGTCCTTCATGAAAATGACTTTTGGACTTTGTTCAGATAGCACATCTTTTCACTACCCCTTGGACATCTCCTACCATTATAGGCTAATAAAAATGTTCATGCAATACACCTATGGCCTTGTTTATGCCAAAGTGTCCTACTAGGCCTCTTGATATACTTCTCTACCAAGAAATTCCCGGAATGAGCACTTGGGAATGCAAATATTGTTATTCTTGAATAAGAAGTCATCTTGAATCACAAATGCTCCTTGAAGCTTGTCTTGATCCTTAAAGTAGTAAGAAAAGTTTTTATCTTCCTAGTAGAGCTCCTTGATGCACCTAAACCCCATCATCCAAGCTTCTAATAAATAAATCATACAATACCTCCTAAATAGTGCATCAACTACTGCCTATCTTGCATGACTAGGATTGAACTTGTGTTGACTATTAATGTACTTTAATGACTCATGATCTCTATGTAGGAAAAATTGTTGTGGACTAATATAGTGTGACCAGTGATCAAGAGCTATAAAAATAGCATAGAAATCCTTATCCTATGTGCTATAGTTCATCCTTGAGCCATTGAGCTTTTCACTAAAGAAGGAAATTGGCTTTCCTTCTTATAGTAAAACAACCCAATGCCCATTCCACTAGCATCACACTCAATTTCTGTTGAGATTGGGTAACGCTAGAATATGGGCTTCACTTAGGTTCCCCTTAACTACTTCAAAAGCTTGTTGGGCTACCCTTGTCCACTGGAACTCTCCTTTCTTCACGCATTCTATCATAGGTGCCAATAAGGTACTAAAGCCCTAAATGAACCTCCTAGAGAAAGAATCAAGCCCATGAAATGACCTTGTGTTAGGTTCATTGGTGATAGCCATGTCTTGATAGCTTCCACTTTAGACTCATCTATAGCTATGCCATCCTTAAATACAACGAAACTTAGAATGTAACTATAGGTACAAAGAACTCACACTTCTCTAGCTTAGCATATGACTTACTATTCCTTCGTGCTTGGAATACAAGTTTTAAATGATTTACATGTTCATATTCACAAGAGCTATACATAATTATATGATCAAAGTAAACTACTACAAACTTGCTAGTGAATGGCCTAACTATTTCATTCACGAGTCTCATGAATGTGCTAGGTGCATTAGACAAACCAAATGGCATGACCATCTATTCATACAATCCACCCTTTGTCTTGAATAAGGTCTTTCATTCATCTCCTTCCTTCATGCAGAGTTGGTAGTATCCACTTCTCAAGTTTATCTTTGAAAAAACACAAGCACCATGTAAGCAATAAAGTAAATCATCAAGTCTTAAAATATGATACCTATACTTGATAGTAATATTGTTGATAGCTCTACTATCAACACATATCCTCATGATTCCATCCTTTTTTTTTCGGCACAAGCTAAAATGAAATTGCACAAGGACTCAAAGATTCTCAAATCAAACCCTTAGAAAGAAACTCATCCACTTGTCTTTGCAACTCTATGGCTTCCTTTAGGTTGCATCTATAAGCATCTTTGTTAGGAAGTGTAACACTTGGAATAAAATAAAGTTGGTGCTTTATGCCTCTCATAGGAGGTAACTCATGAAGCAAGTAATTTGGGAAAACATCCTTGAAATCCTCCAACAATACTCTAACTCATGGGTCATTGGGCTCAATTCCTACATTATTTTCAATTTGTAACAACATGTACACTACTTTACACTTCATAACAGCCCTATCTAAGCATCTCTCATCAGTAAACAAGGAATTTTTACTACTTAAATCACTACCATGCATGACAGATAGTGAATGCAAAGGAGTCAACACAATATTTTTCTTTGCAAAGTTCAAGCAATAAGTGTTCTTTCTCCCATCATGTGTGATACTCCTATCAAATTGCCAAGGCCTACCTTATATGGATGGTTGTGCTTGGTAGTGGGAAGATCGAGCTTTTCTGCCATGATATTTGAAGCCACATTTGCACAACTCCCACCATAAAAAGACAAGAGAGCACAACTTACCAAGTATAGTGCACTTGGTGTAGAAAATGCTTTCTCGTTGTGATTGATCATCTATGGCTTCTATAGTGTGAAGGACCCTCCTAATCATTAAGGTTCTCAAACATCCAATGGAATCTCTTCTTCCCCCTCATAGGCTAATCCTCCATCATCATTCTCCTTCTCTTGGATGCTCTCATCCAAGTCCATAAGTGTTGTAACTCTCTTATTACGACTTTCATTTTGATGATGCCCAATATCTTGACACTTAAACATTTCACTCCCTTTGCCTTGCAAGATTTGAAATCCACTTCTTTCCCTTTCCTCTAACATCAAAATTTTTGGGTGTAGGGGCATTTTTCATGGTGAATGTGCTTCTTTTGAAGTGCTACCAACCTTGTTTTTTGCATGAAACCAAGGTGACCTTTTATCCCTTTTGCGCTTCTCCACCTTGATGGCTAGGTGAAATAGCTCATCCAAAGTGTAGTATTTTTGCATCTCACCTTCCAACCTATATCATGTCTAATACCTCCAATAAATCTATAAATGGTGTGCTATTCCACCTCCTTAAGTTTAAGTCTAAACATGAGCCTTTCAAACTCCTTAGCATACTTATCTACACTCTTAGATCCTTGTCTTAGAAAAGAAATTGTTTTTGTATAGATCTTAAGTGTAAGAAGAGGGGAAGAGCCTCTCCTTCATGCATCTCTTAATTTTAGACCAAGACTTGATTTTTGATTTTCCTTTTCTTCCCCTTTGGTGTGTGAGATTTTCCCTTTAAGCTTCAAGATAGCCTCTTTGGAAGCCTTGCTATTTTTATATCCCTTAGCCTCAAACATTCTGGAACATCTCAACTCCCATTCAAGATACTCTTTAGGATTATGACTTCTAATAAATTTGAAAATTTTGGTTTTCACATCATGAAAATGGTCTTTACAGCATGTCTTCTTCTCCTCGGCTCATGAGAAGACTCATTAGAAGAAGATACAATTCATCCTCACTTTCCTCCATGCTTGAATCACCTTCACTTCCATGTACATGGTGATTTCTTCTTTTTGGATGAGAGGGGTTTGCATTCGGTCTCATAGACTCCAAAATGCCAAGAATCCATTTTATATCATTTTGAAAGGATTTAATGGCTTCATCTTCCCTCCTATTATCTTCTTGAAGGTTTTAAGAACCCACTCCCTCCTCAGGTTTTGTACCTTATCAAGGATTAAGCCTCTAGGAATTTTTGGATCTCCCATTGTAATTTAAGATTGATGAAAAGAAAAAGGTGAAAATAAGGGGAAGAAATTTGAAATGTGTAGGTTAGGCTAGTTTTTTGTTTAATTTTTGTAAGTATGGAAGGTAGTGAGTAATAACGGGGTAAATGGAGGTGGGTGATGGCTTGAAATGTTTAAGAGTGTTTGGGCGGGTAATAGAACGAAAATGGTGAAGTGGATAATTTTTTTTGATGGTATGAAGTGGTGGATGGAAAAAGGAATTTGTGAAGGAAAATACCCAATCAATTAATCCTAAGTTATGATACCAAGTTGATGTATATGGGATACCATTGAGTCAAGTGAGGATGAAGGTTGAATATGGGTTCTTGCAACATGAAAGATAAGAAAATGAAAGAGAGGTTGAACATGAAGAAAAAATATGATCCTTGGTAGCTCCTTAAATCATATACTTGAAGATACCACCTAAGGTATTCAACACTTAGGATAAAATCAACAAGATTTTTTAGGATAAGCTTCAAAATCTTGCACTTGAGTATAAAGGGTAGGGGGAGCTCGAAAATAAGAACATATGGAAGCTAAACATGAATTTTCCTCTATCAATCCTTAGCGGAACACTCATAGGACTTGGTTGAGGCTATTTTTGTTACAGCTTGACTACCTCTTACATATGGATTAAATAACTCAATTTTAACTATCTAATGTAGCTAAAATCAAACAAAAAATAACCCTCCCGAGCCCTCCATATGCTGCCATGTTGGGGTCTAGTTGCTATTACATAAATTGAAACAAGATCCCAATAGCTCATAATGAAAAAGAAAAGAGATCAACCACATACTATCATTTTCATAATCTTTAATCTAAGATTCCTATGTCTTCTGAGGTGTTCTTAAATTCCTATAGCTTATGACATAATGTTATTTTAGTCCACAACCTCCACATAATCTGATGTTTCAAGTTCCTCCTATAATATATGTAATATATTAAAATTTAGAATATAGGAATAAATATGATATAATAATTTGCTTAATATGGATGGACGAAGTACATGAATCCATGTCTTGGGCTATGAGCTATAAATAAAAAATAAATCTTACTATAAGGATATTATTATAACATTAGACTTGAACATTTAAATAGATAAATCAAAATGTCATACTAAATTTTATTTAAGGCCTGCATAGCCTTTACAAGTCATATTATGCCGGTACTTATTTTGCCAAGTAATATCTTTATTTTTGGCACTTTTCTCCTATGTCACAAACCAAAATATTTAATCATGGTTATTTAAATATCAATGAAATGTTATTAATAAATTTTTTTAATTCTTATCTAACAAATACTTGAAATTCCTTCGAAAGACGATATTGAATAAATTGGTTCCAACTATCATGATCAATGAAACCATACTAATAAGGTGGGTTTGAGTGTAGAGTGTCTTCCCTCTTTCTATACATTTTTCTATTTACCAAGTACTGCTTGAGTGTTCTTAGACATTCATCACAATATGTAAGAAGACATTTCTTCCCCATCTCTAGGATAACCACTCTCTACAAAATAAGACATATATATGTATACTTATTTTAATATATTGAAATTAATAACATTCAGCATACAAAAATGACTAAACAAAACAAAATATTTACTATGAATTCTTGCCAAATATACTCCTTGCGACCCTTCAAAATCTACTTCCAATTATTATACGAAATAGGAACACGATTATAAGTGACCAGTAAAATGTATGTTAGAAACATGTCTACATATAGACTGGTAGGACGATTATAAATATTCCATCCCAACTTCACTTGTTCTCCTGTATTTCTCTTGTTAGTGATGATTATCATAATAGTTGGTCATCTATTCCTTTTTCATTACTACTATCCCTATCAACTTTTTTATTTGCCATATCTCTATGAAATATCAATAAATAAATTACGTTAGAATATTATGTAATTACTATTGTGGAATATATTATGTTTCGACTCAATGCATATTTAATGAATATATATAAAATATGCATTTAAAAAATCAAGCATAGATATCATATGTTATAATACTATTACCCTAATCGTCTTCTCTTTCTTCTTTTTTTCTTGTTATCATCGTTTAGTGATTGATTTGCTTGCACAGCTGAGACACACTCTTTATCCTAATTAGCATTATTTTCATCATCACATTCATTAGCATTTATTCTTCTTTCTTTTTTGTAGATAGTACCACATACCATATTTTATTAGTAGGATTAGTGATAAAGAGGAATAGGTCTTGTTTATGTCCCACCCTATTAAGATCGACTAATGTGTATCCATCTTCATATCTAACTCCATAACTATTATCAGCCCATCTATAGCTAAAAACAAGGTCTTTAAACACAATGTAATCACACCACAATAATTTATATCTTCATAAGTTATATTCTTTTTCTTCGCACTAGCAACATATATTGCCTTAGCTACTAAAGTCACCCTACTATTCTACACTATACTCTTCTCATATTGTTTTTTTTGTATAAAAAAGGTAACCATTGATGGCATAACTAGTATATAAGCAAACTTTATAATAGAGATTTTGAGACAACCAATGTAGGGTTTTGAAAATTAAAGTTAGGGAATGTTGGATAAGTGGAATGATGCTATCTCTTAGCCAATCTATGAAAGAAAGATTATATTTATCGATTATCCATTTCTTAGTCTTTGATGGATAATCAATCTTTACAGAATGCATATGCTATTCAATATATGGCTGAATATTATCACTGTTATGTAATCCATATAGATGTGCTTTAAGAAACATGATAGTGTATACACACCCAAATTGTTTGCCCCTAATACCTTATCCTTCGATTTTCCCTACATCTCAAGACTTAGGAATACCAAGAGCAACATTTGACAAGTACTTTTTGCAAAATTCAATTGTCTCTTCTACAAGGTAACTCTCAATAATACATCCTTCTAGCCACTATCAGTTCTTCATGTAACCTTTTATTAACTTCATAAACTACTTAAAAAGGTACATCCAGTGCCATAAATAGGTCTTAATATTTTTATCTCATAAACTAAAGAAATAGTTAGATATACCATAATGTCAAAGAATGAGGGTAGAAAGTATATTTCAAGTTGGCACGAAATAATCATAATTCCTCTTTGTAAGGTATAGAAACTATCAGGATGTACAAATTTAGAGCATATTGTGTTAAAGAACCAATAAAGCCTTATAATAGTAATTCAAACATGCGTTGGAAAAATTCCATGTATCACTATCAGCAACAAGTATTGCATCAACATATGATAATCTTTAATAGACACGAGTCTTCTGAAATTTGAAGAATACCCTTTCGGAACTATTAAAGAATTCACAAAATTTAATTTTCTTTTTTTCCGGAGAGAGTATGACAAGCCATTGGTAAATATATTCTTATCCCATTATCTCATGGTGTCAGTTCCTATCTAATAACTATTTCCTCCATATCTATTCGAGCATTGTTTCCATCTTTAGTATTTTTTGGAACATTAAGTAATGTACAACAAGCCTATCACATATATTTTTCTTGATATGTATCACATCAAGGGCATGTCTCACGCACAAAGATTTCCAAAAAAGAAGGTCAAAGAATATATATATCTTCTTCTACCCAACTTATAGAGGCTCATGTTTATTGTTCTTCCCAGACTTGACACTCAAATGTTTCATCTTAAAATACACTTGTCGACCTGTCAACTGGATTGGTGCTTGCCCTTCTTCCTAGAAGCCATTGAAAGCTTTAATTTACCTACGATAATGATGATTCTTTGATAAACATATATGATGCCCGAGAAATATAACCTTCCAACCATGTATTAGCTGAACAAATAAAGTATTCTTCTCACATATTGGGCATACATAATAGCCTTTCACACTATAGCCTGATAAGTTGCCATACATATAAAAATTATTTATAGTATAGAATAACATTGCTCTCAAAGTGAAATTTTCTTCATGATATGCATCAAATACTTCAACACCTATGTTCCACAAAAACTTTAAATCATTCATCAAAGGTGAAAAATAGGCATCAATATCATTCTCTAGTTGGTTTAGCCCCAAAATGAGTAAAGAAAAAAATAATATACTTGCGTTTCATGTAGACCTTAGAGGTAGATTGCATATAACCTAAATCACCACCCATATACTATAGGTGCCTTGATTGTGCTGATTCATTCCATCCACAAAAAGTGAAAGATGTATGTTTCTTACTTCTTTACCAAATTTAGAAAGCAAGCCATCAATTGTCATCCATTGAAGACAGTCAGACGGATGTCTAGGAAGCCTACCATCTATCTTCTCATCAGCATGTCGTCTTATGTTCTTAGCATCTTGGACGTCAGTAAACATCCACTTAAATCTTGGTATTATAGGAAAATTTTAAAGATTTTAATTTGGGAATTAACTAAATAAATTATTTTATTTAAAATAATGAGGAGAAAATAGTTTCAAATTAATTTTAATTTTATAAATAAATTAATGGAAGAAAATTTGGGTGTTTTGCTAATTAAAATGGAATTTATGGAAAACCTTTTAAAAATCCTAATTTAGCCTAAAAAGGGATTTAAATATTATTTTATTTAAATATTATTATTTTTAAATATTATAAATATTCAGATTAATTTAATTGGCCCTAATCTAATTATTTTCTCCTTTCCTTTTTCCCTTTTTCTTTTTTCTTTCTTCCTTTTTCCTTTCCTTTTTCTTTCTTTTTCTTCCTTTTCTTTTTCCTCTTCTTTTCGTCGACTGGGCCAGCCGCGGCCCAGTTCTTCTTCTCCTTTCTCCTCTTTCCCTCGGCCCAGCCCGCGCCCGTGCGGGCGACTTCCCGGTCCCTTTCCCCAACTCCGCGTTTTGGCTCCGTTTACACCGAAACGTGTCGTTCGGTTTAATGACGCCCTTGACCGCGCGTGAACCGGCCTGGTTCTTCCCCTTTTATTTTCTTTTCCCGGCCGACCCGATCGCCTCCCTTCCTTCTTCCTTCTTCCTCCTTCCTCCTCCGTCGACGCTGCTGCACCTTCGACCCCGTCAATGGCATCTCTGGCTACGGTGATTAATACCGGCCGTTTCTTGTCTCATTGTCTTCCTCTTAACTCCAGGAATAAATTGGCATAATTATTCGACGTTATCTCTTGCCCGTTTCCTCTCCCCAGCCCTGCGAACCTTCGACCGAAACCAAGGAATCGTCGGCCGTTTTCTGCCACCGGCCACCCAAATTCTTGCATTTAACACTTCCATGTCGACCTCCAGCTCCCCATTATCCATTCCAACATCTATAAATAGCCTTGTTGTAGGAGTTTTGGAATACTTTTCTTCCCCGAAACCCTCGGCCCGAGCTGCCGCCACCCCAACTTCAGACGCCTTTTCCAACGCCGTCAGCCAACCTCAGCGCCATCGAATCATTTCATTTTCTTCCCTGAAATTTTATCTAGCTAACTAAACCATTTTCACCTCTCGATTCTTCTTGCACGGGCCTCCATAGCCGTGCCAAGTTGACTGCTCGTTCTCGCCGGAATTTTGACCCCGAAGCCTTAAACCGCCTTCCGCCGCCGTGTGCCGCCACCTTTGGCTGCACCACCACCATCATTTTGTCCCTCTCCTCCTGGGAAACAATAAACACCTCTTATATCACCTCAATTCTCCCTATCTTTTTCCCAACATCCATCTTTGTCTATGTTATTCTATTTTTCCGGCCACCGCCGCCGCCGCCGTGAACCACCGCCGGTGCCACCTATCCCACCAGCTTAAGGTTGAACCCTAGACCCTCTCAACCATTTTCCATATTATTATAAGCCTTGATTTAATTGATTTCAATTATTTGCATATAATTACCATTATTATTATTCTTAATATTTATATTCTTAATATGTTTTATTATTATTTGATGAGAAATTTTATGCTGAATTGTACTTGCAGGGTGGAGAGTGATAATAAAATAATTTTATTGTTAGTTTCGAAGTTTAAGTTATTAATTGAATTATTATGGGATTATTATCATTCTTCTTCTTCTTATTATTATTAATATTATAATTATTAGAATAATTATTATTAAAATTTTATTAATTATTTTGGAAATTCTTAGGCCCTAATTTTGTATTAACATTCGCACTTATTTATTTTAGTATTATTATTTCTATTGTTCTTATAACTATTGATAATAATATTATTATTATCTTTATTATTTCAATGTTATTATATATGTTAGTAATTTTATTATTAATATTAAATAAATGGTAAGTCATTAGTTATTTTAAAACTTATATGTTATGGTTATTATTATTATTGTTATTATTATTTAGATTCTCATTGGTATTAGTTTTATTAATTTTGATATTATTATATTAGTAACATTATTATCATTAGGGTAAAATATTTAACCCTATATTATCAAGGGTTATAATATCTCTATTATTTTTATGTCTTTAGCAAAGTTAAAATTTTGTTAAGGTTATTTTATTAGTATGTTATTAATTGGTCAAAGCCCTAAGGAGGCGTAGGAACGTGCTCCAAGACCGGTGTCGATTCAGGTAAGGGGTGCTAAGGCCTTTTATGTGCTAATGTGCATTGTGTGCCTCGTATGCTATGCATTCTATGTTTATGATTATTAATTATGTCGTATATGATATGACGTGGAGTTGAAGTATGTTTTCGTATGGCATGTGTATTATTTGTGTATGACCCTGTAAGACATGCATGTGAGGATGTTGATATGATTTTATGTGGGAGAAAGGATGAAAAAGGAGGATGGGGAAAGAAGTTGACTAAGGGAAGTGAGTTGACCTAGTTTTATGAATTTATGAGGAATAATCTATTGCATGGTTTTATTTGGAAGAATGTAATCTATGATGTTATATGGGAGAATCAAATTATTATTTGTTTGGGAGAATCTAATTTATGATTTTAATTGGGAGAATCTAATTTATGATTTGTCTGGTGAAATCCAATTTATGGTTTTATATGGGGAAGTTTAATTTATGGTTTGGTATGATTTTATGTGAGAGAATTTAATATATGGTTTGTATGGAAGAATTTAATTTATGGTTTTGATTGGGAGAGTCTAATTTATGGTTTTTCGTGGAAGGATCTAAGGTAAGGTTTTATATGGATGAATCTCTTATTTGATATGGTTCAGATCTAGGGTTTGGTATGGATGAATCTTTGGGTTGTATATGGTTTGAACTTAGGGTTTGGTAAGGATGGATACTTAGTTTGGTATGGATGAATCTTTGGGTTTTATATGGTTTGAATCTAGGGTTTGGTATGGATGAATCTTTGGGTTTTGTATGATGAGATTTTGGGTTTTGCATAATGGTTAATGGTTGTATGGTGGTATTAGGGTTTGCATGGAAGTTAATAATTGCATGGGATGTGTAAAGTTTGTATGAGAGTGAAGTTTACGTATGGAACGCTGATTTGGGATTTGAGGAAAGTAATGTAAGTGTTGTTTGGGTGATTGAACATTTGAAGGGAAAATAGTGCGTGGAGCATTATATGGGTACGTAGGAAACCGAGCTAGGGTTCGTGTGGATAATTAGGGTTTGGTGCAACTGCTTAGGGTTTTTGCGGTATCAGGTGTTTTTTGGTGATTAAAGTGGAGTCATGAGGATGGAATTTATGAGTTACAATGTGTGAAGTGTTAAAGGAGTGATTCATGCATGTCTAGGGTGAAAGCCGTTGAATAAGATACTTAAGACACTAATTATTTAAAGTGGAAGATCGTTGAGACGGGACCAACCGATCCACCGGTTCGGAATAGTGGTTAGGGTTCTTACCCTATGTGTGACCGATCCACCGGCTATAATAGTGGTTAGGGCATGATGTCCTATGCGTAACCGATCCACCGGTTATAATAGTGGGGGTTCCCGAGCTCAACAACCGCAAACCAGAATTTTGCTAAAATGCCTAAAAGATACTAATTACTTACAGTGGAACACCATGCGTGCCGGAGCCAACCGATCCACCGGTTAGGAATAGTGGTTAGGATGCGTAGTCCTATGTGTATCCGATCCACCGGCTATAATAGTGGTTAGGGTATGATACCCTATGCGCCTCTGATCCACCGGCTATAATAGTGGGGGCTTCCGTTTTCGCATGGATTTGATAAAAAGACATGATGTGTATCGAATTCCGATAAAAGATTAATTAAGTAATTAATCTGGACTATGATTGGGCCTTTATGTATGTACCCAAATGATTGGTCGATTTATGACATGATGATGGTCTTTATGTTCTTTTATTAATCTGCATGGATTATGTGCTTGTGTGTTGGCCTTAGTGCTCGGTTACCTTACTCAGTACGTAGCGTACTGATCACCCTTTTTATGGGTGCTGCTCATTCCCACGAGTAGTATGCCCTTCTGGTTTGTGCAGGTGGGCGAGACATCAGTTGGGGCTGAGTGTTGAGTGTGTTTGGCTCAAGTTCGAGAGTGTCATGGTCGTATTTCAGTCTTTATGTAATTTTATTTCCTGCTATTATTTCTTTGTATTGGAGTATTTATTCTCTTTGATTTCGCACTCTGATTTCTATTTTATTACGTTTATAAACGTTTATGCGTACTCTGATTTTAAGGTATGATCTTTCGAGTTCTTTTATGAACTGTTGATTTGAATTTAATGTAAATCTTTTCTTTAGCCTTAGCACTTGGTACTGGAACGGTCGGAGAGAACCGGTCTGGTACTAAGTGTGGCGGTAACATTTCCAGAATTCACAAGTTTTAAGTGATTTTATTTTTATTTGCTTCCGCTTTAAGAAAAAAAAAATTAGTGAATTTTGGGGTGTTACAATAAGCTTGGGGGAGTCTCTTGCCAGAATAGATTAAAGGAGATGAAGGTTTTTCTTAGAAAGTGGAATAAGGAAGTGTTTGGGGATATAGAAGCGAAGATTGCGCTTCTTGAATCTGAACTGGAGAAGATAGATGGCTATGGCAATGCTGGTAGATCCAACAAGGTGATGCTCACTAGAGCTGTGGCCTTGAAGACGCAACTGTGGAAATGGCATAAGAGGAAAGAAGCTTACTGGGCACAAGTATCCAGAGTGAGGGGTTTTAAATATAGAGACCAAAACACCAGGTTTTTTCAGACTGTTGCAGCCGTCAGAAAGAAGAAATCTATCATTACCAGACTAGTGGACCAGGGAAAGGAGGTTGTATAGTCGGAAAAAATTAAGGAGGTAATTTCGGCTTTCTATAAGGATATTTTTGCTAAACAGAACCTTCCGGATGTGTCTATCTCTGCCGATGGCTTCCATAGGATGTCAAAGGAGCAGATTTTGGAGTTGGATAGAGTACCCATGGGGGAGGAGGTGCGGATAGCGGTGTGGTCCTGTGAGCCCCTTAAAGCACCTGGGTACGATGGATACCATATGGGGTTCATTCGAAAGATGTGGGATGTAATAGGGGAGGAGTTCACAGAGTCTGTCCTTGAGTTATTTTGATCTAGGAGGTTACCGCCTATCCTTAATACCACTTTGATCACTCTCATCCCCAAAGTGGACAAGGCCGAAGAGGTTAGTCAGTTCAGACCTATTAGCCTAGTTGGTTGTATCTACAAAGTGATATCGAAGATTCTGGCTTCTAAGCTGAAACAGGTGGTTGATGGGTTGGTGAGCGACTCTCAGTCAGCTTTCATACAAGGAAGAAGCATTCTGGATGGCGCGTTGATTGCTAATGAGGTTGTGCAGTGGTGATGATAAAGCTTGACTTCCAGAAGGCATATGATAGTATCAAATGGGATTTCATGGATTATATTCTGAGTATTATGGGATTCGGGAGTATTTCAGAGAATGGATAAAGGAATGTATCTCAACAGCGAGTATCTCGATCATTGTTAATGGTTCCCCATCCAAGCCTTTTAGGATGGGAAGGGGCCTGAGGCAAGGGGACCCTATTTCCCCATTTTTGTTTGTGTTGGTGGTCGAGGCTTTTAGCCAGATGATCAAAAGGGCTATGGATAATGAGTTAATCCAGGGTGTAGAAGTGGGGAGAGATAAGTGTGAGGTGACACATCTTCAGTTCACAGATGACACTATGATTTTCTGTGCCCCAAACCTGGATAATATTAGAAATTGGCGAAGGTTGCTTGATTGCTTCTTTTTGTTGTCAGGGCTAAGTGTGAATTTTTCTAAGTCCAAGCTCATTGGTCTTGGTGTGAATGATCAGTTCCAGAAGGAGGCAACAACGATTATGAACTGTAAGATCAACTCTCTTCCTATTAGTTACCTGGGGTTGCCGTTGGGAGCGAATACACAGAAGACCCAAGTGTGGAAGCCTGTGGTGGAAAAGATTAAGCAGAGATTGGCAGGGTGGAAAGAGAAAGTTCTGTCAAGGGCAGAGGGTTAGTTCTGATCAAAAGTGTCCTGAACAGCCTTCCGATGTACTACATGAGCATATTTAGAATTTCAAAAGGGGTGGTGAAGGAAATCATTAGCATCCAGAGGAACTTTTTTGGAGCAGTAATGGAAACAGAAAGTGTTTGCCTTTAGTCAGATGGAGTACCATTCAGCGTCCTAAAGATTTAGGTGGATTAGGTGTGGGGGATCTTGTCATGAGGAATAATGCTTTGTTATTCAAATGGTGGTGGAGGTTCTATACAGTTGAGGGCATGTCATGGAAGAGGATCATCTCATCGATATATTCGGGGGATCACTTTGGACAGCTAGAGACGCAGGGACGTAATCATGGGTGGTCACCGTGGGTAGAAATTGTGAAGGCTGGGCGAGCGGATCCTATTCCTAGCTCAGGTTTCAAGGTCGCAATTAGTAACGGAATAAGTGTTAGATTTTGGCATGATAATTGGACAGGGCAGGGACTGTTAAGGAATCTATTTCCGAGGTTATTCTTGATATCCGGCCAACAAGAAGGAAAGGTGGCTGAAATGGGGGAGTGGGACGGAGCTCAGTGGAGCTGGCACTTGCCGTGGAGGAGGAGGTTGTTTACATGGGAACAGAATCAGGTGGATCTATTGGAGTGTATGATCAAACAAGTTGGTCTAAGCCACGACAAAGAGGATATGATTAGGTGGGCTTTTGACGAAACAGGGGGATATTCGGTGAGGTCATTCTGTTCTGCCACGTATCAGAGAACTTATGGGGATAGTTGGAGCAATAGGTCTCCTAGCTTGATTTGGAGAGGTATAGCACCACTAAGGATTGAATTGATCTCGTGGTTTGCCGTCCAGAATAGACTCAACACAAGAGACAGGTTGGTCAGGAATCGGTCGATCATGTTTTTCTACATTGCAATGTGGCGGGGAAAGTATGGTATGAGATATGTGAGTGGATTGGATGCACATGGGTGATGCCAAGGTCGGTCTGGGATAACGCTAATGCTTGGCTGGGGGAAAGAAGAAGAGGTTTGAAGGGGGAAATATGGAGAGCAGCCTTTTATGCAATTGTGGGAACTATATGGGAGTTCAGGAACAAGATAGTTTTTGATAACCAAAACATCTGTGTTAGGTGGATGCTTATGGTCATTAAATCTAGAATCGGGTTCTGGATTAAGGTTCAAAAGAAGAATCTTCCATACAGAATTGAGGAAGTGGTCCACAATGTCCAAGCCTTCTTGTGATTGGCTCACTAAGGCGTGACCATGTTGGTCCTTTGTCACTATTTTGTTTTTTGTTTTCTTATTTGATGTTTGTTTCCGTGTGGGTGGTTCCCTTAACCGAACTATTAAAAAAAAGCACATGTTGTACCGCCAGGGAGTGTGTCGCCCAATAAATCTATAGTTTTTGGTGACCGTTAGGGCTGTTTATATCATTCCATATTTATTTATTTGATCTATTATCTGAAGCGATACGATCCGAAAAAGTAAATAATCGATCCGATTTTTTTTCTCAAATTAAATATCCGATCCGGTCAATAAAAAGTAAAATAAACCAAATATTTGATCTGACAAATATAAATAATATCCGATCCGAAGAAAAATATTTTTACATTTTTTATAATTTTTTATTTTATATATAACTGTACATAAATAAATTTAGGGGTGTGTGTATATATAATTTTTACTTATTTTATTTATTATTTGGGCCAAAATTTAATTTAGTTGAAATTATATTTTTAATATAATTCTTTTTTAGTTATTTATATAAAAAAATAAAAAATAAAAACACTTTGCTTGTCGATGTACCGCACACACCCTTTTTTATTTTAGTTTTAACATCGGATATTTGTTGAATAAGTCAGATATTTGTTGAGCTAATTGAATATTTACTCAGCAAATTTGATAATATCAAATAAATTTATGATTTGTTTTTATTTATATTTAAAATTTTATTCGAATAATATCGATTATATTTAATATCCGATCCAAAAATTTAAATATTTAAAATTTTAAATTAAATATTAAATATTATTTTTAGATACAAACTATCGAATATTAGAACCGTAAACGCCATGGTTGCTACCGTGCCATTTACCATGCATCCCGCTACAGTTTGGAGGACGCAAATTGCGTTGTCGCCGTGTATGGCTCAAATTATGCATAACCGATCTTTTGTGTATATTTTACACGTTCAGTCCATTAAAAATAATTTGCAATAAACTAATTTTACGAAACACCTCCATCCAAACGGTTGATGCCAGCCACAAGCTACAGATTCAGTTAAAGTTTGTTTTAAATATAGTAAAAAAAATCATAAAATAAGTATTTCTCATACATAAATACATATCTTGTATTATATACAACCTTTATGGTAAAACCCATACGCTCTCTAGGAATAAGCTAGATACAGTAGCATTTTTTTTGGTAAATTCAATTATAAACAATACACATCTTATTAAATAAAATACACATATTTTCTGACAAGAATACACGTATTATTAAATAAAATACACATCTTATCTAGTAATAATCCATATCATTCAATATATAAATATATATCTAACTAGATAAAATCACCCATCTTCCATAATACATAACAATGCACTTCTTTTAGTACACATTTAACATACAAATGGTTTAATACAAATATAATCACACTTATCATATGGTTTGTAAAAAATACTTTATAATATAAGAATGCACACCAATTATTTTATACAAATGTAAGATAACAATACACATTTACTAGAAATCAAATACACATCTTTGGGCATTACAACACACGTTTATCTCTAATGTAATACAAATCTTTCAATACTAGGATACACATCGTATGGGACAATGATACTCATTTTCAAAGTCGTGTATTTTCTATCAAAAAAATATACAACATTTTATTTTACATAGCACATGTTTGATAATAAATACACATTTTTTTATAGGAAACAAATACACATTTTAATAGATAGGAATGCACATCTTACAAGCCGAACACATATTTGTTATCAACTGCATATTTTCTAGGAACAAGCATACATTTTCATGGATATAAAATGCACATCTTAAAAGCAAAATATATTTGATATCTAGTACACAATTTACTAAATAATAATACACATCTTAGATAATAAACACACATTTTTATATTAAGAACACACAATTTTCATCAAAATAATACACATCTTACAACCATAACATGTTTGATATCAAATACACATTTTTGATCAAAAGAATACACATCTTTATAAAAATAAATAAAATATACAGTTGCATTTCATGATAACTGAAAAAAAGACCTCTTTTACATTATCTTGACCACTTCACCAATTATATTATTGAAAACTATTATTAACTATACTCTTCAGTCCCTTATAAATCAATTCACTATGCTATCTTACACACTATGCTCCCTAAATGAGGTTGCATGAGTTATTTTTTCTCGAATAGTAACGCAAAAAAATGTTATCTTGACACTGATCTTAGAGGTTTTATTCGTGCAAAACCTTACTAACAATAGTTGTTTGCATGGATATTTAATAAATGTTGTTGATAACGATAGTTTTAAATATTTTAGTGTATAAAAAGTAAACATACATATTCTAAATATAAATTAGTGAGTTTATATTTTGATATATTTTACACCCCTTAAATATTAGTTTTTGGTATTTTATTTGAGTAATATATGAGAATAATTATAATTTTGTGCTTATGTAATAATAATTTTTATAAATTTTATCATTTGAGATAAAATTATATAAATTAAATAAATTTAAAGTATAAGATTATTTATTTTTTTAATTTTATTTTGTAGGTAAAAAAAGACTTTGGGTCTTTTGGACCAATGATCCAAAGAGCCAAAGTCCTAAAAAAGAAGAAGAAACAATCAGCGTAGCATAGAGGTGGAGTAGTAAAAAGAAGAAGAAGAAGAAGAAGAAGAAGAAGAAGTTATAAAAGGTGCAACAACTAGTAAGGAGGATTGGGGAGAGAGGAGGGCAGCAGCTATCGCTGTTAGAGTAGAAGAAAGCCAAGGAGAAAAGCCAACGAGAGATAGGTGTGTGGAAGAGGGAAAAGAGGAGTGAGAGAGAGAGAGCTTGGAGGATAGAAGGAAAAAAAGCAGTAGTGAAAAAGTAAGGGATTTCTTTAGTAAAGACCTGACACAGTAGAAAGTAAAAAAGCTGGCCATAAGAGAGCTAGACAAGACTAGTGAAGCCAAAAGAAGAAGAAGAAAAAAAAAGGAGAAAAAGAATAGACAACAAATAAAGAAGGCAGACACAACAACATAAGTAGAGTTGGCAAAAGTTGACCTGACCCGCCCAATTCGACTTGACCCGAGCGAAACCCGACCCAATAAAACCTGTAAAGTTTAGCAACCCAATTAGACCTAAATCCAACCCAACATTGACCTGGCCCGACACTAATCTAATAAAAATTAACCAGACTCGAACTTGACCCAATCCGTTGTCGACTCGACTCGAATTTAATCCGATCTGATATTGATCTGACCCGACGTTGACTCGATTAAACATCAAAATCTATTATAATATTAATGAGTTACACATATGTTAGTATTCATTTAAAGATTTTAAAAATAGTGTTTTATAAATTGTACTTATTTTTCATACTTTTACCCTAGACATCCTTATTTGTTAGTGATATCCAAATAAAATTTTCCACACAAAAATGCAACATGAAGAAGTCATTATAATAAATTAAATAATAATATATTTTTAATTACATGTTTATATGAAATCAAACTTAATACTTACTGTAATCCCCTAAAATTTTAGAAAACCTATAATTTAATAAATAACTTTTATTTGAAATAAATTAGCTTTTAAGATTATTTAATTTAACTACTTTATGGATTTTTGAGTATACAAATTTGGATAGGAGTATTTAATAAATTAAAAATAAATATTTTATTATTTTATTATAGTGTTCTTAATTAAATAATTTTTCAAACTAATATTTACTAAAAGTATCAATTTCGAACAATATATTAAATGATATTAAATTAAATTATTTATTAAAAGTATTACATTTTATTATTTTCTAAATTAAATTAAAATATTCTCCCCTATTTTCTCATTTTCCTTTTCTTTTTCCTTTTTCTTTTCCTTCTCCTTTTTCTTCTTTCTTTTCTTTTCCTTTTTCCCCTCCCTTGGGCAGCCCGGCCTGGCCTGTCTCCCCTGCGCACTGGTAGGGATGTAAATGGGGCGGGTTCATGTCGGGTATACTATACCCATATCTGTACCCAATAAGAAAATCCATACCCGAATCCGTACCCGTACCCGAATGATATCCGCTAGCACATCCATATCCGTATCCGTTGGATATCCATTACCCGACGAATTATCCGTTTACCCGTTAATGGATATTATCCAACGGATAAATCCATTACTCGATGGATAAATTCATTTATAGTTAAGTCAAATGACAATTTTAACCTTAATTTATACTATATTTATTTCAAAATTAAGGGTAAAAGAGTAATTATATATTGGGTAAACGGATACGGATATGGATATAGGTATAGTTACAAGTAAGGGTATGGATATCCCATACCCATATCCGTACCCGAACCTGATGGGTATTTTAATCCATCATCCATATCCGTATCTATACCCGTTTATCCATATCCGTTTAAGTATCCGTCGGATAAAATCCATCGGGTTTCGGGTAAAACCCGCCCCGTTTACATCCCTACGCACTAGGCCTCAACCCATCTCTCCCTCCTCCCTTTCCCTCCTCTTCCTCTCCCGTGTAGTGTCGCCCGCCCCAACACTCTTTTCTTTCTTTCCTTTCTCGCTAGACCGGCCAGCCTACCCATTCCTTCCTGCACCAGTCTGCCCGTTCACACCCCTCCCCTTCCTTTCTCTCTTCTTCCACGCCCGACCACCATTCTCTACCATGATCGAGCACGTCGGCCGCCTACAACTGCCATACCCGACCACCACCTATCTCCCTGCTACTCCCTCCCTCTCCCCCGTCATTTTCTTTCCTAATTCAAACCAAACTAACCCCTACATCCCTATCCCGCATGCCCTCTTCCTTTCCTTCTTCTTCCCTCCCTTTCCTCTGCCAACAGACACCCCTGCCACCGTACTGTAGCCCCGACCGGCCACTGACTCCCCCTATCTCCCCCTCTTCTTTTTCTTCTCCCCATCAGCATTGCTTGCCCCATTTTTCAAGCCTTGCCTTCCCTTCCCCGATCCTCTTCTCTCATTTTCTCCTCCTTCCCATTTTTCCCTTGTTTCTACATGCCGCCGCTAACCGCCGCTCCAATAGCCACACCAACCCCTGCACCACCTTCTTCCACCCTATACCTCAGCCCTGCACCGTCACGAGACCACCCAAGCCACCCTCGAGCCCCTACAACTCCTCCCTTCTCCACCTCTTCTTTTTCTCCCCACTTTTCTCCCTTATCGCCAAGCCACCTGCAACTACCCCGTTCGCCGCCGTCCGGCCACCTCTGTCACCACCCAAACCACCAATCCACACCCTGCAACCTCCTGTACCACCTCATACCTTACTTTCCCGAAAACAACCCCTACACCCCTCCATTTTCCCCTTCTCTTTTCCTTCCTTCTCAGCCATGCCAAGCCTCACAGCCGACTTCACCGCCTCGCCACCGCCGTCTTCGCCACCTTTGGCCGCCAACAACCCATCCTTAGCCTCCACCTACACCCCCTCTTCACTCCTGCACCCTTCCTTTGCCTCCAATCCTCCCCCACCTACCTCCTTTTCTAGCCTAAATTAGAATGCCCCGAAAATTCTAATTATTATTATTTATTATTAAATAAGATTTTATTTTAAAAATTAATTAAATAAATTATTTTATTTAAAATAAGAAGGAGAAGATAATTTCAAATTAATAATAATTTTATAAATAATTTGATTGGAGAAAATTAGGGTGTTTTTCTAATTAAAAAGGAATTTATGGAAAATCTTTTAAAAATCCTAATTTAGACTAAAATAGGATTTAAATATTATTTCATTCAAATATTATTATTTTTAAACATCCTAAATATTTTAATTAATTTGAATACCCAACATAACTATTTCTCTCTTTTCGTTTTTTCCTTTTCTTTCCTTTTTCTTCTTTTTTCTTCTTCTTTCCTTTTTCTTTTTCTTCTTCTTCTTCTCCTCCTCATTCGGGCTGCCTCTCCCACGACCCACTTCTCCTTTTCTTTTCCTTTGGCCCAGCCCAGCCGTGCGACGCTGGTTCCTTCTGCCGTCCCCCTCTACGTCGCGTTTTGATTCGTTTGACACAAAAACCCGTCGTTTCATTGAAACCTCCTCCTCCGTCGCCGAACCACCCGATCTCCTTCCTTTATTTTTCTCTTCTTTCTTTCTCGGCTGCCCGGTCCAAGCCCCCCCCCCCCCCCCATCTTCTTCTTCCCCAGCTTGACGCCACCGACCTGCACCTACACCGCCGCCCACCCTAGTTTTTCGCCGGCGATATAGCGCGATTTGACCGGCCTTTTCCTCCCTTTCTCTTCCCCTCGTTTTGGCAACCTCATAAACCTTATCAACTCTCCCTTTTATCGAGTGAAACTCTCTCTCTCTCCTACGCAACCCCTACCCCAAATTTGCTGCCGCCGGCCAAATGACGCCACCGGTGACCGGAACCCTACCTTCCCTAGTTACTAGCCGGCCCACAGAACCCTAGCCTCCCTTCTAAGCCTATAAATATCCCCCATAATAACCTGTATTGAGACTTTTGTTTTCATAACCCAAAATCCCGACCTTGCCACCGCCTCCACTTCAGACGCAGCTTCCTCCGCCTCCGGCCAACACCACCGCATTTTCTAGCCACTCGTGCACTCCTTGCACTGCCCCCTAGCTAACTATGCCTTCCTCCTCCCTTGATTCTTCCTGCACGAGCCACCCTGGCTGTGCAAAGTCCTCTCCTTAACCAAACCATTTTCTGCCTCCACCGCCCTTCGAACCACTATTAGCCACCTCTTCCGCCACTTCTGCCACTTCTTTCTCCTCCCATTCTCTTCTGTAGAATCTTCTCTATCTCCCCATACCTTTATTTTCCTTTTCTCCCTCTCCTCCTCTCTCTTTCTCCTTCTCCTCCATTCGACCACCACCACTGCCGCCGTGCACCGCCACCTTTGGCTGTGCCGCCACCTTCATTCCATCCCTCTCCCTCTGGGCATTCTTAAAAAGCCCAACTTCCATCTCCAATGGTTGAATCCTAGACCCTCTCCGCCTTTTTCCCTATTTTTATAACCCTTAAATTATTTTATTTCTATTTTTTGTATATAAATACTATTATTATTATTATTCTTAATATTTATATTTTAATATGCATTATTATTATTATTAGTATTAATATTTTTATTATTATTTATGTTGAGAGCTAAAGCCTATTGTATTTTAATTCGATTTTATTATTATTTTTCTATATTTACTATTATTAATATTAAAATTTTATAAGTATAATTATTATTATTATTTCCTATTTCGAATTTCCATTATTCTTATTCCATTATTATTACTACAAATATTTTAATATTAGTGATGTTAATAATGTTATTATTATTATCATCATCATTATCATCATCATCATCATCATCATCATCATCATCATCATCATCATCATCATCATCATCATCATAATCATCATCATCATCATCATCATCATCATCATCATCATCATCATCATCATCATCATCATCATCATCATCATCATCATCATCATCATCATCATCATCATCATCATCATCATTATTATTATTATTATTATTATTATTATTATTATTATTATTATTATTATTATTATTATTATTTCTAAAGTTGGTTATTTAATTTACAATTAATATTTTTAGTATTATTTTGGTAAAGGGTCTGAAGCCCTTATTTCACTTTATTTTGAGTAATACCTTTTTATTATTCTTGTTAATATTAATATTGATATTATTTTTGGTATTTTTGTTATTATTATTTTATCAAAAGCCTAGTCTTATATTAAGTTAGTGTTTAATATTATATTGATAGGAGAGAGTCTAATTTTAGCTTTTCTCTCATAATAGGTAAAACCAGTCAAAGCCCTAAGGAGTCATAGGAGCATGCTCCAAGACTGGTGTCGTTTTAAGTAAGGGGTGCTAAGGCCTTTTATGTGCTTATAGGCTGAAATGTGCTTTGTATGCTATGTATTCATGTTTATCATTATTAATTATTTTGTATGTGGTATAACATGGAGTTGAAGTATGTTTTTGTATGGCATGTGTACTATGTGTATGTGATGATATGTATTGTGGCCCTGTAAGACATGCATGAGAGGATGTTGATATGGTTTGTGTGGGGAAAAACAATGAAAAATGAGGATGGAGAAAGAAGTTGACTAAGGGAAGTGAGTTGACTTAATTTTATGGTTTTATAAGGAATAATCTAATGTATCGTTTTATGTAGAAGAATATAATTTATGGTTTTATGCGGAGAATATAATATATGGTTTTATTTGGGAGAATGTAATTTATGACGTTATATGGGAAAATCGAATTTATGGTGTGTTTGGGAGAATCTAATCTATGATGTTAATTGGGAGAATCTAATTTATGATGTTATTTGGGAGAATGTAATTTATGATACTATATGGGAGAATCTAATTTATGATTTGATTGGGAGAATCTAATTTATGATTTGTTTGGGGGAATCCAATTTATGGTTTTGCTTGGGAGATTCTAATTTATGATTTTATGTGGGAGAATCTAATCAATTGTAAGGTAAGGATGAATCTTCGGTTTTATGTGACCTGAATCTAGGGTTTGGTAAGTATGAATATTTAGTTGGGATGGATTGAATATAGGGTATTGTAAGACGGAATCTTGGGTTTTGCATGGTGGTATTAATGGTTGTGTGGTGGTATTAGGGTTGCGTGGTGGAGTTAGGGTTTTACATGGGAGTTAATGATTGCATGGAATTTAGGGTTTGCATGAAAAGTTTGAATGGTCGCATGGGATGTGTAAAGTCTGTATGGGAGTAAAATTTATGTATGAAAAGTTAATTTGGGATGTAAGGAAGGTAATGTAAGCGTTGTTTGGGTAGTTAAACACTTTGGATGGAAAATAATACGTGGAACATTATCTAGGTACAAAGGAGACGAAGCTAGGGTTTGGAGTGGCTAATTGTGAATTATCGGGGTTAATTAAGGTTTGAAATGGCTAATTATGGTTGTTATGATTAAATAAGATTTGGAGTGGTTAATTATGGTTTGTGGTGGTTGATTAGGGTTTGGTGTGGCTGCTTAAGGTTTTTGTTGTATCATGTGTTTTTGGTGATTAAGGTGTAATTATGAGAATGGAATCAATGATTTGTGAGGTGTGGGGTGTTAAAATGATTTGGGTGATGTGAGGTGGAGTAAGAGGGGATGTTAAGGCCTAAATTAGGGTTTCAGGATAAAACCCTAGAGTGAGATGTGAAGTAGAATTGGAGGATAAGTGTAAAGGGAGCGATTCATGCATGTCTAGGGTTTGGTGGTAGCACATGTGTAATTGGTGAATAAAGTATGATGATGGTGGAATTTTATGATTTGTGATGTCTGAGGATTCATGCATGTCAACGGTGAAAGCTTCTGAATAAGATACTTAATTATCTAAAGTGGAAGATTGTTGAGACGGGACCAACTGATCCACCGGTTCGGAATAGTGGTTAGGGTTTTAACCCTATGTGTGACCGATCCACCGGTTATAATAGTGGTTAGGACATGATGTTCTATGTGTGACCGATCCACCGGTTATAATAGTGGGGGTTCCCGAGCTCAACAAACACAAACTCGAGTTTTGCTGAAATGCTTAAAAGATACTAATTACTTACAGCGGAACACCATGCGAGCCAGAGCCAACCGATCCACCGGTTAGGAATAGTGGTTAGGACACATAGTCCTATGTGTCTCCAATCCACCGGCTATGATAGTGGTTAGGGTATGATACCCTATGTGCCTCCGATCCACCGACTATAATAGTGGGGGCTTCCGTTCTCGCATGGATTTGATAAAAAGTATGGTGTGTATCGATTTTTGATAAAAAGATTAATTAAATAATTAATCTGGACTATAATTGGGCCTTTGTATTTTTACCGGGATGATCACATGCGATATGTTATCATGATTATGCTCTTTTATTATCCTGCATGATTTTATGTGCTTATGTGTTGGCCTTAGTGCTCGGTTACCTTACTCAGTACGTAGCGTACTGATCACCCCTTTCATGGGTGTTGCTCATTCCCACGAGTAGTATGCCCTTCTGACTTTGTGCAGGTGGGCGAGACATCAGTCGGGGCTGTGTGTTGAGCTTGTCTGGCTCAAAGATCGAGAGAGTTGTGGCCATATTTCAGTCTTTATATGATCGTAATTCTTTTTGTTAATCTTTTATCGGTTGTATGTTTAATTCTCTTTTAATTTGAATAATAATTCTTTATACGTACTCTGATTTTGTTTTACAACCGTTTAATGCTTTTGGAGTTTAATTGTATTGCTTTATAATTGATTATTTCTTTTCTTTAGCCTTAGCACTTAGTACTGAAACGGTCGGAGAGAAACAGTTTGGTACTAAGTGTGGCGGTAACATCCCCAGAATCCACAGGTTTTAAGTGTTTCTATTTTAATTGCTTCCGTTTTAAAAAAAAATAGTGAATTTTGGGGTGTTACATAAAGTCCCTAAACCGAGCCATCCCCCTCCCTTCTACCTCACCCCCTTTGACCCCTTCCCCCCTTGTAGGCTGCATGTAGCTTACGCTGTTCATGCAGTGTGAGCTCCCCCTTTGATTTGGAATTTATTTGTCTAAATTTTGAGGTATATTAATAATTAATTAAAGTGTTTTATTATTAAATAAATTTTTATAAAGTTTTATCCTTTTTAATTTCCTACTTCTAATACAATACTTATTGATATTATTTTTAGGTGTTGAGTTGCTAATTAAGCTTTGAATCTTTAACCGGGATACCGGTAAGGTTCGATTTTTGCGGGATTAAGGTAATCGTTAAACCTCACTTAAATGCATGGAAAAAACGTATGCTAGCACATTAGGGATTTTAGTATGATTTTATGCATGTTTTGTGTTACCTAGTATGATATATATGGTTACTTATATTGATTGATAAAAAGAAAAGAAAAGAAAATTATGATAGCTTTTGTGCCATGTGTAGAGATGATACTTAAGGGAGGAGTGTGATCATTGATGATAAAAAGAAAATCTATGATGTATTATGTTATTAATGCATGTGTAATATTATTGTGAGCCTAAGGGTATGTTAGTAATATGCCTATGTAAGTATGTGATCTTATATATGTAGTTGCTAATGAGTATTATGTTGAATAATGACAAGTTGGTGGAATTAGATGATAAGAATGAAGTGCTAATATTAGTATTTTATGTAGTGGTGGTAAATTTATACAAGTGGTGTAATAAAGGGGTTAAGTGGTAATTTTATAAGTGAAAGGGGTATTTTGGAAATTTTGTAGTAAAGGGGTATTTTGGTAATTTTAAAAGAAAGGGGTAAAATGGTGATTTTGTAAGCAAAAGGTTATTTTGGTAATTTCAAAAGAAAGGGGTGAAATGATAATTTTATAAGTAAAGGGGTATAATGGTAATCTTTGGGGAAAAGGGTAAAGTGGTAATTTTGGAGTCAAAGGGAAATATAGTAATTTTATAAGTAAGGGGTAAGAATGGTAATTTTGGAAGTAAGGGGTAAAATAGTAATTTTAGATGAAGGAGGGTATTATGGTAATTTGCAAGTAAAAGGGGTAATATGGTAAAATTGGATGTAAGGGGGAAAATGGTAATTTTTATAAATAAAAGGATATTATGGCAATTTGGAAGTAAGGGGTAGAAGGGTAATTTTGTAACTAAAAGGATGTTTATGGCAAATTTGGGAGTAAGGGGTAACTTAGTAATTATAAAGACGACGAAGAGTAATTTAGTAATTAAAATTATGATTTTAGAAGGGCGATATAATATTTATAAAAATGGAGAAGGGTAAATTAGTATTTATAAAAAAAATGGAGAAGGGTAAATTAGTATTTATAAAAAAAATGGAGAAGGGTAAATTAGTGTTTATAATAATGGAGAAGGGTAAAATGGTAATTATGACAATGGAAAAGAGTAATTTGGTAATTTAACCAACTAAGGGGCAATTCGGTAATTATGATGATGGAGAAGGGCAATTTGGTAATTTAATCGATTAAAGGGTGAGCTAGTAATTATTTAACCTACTAAAGGGGCAAATTGGTAATCATGATAGCATAGATGGGTAAATTGGTAATTTCTCCAACTAAAGGGCAAGTTGTTGATTGTAAAAAATAAAAAAAAGGGCAAATTGGTAATCTAACCAACCAAATGGAAGACATGTTAAGTGTAGGAATTATAAGGGGTGAATGGTGATCTAAAAAGCGTAGGAGATAACTTGGTAACCTAAATCGGATAAGGGGTAATTTGGTAGTTATGCAACCTGAAGGGTAATAAGGTAATTTGTCAAGTAAGAAAGGGATGGCTTAGCGATTATATAATTAAGGGGTAAATAAGTGATTTATATCTAACATGTCATTGTGATTGTGTAATTTTATCATATGGTTCAAATAATGCTGATTAGTAAGGTAAGAGTATTTGATAAGTGGTAAGTATCTAAGAACAAATCCTAATTCGGAATTAGATGAGATTACGATGGCCTTAACGATTTCTTTGTGTATTCTTGGATAATCGTCTGAATAAGAAATGACTAATGATATCAGAACGATTGTAAGTGAATTAGTATCTGATTATTGTGTTTTTTGTGATCACCTTAATTAAGACACTAATACTTAAAGTGAAAGACTTCGAGATCGAAAATGGTGACTCTTTAGGGGTCGCTACCCTGAAGACGTGGTTTAGGCCACGATTATTCTAGTATTTGCTGGTGTGCCTTTGTGCCCTAGCCAGGCCCTATATCTTACTCTATCTAGGTCTACGGACCTAGTTAGGGGGTATGCATACTTATGGATTAGGTGTCCTTGTCGGTAGGGTACTGAGTAGCTTTATGCACCAGTACGACCAAGGTACCTTTGTATCCCTAGGTTTGTGGTTGAAGGATACTGAGTAGCTTGTCTGCACCGGTACGACTGGTGTACCTTTGTGTCCCGAGTTCTTGATCTCCCGTCCGAGGTAAATAAATAGAATTGTTGTGTTGATTAAAGAAAGGAAAAATACTAATTACGAAAGTGAAAGATTAATGAGCTGGGCCCAGTTGACTTATGATATTGAGTACCGATCCACCAGATATAATAGTGGCCCAGGAGCGTGTTGCCCTGACAAGTGATTATGAGTATCGATCCACTGGATATAATAGTGGCCCAGGAGCGTTTTTCCCTAGATGTTGATTATATATATATCCCGGTCCACCGACTAAAATAGTGGGGGTCCCAAGCTCAATAAAAAAACATTGGATGTGAATAAATTATGGAAAGATATTAATTACTTATAGTGAAACACCTTGTGAGTCGAGGCCAGACCGGTCTACTAGTGAATAATAGTGGCCAGGAGCGTTCTTCCTTGGAGACTGATCCACCGGTAATAATAGTGATCAGGAGCGTTCTGCCCTGTATGTATTCTGGTCCACCAGCTATAATAGTGGGGTTCTCGCATTCACTTGGATATAACCAAAGAGATGATTGAATAATGATGGACTAATGGCTTAAGGCCCAAAAGTATCGATCGTACTTTATAACTAGTTGATACGTGACAACCTTGTTATATATGTGATTGTTATGTATGCACCTCTCATTACATATGTCTATAGCTTGCATTATGTGTTGCATTGTGGGCCTATTTTTAAGTGTGGTATTAAAGGGTTTCTCGGTACCATAGTACTGAAGGGATTCCCTTCATGGGGCCCCTATCTATTCAATGGGCGGTGCCCCTTGCAGGTCTTTTCGGGTGCTACTCAAGTGGGCAACGGGAAAGAGGGTAAGGAATTATCCGGTACCATTAGGGTTTTAATGTTAATGTTGTTAAAGTAACCATCATTGGTGGATTTTATTCATGTAAATGATTTGATGCGCTACTCTGATTTGAAAATGGATTGTAAATTGTGTTTTACACTTTTAGCCTTAGCACTTAGTACTGGAACGGTAGGAGTGAACCGGTCTAGTACTAAATGTGGCGGTAATATCCCCAGAATTCACGATTTTATAATTTGCTTCCGCTAACTCTTTCAAATAAAACAAAATTTTTCATTAGTGGATTTTGGGGGTGTTACACTTACTTATGAGATTAATGAGATAAAGTAATTTTGGTGGTGAAAATATATATTAGATAATTTTTTAATATATTTTATCTTCTTTACCTAACTACTTTTATAAGTTCATAACTTGTAAACATATGCATATCAAATGAACTTATACACATAATCATTAATATTACTCAACTAGCAAATTATTGATTTATTATATTATATGTTATTACTTATGATGTAAAATAATATTTTTTCTCTAATTCCATCATCTATGACATATAACAAGTTAACAACTAATAAGTATCAATCGGTTATTTGAATCATTTTATCATTACTCCATGTTTTTATATAAAATAAAATATTGTATGTATTAGCAAACTTATTTAACTTGAAAAATGACAATATCTTCTAAAATTTTCCAACATCTTCCTTAAAAAATAAGATATATTATTGAAAATAAAAAACCAAAATAAAAAAGATAAACATCTAGCTGCAAGTCTGCAAAATAATTTCCAAAAATTCTTCTATTATATCCACCTATTTGAAGAAGCTCTTAATAGAATCCAACAAGTAATAGCTATGCCCAACAATAACTTAACAAAATTAGAAGATCCAAGAAATTCTCTAATAATACCCATAATTCATACATAAGTTATGAACTTACAAGTTACAACATATAGGTTGTATAGGATCAAAAAATAATCAAAATGACCTTTAAAGCACAAACTAGTAATCTTATGATTATCTCTAATATTTACAATGTAATAAATGATAATTATATATTGTATAATCATATTATGTTCAATTTTAAGAAATCAAATAAATCATAATAAATGATAAATATCTTTGTTAGATTGAATTATGCAATGCTTTTTATTGTTCAAATTTATAAATATCTTTATTATTTGTGAAAATAAAGTGCATCTAATATTATTATTTTATTTATGTGTACTAGTAATTTTATAATTGTCTCTAATATTTACAATGTAATAAATGATAATTATACATTATGTAGTTAAGTTATGATCACGTTTAGTTTATACAATTATCTTTTTTTAATTAGTCAAATATTTTAAGTTATCAAATAAATAATAATAAATGATCAATATCTTTGCTAGATTGAATCACACATTATTTTTTATTCTTGAAATTTTTAAATATATTTATTATTTACTTGTGAAAATAAAGTGCATCTAATATTCTTATTTTATTTATTTGTACTAGTAATCCTAGTAATCTTATGATTGTCTCTAATATTTACAATATAATAAATGATAATTATACATTGTATAGTCATGTTATGATTACCTTTATTTTATAAAATTATATATTTTTTAAGTAATCAAATAAATGATAAATATCTTTGTTAAACTGAATCATGCAATGTTTTTTAGTGTTAAAATTTATAAATATCTTTATTATTTACTTGTAGAAATAAAACATATCTAATATTATTATTTTATTTATATGTACTAGTAATCTTATGATTGTCTCTAATATTTATAATGTAATAAATGATCATTATACATCAAATAGTCATATTATGATCACCATTATTTTACAAAATTATCTTTTTTTTAAGTAATTAAATCAATGATAATAAATGATAAATATCTTTGTTAGATTAAATCATGCAATATTTTTATTGTTAAGATTTATAAATATCTTTATTATTTACTTGTGAAAATAAAGTACATCTAATATTTTTATTTCATTTATCTATACCAGTAATCATATAATTATCTCTATTATTTAAAAAATAATAAATGATAATTACGTAGACCCAAATTCGACTCAACCCATCAAAACACGACCCGACCTGACTCATCAAGTTAACCCATAACTACTCAAATCTAACCCGTCAAATTACACGAAATGAAAGTTAAGTCGAAACAATTTGGATCCAACATGATCAACCCATCATATTGCACAAAATGACTCAAATGGGCCGATCCCACCTAGTCATGTGAACCATAAAATGACTCGAAACCAACCTGACCCTACCAGTCAATTTAACCAGGAATGACTCGAACTAGAATTTGCTTAACCTGAACCCGACCCTATAAATTAACCTAAAATGACCTTGAATCAATCCAGAACTGACCCGACCAAAACAAGACAATAACTCAAACCCAAAATGGCATGACCCAACCCATAATCAACCTGCAAAAGTAAAATAACTCGAAATTAAATATACATTTAATTTATACATACATACATACATACATACATATTATTTATGATAGTTTTAGGGATGGGGATCTCCAACCCTCCTTAAAAAAAATCTCTGATAAGAATCCTTAAATCTGAACCCAATTCTCAAATTCTCCCCCCAAACCCAAACCTAAATGAGGATTCCCCAATGGATCCTCCAACTCAGAGGAAAAAATTCCATCCCTACATTAGACTAGATCTACATAAAAATGCTTTGATTCCATTATTCCCCCTTTTATTATTTCTCCTTTATCTAATGGTCAATTTTTTGTGTGATTTGCTTGTAAGATTGTTTGTCAAGTTTATGATTTAGCTTCTAGCTTTCTTTTTTCCTTTTTTCCCTTTCTATGATGGGTTGAGTTCACCTTGGGCATCAAGGCATCTCATGAACTCAACATTTTAGGTTATTTCCCTTCTAATCATACCTATACTAATTAGTTTAGGGTTTTGGGTGCACATTTTGTGGTTATTAACCCTTCAAACCACTCTTTCTTTCAAACCCTAGCTTTATTTGATCTCTTCCACTATTTCTTCTCCAAGTGTTGAAACCCCTCTCATATTTTATATTAAATTCCTTTTCTCTACTTTCTACCCTTATTTTTTTGTTCTTCTATTATTCTCCAATCCTGCCTCTATCTCTCCCTTGTTTTTCCTTAAAAAAGAAAGGGTTAGATTTGGGAATGGTTGAATATTTGAGTTTTCCTTAGATTTTAATCTCTAAAAGGTTATTTATTCTCTAGTTTTTTCCAATTTCAAGTCTCATTTAGCTTTGTTTAAGGTTTTATGAGCTTTGATTTATTTTCTTAAGGTGCTCAAGCGGTTGGAGAGTTAGGACCTCTTAGTTGAAGGAAGGCATCTTCTTGCTCTTCTTTTGTGATTTTGTTAGATTAAGGTAATTTTTTCTTGCTCCTTATATATTGGATGAAATAAAAGATTGTACCTAGTGTGACTTATGCCTTAACATGAACATTTTAAGGAGTGTGATATCTACCATATTGTTGGTGAAAATGGACAACTATAAGTAGATAAAAATGATTTTAGGACCTTCTATGTTTGTTGACAATAACTATCTCTAGGGCTTTATGATCAAAGTGGTATACAAGCATGGTAATAATTCTATCAAGGTTATAGTATGATTTGTGTAGTGTGTGAAGCATTGTGTGAAAAGTTGAAGCATTTAATAAGGTTCTTAGTCATGCTTCAAGGTTAACCATGTCAAAGCATGAATCCTTATTGTTTTCCCCTTAAATTGAAGCATGTTTAAGTAAATAGTATGTTAGATATGAGATTTGATGTGGTAAAACAATTTTTATGCGTGATATGGGTGATTGAAATGGAGTGGAATGACTTGATTTAGTTTTCAACGAAATATATAAGTTGTGTTCCTAAGGAAACATCAAACTAGTTGGTAAAAAACTAATCAATTGGTTTGTTGGTTTGTTGGTTTCAACTACCAATCAACTACATTAGGGGAATTGTGCAACCAGTTAAGTTGTTAGTAAGAACTAGTTGGTTGGTTAAAGAAGATAGTTAAATAGGTAAAAACCTTTGTGCTCTTGGTTTAGTAGGTAACTAGTTAATTAGCTTAGGATAGGACTAATCAACTAGTTATGCAGAAAAGTGAAAATTCATGGCACTCATGAACTAAATCTCCAAGTAGTACTTGGAACAATTCGTTTTAGTGTTTATTGATGATAATCTCATATAATCTAGTAGCAAGCTTTGACATTATTGGCAGTGCAAAAGTTGTATGCTAAGTTAACAAAGAGTGATTTTTGGCTAGACCAAGTCATTTTTCTTAGGCATATGATTTTTAGGGATGGTGTTTCGATGGATCCTTTGAAGATCAAGGTTATTTTAGAGTGGCCAACACTAATAGGTGTGCAATTTTCTTGGTTTGGTTGGTTACTAGGATATATTTTTCCTAGATTTCTATAAGATATCTTTCCCAATGACAAATCTACTAAAAAATACTACACATTTCTAGTGAGATGATAAGTTTAATGTAGCCTTTAAGGAGTTGAAAATATGGATGAGTTCAACCCCAATGCTCACGTTGCCTAGTATCCCATAAGATTTTGAGTTGTATAACGATGCTTCTAAGTATGGATTAGGTTATGTTTTGATGTTGAATAATAGGGTACTGGCTTATACTTCTCATCAACTGAAGCTACATAAGCATAACTACACAAATTATAATTTAGATCTCATTGCAATGGTGTTCGCTTTGATAATTTGGAGGCATTACCTCTATGGCATTTAGTGTAATTTTTATACTAACATAAGAGCCTTAGGTATACTTTTGCCTAGAGAGAGCTAGACTTAATGCTCTGTAATTGATTGGAGTTTGTTAAGGATTATGACATAGAGTTAACCTATCATAACTGTAAGGCTAAGATGGTGCTAGATGCTCTCAGTTGGAAGACATCACATTCATTGAACATAATCTAGTTATCAAATCTATTATGTTAAGAGTCTAAGGATATGGACATTGGGTTGATCATGGCTAGTAGTTTGGATGTGAGGATGAGTGTTCTCACCATCAAACATTCCATATTTGATGAGATCAAAAATAGTTAATGTGGTGACATCAAGTTCAAGATAATTTGTCACGGTTTTTCTAAATGAAGGGTTGTATCATTTTAAATATATGATGATGCCAATATTAGATATATGGGGTTGGTGGTGTATATCATATGGTTTCAAATATATGATGATGCCAATATAAGATATTCCAACCACCCTAGAGGGGATAAATTGTATGAAAACATGAAGAAGGTGTATTGATAGCCTTGTATGAAGTAAGAAGTTGTAGAGTTTGTGGCTTGATGCTTTTCTTTTTAGATGATCAAGATCAAGCATAAGAGACTAATAATTTAAATATTTCTAAAAACTTTGTGTTGGTAATTTAAATAATCGTAGTAGGTTCTATTTGATTCGGGTCATTATTTACTGGTTGACTAAGTTGACTTAGAGTAAGAAGCAAATGGCTAATGCTTATATGAAGCACATGGTGAGACTAAATGATGCATATGAGATCTAACTTGGTTTATTGTAGGAAATGGTGTCTAATTAAGATTAGATCAACCAAAACTTATAAGTAGAGTGGGGAGAGATTTAAGAAGATGAAATTGATTCTTGGTAACGCCTTTAATCAATACTCGTAAGAATCACATAAGGTCTAAAGTCTTACACTCGAGTTAAAGGAAACTCGATTTTGAGAGAAGAAAGTTGTAGCCAAAAACAAGTTCATCCCTCTTTCATTCTTTTCTTGGCACTTAATATGGAGTGTAAGATTAAAGGTTACGACTTAGCCAACTAATACAAGTGATTTGAGCTAAAACAAATGAAAGACACCACCCCCATGTCATTCGGCCATGAGGTGTTTGTTGTATTGATTTTGAATGATGGGGGTTTCCATCATTTTTCTAACTCATGAAGCTTCGACTTAATTCATAAGGAAAGAGAAAATTATCATTTTAATCTTTTAAGGACAAAAATAAGGAAATAATGTTTTCTAGTCTTTTTTATCATTCCTAAAAATCTGTATTGTTATTTCAAGTGCTAAAAAGGCTTTGTCATGAAGTTTGAGAGGGACTTGTGGTTTATTTTGTGTGGCTATTGTGGATGCATATTGGTATGTTTTGTTTGAGTATTTTTGGAGCTAAAATAATAAAATAAAATGAGTTAAAAAGGGTGGAAAACATGGGAAAATGTGGGGGTTTTATTATGCGGAGGCGGAAAAAAATTAGCAAAGTTTGTATGGCTTGTATGAGTGATTAATTTATTAAAGTGATGAGATTTTTGTAACTCTAAAATTTGAGAAAATTAAAGATAATAGTGTGATAATTAGATGATGATTCTCCCACATAACTAAATAGGGTACTTAGAGACATTATATTAGATAGTAATTCGAGGTTGTTATCATACTTTTTGACAGAAAATAGGTGGAATTTGGGACACAACCAAAAAGGAGCACCACTTTTCATCCAAATGGTGATGGTTAGACAAATAGCCCCATTCAAAACTTGAAGTACATGCTCTAGGTATGCATTAGATTTTTGTGGTAGTCAATAGTATTATCTATATTTGATCAAGTTCTACTATAATAACAATTGCTATGTGAAAAAAGGGTTGCCACCTTTTGAGGCCTTGTATGGAAGGAAATGTCGCAATCCCTTACATTGGAATGATATCAATGTAATGGTTATGTTGGGATTAGACATGATTGAGGAGACCACAAGGTAGATCCTATTGATCCAAGATTATACGAAGGATTCTCAAAATCAATAGATGAGCTATATAAACTTATGGAAGATGAAAAATTTGTTATGAGGTAGGTGATAGAGTCCTTTTAATGTTTATTCCACCAAAGGTGTGATGAGTTTGGGAAAGAAATGTAAACTTAATATGAGGTATATTGGGCTTTATGAGATCATGGAACGAGTTGGTGAGGTAATGTATTAGTTAGAGATATCTATAAAGTGATCCTATTTACATATAATCTTCTATATCTCTCATTTACAGATGTATGTTTTTTATCCTTTTTACTTCATCTAACTAAAGATGGTTGAGTTTGAAAACTCTTTGATTTATGAGGTGCTCTTAGCGAGTATCCTCAATACTATGATTCAATAGATCCATGCCAAGGCCCTTCTGTTGGTCAAGGTTCTTGGGTCATGACATGGAGCCAAGGAGGATACTTGGGAGGATAAGAAATTGATTTGTGTAAAGTACCCCAATCCATATTTTTAGGTGTGTGTTTGCCTAGTATGTTCCATGTGTGTTTTTTTAAGGAGGGGTAGTAACTCCTTGTCTTTATTATTTTGCTTGTGTTTTGTGCACTATGGATTTTGATGCTAGGGTTTGATATCTTCTTTTTAGCTTTGGGGACGAAGCCTCATTTAAGGAGGTATTGATGTAGTAAGCCAATTTTTAGACCCTTTTAAGTGTTTTGATTTGTGTTATTGACCATGGTCTAAGAGTGTGTAATTGTGAAATAGAGTTATGTTTTAGTTCACTTTTTAAAAGGATTAGGGAAAGGGGTTTGATTTTATAGAGGGCTTATTTTCTCTATAAACCAAAATAGGTGATTCTTTGGCTTATACTAATTGATTGATTTACTTACTCTGAGATTTTTTGGTATAAAATAACTAGCCAAGTGGTTTTAGTGGATTGCTCCACTAGTAGAAACCAGTCATCTTGTTTTATTTTACTACTTAATTTACTTATTTGACCTAGGAAATTTTTGTGCTCGATTTTAATTCTAATATATTCCAAATGATATTATAACTTGATAATTTTGCTTTAGGGAGTTCAAGATCATTAGTAGCATTTTTGCTACCCTTGATTCGAACGTTAGATTGATTAAAACTATGGTGGGGATATATATATATATGCATAAAAGTGTTTTTATGACCTTATTACCCCTTGTCTTCTTTTCCCTAAGTCGAATGAGGGAATTTCTATGTGATTTTATTGCATGATCATTTGCTAAGATGTTGATTTTAGCTTCAAGATCTCTTTTGTCCTCTTTTCCCTTTCTATGATATGCTAAGTTGACCTTATGCATTAAGGCATCTCTAGTACTCATGATTTAAGGATAGGTCTGCTTAGCTTAAAATTTTCCCACTAATTGCACCTTTATTGATTGATCTAAGGTTTGAGGTTGGAATTTTGTGGTTATTAACCCTCCAAACCTATCTTTATTTCAAACCCTAGCCTCATTTATTCTCTTTTTCCTCTTCTCTTCTTCAAGTGTTGAAACTCATCACCTATTCTCTACAACAAAGAACTCTTCTCTCCATTTTTTGCCTTATTTTTATTCCATATCTCCTTCTCCATTCTTTTCTCTAGATCTCCCTTTTTTTAACTTAAAGAGGAGAGGGTTCAGTTTGATAAAGGTTGAATATTTCCTTAGATTATAATCTTTGAAAGGTTATTTCTTCTTAATTTTCCTTGATTTCAAGTGTTAATTAGTTTTGTTTGAGATTTTATTAGTCTTGATTTATTTTATTTAGGTGATCAAGTGATTAGATAGTTAAGATCTCCTAGTTATAGGGAGGAATTTCCTTGATTTTCTTTTATGAATTTTCTAGATTGAGGTGAATCATTCTTTCTCCTTGTGTATTAGATGGAATAAAGGGATGTACTTAGTCTTAGGTTTTCTTAGATCAGGTTAATTTTTCTAGCTCTATATTCACCATATTTGAAATTATTAGAGATTCACTTAATTACTCCTCTTCTTTTATGGTTACTGGTTACATTTGCTTGGTATATATATCTCACTATATGTGGCGATAATTACTATAGTGGTAGATAACAACTCTAAAATTTGGGTTAACATGGAATTCATACCATTAATCATTTTGTGATCACTGAGGATCTGTCTTAATTAACCTCAGGCCAGTATAACACTAATAAAAATTTATTTATTTTATTTTGAGAACTATATATGTACCTTGATTCTTAGGTGCATATGAAAATATTAATTGGTTGCCAATTAACTTGAGCATCTATGAATATTGTAATTTGATAATACATTATAATATGATAATAGTAAGAACTTTTCTTCAAGATATTTATATTTTTCTTTTTATTTTATTTTATTAAACTTATTATTCTAAATAATGTTTGAATTATATCATTAACATATATTTTGATGCTTATTAGGCTGACTATCTATAATTTAGTTACATGATAACTTTTATATTTTTTGTTCTGGTAATTAATAATTTTATTAATACCAATATGGGTGTTTATGTACATCTAAGTGACTAGCCCCAGACAAAAGTTATTGGGATAATCTATCTAACCTAGCTAAAATACTCATATAAATCTTAGAGCTAAGATAGTATGAATACCGATGAACATTTCTTGATTGGTTAGCCCCATAGAGCAAGTAAATGAGTACAAAACATGCTTAAAGGATTCTTCGTGATCTATGGGGCCAACCAATTAACCCATAAGTGCTCTATGGTATCCCCTATATAGTAATATAGACTTGGAGTGTTACAAATGATTTTAGAGCATAATAGTGATCACAATATGAACATGGATTAACCAATCAGCCTCCTAGTAGGATAATTATTAGGATTAACTCTATTGTGACAGTAAATAGTTGAGGTGCAATGAGGACACTGTATTCTTTGTTTGGGTGTGAATTTAATGCCCCCAAATTAAGTGGATAATAATAAGTAGTGATGTGACTACTTATATTGACATAGTATACCATTATTTTGATGATTTAGTTCTACGAATTTCATAGTTAAGCATGCTTAACTATGGAGCAATTTTTAAGATTGTTGACCCTATTGGAAAGTTTTAGAAATTTTCTAAGAAATCTTAGAAAGCGTATGAGTGAGGAAAAAATATGTTGAAGGGATTCATGCTAATCTGTTAACCCAACCAATCAATTCAAAAGTACTCAATGATAGCCCACTCATGGTTGTATCAACTTGGCGTGTTACACCCTCATCATAGCTGTTTCCATAAATGTTATAGATACATATGAAGAGATTATGTCTCAACAAAAGATAAGGATAAATAAATATTTCCTTATCTCAAGCCTCTCATACTAGGGAATGGCTAAGTCAAAGTACCATTCATTTTGAGAGAAATTCGAACAAAAGATACATAGACAGTGATCGACATAACAAAATGAGGAGTAAAATTGAAATCTAGGAGTCAATGACTTACTAAAATCCACTCAATGCTATCATATGGTTTCTTAATATCAATTTTAATCATCATACAAGCTCCAATTATTTTGGAGCAGCAGCAGTAGATGGATCACCACTAGTCTGTTTAGCAACCCAAGCTTGATTCACAGCTTGCTGTCCTAGTTTGGAAGACTGACATTGTCCTGTATTATGTCCCATTATCTCACACAAAGAATAATAGCGAGGTTCCACTCTAGTGCACCTCCTAAACATAAGTTTTACCATCGAGCATCATACAGTCAATACTACTAGACAATAGTTGACTCGTAATATCCATTTCGATCAAAACTTTAGGATATGAGAACCTTTCTCCAGTATGGGTAATAGCATCTGTGCAAATTGGATGCCCCAAGACACTTCTAAGCCTACTTAGGGAATCAGCAGCCCAGAGGTGGGGTGGGAGGCCGAAAATTAGAATGCATAGGATGCTTTGCCAATCAGCCTCGGTGAATCCAACATCGGGACTCCATTTTTGTAATGGTCTGGTGCCAAAATTCTAGAACGGCTTTTCCAGCACCATATTTATGTCTTCCTTAGATGAAAAACAAAACAAAAAGTAGCCATCTTCATATGTTAATATTTCAGGCAGCTTTGAGATAAATCGCCATTGAGCACTAGCACATCTGATCATTAAAGAATGTTGCGAGAATGTTGCGGGTAGGCATAGGACCATAACCTACCATGCTATTTATCCATTGTTCCGCTCTCTGCTGTATCTGGTCTAATTGAATTTGAGGTTTAACAACACCAACAACTACTGGAGCGAAATATTGGAGATTGAGATCATGCTCTGGCCGACGATTCGAAATCACTGCATCTATCTAATTTATGTTATTTTATTTTGATCTCATAGAATGCTTCTATGAGTCGTATTGTATTTTTATTACGGTTTGTATTGCTGACTAGGATTAATAAGTGGGTCAACCTTGTTACTGTTTCCAGCTGGTACAAATGTGGTTCCAGCTGGTATAAAACTCCTCCGCATGTATTTTCTTTCTCAGATAAAAAAAATAAAACTCTGTGAAGAGACCGAGCACACTCCGACTCTTCTCTTTCTTTCTCTGAGTTCACCACTTTCCGTCTTTCTTCATGGTATCAGAGAGATTTAATCCGTGTGCATTTTCAATCTTACTCAAATTCCAAATTTTTTTTATTAAATTCTTGTGAAGATTCCTTGGGTTTTCTTGGTACTTTTAGAAACCCTATTTTTTTTCCACTTTTACGCCAAGCGGTGATTTTGATCCTTTCGATCAATCTTATCTGAATTTTGAAGCTTCGAGAATGGAAGATACGGCAGATTCTTTGACGCTACAAGGTCAGAGTAATACTATGAATTTCGATAGTCCCTTTTCTTGGATCCTTCCGATAATCCTGCAAATTCGCTTGTCTCTGTGACCTTCAATGGAAATAATTTTGTGGGATGGTCTAGGAATGTTAGGCGTGCACTAGGTGCTAAGAATAAACTAGGTTTCATTGATGGAACAATCAAGAAACCTAATGAAGATGATCCTACTTATCAGTAGTGGATTAGATGCGATTTTATGGTAACTAGTTGGTTGCTTGTCTCTATGAGTGCTGAAATTTATGCCGATTTCAATTATGTTGAGTCTGCTGAGCAATTATGACTTGAATTCACTAAGAGATTTGGTCAAGGAAATGGACCTCAAATTTATCAATTGAAAAAGGAAATTGATAATTTGAGGCAGCAAAATTTGTCAATTATGCATTACTACAGTAAATGAAGAATTTATGGGATGAGATGAAGAGTCTTAGAGGTTTACCTACTTGTAGTTGTGGAGTGATTTTTCAGTGTACTTGCAATTTTTTGAAGAGATTGTCTGATTTTGAGTCGGAGGAGAAAGTGATGCAGTTTTTACTTGGGCTGAATAGTGGTTTTGAGAGCACTATTTCCATCATTTTGTCCATGGATCCTTTACCTTCTTTTAATAGAGCTTACTACTTAGCTCAACAAGTTGAGAAACAGAAGGAGGTTTGTGGAGCTACTGAACGTGCTGCTGAATCTAGTGCTTTTGCAGCACAAAAATTTGTGAAGACCAGTATTCAAAATACTCCGAAGTACACTTCATCTCACATGAATGGTAAGAAGGATTGGAAGAATGAAAAGGTGGCTTTGAAGTGTGATTACTGTAAAGCCAAAGGTCATACTATGGACAATTGCTTCAAGATTATTGGCTATCCTGAGTGGTACACTTCCAAAAAGAAGAACTCAGGTCGAAGATTGGCTGCTAATATCTTCATTGATCAATCTACTATTGAAGATAGTCCTCTGGAAGCTGGTTCCAGTTCTCATGTTCAAGTTGATCCTTCGATGGTGAATGCAATATACACTAAGTTAATGAAAACTATGAAGGGGAAGCAGTTGGTGGATACTGGGAACAGTAATGTTGCTGCAGGTAACAACTATCGTTCTGGTGGTGTTCATGGTACCTTCAGTAACTGTGCAGGTGCAATTTTATCTTCCCATCATTCTTCATTGGTTGGATTAGGAAATCATGATAGTCATTGGATTGTTGATTCTGGAGCAACTGATCACATGACATATGATTTTGCTTTGTTTTCAACTATCAAAACTCTTGATAAACCCGTGCCTATCTGTTTGCCTAATGGTTCCTCTAAATTTGTGAATATTATTGGAGATGTAATGTTGAATTCTGAGTTGGTATTAAAAGATGTGATGCTTGTTAAAGATTTCAAGCATAACTTGTTATCAGTGGGAAAATTGACTGAATGTAACAATCTTCTAGTAACATGTAATTGTAATGAATGTTTATTTCAGGACCTCACTACTAGAAGAGTTCTAGAAGTGGGAAGGAAGTTTGGCGGACTTTACTACTTGAAGATTTCAAAGAACAAGGGTTTTGTTGGATTAGGTTTGAGTGATACTTCTATATATGATTTTGTTAAGTCAACTAATACTGTAATAGTTGACCCATTGAATAATGTACAGAGTCATGAAATGTCATTTTCTGGAAGCTGTAAAATAGATAGACTTGACTTGCTTCATGCTAGGTTGGGGCACGCTTCTTTGTCTAGGATGAAACATGTGCATGGAAAGAAATAGTCTAGTGTTGATTCTTACAGTTGTGATACTTGTTTCCTTGCAAAGTTTCACAAATTACCTTTTACAAGGATTACTAGTAGATGTGATGAGATTTTTCAGATGATTCATGTAGATCTTTGGGGGCCTTATAAGGTACCTGCTATGAGTGGTGCTAGGTATTTTTTTAACCATAGTAGATGATCATAGCAGGATGACCTGGACTTTTCTTTTGTATAATAAATCTCAAGTGTATAAAACTATTGCTGATTTCTTGATACATGTTAATACTCAATTTGGGAAGCATGTGAAATGTGTACGATCTGATAATGGAATAGAAATAGTTCAATATCAGTGTACTAGTCTATTTTTGGAGAGAGGGATTATTCATCAGACTAGTGTAGCTGGTGTTCCACAACAAAATGGCAGAGTGGAGCGCAAGCATAAACACTTGCTTGAGGTTGCCAGAGCTTTAAACATTCATGCTAATATACCTACAAAATTCTGGGGTGATTGTGTTCTCACAGCAACTTTTCTCATTAATAAACTTCCTACTCCTATTTTAAATTGGAAAAGTCCTTCTAAGATTCTTTTAGGTAAATGCCCTGATTATGATAGCCTTAGAGTCTTTGGCTGTCAATGTTTTGCCTATAATCCAGATAAAATTAAGGAAAAATTTAATGATAGAGCAAAAAAATGTGTCTTCATAGGATACCCTTATGGTCAGAAAGGATTCAAGGTCTATGTTTTGCAGACACAGATGTTTTGTGTCTAGAGATGTTGTTTTTCATGAGCATATTTTTCCATTTAGTGGTCAAAATTCTGTATCCAACACCACAAAACCTTCTTCACCTTCTGTTGTTAGTGTGGCTGATAATAATGTATCCATTTCTGTTTTTCCTCAGTCCATTGCAACAGATAATGATATCCACACTGAGCATACTGACCATTCTTCTCATATAGAATTGGATAATAATTCTTTGTCTTCAGATGTACATGACTCGGGGCAATCTAGTCATGAACTTTCTATTCCTGTTCCCAGACACTCTTCTAGGACACTTAAAATTCCTTATAAATTTAAGGATTACATACACAATTTACCTCCTACAAGACCTTCCCCTACTACCATTTCTCCAGAATCTTCTGCTTCCTCATCTTTTCTTGTATATACTCCTACTCTATCTACTTTATTTGATAATGTGATATCATTTCTTAAACCTTCCTCTTATAAAGTTGCTAAAGTTCACCCTAGGTGGGTAGACTCTATGAATAAGGAATTAGAAGCTCTTGAAAAAAATGAGACTTGGAATATGACTTTTCTTCCTAAGGGAAAGAAAGCAATTGGATCCAAATGGGTCTACAAAACCAAGTTTAAGCCTGATGGTTCAGTTGAGAGGCTAAAGGCTAGGGTTTTGGCTATTGGTTATCAGCAAGTGAAAGGAAAAGATTTCAAAGATACTTTTTCTCCTGTCGCTAAACTTCCAACTGTCAGAATTGTCATTGCTATAGCGACAGTTAGCAAGTGGCCATTATGTCAACTTGATATCAATAATTCTTTTCTTCATGGATATCTTGAAGAGGAGGTATATATGGTACCTCCTGCTGGGTATACAAAGGGATTGCTTGGGTAAGTATGTCGATTGAAAAAGAGCTTATATGGGCTCAAGTAGGCTTCCAGGCAATGGAACAAGGAATTAGTCAAGTATCTTGCAAGTCTGGGATTCATACAGTCTGTTCAAGATTATTCCTTGTTTACTAGACAACTAAATGAAGAGTTCTTGGTAATCTTGATATACGTTGATGATATGTAGGTGATTGGAACTAGTCAAATTTAGATTGACGATGTCAAGTGTCAACTTGATAAAGCTTTCACAATCAAAGATCTTGGATTCTTGAGATATTTTCTTGGCTTAGAAGTTTCAAGGAATTCAGAAGGTACTATTCTTCGTCAATGAAAATATATTAGAGATATTGTTACTGACTCTGGTTTAGCAGATTGCAAGGCTGTTTCATCTCCTCTTCTAGTAGGTTTGAAACTATCCATTGACTAAGGTGAAGCTCTTTCTGATCCTAAACCTTATAGAAGGTTAATTGGTAGGTTACTTTACTTGGGCATTACTCGACCTGATCTTGCGTACTCAGTTTAACAACTCACCCAATTTCTTAGCCGTCCAAGAAAGCCTCACATGGCTGCTGCATTGCATATTGTTAAATATCTTAAAGGGACTTCAAACCTTGGTTTATTCTATTCTTCTAGTTCTCCTTTTAACGTGATTGCATATAGTGATGCTGACTGGAGTTCATGTCAATTCAGCAGTAGGTCCCTTAGTGCCTACTGTGTTTTCCTTGGTAACAATTTGGTTTCTTGGAAGACCAGAAAGCAAAAAACTGTCAGCAAGTCATCAGTTGAAGTAGAATATCGTAGTATGTCAAGTGCTGCTAGTGAACTTGTGTGGATTATGGGATTGCTTGAAGATCTTCAAGTGCAGGTGACTCTTCTTGTTGTTTTGCATTGTGATAATAAAGCAGCTAAACATATTGTTCATAATCCCGTATTTCATGAGCGAACAAAACATCTTACTCGAGACTGTCATTACATAAGGGAAAATATTGATTCGGGTTTCCTAACTACTTCACATGTTTCCAGCTCTATGCAACTTGGAGATCTCCTCACCAAAGCACTTCCTGTACATCAGCATAATGTCTTATCTTCCAAGCTTGGACTTATCAAGCTTGAGGGGGGGATATGAGTCTTATTGTATTTTTATTACGGTTTGTATTGCTGAATAGGATTAATAAGTGGGTCAACCTTGTTACTATTTCTAGCTAGTACAAACGTGGTTCCAGCTGGTATAAAACTCCTCCGCATGTATTTTCTTTCTCAGATAAAAAAAATAAAACTCTGTGAAGAGACCGAGCACGCTCCTCCTCTTCTCTTTCTTTCTCTGAGTTCACCACTTTCTGTCTTTCTTCAACTTCTCTTCCACTTCAACAACAACCTCATATTTTACAGGAGTACCTAGGGGAGTACTTGATAATCTACTCAGATAACCAGATACAGAAGAAACCACTAGTACCTTCGCGACCTCCATACCGACGCTACTACCGTAAAATTACTATCCTTCTAAAGGTCTGTACCAGATTCCTACGATGGTGTACTTTGATTGGTTGGAGTCAGAGAGCTATTTGAACCATTTAGAGAATGGAGTATGGTTAGATGATTTCTCGAGCGAACACGAAGGGACAATTAGAGGCGCGTAGGGTGCATTCTATCTCTAATCTTTTGTTCACCTTCTGGCTATTACTTCGTCTGATGGCGTTAACTTCCATATTTTTATTCCATGATAAAATTTTAAGTGGCAGAATGACGCTTGCCTATATCGGATAGTGTTATAGAGGTTCCGTTTTCATGGTTCACTTGAATTCCACGTATGTAGCAGTGTATTAGTGGTTTCTCTTTGATAGGGAAGGAGTTGTCATCCTTTGTAAAGCGTTAATGAGTTATGTAACGACATAATATAGGTAGGTCATGTCTTTGTACTAGGTCTCAGCATAAAAAGAAAAAGAAAAGAGAGAGTATCTAGTCGAAAAATTACTATAGAAGTAGTCATGGTCAAAGTCCGAGAATAAAAAAAGAAAAAGAAGTAATGTATTATACGACTAAATTTTCAAGAATCAATAAAAAAAGATTGTGATATTTGGACATTTTCTCCCGTGAACAATTTGTGAGATTCTATTATACTACTCCCTTAGTTATTTGAGTACAATTTACTTGTTATATCACAAAGTTGAAGTTTACTATCTTCTTAGAATACATACTTTTCTATGTATCTCTACAGGTTTGTAGGAACAAAGTGCACAATTTAAATTTAACGTGTTGTATAATTGACCTTGTTTGAAATAAGGATATTAGTTTTTTTGTGGATATGATTTGTTCTATGATGTTCTAATTTATTATATTATATAATTTTGTAATTTCATTATCATCTAATAGTATTATTTATTTATTTATTTATTTTGTAGATATTTTAATATTTAAACTCTAAATTTTATAGATTCTATTTTATAATTTATACAGAACAATTCTATTCTAAATTTTACTCATGCATTTTATATTTGTTCATAAAATAGTCAATTTAAAGTCACTAGAGAATTACTACTCCTCTTTTCTAAAGAAAGCCCTTTAAGTAATTTGCATATTATTTTATTAAGTTATAGATTTATTTCCAATATTATAATTATACCTTTCATTGAAACACAATCCATAAAAGAAAGGAAACAAAATTAGAGATACCAATAAAAAAAGGCTTTATTTTTACTAAAAAAAAGATTTAAACAAAATTTATCATCACAAATAACTTTTTTTCGCACATGGAGACTAGAATCATTTGTTAATCAATGCACTAACCAAGCCTTTTAGTTTATCTTGTAGCGATGATAAAGGTTGATGCATGTATGGCTGATCATTCCCTATATCTTAGGCCTATTTTATTCTATATTGCTCACCTTATTTTGTGGCCCCATATAACCAAGAAATTAAGGATGTTGCTCGCTGCTTTGTGGCCGGGGAAAAGTTAAGACTATTAGGAGAAAAATAAGGGTTGTTGTTGGTTGTTTTATCCCTAGGGGAGCTATGAAAATTTTGTAATGTGGTCTTTGCTTGATAAAAGTTTAGGCTCAAAACACCTTAAGCTTTAGGCTTAAATAAGACCTTAGAAATATGTTTAGAAAGTCAACCAATGTCTTTATAATTTTGATGACCAAAATTAAAATGAAGTGGATGCTCCTGCATCATACTCCCCGGGTTATTGAGAATGAAACTTCATTTTTTGAATAGTAAATCTTAAAGGTGTTACTGTAGAACAAATACTATTACAAAATTCCCATGTTTTGCAACCTACAAATATATATTAGAAATTCTTGCCAAACATGCACAAGGAAACCCATGAGCAAGCTCATTATCTTGGGACCAAACTTTTTATCAAAAATGCCAATGTTAAGCTTAGATACACTAAGATTTTCTTTGAAATTTGAGTAATCAATTTTCACTTTCTTAGGATAGGGAAGGGATAGGTGAAAGAAAACATATTTGTGGCATGTAAGGGCTCAAAATGGGGTTGAAAAGTAGGCATTTGTAATCCTCATCAAAAGAGTTAACATTTAGAAAGGAGACACATGGGTTTTTACTAAACCTTAGGCTATCATTACCACTAATGAAGGATGGTGGTGTAAGAAAATAAGGTTTGAGGTGAGAATATGTGGTTTTGATATACCAACATGAACCAAAAAATTGATGGTAATCTTGCAAGCATGATGTGGCATTTTCATGAGAAACGTAGCACAAACCACGTGACCTTATTCCTCTATGGAGAAAGGAAAATATCATCAACATGCCTCTTAGCCATGGATTCAAAATTTTCTTGTTGAGATTCAAAGATGTTGGGAGGTGGTATGAGGTTGAGAGATAAAGGGGTATCTTCACCATATGATGGCACTTCCTTAAGAACATTATGAGCGCCATCTTCAACCCTACCCTTCCTTCAAACTAACTCCATATCATTCTCCTCCTTCTATAATGGCATCTTCACATTTATTTTCTCCTTTACCGGACCTAAATATTGCTTCTCCCTCCATATCTTCCAACAAGACAAGATTGGAGTCCTCTTGGATTTTAACATCCATAGTGGAGGACACCTCTCCTTGAGCAAGATAGTTAAGTTTTTCATTTTCCTCATTTTTCTTCTCCTCTTTATTGTTTTTCCCACATTCCACAAATGTCACTTCCTACTTGTTAGGACACAAAGATTTAAAGTGTCCAATTCCTTTCCACTTCAAACACCTAGAAACTCTTGGTTTACCTTCTTTAAGCTTGAATTTATCCCTTTTCTCTAACACTTGAATGATGGCATCAAGTTTTGTATTGGCCACTGTAATCCCCCAAAATTTTAGAAAACCTATAATTTAAAAAATAACTTTTATTGGAAATAAATTAGCTTTTAAACTTATTTAGTTTAATTATTTTATGAGTTTTTTTGAGTATAAATATTTGGATAGGAGTATTTAATAAATTAAAAATAAATATTTTGTTATTTTACCATATTATTTTTACTTAAAAACATTTCAAACTAGTATTTTACTATAATTATCATTTTTAAGCCCATATATTAAATTATTATATAAATTTATTATAAAAAATATTACCTCCTATTATTTTATAAATTCAATTATTTTAAAATTTTCCCATTTTCCCATTTTCCTTTCCTTTTCTTTTCCTTCTCCTTTTCTCCTTTTCCTCCTTCCTTTCTTTTTCTTTTCTTTTCCTAGCTCGGGTTGCCAGGCTTGCCTCCTTGCGCCTAGGCCGATGGCCCATTCTTCCCCCCCCCCCACACGCACAACCGACCCAGCCCTCCTCCTCTACTCCTTCCTTTCTCCCCTGGACCAGCCGGCCCAGTCCCCTTTTTTTCCCCTTCCCCAACTGGCCTGCTCCCTTATTTCTTTCTTCTCCCCTCTTCTGCCTCAACCAAGCAGCGTCCTGATCAATGCCCCAACCTATCTTCATCGCCCAATTCTGCCACCCCAAACACCCCGCTCGGCCAACACCTGCAACCTCTCACTGCCACCTTGCTACCACCACCTGTCTCCCTCTCTCTCTCTAACCCCTACCCTTTTTTTTCATTGTTTCGAAAACTGGGCAGCCATGCACCCCATCCCGCATGGCTCCCTTTTCCCCTCTTCGTCAACCTCTCCCTGCCACCCTACGACACCCTACCACCCTAGACACTGCCGCCCGATCAGCCACTTGCCCCCTCTCTTCTCCCTCTTCTTTTTCTTCTCCCCTTCAGCCATTTTCTGCCGCATTCTTTCGAGCTCCTTACCCCCGATCTCCCCTTCTCTTTCATTTTCTCCCCCTCCACTTTTCCCCCCTATTTTGTGCACCACCGCCCCTCCGCCGCTCCAACCGCCGCACCTAGCCCCAACACCGTCTTCTGCACCCTTCTACTACCGCCCTTGTAACACCCCCAAATTCACTACTGAAAAATTTCATTTAAATTGAGAGATTTAGCGGAAGCATACAAATTAAAACCATGAACTTGGGGGTGTTACCGCCACACTTGGCACGAGACCGGTTCACTCCTACCTTTCCGATGCTAAGTGCTAAGGCTAAACCATGAAATCGTAAATAAGAATCATCAAAAGACAAGCGCATCGTTATCATAAAGCATCCATGAAAACAAGATATCAACCATCGTCAGAATGTCGTTACGATTACAACTTAAAAGTTCCACTTCCAAAATACGAACATAATATAAATACGAAAAACTAAAATAGATGAAAGTGAGGATCGTAAAAGAGTCCGGCCAACTCGCTCTCGGCCCCAACCAGGATGGGCTCAACACTCGGCCCCACCCGATGCCTCGTAGGTATCGTAGGCATCGAACACAAGGTCTCCTACCTGCACAATGTCAGATGGGCCCTCTGCTTGTGGGAATGAGCAGCACCCATGAAACGGATGATTAGTACGCTACGTACTGAGTAAGGTAACAGACAAGCTAAGGCCAACACATACACAACAATTTACATGATCAACAAATCAACAACATACAATAACATGCAAGAGGAAGGCTGATTTCTTACTTGGTGCTTTAACCCTTAATACTCATCATGATAATAAGTCCTTTTTACACATTCTTCATTAATCCATGTAAGTGCGGGAGCCCCACTATTATAGCCGGTGGACCGGAAATCAACACTCAGGGCAGAACGCCTCTGACCACTATTATAGCTGGTGGACTGGAATCAACACCCAAGGCAGAACGCCTCTGACCACTATTCTAACCGGTGGACCGAACTGGCCCCGACTTACATGGTGTTTCGCTATAAGTACTTAGTATTTTTCCATGGATTACTTCATTCATATTCATGCAACGCATTCTTCATTAGTCCATGTGAGTGCGGGAGCCCCACTATTATAGCCAATGGACCGGAAATAAACACACAGGGCAGAACGCCTCTAACCACTATTATAGCTAGTGGACCGGAATTAACACCCAGGGCGGAACGCCTCTGGCCACTATTCTAACAGGTGAACCGGACTGGCCCTGACTTACATGGTGTTTCACTATAAGTACTTAGTATCTTTCCTGTGGATTAACTTATTCATTTGGGTCTGTCGAGCCCGAATCCCCTACTATTATAGCCGGTGGACTGGAATAAACACTCAAGGCAGAATGCCTCCGACAACTATTATAGCTGGTGGACCGAAAATAAACACCTAGGGCAGAACGCCTCTGGCCACTATTCTAACTGGTGGACCGAACTGGGTCTGGCTCAACAGTCTTTCGCTTTACGTAATTAATGTCTTATCCGTGTCTTATTGAATCACATCACACCCTTGACATGCATGCGGTTAATACCCGACTGCTTTGCCCTCCAAAGGGACCGTCCCATATTTTGAGACCTGTGCCTCTCCTCACACCCAACCTCTCCCTAGGGTTCCTCCTCGGAGACCCTAACTGGGCCTATGTGGCCCAACTCCTTCTTACTTACCCAAACGTTACTCTTTTCTCTATCTCACCCCTCATTCTTATTAGGAATTTCCCCAAATGTATTGCTTTATCTCCCAAGTTCCCGTGTAACCGACAAAACCCTAATTGGCCACGCCAACCCTAGTTGGCTGCACCAAACCCTAGCACTTTACTTCTTTAACAAGTAACCTCCCTCTTTCACCCCAAAATCTCTTCCCTCATTTAGAAACCCTCACTCATCCTTTATATAAGTGAGTTCTCACTCTCAACCCCATACTCCATCCCTCGATCATTTTTACCCTTGTACCCTTCAAATTGCTCATTTCCTCCCGAAAACCCTAATTGGAACCCTTAGACTCTCTTACACCGACCCACGTAAGATTTTACACCTGAGTCTCCAATGGGTCCATAACTTTGACATTATTTTATTCACCTCCTAAATCAACTTTCCTCATAATTTAAACACTCCATGCAGACTCCCCAACACCCATTTACACCCAAAACCCTAATAAGGTCTCTTATGCACCAACTTACGTAGTATTTTTCATACTAAGTCTCAAGTCATTCCAAGACTCTCCCAAGCTCTTACTTACAACCCACATCAACTTTTCACACGTAAGGATCATGCCCATGAAAGGTCTAGTCCCCCCATACAAACTTCCCAAACGTCCACTTTCCCGTTGTTCTTTTATTATTGATTCATGCTACCAAAACCCTAGCATGCATGTCCTAGAGGGCCATAACAAGTCACATCATCAACATCAACATCAAACATGGAACATGTCATACACATATAATACAAGGCACACACAACATACCTTATGATCCACGCTGCGCTACACAAAATAGGTTATTCATAACACATGCATAATACACATCAATATGGTATGCTCATCATTCACCCACACATTACATCGCACATAGCACAAGGCCATAGCTTCGTCCTTACCTAGGTAGGCACCGGGCTTGGAGCACGCTCCTCTAGCTCCTTAGGGTTTGGATCGGGGTCACCTATGAAAAGGGGAAAAGCTAAGTATTAGTTTCCCTCAAAGTACCGTCATCCCTTATTCTAGTTTAGGATTAGGGTTTATATTACTAAAGTGGGTATTATACAAAAACTAGGGTTTTTATCTTAAAGTTAGTGTATTAGCCATTACTAGTCAAAATGTATTTATTTTTGATACTAATTGTTACCCTTATATTGTTAAACCCATTAGTTCTAATCTTGTAGTAATAGGGTTTATGCTAACTATAGGAAAATAGTGATAGAAGTAGTAATAGTAAGAGCTAATAATAGTAATAATACTAATAAGGATGCTAATATTAGTAATAATAACAATAATAACCCTAGCAGTAATAATAACAATGACAACAACCCAGTATGGTTAGGTATTAATAATAATAACCTTAGTAAGATTATAGAGACAATAATAATAATAATAGGGTTGTTAATATTAATACTTATAAAAATAAAACTAAAGTTGAGTATAATAGAAGTTAGGGTTCCAAGGGATGTTAGTATGGTAAAAATGGTAACTTTAATATCAGAAGTCACAATATTAGAAATGATAATAATAATAAGAGTAATAATAATAGTTATAATAATAATAATAATAATAATAATAATAATAATAATAATAAGCATAATGGTATTAATATTAGTTAACTTAATAGTAACTGTATGGAAATAAATTTTAAGGCTTGGGATGAGTGGAAGACCACCTAGGGTCTGTGGTGATCCGGCGGCGGCGCGTGGCGGCGACGGCGGCGATGATGGGGGAGGAGAAGAGAGGAAAAGATGGAGGTGGTGGTTAGATGGGAGGAGAAAAGGGGGAGTTTGATGTGGGGGAGGAGACAGCAGGGAGAGGGGAGTGGAATGAGGGTGGTGGCGTGAGAAAGGTGGCGGTGCACGGTGGTAGACGTGGCGGCCGAAAGTGGAGGAGGGTGGTGGAAGATGGTGGAGGTTGGTGGAGAAGGAGGCAGGGAGTAAGGATGGTATGGGCAGGTAGGGGAGGACCTGCTGGTCACTTTGGGAGGTGGAGAGGAGGTTGATCACGGCGGAGGTGGCGGCAGAAGGTGGCGCGAGGTGGCGGGGGTGGTTTTTGGGAAAAGGATTTCGCACGGTTGTGGTGGCACGTGCGGGGTAGGAACGGGGGCAGCGACAGTTTGGTTGCGTGGAGGGTGGTGCAAGGAAGGTTTTGGTGCGTGGCGGTGGTCACGGCGGTTGCTAGAAGCGGCGGAAAGGGCGTCTGATCTGGCAGCGGCGAGGTAGGGTTTCGACAAGGTCCAAAGGGGAGGACTTGCCTTGGCCGTTCAGGGAGGGGTATTTATGGGCAATTGAGGAGGGGAAAACGACGAAGGGAAGAAGGACAGCACGCGAGGGCAGGTGCGGCAGGCCACCGTCCGGTGGTGGCAGTCGGTCGCAAGTTTGTGGTTTGACAGGCTTGTTTGGCGGTGTGCGGGAAAAGGAAAGGAAATCAGGACGCGTGAAGGGCAGGACGATTGTACTGGGTTGATTTGGGAAAGAAAGGGACGGGAATGGAAGGGAAAGGACGACCGGACGACAGGGTTGTTAGCGGCGGCAGGCTGCGAGTTGCAGGCCTGCGCGAGGAAGAAGACGACGGGCGTGGGCAGACCGACGGTCCAGGGAGAGAAAAGAAAAGGGAGAAACCGGCCGGTCGACAACGGTTATAATGTTCATAACCTCGACGCATTGTTTCGTTAATTATACGATCAAAATGCGTCGTCGTGACGTTGGCTGGCAACAGTTATAAGATTCATTAATCGCGACGCGACGCTTCGGTGGATTGACGGCCAAAACGCTGCGTTCCACGCAAGCGTTGGCCAGCGAACGACGCTGGGCCGCGGGAAGGGAGAAAGGAAGGAAGAAAGGTTGGGCCGTGGGGAGGAAGGCCCAACCGACGGGGAAAAGAGAAAAAAAAGGAAAAGAAAGAAAGGAAAAAGGAAGGAAAAGAAAAAGAAAAAGGTTTATTTAGGGTTTTGGATTTTGCATAAATTATTTAGAATATTCTTGGGCTGTTTAGAATATTAATATTTATAAAATATTAAATAAATTCCCTTATTGCTTAGTTTAGACTATTTTAGATAAATTTCTTTAACCTCCATACTAGTTAGGAAAATACCCAAATTTTCTTTCAATTAAATTCTTTATTATTTCCCTCTAATTTACCTTAATTAATTTTCTACATTTTAAGTAAATAAATTTATATGTTTAATTTCCCTACTAATTCCTTATTTGGCTATAATTTTGGAAATTAGGATTTTGGGGTATTTCAGCACTTCACCACCCCAACACCGTCCAAGCCACCCCGCAACTCCACCTTCCTCCTCTCTTCTTTTTCTCCCGGTTTTTCACCCTTCTCGACAACCCCCCTGCAACCCCACTGTTAGGCATCGTCCGACCACCTCTACCGCCACCCAAACCACTGATCTCCTCCCTGCAACCTCCTCTACCACCCCCATACCTTATTTTCTTGAAACCAGCCCCTATACCCCTTCATTTTTCCCTCCTATTTTCCTTCCTTCTCAGGCCCTCTACCTTGACCCACCTTGGCAACCAACTTCACCACCTCGCCGCCGCCACATCCACCACCCTTGGCCGCCAACAGCCCATCCCCAGCATCCACCTCCACCCTTCTTCACTCCCGCACCACTCCCTTGCCTTGAAATCTCCCCCATCTATATTCTTTTCTAGCCTAAAGACCCCAACCCGAAAATAGCCATTTTACTTTCCATCACCCCTCTTCGAGCCTTTCCTCCTTTTATTTTTTCATGCAGCTCATGCTGCATATGCAGCATGAGTTCCTGCATTTATTGGCCATTTTTATTAAAAAACTTTAAGGTATGATAGTATTTAAATTAATTATTTCCTTAAGTAAAATATATAAAGTTTTATATCTTGATTTTCTTATTTCTAATAAATATTGATATTATTCTTAGGTATTGGTTTTTCTAATCAAAGCTTGAATCTTTAACCGGAATACCGGTAAGATTCAATTTTGATGGAATTAAGGTAATCTTTAAACCCATATTAAACGTATGGATAAACGTATGTTTACACATTAAGATTTTTAATATGTTATTATGTTTGATATATGGTTGTTAGTATATTTTATATGTTGGCTTGTATTGTTTAATAAAAAGGAAAGTATTCCCTTTTATGTGCTATGTGTGGAAATATTGCTTAAGGAAAGAGTTTGGTTGTTAATGGAAGCATTAAGTACCTATCCTTGTTATTTTATGTTATTGTGACCATTAATGCATGAATAATATTATTATTAGCCATAGGGGCATTTTAGTAATATTCCTTGTGCTAGATTATGGCCTAATATGTGTGGGGTGCTAATATGTACTATGTTAAAATAAATTGGTTGGTGGAGTTGGATATTGTTAATGGAGTATTAATATTATTATTCCATGTAGTAATGTTAAATTAATAAAAGTGGTGTAATAAAGGGGGTAAAGTAGTAATTTTGAAGGCAAAAGGGCAATATGGTAATTTAAAAAGTAAAAAGGGGTATTGTGGTAATTTTAGAAGTTAGGGGTATTATGGTAAGTTATGAAGTAAAGGGGAAAATGAAATTTTATGAGTAAAGGGGTATTATGGTAATTTTGGGAGTAAAGGGGTAATATGGTAATTTTAGAAAAGAAGGGCCAAAGGGTAATTTGTAAGAAAAGATAAAAATGGTAATTTTGGATGTAAAAGGGTAAAATAGTAATTTGTAAAGTAAAAGGGGGTGTCATGGTAATTTTATAAGTAAAATGGTATTGTGGTAATTTTATAAATAAAAGGATATTATGGTAATTTGGAAGTAAGGGGTAGAAGGGTAATTTTGTAAATTAAAAGGATATTTATGGCAAACTTGGGAGTAAGGGGTAACTTGGTAATGATGATAACGACGAAGGATAAATTGGTATTTAAACTATAATTATAGAAGGGCAATTGGATAATTATAATAGAAAAGGGAAATTTGGTAAATTAACCAGCAAAAGGGTATTATGGTAATTTTAATAATGGAGAAGGGCAATATAGTAACTATAAAAATGGAGGAGTGATAAATTGGTAATTATAATTATGAGGAAGTGTAAATTGGTAATTATAATTATGAAAAATGATAAATTAATAATTATAATAATGGAGAAGGGTAATATAGTAACTATAAAAATGGAGGAGGGATAAATTAGTAATTATAATTATGGGGAAGTGTAAATTGGTAAATATAATTATGGAGAAGTGCAAATTGGTAATTATAATTATGGAGAAGGATAAATTGGTAATTATAATTATGAAAAATGGTAAATTAATAATTATAATAATGGAGAAGGGTAAAACGGTATTTATAATAATTGAAAAGGGTAAAATGGCGATTATAATAATTGAGAGGGGTAAAATGGTAATTATGATGAAGAAGAAGGGCAATTTGGTAATTATCCAAATAAAGGGGTAATTAGGTAATTTAACTGACTAATGGGTAAAATGGTAATTATTTAACCAACTAAAGGGGCAAAATAGTAATCATGATAATGAAGGAGGGTAATTTGGTAATTTATCCAACTCAAGGGCAATTTAGTAATTATAATAAAGGAGAAGGGTAATTTGGTAATCTAAACAACCAAAAAGGGAAATATGTTAAGGTTAATAATTATGAAGGGTGAATGGTGATTTAAAAAGTGTAGGAGATAACTTAGTAACATAAATCGAGTATGGGATAATTTGATAATTATGCAACCTTAAGGGTAATATGGTAATTGTCAAGTAAGAAAGGAATGACTTAGCAATTATATAATTAAGGGGTAAATGAGTAAATTGTACCTATCATGTCGTTGTGATTGTGGAATTTCATAATATGACTCAAATAACGTTGTTTAGCAAGGTAAGATTATTTGACAATTAGTAAGTATCCCGAGAACGAATCCTAATTCGGAATTATATGAGATTATGATGGCCTTAACGATTTCTCTGTGCTATCTTGGATAACCACCTGAATAAGAAATGACTAATGATATCAGAACAATTAAAAGTGAATAAGTATCTGATTATTGTGCTTTTCATGATCACCTTAATTAAGACTCTAATACTTAAAGTGAAAGACCTCGAGATCGGGAATGGTGGTCCTTTAGGGGTCGCTACCCTAAAGACTTGGTTTAACCCACGATTATTCTTCTATTTACTGGTAAGCCTTTATGCCCCAGTCAGACCCTATATCTTACTCTATTTAGCTCTACGAACCTAGTTAGGGGGTATGCATACTTATGGATTAGGTGTCCTTGTCGATAGGGTACTGGGTAGTTTTATGCACCAGTACGACCAGGGTACCATTGCGTCCCTGGGTTCGTGGTTGAAGGGTACTAAGTAGCTGGTATGCACCAATACGACCGGGTACGATTGGTGTACCTTGTGTCCCGGGTTCTTGATCTCCCATCAGAGGAAAATAAATGGATTTGTTGTGCTGATTAAAGAAAGGAAAAATACTAATCATTAAAGTGAAAGATTATGAGCCGGGCCTAGTTGGATTATGATATTGATTACCGATCTACCGGTTATAATAGTGGCCCAGGAGCATGTTGCCTTGGTAAGTGATTATGAGTACTGATCCACCGAATATAATAGTGGTCCAGGAGCGTGTTACCTTGGCAAGTGATTATGAGTACCGATCCACCGGACATAATAGTGGCCAAGGAGTGTGTTGCCCTGGATGATGTTGATATATATATTCCGATCCACCGGCAATAATAGTGGGGGTCCTGAGCTCAATAAAATCAGTCATGGATGTGAATAAAGTTATGGAAAAATACTAATCACTTACAGTGGAACACCATATGAGTCGTGGCTAGATTGGTCCACCGGTGAATAATAGTGGCCAGGAGCGTTTTGCCCTGGAGACCGATCCACCGGCATATAATAGTGGTTAGGTTCATTCCGCCCTATAAGTGACCGATCCACCAGCTATAATAGTGGGGTTCCCGCACTCACATGGATATAAAATATGAGAGTTGATTGAATAATGATGGACTAATGGCTTAAGGCCCGAATGTATTGATTTTGCACTATGACATGGCTTAAGGCTCGAAAGTATCGATTGTTCATAACGACCTATTGATATCTGATGTGATTGTTAATCATGTGAATGTTATATGTACACATCTTATTATACATGTATATAGCTTTGCATCATGTGTGACATTGCGGGCCTACTTTTAAGTGTGATTTTAAAGGGTTATTCAATACCGTAGTACTGAAGGGTTCCCTTTGTAGGGCCCTTAACTATTCAATGGGTAGTATCCCTTGCAGGTCTTTTCAGGTGCTACTCAAGTGGGCAACGAGAAAGAGAGTAAGGATTATCCAGACTTTTAGGGTTCTCCCTTTGCTTTTACTTTCTGGTTTAAATGTAATTCTTGTTCTTGTAAGCACCACTAGTGGATTCTAATTTTGGAAAGTGTATTGTGCTACTCTGATATAAACATATTTTGGAAATCTAGCAAAGTGTATCTCATTCCTTTAGCATTAGCACTTGGTACTGGAATGGTATTAGTGAACCAGTTTGGTACTAAGTGTGGTGGTAATATCCCCGAAATTCACCGTTTTATATTTTGCTTCCGCTATTTGTTTTAAAGAAAATGAAATTTTTCAGTAGTGAATTTTGGGGGTGTTACAGTCACTTATTAGTTAGGACACTTGGATTTGTAGTGGCTAAACTTGAGGCTTTTTGTGCATCTAAATTGGTAATTGTCATCAAAATTAATACCTTTATTTTTTTTCTTTTTTTGTGTGGGTAATGGTCAAATGGTGGAATAATTTTGTTATGGTGTTTGAAGGCCGTTCGAATGGTGGTTGGATGGTGGAATTTTTTTTTTGTGGTGCTTAATGGTGGTAAGGAGGCTGAATGATGGTGGTGTGGTAGTGGTTGAATGTAGGGCTGGAAGTGGTTAATAAGTGTGCATAATTTGAGAAGAAAAAGACTTAATTTATCAACTTTGAGCTTTGATACCAATTTGATGTATATTATTGCTAAATAAATTGGGTCATGCTAAGTAATGATGATGGAATTTTGGTGAATTCCAACAAATTTGAAATTTAGAATGGGGATGAAGGGATATTAGATAGAAAATTAGTCTTGAGAGCCCTCTAAAACTAAGTACTTACCCTTAGGTAACTAAGATTTTAACACTTGAAAAAAAATTATATAAGATTTTTAGGAAATAAAAAAAAATCTATGCACTAAGCTTTGAGTGGTGTAGAGTTTCACCTCTCATGGCTAATTTAAAGTCTTCAATGTGTTCATTCATTTCAACTCTTGACCCATATATAGAGTGTAAGTGGCTGAGAAAAATTACAACTAACCCTTAGGTAACTATATAGGTTACAAACTTAACCATAAATGGTTCTAATACAAGCTAACTATGACTAGTAAAGGCTAACACAAACATAGCTAGTACATTTAGCTTACATGCTAATATTAGGACCTAGGAAATGCAAATTACAAGAATGGAAACTCTAGTATACTACTTTAACTCATTATTAACCAAATAAAGAAATTAACATCTTCCCATGCTTCTTAAGGCTGATTGCATAGCTGGGAAATTAGGCCACTTGGACTCCTTAATTTGTACTAATTAGGTTCTTAGAAATTACAAGAATATACCTTAACTCTAGCTGCATAAATTTATGATTAAAAGGAACCTTATCTTCTTGGTTTTTCTTTTTTGAAACTAAGACTTAGAAAGTAGCATGTTGTATGTGAGGATTTTACCCATACTTAGCTTGTTCTAAGGCCCTGTCTTGGGGATTTAGAGCTGGTCTTTAGCCTATTAGGCTAAGTTTAAGGTTTAAAGTTCTAACCATAATTTTTTCAAATTATTCCTTTAATCAGCTGGTACTTTTGGTGTTCGTTAATGTGGGTGATTGAATAGATATACTAAAAGTTCTTGCATGTGTGGCTGATCATCCCTACATCTTAGGCCTATTTTATGCTTCATTTCTCACCTTATTTCATGGAATAATATATCTAGGAAATTAGGGTTGTTGATGGCATTTTGTGACTGGAGAAAAGCCATGAAAAGGGGGAGAAAAATAAGGGTTGCTGCTTTTTTTTATGACTAGGGGGAGCTACGAAAAAGGGGGAATCATAGGGTTGACTAATTCAGCAAATTAGGCTCCCATAGGTTGGTGTTTATGTGAGATTTTACATGGGTGTGCACAGAAAATTATTCATCATAAATTATGTTACAAACCTCCCTCTTGTCGTGACCCAAAAAATCCTAAATGGTGGTTGTTCTAAGCTGGTTTTGCTGCTGGATGGCGAGCATTGAAAATGATGAGTTAGGTGGTTGAATGGCCTGGCTTAGTAGCTCCCAATTTGTTTTTTTTGATACGAATCAAAGTAGGCAAGTGTTGATAATGAATTTTTGGATGATCTTCAATTGAATTTGAAGTTGTAAAGGAAGGATTAATGCACAGTATTTATGATGCTATGATGGATGGTAATGATCTTCAATCAAGAACTCAATGGGATTATTTAACTTTGAATGATTCGGTTGAATGCATTCAAAGTCTTCTATTTAGGATACTACTCCGAGAAATTCCTATCTAGAATTCAATCTCAAAGAGAAGGTACTCAAGTGTTAAACTCGTAGGTTTTTATTACTCAAATCAAGGCTTAGATACAATGACTTAGGGTAGGTATTTATAGGACTCTTAACAACTAATTAGCCAATTAACTACGTAGAGTTAGTAAGAAACTAGCCGTTAGGAACCTTTAAATAACCAATAGGATTAATTTAGCTAATGCAAGGTAAGCTTAAAAAACCTAAATTATGCTTCCATAATCCCTAACCCTAGTCATAAGTAATTAATATCATCATTTAATGACAATCATTACAAAGCATTACAACCGACTATGGTACATACATGAAATAGCAACAAAATCCTAATTTACATGAAATATATCCTAGGGTTTACAACAAGTCTAATATAACTAATGAGGTCATCATATCAAGCTTTTTGCATTGTCGTCCCATTTATGCCATAGCTTTGCATGCATTGTACACTTTAGGTATCTTTATGTATCATGATGTCTTCTAATGTCAAATGTCTTCACCTTGAAAATATGTAACATACCTGCAAGAACATCTTAAAATCTTTTCAATATCAATGGTAGAAGTATTATTAAGGATGTTTAAGATGATCTACTCCATTATTAGAAATGCCAATTCCTCATTATTTTGAGGATCTCTATTCTTCTTTCTTTCTTCTTCTTCCTTTTCCCCGGCACCAAAACCCGACCATCTTTGCCATCTCCGGACGCCCCACCTGCAACCCTCTCCCCTATTGATCTCCTTATATATATATATATCTCCATTTTTCCTACCCACCTCGGCCCCACCACCTCTCCCTCTCCTTACCCATGCCCCTCTTTTCTCCTCCCTGTCCCCGCCATTCCCATGCCCCTACCACCCTACTGCTGCCCTACAGAACCCCTTGTCCCCTCCTTTCTCTTCCTCTTCTTTTTCTTCTTCCCTCCCTATCTCATTCTGCCATTTTTTGAGCCTCCCATGCCTTCCCCGACCTTCTTTCTCTTCCTTTCTTCTCCTCCCATCGCCCTCCCTATTTTGCTTTACCGCCCCTGTTCCACTGCTGCCACCGCCGCACTAGCCACCTACACCACTGTAACACCCCCAAATTTCACTCCTGAAATTTTTTTTTGAAAGAATAAGGCGGAAGCTAGGAGCGAATTTGGAAAATGTTACCGCCACATCTAACACAAGATACATGTCAACCATCTATCTCATGTTAGATGCAAGGCTAAAACCTGTCAAACAATTAAATCCAAATTTTAAAAGCATGACAGCGTTACGAGAAATTAAAAGTCAATTACAAAACCCATGGAAATTTAAAGACAACACTTGTAACTTCCAAAGATGAATACAATTAAATAAAACAAATCCCGAAGGATAAATATCCGGATCGCCTACTCACTCAAGTCAAGTCTTCCACCCCAAAATAGTATCCGATCTTAAACCTGCACAAGAGGTCTGCTCCCCACCATCAGTGGATCATCATAGGACCCATTCAACCAAGGTAGTATCAGTACGGGTCCAATACTGAGTAAGTCCTACTACCCTACCTTATGGAAGAGACGTAAACTATAACATCAAGTGCACATTAGATTATGATACAATACGTTAATACAATATTACGCATACTCAAACCCACATCACAAGTCCTACCCTGCACATATAATAACATGCGAAACATATGTAATATCTTAAACCGATAAAAGATTCAGATAAACCAACCAGGCATTTATGGATAATGTTAAACCAACCAACCAGACATAATTAGACAATGTCAAACCAAACCAAGCCGAATCGGGCATTTATCAAACGGGCATTTATGGGCAATGTCGAACCAAACCAATTGGGCATTTAGCCTCACGGACATTACTTAGGGACATGTCCAGCCCCAGTTGAGTAGACTCATTCTTTAGATCTTTGGTAAATATAATCGATTCACATCATAGTCTTTATTGATTCATGTGAGTGCTGGAACCCCACTATTATAGCCGGTGGACCGGAAATCATGCAGGGCAAAACGTGCATGGCCACTATTATAGCCGGTGGACCGGTCATGCAGGGCAGAACGCTCCTGGCCACTATTATTCGCCGGTGGACTGGTCTGGCCCCAACTCACATGATGTTTCACTATAATTACTTTGTGTCTTTCCCATGTCTTAACGTTATTACGTTCGGTTTGTTGAGCACAGAATCCCCCACTACTATAGCCGGTGGACCGGAAATCATGTAGGGCAAAACGTGCCTGGCCACTATTATAGCCGGTGGACCGGTCATGTAGGGCACCTCGGCCCTAACCACTACTATTCGCCGGTGGACCGGTCTGGGTCCGGCTCAACATATTCCTCTTTAAGTAATTAGTGTCTTAACATATCTTATTTGAAAGTATTTTACCCTTGACATGCATGACTAACTATATCCACACTTATCCTCCGAGGAGGACCCGTCCCATATCTTGGGACTCCTGCACCCCTTATCACACCTCGATATCCATTCCCTTTTATGCTTACACATAATGAAAACCAACTCCTAAGGGTGTGGATTAAGGCCCAACACCTCATGACATTCACTCCACATGCTATCTCCCTCTAGGGTTTTCCCTTGGAAACCCTAATTGGACCTAGGTGGGCCAACTTTCTCTCAATTACACTACCATTACTCCATTTATCATCCCACACCTCATCTCATTTAGATCCAATCCCAAATCATATCGCTTTACTTCTCGATTTCACATATGACCGAAAAACCCTAGTTGGCCACTTCAACCCTGGCACCTTTCTTCCCCCACAAGTAACCTCTCCTTTTAACCCCATATTTCTTCTCTCCCAAAACACCCATAATCATTCCTTATAAAATAAACTCTCACTCTCAACCCGTACTCCACTCTCCCTTAATCATCTTTACTTCCACATTTTACCGATTAATACTTTCTTCCAAAACCCTAATCGGGTCCCTTATACACCCTTACACCAACCTACGTATTATTTTTCATCCTAAGTCTCCAAACACTCCACAGCTCTCCCTTTAGCTTATTTACACCTTAATACAAATTTTCTCATGTCACGATCATCCCCATGCAAGTTTTATCCCCCCCCCCCCCCCATGCAAACTCTCGAAGTTCCCATGCAAACCCTAAAATTTCCATGCATAGTTCTCATCTCTTATTCATTTTGGTCAACCTCATACCCCCTTTAGCAACTCACTTCCCATTTATTTCTTTTATCCTTTCATCTCCGTGTCATAATAATAATTACCCTAACATGCATGTCCTAGAGGGTCACATCATGTCACAACACATTATAATCACCACATACGGATATCACATTCATGTCATAAGAAAAACACATACCACATACCTTAACTCCAAGCTGTGCTACGCATAAAACGCGTTAAGGACAAACATGTGATACACAACAGGACATGGTATATATATACGAAGCATCCAAGGAAAGTAGATCACATATCACACAAGCGGCCTTAGCCGGGCCCTTGTGAAACACCCATAAGTGGAGGTAAGTAGAAACTTACGTGGATCCGAAGCTAGCTAAGCGAGATAAGAGGGAGAGAGATCACTAGCTCGTGGATCCACGAGAAAGCTTTCCTAGATCTGATAGAAATCAAAAACTAAGTTAGAAACTATTCTATCAATCAATAATTCACATATTCTAATTAAATAAACCCGAACAACACAAATGATCTTTCTTAGAAAACGTGTCCAAAACTTAGAACTTAAAAGCATAGCTTTATTAAGATTTAAGGTTAAAACTAAATCAAAACAGATTAATACAAATATCACTTGGGACATTTCAACTTAATTTGGAAAGCGCGAGAAAGAATAATCGATCATAAGTTAATTTATCGAAAATAACTTATTTATTAGGTTTTACAACTAAATAGGTAACCCAACAATTTATATAGAACCAAATCCAAACCGATTAGGTCAAAACAGAATTTAAATGGTTTAAAACCCAAAGATAGAATTCGATTAGATAAAATACACATAGAAAAATCAATTTTATAAAATCGTCCCCGAAAATTAGGGTTTTAAAGCCCGTGACACAAACTCAAGTAATTCAATTTAATTAATTAAAATTAAAGGTATTAGAAAGCAATTAATACCATTTCAACTATTTCTACACATTCAATTTTAGAAAACAACAATACAAGTAATCAATTTCATAATTTCACTTGAAATTTAGGGTTTTAGGCCCGAAAATACAATTTGTTAAAATTTTATAAACTTAATCAAATTGAATGTTTGGAAATGCAATTAAACACATTTTATAACATATCAAATAATCAATTGTTCAAAACCAATAAAAGAAATACGCAATTTAGCACAATTAGGGTTTTTGAGCCCGAAACGCAAATCCCATCAATTCTTGCCAAAACATATCAATTGACGGTTCGAAAAATGTAATTAAACATATTATAATGTAATTTACATAGTCAATTGAATAAAATAACCCGATTACCCAAACCAATTTAAACCCGCGGGAGTTTTGACCTAAAAATCCAGTTTCGATCAATTACGCACAATTTTCCCAAATCAACACTTCCAATATAAAATTAAATACATTTTAAACAATATTATAAAATCAATTGAGCAGAACAGCTCAATTATACGACCCAATTTCTTTACACCCAAAATTTTACCTAGGAATCAAATTCGGTTAAAACCTACATATTTTTCTCAAATTGACGGTTCCAAGATGAAATTGGATACATTTTAAAACATATTGTATAATCAATTTGTCCAAAATCACCAAATCAGACGAATCCGAAAAATTTGGGCATAACCCGGCCAAAAATCCAAATTTTCCAAAATCTCAACATAACCATACAATTGATATATCCAAATCAATCTTATAGCACATATATACAAAATCAAACAATCAATTTAGCTTTTTACAAGCTAAATCACATTCAATTAATCAAATTCATGTTAGGGTTTTCAGAAAATTATACCAAACGAAAAACCGAAAAATTGGGGAAAAGGAAGGTCGGGGAAGCTTCGTCGGGATATAGGAACAGCTTGCCGGTGGTCGGCGATGCTTGCCGTGGCCGGACGGTGGCTTGTCGCTGCTGTAGCTGCTCCCGCGCTGCCGCTGGTGGTTGCTGCTACAGCTGCGGTTGAGCTAGCAGCTGTAGCTGCTGCCGTGCACTTCAGTTGGCTGTTACGCTACTCACGGTTGGAGCTTTGGCTGCGGCTGTTTGTAGTGGCGGCCGGTGGAGAAGGAGGTGGCTAGGAAGTTAGGGTTTGCGAACAGAGACAAGGCGCAGGCGGCAAGGGATCAGGGACTGTTGGGGAAAAGAAGAGAAGAGAAAGGAAGAAAGGAAAAGGGAAAAGGAAGAGAGGGGGGACGGGGCACTAACTGGGTTTGGTCTGTGTTTTTTTTTTAAATACAAGTATCAAATAAAATATTAAATATCAAAATTTTGTTTTGGAAGAATTTTATCTAAAATTTATTTCGAAAGGATCTGAAGGCTTAAAATTAATAAAAAGCTATATAAAGAATTTCGAAAACAGTTTTCGAAGAATTTAGCAACGAACGGAAAAATTTATATTATTTACGGAAATATATTATAAGACCTCAAAAAACTTATTTAAAAGTATGTAATGAAATATTTAAGTCAAATTTGAATAACCGAGACTAATTTAAATAATTTCCGAAATCAATTTTTCGTATATCAAAAAGCGTAAAACAGAAGAAGGTTAATTCTGGAAAGAAATTCATAAATAATTTCCTAAAAACCTTTTTAAATTTTAAACTTTCATAAAATATTAACGATTTCCGAAAACGAATAAATTTAAAGTCAGAAATATTTTCTATGGATAAAATTATTAAGATAAATTTAACTATTTAAACAGAAATTCTATAATTTACATAATATATTTCGTCAACGAAATATAATTTCAAAATAATGCCATAATCACATGACGAAGTTATAATTGAAAACGAATTTGAAATATTAAAAATCAAAATACGAGAAAGAACGGGAATATATATTTTTAACCGAGACTCGAACTCATAAGAATATAATAAAATCATTGTCGTTAACGAATTTATCTAGAATGGTTTGCAACGACAACAATTAATTAAATTCAAATATGAATTCGAAATCGTCGATAAATCCATAAAACGAATCAAAATTAAAATAATTAAATATTTGCATCAAATTACATTAATCAAATAATTAAACTTAATAATTTGAATTTTAAAAAATATGAGGTATTACACACCCCTGCCACCCTCTACCTCACCCCTTAACCATCACAACACCCCTCGAGCCACCCTGCAGCCTTCTTCCTCCCCTCTTCTTTTTCTCTCCTTTTTCTCCCTTCTTGATAGCCACCCTACACTGCCTCGTTCCGCCACCTAAGCCACCAAACCAACCCCTACAACCTACTCTACCACCCCCATACCCCCTTTGTCTGAAACAATCAATTACAGAACTTCATTTTCTCCCTCCCTTTTCCTTCCTTCTCAGCCCCTCCATCTCGACTCACCTCGCTAGCCCCCTTTGCAACCTCAATGTTGCCGTCGCCGTCGCCACCCTTAGCTGCAGTCAACCCATCCCCAACCACCACCTACACCCCCGCTCCACCTCTGCACCCTTCCTTTGCCTTAAATCCTCCCTTACATGCCCTCTTTCCTAGCCCCAAATCCCTAACCCAAAAAAAAAATCCCATTTTTCCCTTCCTTTCACCCAACTTTGAACCTCTCTCCTTTTATTTTGCATGTAGCTCATGTTGCATGAGCAGTATAAGCTGTTGCATGCTTGGGTATGTTTTGTTTAATAAATTTTAAGGTATAATAATATTATAATTTAAGTATTTGATTACTTAAGAGTTACAAATTCTTATGCTTTGATTTTTCTTATTTCTAATATAATAATATTGATATTATTTTTAGGTATTAGTTTTGCTAATCAAAGCTTGAACCTTTAACTGGAATACCAATAAGGTTCATTTTTGCGGGAATTAAGGTAACTGTTAAACCCACTTTAACGCACAGATTAATGTATACTAGCACATTAGGGTTTAATATGTTGATATATGTTGTTTAATATAATATATGTAGTTCTTGTGTTGATTGATAACAAGGAAGCATCTTAGATTATATGCTATGTATGGAAACATTGCTTAAGGTAAGAGTTTGGTTATTAATGAAAACGTTAAGTATTTATCCATATTGTATTATGCTTTTGTGATCTTTAATGCATGGTTAATATTATTGAGAGCCCTAGGGGTATTTTAGTAATATATCATGTGCAAGCCTAATATGTGTGGGTGCTAATAAGTATTATATTAAATATAATAGTAGGGGAGTTGAATAATGAGAATGGGGTATTAATACTAATATTTCATGTGGTGATAATAATTTAATATAAGTAGAGTAATAAGGGGCAAAATGGTAATTCATAAGTAGAAAGGATAAAATGGTAAATTTGTAAGTAAGGGGTTAAATGGTAATTTTGGAGGTAAGGGTAAAATATTAATTTGGAAGTAAAAAGGGTAAATTGGTAATTTTGGAGGTAAAGGGTAAAATGGTAATTTTATAATTACGAGGCAAAATGGTAATTTTGTAATTAAAGGGTAAAATGGTAATTTTATAATTAAAGGAAAAAATGGTAATTTCTTAATTAAAGGGCAAAATGGTAATTTTGGATGTAATGGAGAAAATTGGTAATTTTATAAGTGAAAGTGTGTTATGGTAAATTTTGGAAGTTATGGGGTAAAATGGTAATTTTGGAAGTAAAGGACAAAGTGGTAATTTTGTAAATAAAAGGGTAAAGTAGAAATTGGAAAGGGGTAACTTAGCAATTATGATAATGGAGAAGGGTGGTAATTTAACCAACTAAGGAGTAATTTGGTAATTATGATAATCGAGAAGGGCAATTTGGTAATTTAACCAAATAAAGGGTAATTTGGTGATTTTGATAATGGAGAAGGGTAGTTTAGTAATTATAATAATGGAGAAGGGTAATTTGACCAACAAAAGGGCAATTTGTTAATTATAATAAAGGAAAAGGTCAAATGGGTAATCTAACCAACCAAATGGAAAATATGTTAAGTGTAACAATTATGAAGGGTAGTCAGTGACCTAATAAGTATGGGAGATAACTTGGTAACCTAAATCGAGTAAGGGGTAATTTGGTAATTATGCAACAAGGAGGGTAATATGGTAATTTATCAAGTAAGGAAGGGATGGCTTAGCAATTATATAAGTAAGGGGTAAATGAGTAATTTGTATCTAACATATCGTTGTGATTATGAAATTTTCGTAATATGACTCAAATAACTATAAATAGCAAGACAAGAGTATTTAATAATTAGTGAGTATCATGAGAACAAATCCTAATTCGGCATTAGATGAGATTATGATGGCCTTAATGATTCCTCTGTATTACCTTGGATAACCATTTGAATAAGAAATATCTAACGATATCAGAATAATTGAAAGTGAATAAGTATCTGATTGTTGTGCCTTTGTGATCACCTTAATTAAAACACTAATACTTAAAGTGAAAGACCTCGAGATCGGGAATGGTGGCTCTTTAGGGGTTGCTACCCTAAAGACGTGGTTTAGCCCACGGTTATTCTACTATTTACTGGTGTCCCTTTGTGCCCCAGCAAGGCCCTATATTTTACTCTATTTAGCTCTACGGACCTATTTAGGGGGTATGCATACTTATGGATTAGGTGTCCTTGTCGGTAGGGCACTGAGTTAGCTTTATGCACTAGTACGAGAAGGGTACGTTTGTGTCCCTGAGTTGATAGTTGAAGGGTACTGTGTAGTTTTTATGTACCAATGTGACCAGTGTACCTTTGTGTCCTAGGATCTTGATCTCTCTATCAAGGCAAATAAATGGAATTATTGTTCTGATTAAAAAGGGAAAGCACTAATCGTGAAAGTGAAATATTGATGAGTCGGGCCCAGTTGAATGATACTATGAGTACCGATCAACCAGATATAATAGTGGCATAGGAGGTTTTGCCCTGGATGATGTATATCTATATTCCGATCCACCGACTATAATAGTAGGGGTCTCCAACTCAATAAAATTGATTTGGTTGTGAATATATTATGAAAAAATACTAATCACTTATAGTGGAACACCCTGTGAGACGAGGTTAGACCGGTCCATTGGTGAATAATAGTGGACAGGAGCGTTCTACCCTGGTGACCGATCCACCGGTAATAATAGTGGTCAGGAGTGTTCTGCCTTGTATGTACTCCGGTTCACCAGTTATATAATGGGGTTCCCGCACTCACACAGATATTTATAATCCGATATGATTGATAATGATGGACTAAGGGCTGAAGGCTCAGAAGTATCGATTGTTCTTTATGTCCTATTAATATCTAATTGATTTATTAAGTATGTGAATGCATGAATGTGGATATTAAGTATTTACCTTTAATTATGTACGTATATAGTATCATGTGTTGCATTATGGGCCTACTGTTAAGTGAGTTTTTAAGGGGCTACTCAGTATTGTAGTAGTGAAGGGTTCCATTCATGGGGCCCGTACCTATTCAATGGGTAGTGCCCCTTGCAGGTCCTTTTCAGGTTCTATTCAAGTGGGCTCTCAAGAATGAGCGTAAGGTACTATACAGAATATCCTAGGGTTGTACTCTTTCTCTTTTAAAATTCATGGTTTCAATATATTTGTTGATTTGTAACCATCACCGGTGGATTCTATTCTCGTAAATTGTTTAACAGGCAACTCTGATTTAATTATGTTTGAGTTTTTCATAAGTTGTACTTTTCTCTTTTATCCTTAGCATTTGGTATTTGAACGATAGGAGTGAACCATTCTGGTACTAAGTGTGGTGGTAATATCCCCAAAATTCACAATTTTGTTATTTTGCTTCCGCTGATTGCTAAAATAAAACAAAATTTTTCGGTAGTGAATTTTGAGGGTGTTACAAAATGGATCGATTGGCTCCTAGAACAGTCATCTGGTTGACTCAACCCATCGGTTGGTGGGCCTATAGGAACCTTGGCCTTTCTCTCTACTTAAACCCATCGATTGGTTGGATAGAGCCGATTAACTAATCTATGAACAATTGATTGGTTTACCCAAACTAATTGACCAATTTGAGGAAAGCTTGGCTTGGTTGAGCCAAACTAATTGACTGGTTAGCCCGAATCTATCGATTGGTTAGTGCAACCGATCAACTTATTAGGCTAGATCAACTAATTGGTATAGCTTGGTTGTGTGGTTTTGTTATTCTTGGCTTAGATATACTTTGAGATTGTGCATGGGGTATTTATATGACTATTTAATTGTGACACCCCCAAAATTACAATTGAAAATTTTTGTTTAATTAAAACAAACACCATCATGGGGGTACTATTGTCGTGATCAGCACAAGCCTGACCCCATGTCCAGTCTCGTATCAACCACAAAGCTACATATAATTTCATAAGAGCATTAAGCATACTTAAACAGGGATCTATGAAAAACTAAAATATTCATAACACAGAAATCAAAGTGTGCATTAAAAGTCATTAAAACCCAATAGAGTACATAATTAGGGTTCCCAAAGGGATAAAATATACAGTACGGTATAATAAAACTGAAAGAAATCAAATCATAAGTAAAATGAAGTAAAAGAGAGTCCAGCCAACATCGCTCCTGGGCCCCCGTACTAAGTCCACTAATCAACTTTTAGTCTTGCTTGATGTTTCATAAGTATCATAGGCATAGAAGATGGCATCTCCTAGATCCATAAACTTAGCAGTCCCCTTTGCTCATGGGAATGAGCAACACCCATGAAACGGATGGTCAGTACGCTACATATTGAGTAAGGTAACCATGACTTGTAGGAATGAGAAATCCCATACAATGGGTGGTCAGTGCGCTGTGTATTAAGTAAGGTAACCATGCAAAAAATTCCATACATATAAAGGCATCTAATATAAGCATGATCATACAGTTAAACATACAAGCAATTTAGATTGTAGTGGCCGTATTACAATCCAATTAAACTCATTCATTAGATCTCTAGTCAATATGCTCATTTCATGTCATGCTCTTTATAAGTCCATGGGAGTATGGGAACCCCACTATTATAGCCGGCAGATCAGAGACGTATAGGGTAGAACACACCTAATCACTATTATATGTCAGTGGATCAGTCTCCAAGGTAAGACGCTCCTGGCCATTATTATGCTGGTAGATCAATCTGGCCTAGACTCTTATGGTGTTTAACTATAAGTATTTAGTGTCTTTTTCATAACTTAAGGTTTGGCTTATTGAGCTCGGGATCCCCCATTATTATAGCCGGTGGATTAAAACATACAGGGTAGAATGCACCTAACCACTATTATATGCTGGTCGATTGGTCTCTAGGGTACCTCGACACCTAGCTACTATTATACCGGTGGATTGGTCTGGGCCTAGCTCAATAATTTTTCACTTTAAATTATTAGTATCTTGACTGTGTCTTATTTAATATACATTTTCACACTAGACTTGCATTTTCTTTAGACTACCCATTCACACAATTCGTCTACTCCCATTCCCTTGAGAGGGTCTATCCCATATCTTGGGACTCCTAAGCCTCCCAATACATCTAGACATCCTTTCCCTCTTCTCTTTACTTATCATGGATACCCAACTCTTCAGTGTGTGGGTCGAGGCCCACGTCCCTATTCCATCTAAGGTTAGCTCACTATTGCCCTTTAGGTTTTTCTTTCGAAAAAACCTAATTTGGCCTATATAGCCCAATCTTTTCTCTAACCCACACAACTCATGCTCCTCTATTCCCAAATCATCCTCACACTTAGGTTCAACCGCAAACATTTCACCTTACTTCCAATTTTACATATTTTACCATGAAACCCTAGTTGGCTACCCCAAACCCTAGCCAAGTTCCACATACATCTTTATACCAACCTACGCATTATTTTCCGCCCAAAGACTCCAATCACCTCAACAACTCTCCCCTTACCTTACTTACACCCTAAGACAACTCTTCACACGTAAGGATCATCCCCATGCAACCACCATTCATCCCATGAAAGATCCACTCCACTATCTTATATTGTCCATATTTCCCTTTTTTGGTCATGAGATAATTAGGTTGTTCTCATCCCCCTTTACTTAACTCATTCCTCCTTTTTTCCCTTTTTATCCCTTTCACCCCATACCATCTCACTAAACCATTCTAGCATGTGTGTCCTAGAGGGTCATCTCATATTATACTGCAAGCACAACATACACATCATTTTACACATGCAATAAGGAAGTCACATAAACATACCTTAACTCCACATTGTGCTACAAGTAAGTAGTCGCATAATACACAATAGGCTTGGAGCATGCTCTTATGCCTCCTTAAGGTTTTGACTTGATTCACCTATAAGAAGAAAATACTAAGGATTAACTTTTCTCTAACCAATATTATCATTATTTCCTACTTTACCCTAATCATAACCTAGTATTAGGGTTAATAATAATAATAATAGCAGTTTTATGAGTAAAAGTAAGGGTATTATTCTCAAAGTAGCTAATCACACTATTACTAGTCAAAATAGTCTTGGTAGTTATATTGGTGATCCAAAGTCAAACTTGGCCCATGAACCCATGGCACTCTTTTTGGAAACCCTTGTTTTTCCCCATTTATTCACAAGTCAAAATTTGTTACATGCCTTATTTAGGCGTGTGATTAAAGCCTTATTCAGCAAAGATGAAGCAAGTAGAAGCCCAAGGAGAGCCGTGGTTATTTTGGTCTTGTTTAGTTTTATTTTCATGTTTTGTTTTATTATAATAAATAATGTAGCAGCTAGTGTGTGTGTGGGCTACTTAAAATTGTTGAATGGAGTAGATTAAGGGGAGTGTTATTAGCTCTTTCAAATGGGTATATAATCCCATTAAGAAGAGAGGCAAAAGGGGTTCCAAATTAGGGAATTGGTGTTGTTTTATTTCTATTCATTAAGGAGCACTTAATGCCTTAATGAGGGGAGGTAAAAGGGGGCACCTCTTTGATTCTTAGCTGTTATAGCTGAACGATTTTGGGTATATTATTCAGCTAAACTGTTGGCTTTCTTTTGTTGTATGATATTGCCTATAAATACAACTTAAAAGAGAGGAATAATGATTCCTGATTATTCACAATATACCTTATATTTTTATCTTTGCTTTGAGTTTGTCTCAAGTTAAAGATTATTTCCTTATAGCTTTGAGTTTATGTGAGTTCTTACCTAAGATCCCAAAACTTTGAGTGTGTTCTTGAGTTTTGGTTCATTTTCATTATTTCATTGCTAATTACGTTTCTATCCAAATTTGAGTATTCGTTCTTGAGCAAAAAATTAACTTCATGATTTAAGAAGGTGTTTTGAGAATTACATCATCTAGTATTAGAGCTTTGGTGTGGAGGTTCAAGGAAGATCGTGTTTTTGTTGAAAAAGAAAAGCACCAAAATTCATCAAGTTTTTCAGTCAACTTTGAAGAGCGATATATCAACCCTCAAAAATCCAAATCAAGCGATTATTTTTTTGAATCTCGGTATTTTTCTGTATAGAATACTCATATTTAATTTCAGAATTTGTGGAAACTTTTTTCTATTAACTGGGCAGGTTTCTATGAACTGTGCAAACACGAAGTAAATCCAGCGCATCAGATTTCAACTGAAGATTTCTCCTTCATTCGGACAGCTTTTGAGGAGTTTCTTTTTTTGAAATTGCTTAAATTTTCCTGAATTGTGACCATCTGTAAGCCTTTGAGAGTCTTAAGTCCATTTTTATTTTCGTTTAGTTTTGGCTGAATATCTATTGTACTTGTAATAACCTAACAAAATAGTGAAAAGTCATGGTTGGTGGTGAGGAGTTTGCTAAGATGTTACAAGTTATCACTCAAAAACTAGAGAAAATGGAGGAAATATTAGAGGAGGATAAGGCGAGCCAAAATACTAGAATGGATGCAATAGCTGAAATGGTTTTGAAAGCCACTAAAAAACTAAATGCGTTGGAGAATGAGGAAGAAAGTAGCGGTAGCAATCTTAGAAAATTTGATGAAGATAGGGGATTAAATATTGACCTACCTGAATTTGATGGGGGGCATGCTAGTGGGGCTTTTCTAGATTGGGTAAGACAAATAGAAACTGTCTTTGAGTATAAGGGGTTTGATGACAGGAAGAGGTTCAAACTAGCTGTTCTCAAACTCACCAAACTTGCTGCCTTATGGTATGAAAACCTCAAGGTGAATAGGATGAGAGAGGGGAAAGAAATAATAGACTCATGGGATAAGTTGAAAAAAAAAGATGAGGGATAAATGGGTGAATAAGGAGTATGAATAGGAGCAATACCTAAAATTGACCCATCTTTCCCAAGAAAACGTGAGCGTGGAAGATTACATTAAAGAGTTTGAGAAGTTGTGTTTTGTTTGTGATTTGCAAGATAACGAGACCTTCAAAATTTCTCATTTTGTTAAGGTTCTTTCTAAGGGGATTAACCAAAAGGTGGAGGTAACTCACTACACCACTTTTAGTGATGTTTGTAAACTAGCTATTAGATATGAGTCTCAATTGAAAGAGGAGAAGCCCAAAAATACTTCTTTCAAAAGTCCCATGAAATTTACTCCATCTTACTCTAAGGGGGTACGTTTCAAAACAAGTCAGGAGGTACTTTTCAATACAAATCTTTCTCTTCTAGTTCAAAATTTGATAAAGGGAAGGACAAGGCTATAATTTCACCTAATGAACTTGCTACTAGGAGAAAGTGTTTTAAATTTCATGGTAGAGGACATATGGCGTCGGAGTGTCCTAGCAAAAATCTGATAACAGCCACTCAATATGCTATGTTTGATGAGGAAGAAAAGCTTTATACTTTCATTACTCTAGAAGAAAATAACGAAGAAGAAGAGCTTGTGGAGATCCCACCAAAAAGTGAGCTTAATATGATGGTGGTCCGTAAAATTTTGTTTAGTGAACCATAAAATGATAAAAGGCAACGAAAAAATCTGTTCCATATTAGGTGCAAGATTGGTGAGAAAATTTGCAATGTGTTTGTTGATGGTGGAGCACAAACTGATGTGATCTCTAATGAAGCCATGAGTAAGTTGAAACTTACTATTAGGGATCACGATGAGCCTTACAAGATGAATTAGTTGAATGATGGTGTGGGAGTAAGAGTGAAGAAGCAATCTTTGGCTTCTTATTCCATTAGAGGGTTTGAAGATGAAAGGTGGTGTGACGTACTGCCTATGGATGCGTGTCACTTGCTGCTTGGAAGACCATGGCAATTTGATCATGAATTAAAGCATAAAGGTAGATCTAATGTTTATAGTGTAACAATTAAAGAAGGTATTAGAGTTATATTATTGCCTTTACCTCCCAAAGAGTCTAATAAACAAAAAGAGAAAAGCAACTATCTTGTAACTTGTAATGAGTTTAAAAGAATAGTGGAAGAAAATGGGGGAGGGTATGCTTTGGTTGTGAGAACCAAAGATAATAATAGTACTACTTGTAATAAATTATCCCTACTAAATGAGTTATTAGAAGAGTACAAAGATGTGTTCCCCAATGACTTGCCCAAAGGCCTACCTCCAAGTAGAGGCATTGAGCACGCTATTGACTTGATTCCAGGAGCACCTTTTCCCACTAAGGCTTCCTATAGGTGTAACAAGGAAGAGAGTAAGGAACTTGAGAGGCAATTGAATGAGTTGATCAAAATAGGCTATGTGAGGGAGAGCCTTAGTTCTTGTGTCATTCCTTCATTCTTAGTACCTAAGAAAGATGGTACTTGGAGGATGTGTGTTGATAGTCGTTCCATTAACATTATAACGGTCAAATACCATTTCCCTATGCCTTGTTTGCAAGATATGTTGGATGAGTTGAGTGGTGCCTTAGTCTTTTCCAAAATAGACTTAAGGAGTGGCTACCATCAAATGAGAATTCGAGAGGGGGATGAGTAGAAAACGGCTTTCAAAACAAAGCAAGGGTTGTGTGAGTAGTTGGTGATGCCATTTGGGATTTGCAACGCATCAAGCTCCTTCATAAGATTGATGAATGAAGTCCTCCGTCTTTTTTTAACAATTTTATTGTTGTTTACGTAGATGAAATTCTTGTGTATAGTAAAAATAATGAAGATCATGTAATTCATTTAAGGAGGTTGTTTGAATAATTGAGGGAGGTGAAGTTGTATGGTAAGCTTGAGAAATGTGTATTCATGACTCCTAGTGTTGTATTTTTAGGATATATTGTAACGGGAGAGGGGGTTCATATAGATTCAAAAAAGGTGAAGGTGGTTCAATCTTGGTTGGCTCCAAACAATAAGCACGAAGTTAAAGTTTTCATGGACTAGCCTCCTTCTATAGGCTGTTCATTAAGAACTTCTCAACCATCATGGCTCCAATCATAGAATTGACTAAGAAAGATTGTTTTGAGTGGACTGAAGTAGCACAAAAGGCCTTTGAGAAGGTCAAATCTCTTCTTTGCAATGCTCCTATACTTGTGCTCCTAGATTTCAACAAAGTGTTTAAGTTGGAGTGTGATGCGAGTGGGATAGGGATAGGTGCTATTTTGATACAAGAAAAGAATCCCATAAGTTACTTTAGTGAGAAGTTGAATGGGGGAAAAGATGAACTATTCCACTTATGATCGTGAGTTTTATGCCATAGTTAGAGCACTTGATCATTGGTCTCACTACCTTAGACTAAAACCATTCGTTCTTCATTCTGATCATGAGGCTCTAAATTTCATACATGGGCAGCAAAATCTCAACAAGAGGCATGTTAAATGGGTGGATTTTCTCCAATCATTTAATTTTAGTTCCAAGTACCATGATGGTAGGAGTAATATTATGGTCGACGCATTATCTTGTCGAACCTACTTGCTTTCCATGGTGGATGCTAATATCTTGGGTTTTGAACAACTCAAGGAGTGTTACAAAGATGATCCCTACTTTGCTAGTGAGATGGGAATTCCTACTAAGGAGTTTGTGTGGCAAGATGGTTACCTCTTTAGCGTAACAAGTTGTGTGTTTCGAAGAGTGGAGTAAGGGAGTTATTGGTGAGAGAATTCCATAGTGGGGGATTGGCCGGACATTTTGGGATCCAAAAGACCCTTGATATTTTAGGCGAGTACTTCTATTGGCCTAGAATGATCAAGGATGTTACTCATGTTGTTGAGAGATGTGCTACTTGTCAAAAGGCTAAGGGACACTTCACTAAGGGTCTCTACACTCCATTGCCAGTTCCGAATGCTCCATAGGAAAGTGTCAGTATGGATTTCATTATGGGTTTGCCAAAGAGGCAAAGGGGAAAGGATAACATCATGGTAGTAGTAGATAGATTATCTAAAATGGCGCACTTTGTAGCTTGTAATAAAACTGATGATGCCTTGAAAGTGGGCGAACTATACTTCAAGGAAATTGTCAAAAACCATGGCATTCCTCGAAGTATAGTATCTAATAGGGACTCCAAATTCCTTAGTCACTTTTGGAGGACCCTATGGAAGCTTGTGGGTACCAAGTTTCTATTTAGTACCTCTCATCATCCCCAAACTAATGGGTAAATTGAGGTTACTAATAGGACTTTGGGTACTTTGTTGCGTGTACTTGTAAGCAAAACGCAAAAGGATTGGGACATGAAATTAACCCATGCAGAATTTGCTTAAAATAGGGCTCATTCATTGACTACTTCTCGCTATCCTTTTGAAGTAGCTTATGGAGTGAATCCTTTTGTTCCTATTGATCTCATTCCTTTGGCTAAGGGGGAAACGATGGAAAAGGATGCTAAAAAGAGGGTCGAAACCTTTCAAAAAAACCCGTGACAAAGTGAACAAAAGAATTTAGGAGATGAATGAGAAATGCCAAGAGCGAGCCAATAAAAACCACAAACAACCTATTTTTCAACCGGGGGAATTAGCATGGTTGCATTTGAGGAAGGAGAGGTTTCTTAATCTCCGCAAAAACAAACTTAGGCCTCATTTTGATGGCCCTTACAAATTCCTTGAGAGGATCAATGATAGTGCATATAAGATTGAACTTCCAGATGATTTGATGGGAGTTAGTGCCACTTTTAATGTGGGTGATTTATCTCCTTATTTCGATGATTCAAGTTTGAGGTCAAACTCTTTTGAAGAAAGGGGGAATGATCCGAAGTTAAACCTAGCCCATGAACCCGTGGTACTTGTTTTGGAAGCCCTTGTTTTTTCCCCATTTACTCACAAGTCAGAATATGTTACATGCCTTACTTGGGTGTGTGATTAAAGCCTTATTCAGCAAAGACAAAGCAAGTAGAAGCCCAAGGAGAGCCGTGGTTATTTTGGTCTTGTTTAGTTTTATTTTTATTTTTTTATTATAATAAACAATATAGCAGCTAGTGTGTATGTGGGCTACTTAAAACCATTGAAAGGAGTAGATTAAGGGGAGTGTTATTATCTCTTCAAATGTGTATTTCATCCCATTAAGAAGAGAGGCAAAAGGGGTGCCAGGTTAGGGAATTGCTGTTGTTTCATTTCTATTCATTAAGGATCATTTAATGCCTTAATGAGGAGAGGTAAAAGGGGGAATCTATTTGATTCTTGGTTGTTATAACTGAACGGTTTTGGGAATATTATTCAGCCAAACCATTGGCTTTTGTTTGCTATATGATATTACCTATAAATACAAGTTTGAAAAGAGGAATAATGATTCGTGATTATTCAAAATATGCCTTATGTTTTCTCCTTACTTTGAGTTTGTCTCATGTTAAAGATTATTTCCTTATATCTTTGAGATTGTCTTGAGTTATAAGATTAGGGTGAGCTTTGAGTTTGTCTTCAGTTCTTACCTAAGGTCCCAAATCTCTGAGTGTGTTCTCGAGTTTTGGTTCATTTTCGTTATTTCATTGCTAATTATGTTTTTTTCCAAATTTGAGTATTCATTCTTGAGACTAAAATTAACTACGTAATCTAAGAGGGTGTTTTGAGAATTACATCAATTGGTAAATGGTAAAGTATTATTATTAATATTTATATTTTTAAAGATAATAGTTGTAACACCCCTAAAATTCACTACTAAAAATTTCGTTTAATTAAAAAGGTTTGATGGAAGTGAAATAATAAAACCGTAAACTCAGGGGTATTACCACTACACTTAGTACCAGATCGATTCACTCCTACCGTTCTAGTACTAAGTGCTAAGGCTAAACAGGATGACGCCAAGCACAAGTCATTAATAAAAAGCACAAGTCATTAATAAAACACAAGTCATACAGAAATCAAAATGCAGTTTAGAATTACAATCTAAAGAGTAAGCGACTAGAGTTTTTCAAAAAATAAAGCACCGTACGATATTACATAACTAGAATAAAATGATACGTGGTCCAATAAAAGAAAACAGAGTCTACCCGAGTTGCTCTCTATCCCCAAGTCAGGTCTAGGCTCAACACTCTGCCCCACCCGATGCCTCGTAAGTGTCGTAGGCATCAAAGACGTCATCCTCTACCTGCACAAACTCAGATGGTCTTCTATATGTGGGAATGAGCAGCACCAATGAAATGGGTGATCAGTACACTATGTACTGAGTAAGGTAACCATGTGCTAAGGCCAAACATAGAAAACATACAACATAACATACATGACATGGTCATATAGACAGCATACAGTAACACAAATAATGAAGGCCGACTATGGTCCAGTTAGACTTATTCTTTGGATCTCTGGTAAATATAGTTGTTTCACACCATAATATTTATTAATCCATGTGAGTGTAGGAACCCCACTATTATAGCTGGTGGATCGGTCACTTATAGGGAAGAATGCACCTAACCACTATTTTTGTCTGTGGATCGGTCTCCTGGGTAGAAGCTCCTAGCCACTATTATGTTGGTGGATTGGTCTGGTCCCGAATATCATGGTGTTTTACTATAATTACATAATATCTTTCCCATGATTCATTGGCAAATTAATGTTTGGTTTGTTGAGCTCGGGATCCCCCACTATTTTAGTCGGTGGATTGGTCACTTATAGGGCACAACACACCTAACCACTATTATATGACGATGGATCGGTATCCAAGGCACCCCAGCACCAGGCCACTATTATGCTGGTAGATCGGTCTGGGCTCGACTCAATAATCTTACTCTTTAAGTGATTAATATCTTAGTATCTTATTCGTATCTTATTGGATAAAGCTTTTCACCCTTGACATGCATGTCAACAACCTTCTAAATCTATTCTCCCAAGGGGTCCCATCCCATATCTTGAGACCCCTGCACCCCTTATCATGCCCCGACATCCATTTCCCCTTACACTTACACATAATGAAAAACCCAACTCCTACGGGTGTGGGTTAGACCCAACACCTCATGATATCAACTCTACCTTCTATCACCCTCTAGGGTTTTCCTCGAAAACCCTAATTGGACTGATGTGGCCCAACTCTCTCTCACTTACACTACCATTACTTCGTTTATCGCCCCATACCTTATCTTATTTAGATCAAATCCCAAATCATATCACTTTACTCCTTGATTCCACATATGGCCGAAAAACCCTAGTTGGCCACTTCAACTCTAGTACCTTTCTTCTCCCACAAATAACATCTCTCTTTTTCACCCAATATCTCTTCTCTCCCATGGCACCCATACTCTCCCTTTATAAAATAAATTCCCACTCTTAACCAGTACTCCACTCTCCCTTAATCATTTTTACTTCCAAATTTTCCAGATTACTGCTTCCTCCCAAAATCCTAATCGGGTCCCTTTTACACCCTTACACCAACCTACATACTATTTTTTGCCCCAAGTTTCCAATCACTCCATAACTCTCCCCTTAGCTTATTTACATCCTAAAACAAATTTTCTCAGGTAAAGATCGTCCCTATACAAGTTTTTTTCCGCCCCATGCAAACTCTCAAAATCCCCATGTGAACCCTAGAATCCCCCTGCATGGTTCCCATCTCTCATTCATATTGGTCATTTCTTCCTCTTTATTTCCCTCTCATGGATCATGAGGTAGTTTGGTCAACCTCATATCCCCCTTAGTGAACTCACTTCCCATTTTCTTTCTTTTTGTCCTTTCGTCCTCATATCATATTATCAATTGTCCTAGCATGCATATCCTAGAGGGCCATATTATATCACATCAATATCACCATATATACATATCATGATCATGCCATAATAAAACATACAAACATACCTAACTCCAAGCTGCGCTACACATAAGACAAGTTAATGGAAATCATACGATACATGATATAGCATGATATATATAGCATCTAAGACATACAAGTCACACAAAACATAGGAGCCTTAGCTACATCCTTACCTAAAACGACGCCGGGCTTGGAGCACACTCTTACACCTCCTTAGGGTTTTGGCTTAATTCACCTATAAGAGGGAAAAACTAAGGATTAGTTTCCTTCCTACCAAAAATACTATTATTTCTTATTTTAGTCTAAGATTAGGGTTGTTATTATTAAATGAAGCTTTATAAGTGAGAAACTAGGGTTTTTTACCATCGAGTTAGCCTACTAGATATTACAAGTCAAAATATATTTATGTTACTATTCATAACTATATTTATATTATTAAATCTAATAGCTTTATTTCTTCTAATAATAGTAATAATACTTGTTATAATAAAATAGTGATAATAATAATAATAATAATAGTAATACTAATGCTCCTAGAAATAGAAGCCCTATTATTTTTAAGGCTAAGGCTAATAATGGCTTTAGGGATAAAATAATAATATAATATTTGGAATACTAATAATATAAGGGTTCGAATGTTTTTATCACAATAATATTAACAAAATAATAACAATAATAATAGTAATAGATAATAATGATACCATAGTAATAATGTTAGTAACAAAGGCATTAGGAATAATATTAGCAATATTTGAATAATAATAATAATAATAATAATAGTAATAATAATAATAATAATAATAATAATAATAATAATAATAATAATAATAATAATAGTAATACTAAGGTTGTGTATTCTTCTTCTATAGTAACAAAATGGTAACATGCCAATTTCTATTTCAATAAAATTAATAATAATAAAAATAATAGTAACAACAACAACAACAACAACAACAACAACAACAACAACAACAACAATAATAATAATGTTAAGCATAATAATAATAATAACAATAACAATAATATAGTAATCGAAATGATAATAATAATATAAGGGTCAAAATATTTATATTAATAATAAAAGGTGATAATGGATAAAGTTAGTATTAACAATATTAGCAAGAAAATAATGATAATGATAATGGTAATAATAATAATAATAATAATAATAATAATAATAATGATGATGATGATGATGATGATGATGATGATGATGATGATGATGATGATGATAATAGTATAACAACAAGAACAAGAACAACAACAACAAGAGTTATCATGATAATACTAAAATTGTAGATCTCCATTAATAGTAGCATTAGTTATAAATATTTCCAAGGTTAGGTTAAGTAGTAGTAGCAGTAGTAGTAGTAGTAATAATAATAATAATAATAATAATAATAATAATAATAATAATAATAATAATAATAATAATAATAATAATAATAATAATAATAATAATAATAATAATAATGATAATAATAATATTATTATAGATAATACCATTAATATTATTAAATAACTAATACTTTTACAAAATGGGTTTAAGGGGTTGGGAAGGTTAGAGAACCACCTAAGGGTAGTGGTGGCACCGACGGCTACAGCAGCGACAGGTGTGGGAATTGGAGGTGGTGGAAGGAGGAGAAAGGAGGGAGGAAGAGAGGGAGGTAGGAAAAATGGGAGGTTTGGGGAGGTATAGGAGGCTCCCCTATTTGCTTTGGAGGGTAGAGGTGGCATTAGTGGCAATGGGCGGTAGTGCGAAGGGCGGTGAGGGGTCGAAGTTGGTTGATTGGGAGGGCAACTTTGCACGGTCGGGGTGGCTCGTGTAGGGAAATCGAGGGACGAGTAGGGTTTAGTTAGGCATAGGGTGGTGCAAGGGGCATTTTTGGGGGTGGTTTGGCTAGCGGCGATGGGCGGCGGCTGTGGATTGCTCATTTAAAGGGGCGGTGGCGAGAAGGGGAAATTTTTGGGTTTCGAAATAAAATATCAAATTAAGGCAACCTATGGGGTATTTATAGGTCGATTGGGTGGGCAATGACAAGGGGAAGAAGACAAGGGAGGTGCAGATGGCAGGCATGCCACCTAGTGGGGGAAGTTGAGGCGGTTCTACATGGTAGGGGTGGTAAGGTCAAGGGAAGAGGGAAAGGGAAATGGGTAGGGTGCTCGGGAGAGGGGAATGAGTCGGTTGGGTTAAAAAATATGAAAGAAAGCGATGGGAGGGGGAGGGAAGGATGGTAGGCAGCGGTGGTGGCCGGCGGAGGGTAGGGTTTTAGCTCCTCGGTCGCCGCCTGTGCCTTGGGGAAGAAGAAGGGTCGGGACTGGAGGTCCAAGGAGGAAGAAAGAAGAAAAGAAAAAAAAACGGGCTAGCCAGGAAAGAAAGAGAAAAAAGGAAGCTGGGCCGCGCAGGCAGGCTGGCCTAGGTCGGGGGAGAAGGAAAAAAGAAAAGGGAAAGAGAGGAAGAAAAGAAAAACGGAAAAAAAGGGAGAAAAAGAAAAGAAAAGAAAAAGGAAAAATAGGTGGGTTAGCTATTTTGGTAATTTTGGGTTATTTAAAATAATATTATTTAGAAATAATAATTAATTCCTTCTTATATTAATTTTGGGCTATTTTTGAATAATAATAATTTTTTAAAATCCCATTTTAATTAGAAACATCCCCTAATTTTTTTCTAATTAAAATATTTATCATTTTCCTCTTGATTATGCCTAAATATCTCCCCTATATTTTAATAAAATAATTTATTTAATTAATTTCCCTACTAAGTCCTAATTTAGCCATAATTTTCTAGAATTAGAACTTTGGGGTATTTCATAGCTTTGTTGTTAACAAAAACAAAAACAACAACAATAATAATAACCCGAATCATAAAAATAATGATAATAATATTAGTAATACTAAAATAGTGATAATAATAATAATGCTAGTAGTAGTAGTAGTAGTAGTAGTAGTAGTAGTAGTAGTAGTATTAGTAGTAATGATGATGATGATGATAGTAGTACTAGTAATATTAGTGATATAGGTATTAATAAAAATAATGATAATAATAATAATAATATCAATATTAATAATCTTTCAAATCTTAATATTAATAATTATAAGGGTTCTAATAATCTTAATAATAGTAACAACAACAACAACAACAATAATAATGGTTTGAATCTTAATAATAATAATACTAGAGTCATATTAATGCTAACAACAACAGTAGTGGTAGTAGTAGTAATGATGATGATGATGATGATGATGATGATAATAATAATAATAATAATAATAATAATAATAATAGTAATAATAATAGTAATAGTAATAATAATAATGATATTAATACTAATAAAATTAAATAATAATTACATAAATCAATTTCAAATGTCAAGGTGGATAGGTCACAACCTATGGGTGGTGGTGACCAGGCGACGCCAACATCGACGGAGGTGGAGGAGGAAATGGGGTTAGAGAGGTGAATTTCTAGGCTAGAAGAAGGAGAATGTGAAATGCCCCCAAAACCTAATTTTCATAAATAAGAATTTATTAGGAAAATTAATTAAATAAATTATTTTTAATAAAATAAAAAGGAAATTAATTAGGAAAAATCAAGAAAAAAAATAATGAATATTTTTATTAGAAAATATTGGGTATTTTGCTAATTAAAAGGGAATTTAAGAAAAATCTTTCAAAAACCTTAAATTGGCCTAAAAAGAGAATTAAATTTTATTTTATTTAAATAGTATTATTTTTAACTATCCCAAATCAATAAAAAATCCAAATATCTCAACCTACCTATTTTTCTTTTTCCCTTTCCTTTTTCCTTTTTCTTCTTTCTCCTTCTTCTTCCTTTCTTTTTCTTCCTTAGCCGACCTGAGCCTGACCGCGACCCATTTCCTTTCTTTTTCTTTTCTTCTTCGGTGGCCTAGGATGCTGCATTTTTCCACCATCTTTTTACCATCACCTAGTCTATTATTCCGTTCTTTTCTTTTCTTTCTGGACCGCCAATCCACGCCATATTCTTCTTCCTCCTTCTTCTTCCCCGTCGCAGTCGGCAACACTCACCTTCCCGAGAGTTTCTCCGCCGGTTATGCCTAAATTGATCGGCCATTTCTTTCCTCTCTCCTCTCCCTAATGCGCCAATCAACTTGACCCAACCCACTCCCCTCTCTTCTCGCGCGATCCCCCGCTTTTTCCTTGGTCAATTGTAGGCTACATTTGAATTTCACTGGCCAACCATCACCGCCGCCACCTTCATTCTACTCCTTTCCACCTAGGCAACCCTAAACTCCCCAACTTTCACCCTCTTTCTCTCTCTCTTTTTTCCAGCACTCAACTTTCTCTCATTTCTTCTCTTTTTCCGGCCACTGCCATCGCCACTATGCACCACCGCGGGTGCCGCCTGTCACCACCAACCCAAGGTGGATCCCTAAACCCTCTCAACCCTTTTACCCTATTTATACAAGCTTTATTTTATTTTATTTCCATCATTTCAAGTATATTATTATTACTACTACTACTACTACTACTACTACTACTACTACTACTAATGTTAATATTATTATTCATATTGAGGGATGAAGCCCTATTATGTTTATTTTGATTTTATTATTATTATTATTATTATTATTATTATTATTATTATTATTATTATTTCACAGTAGGGTTGGAACCCTACTTTACTTTATTTTCAAATTTTATCATTATTAGTATTATTATCATTATTATTACTATTATTTTGTAATTACTATTTATTATTATTATTATTATTATTATTGTTAATATTATTAATTTTAATAGTATTAGTATTAATATTATTTTGGTGAAAGAACGAAGCTCTTATTTCACTTTCCTTTCGAATTATGTCCTTTTCATTATTATTATTGTTGTTGTTGTTGTTGTTGTTATTAGTAGTATTATTTCTAATATCATTATTATTATTATTAGAATTAAATCTTCAAACCTTATATTATCAACTTTTACAATATTACTATTATTTCTTATATCCTTAGAGAAATCAATAATTAGTTAATGTTATTATTATTATTATATTATTATTATTATTATTTTATCAAAAACCTAATCTTAGAAGAAATTAGGAAATAATAGTATTTTTGGTAGGAGGTAATCTAATATTTAGCTTTTCCCTCATATAGGTGAAATTAGTCGAAGCCCTAAGGAGGCCTAGGAGTGTGCTCCAAGACCGGTGTCGTTTTAGGTAAGGGTGTAGCTAAGGTCGTATGTATGTAATGTGTCTTATATGCCTTGTGTGTTATGTGCTATAATATGTGATGTATCTTATATGTATTGTTATAAATATTTTATGTATGGTGCGACGTGGAGTTGAGGTACGTTATGTGTTTTCTTATAATTTTTATATCATATGCTTCTATTTTAAATGTGATGTGATATGATGTGACCCTATAAGACATGCATGTTAGGTTATGTAATATGATGATATGGAGTGAAATGATGTGGAGTTGACATAAATGTTCCATGACCATAAATGGGAGGAATCTAGGGTTTTGCATGGAGGAATCTAGGGTCTCATATGAATGGATCTAGGGTTTGCATGGGAGAATCTAACAACATATGTAAGAATCTAGGGTTTGCATGGGTGATTCTAGGATTTCACGTGGGAGTTTTAGGGTTTGCATAAAAAAAGTTTGAAGGGTTGAATGGGACGTATAAAGTCTATATGGGGTGAATTTTACGTATGGAAAGCTGAATTGAGGTGTGAGGAAGGTAATGGAAGTGTTGTTTGGGTGTTTGGGTGTTTGAATGCTTTGAATGAAAAATAGTACATGAGATAGTATAAGGGTACATAGGAGACCGAGCTAGGGTTTCAAGAAGCCAGCTACGATTTTGGCATGGCTACGTAGGGTTTCGTAGTCACACGTGTACTTGGTAATTAAAATGTGATGATGAGGGTGAATATATGGGTTGTGTTATGTGGAATTTTAAAATGATTTGGGTTGCGTGAGGTGGAGTAGGATGACCACTTAGGCCTAAATTTGGGTTTCGGACTAAATCCCTAGAGTGAGACGATGAGTGGACTTAGAAGTGTAAGGTAGTGGGCCTTGACCCACATATGCGAGAAATGGGCTCTAGTGTGAGTTAGGGTATGGAGGAAAGGATTTTGGGCCAAGTTGGGAAGTACATGAGTCTTATGATTTGAGACAGGTCCTTTTTGAAGGATAAGCATAGAGGGAGTTAGTCATGCATGTTAAGGGTTAAAATTCTAAATAAGACACTTAATACATTAATCATGTAAAGTGAAAAATTATTGAGCTAGGCCCAGACCGATCCACCGGCATAATAGTGGCACCGGGGCCAGGTGCCAGGGTGCCCTAGAGACCTATCGACTGGCGTATAATAGTGGTTAGGGCATGCTGCCCCATGTGTGACCAATCCATCGATTATAATAGTGAGGGATCCCGAGCTCAATAAACGAAACCCCAAGTTTACTAAGACACATAAAAGATACTAAGTACTTATAGTGGAACACCATGCGAGTAGGGGCCAGACCAATCCACTAGCGCATAATAGTGGTTAGGGTATGTTACCCTATAAGTGACCGATCAACTGGCTATAATAGTGTTTAGGGCATGTTGACCTATAAGTGATCTATCCACCGGCTAAAATAGGGGGTTCCCATACTCTCATGGATTTAAAAAGCATGGCATGAAATGAGTATCGATAAGAGATTAATTAATTACTTAATTAATCTGGACTATAAATGTGCCTTTATGTATTTACCCGAATGGCCTTATGCTACTATGTTATTATGCTGGACTATATGTTATTTTTATTATTCTGCTTGGTTTTATATGCTTCTATATGTTGGCCTTAGTACATGGTTACCTTGCTCGGTATGTAGTGTATTGACCACCCTTTTCATGGGTACTGCTCATTCCCACGAGTAGAAGGTCCATCTGACGTGGTGCAGGTAGGTGATACTTATTTTGATGCCTTCAATATCCATGAGGCATCAGGCAAGACTGAGTGCTGATTCAAACCTTGTTCGATGATTGGGAGTGATGCGGACGAATTCCCTCTCCATGTTATTTTATTTCTTTCTGTTACTTTATTTTTGCATTGGATTTTCTACAAGTAAACTTTATCATTTGCATACTTATCTTCTCTTCAGAAACTCCTACTCTGTACTTTGGATTATAACTCGTTATCATACACTCTGATCTCTATTTTACAGTCATTTTATGCTAATTTGAAGTCTCTATTTGATTTGATTTATATTGATTATTAAACTCTTTTTAGCCTTAGAAATTGGTACTGGAACGGTCGGAGTGAACTGATCTAGTACTAAGTATGGCGGTTGGTCCTGTTAACCAGGCTCATTTTCGAAAATAAAATTGATTTACAAAATTTTTATCGGATTTTAAAGATTATTCCCACCCTAACTAAAACCCTTCTATTTTAAAAGTTTTGGAGCCCAGCCACAGTGAGGAATGTAAGGGTAGATTAGGGATTTCCCCAAAAGGGGAAATATATGTTATTTTCATTTCGAACTAGTCGGTTTGCTTCTAAATTTCTCTTTTCTGTGCAGCTCGCAATAGCAACGAATGGCCGAATTGGACATTTGGAGGAGGCTGTCATAGCCTTCCTAGAGTTCGCCTAGCATCACCTGCCTCCTCTGCCTACTGAGGGCTTTGGTGAGGACTGGCTCCGAAGGGTCACTAGACATCACCCTCTGACCTACTCCGACGAGGAGGACCCAACAGTCCTCGAAGGGTGGATCCGAGACATGGATCGCACCTTTGAAGTAGTGGATTGTCTGCTCGCCCATCAGCCTTGCATTATAGCATTCTTCCTGAGGGGCTTAGCAGATGCCTGGTGGATGGAGCACCGTGTCCAAGACAATCCTTCAGCTACATAGGGGACATTCAAAACAACCCTCTGCACCAGATTTTATCTCGAGAGCGTGAGGAGGGAAAAACTCCAAGAGTTTATACAACTCACAAAGGGATCGATGGTGGTCCACTAGTATCATGCTTGCTTCACCGAGCTACTCTGATTTGCCCCAGGGATTGCTGACAATGAGTCCATGGTGGTTTTCCTATTTGAACAGGGGCTGAACTTCAGCATCCACCAGATGATGGGCATAGTGCCCTTTATAGATCTAGCATCCTTGTATGAGTGCGCTTGCATAGTGGACACCTTGGTCCATGAGTAGGCCACCATCCTCGGGAAGGGGAAGCTCGAGAGTCAAAGTTCTAGGAGCAAAAACTAGCCCAAGTTTGGAGAATCAAGGAGACACCCATCGAGAGATCGCAATAGAGACCAAGGACCCTAGATGGGATCCATTTGCAAGAGGTGTGGTCGGAACCACCCATTTAGAGACTGTGAAGGCAGGTTGGCAACTTACCTGAATTGTGGGAAGTTGGGCCATAGAGCAATAGAGTGTTGGAGGCCACCACAATCTTAGGAGAACTAGACTCGACCGCCTCAACAGGGAGGATCCCTAATATCCGAGTAGCAGGTGTACCAGCAGAATCACTATTATACATCCCAGCAAGCATCTGCCCCATTCGGTGCCCCAGTTCAAGAGACCGATGGGAAGATCTCAAGGATCTAGGCCCTTTCCTCAAAAGGGAGGCTAGCCAAGTGGACGCCTAAATGTGATCAGTCAGGTAAAGGCTGACCGTCGGCTTAATGTTGTTACAGGTATGTCTATAATCCATTCTTTGCTAGTGTATGTTCTATTTGACTTGGGTGCCACTTTGTCTTTTATTTCATTTGCATTTGCTGCTAAGGCTAGATTGTCACCATCTACTAGAACAGAGTTGTCTGTGATGCTTCCGTCTAGTGATAGGATGGAGTGTAGTCGAATGTTTTCTAACGTGACCTTAGTCATAGACGAGTAGACTTTCTAGTAGATCTGGTTGGAATGGAATTAGAGTAATTTGATGTGATTTTGGGTATGGATATGCTGGGGTGATATAATGTTGTTATTGATTGTGCTCAAGAGGGCGTGGCTTTGCAAGGCTCAAAGGGGGATAGGGTTTCTTACAGGAAGAATCAGCCCAAGCCCAACACTAAGGTGGTGTCAGCAATTACATTACATACCTTGATTTAGAAAGGGTACCCCCTGTATCTATGTAGTGTGAAAGAGATGAATAAGGATTTAACCGTATTAGATAGCACCCCAGTGGTTAATGAATTTCCATATGTGTTTCCAAAAGAAATACTAGGCATGCCTCCAGTCCGATAGATTGATTTTAAGATTGAGTTAGTGCCTAGATCTGAGCCTGTCTCAAAGGCACCCTATAGGATGGCATTAGTTGAGTTGAAGGAGTTAAAGGCCCGGCTAGAAGAATTGTTGGAGCATGGGTATATCTAGTAGAGTGTATCACCATGGGGAGCACCAGTATTGTTTGTGAAAAGGAAGGATGGTAGTCTCCGTCTCTACATTGACTACCGAGGGTCAAATCAATTAACAGTAAATAACCGATATCCACTACCAAAAATCGATGATCTATTTGACCAATTGAAGGGTGCCATAGTATTTTCTAAGATCAATCTGAGGTCTGGATACCACCAGTTGAGGATCGCTGATGTGGATACTATGAAGATTGCTTTTCAGACCCGTTATGGACACTATAAGTTTATGGTGATGCCATTAAGACTTACAAATGCTCCGATAGGTTTCATGGATTTAATGATGAGGATATTTAGACCCTTCCTCGATCAATTTATAGTGGTGTTCATTGATGACATTTTGGTGTATTCTCGAGTGAACGAGGAGCATGAGTAGTACCTACACACCATTCTGAGCGTGTTGAGAAAGCATTGCTTGTATGCAAAGTTGTCTAAGTGTAGATTTTGGCTCTAGGAGGTAGCTTTCCTTGGTCACATTGTATCATCTAGAGGAGTGGTTGTGGACCCAACTAAGATCATGGTAATCATAGAGTGGAAACCCCTTATGAGCATAACAGAGATTTGGAGTTTTTTAGGTTTAGCCGAATATTACAAGTAATTTGTGTAAAAAATTTCCAAGAGTACCAGACCACTGACTAATCTCTTGAAGAGGTCCACAAAGGTCCAGTGGGAATCGAAGAGTTCAAGGTTCATAATGATGCATCCAAGTATGGATTAGGATGTGTGTTGATGCAGAAGGGTAAAGTAGTAGCATATGCCTCACAACAGCTGAAGAAGGATGAACAGAATTATTCCACACATGACTTGGAGTTAGTTGCTGTGGTTTTTGCTCTGAAGATTTGGAGACACTATCTGTATGGGGTAAAGTGTAAATTCTTTATAGATCACAAGACCCTGAAGTACATTTTCACTCAAAAAGAACTCAACTTGAGACAAAGGAGGTGGTTGGAGCTTATGAAGGACTATGACATCGAGTTGACCTACCATGAGGGGAAGGCCAACGTGGATACATATGCCCTGAGTAGAAATAGCTCTCATTTTGCACTATGTTGTGTGGTCACCGACCAAATGATAAGGGAGTTGTCAGACTTAGAGGTTGAAATAATTCAGCAAGGAGACATTGAGGCTTGTATGAGCGCCCTAACACTCACTCCCACTATATTTGAGGAGATCTAAGCTGGTCAAGTTGGAGATGTCAAGCTGGAAAGAATTCAGAAGAATATGCAAAAAGGCTAAGAAAAATGAGGATGGCAAAATTGTCAAGTAGAGGGATTCAAAATTCATGAGGATGGCAACATTCGATTCAAGAGTCCTTGGTGTGTACTGTAACACCTCCAAAATTCACTATTGAAAAATTTCGTTAATTAAAGGAAATTAGCGAAAGCAAATTAAGTAAAACGTGAACTTTGAGAGTATTACCGCCACACTTAGTACCAGACCGGTTCACTGATACCGTTCCAGTACCAAGTGCTAAGGCTAAGAAAAAAGAAATACAATTTGAAAGACATTCAACATGCATAAATTAGAGTAAATTACAAGAAATTCAACATACTTAAATCAGAGTAGCGCATCAAATCGTTTACAGGAATAAAATCCACCAATGGTGGTTAAAGTAACAACATAACATCAAAAAGCAGGAAATTAAATGAAGAAGGAGGAAAACCCTAACGATATCGGATAACTCCTTACTCTCTTTCCTGTATCCCACTTGAGTAGCACCTGAAAAGACCTGCAAGGGCACTACCCATTGAATAGGCAGGGGCCCCATAAAGGGAATCCCTTCAGTACTACGGTACTGAGTAATCCTTTAGTACCACACTTAAAGGCAGGCCTGCATACGACACATAATGCAAGCTACACACATAAATAACGAGAGGTGCATACATAACAATGACATACATAATAATTTATGAGTCACGATCAATACTTTAGGCCTTAAGCCATGTTATTGTGTCAGATCAATACGTTCGGGCCTTAAGCCATCATTCCGTCATCATTCCATCAATCTCATATTTTATATCCATGTGAGTACGAGAACCCCACTATTATAGCCGGTGGACCGGAAGTAAACACACAGGGCAGAATGCACCTGACCACTATTATTGCCGGTGGACCGGTCTGGCGCCGACTCACAAGGTGTTCCACTATAAGTGATTAGTATTTTTCCATAATCTTATTCACATACATAACTAATTTTATTGAGCTCGGGACCACCACTATTATTGCCGGTGGACCGGAATACATATAACTCATCATCCAGGGCACAACGCTCCTGGCCACTATTATAACCGGTGGACCGGGATATATAAAGAATCATCATCCAGGGCACAACGCTCCTGGCCACTATTATAACCGGTGGACCGGGATACATATAACTCATCATCCAGGGCACAACGCTCTTGGCCACTATTATAACCGGTGGACCGGGATATATAAAGAATCATCATCCATGGCACAACGCTCCTGGCCACTATTATAACCGGTGGACCAGGATATATAAGAATCATCATCCAAGGCACAACACTCCTGGCCACTATTATAACCGGTGGACCGGTACTCAATATCATAATCCTCTGGGCCCGACTCATTAATAGTCCACTTTCAATAATAGTATCTTTCCTTTCTTTAATCAGCACATCAACCATATTTATTTGCCTCGAATGGGAGATCAATAACCCGGGACACAAAGGTACACCGGTCGTACTGGTGCATATCAGCTACTTAGTACCCTTCAGCCACGAACCCAAGGACACGAAGGTACCCTGGTCGTACTGGTGCATAAAGCTAACTCAGTACCCTACCGACAAGGACACCTAATCCATAAGTATGCATACCCCCTAACTAGGTCCGTAGAGCTAGAAAGAGTAAGATATAGGGCCTGGCTGGGGCACAAAGGCACACCAGCAAATACCAGAATAATCGTGTACTAAAAACGTCCTTAGGGTAGCGACCCTTAAGGAGTCACCATTCCCGATCTCGAGGTCTTTCACTTTAAGTAATAGTGTCTTAATTAAGGTGATCACGAAAAGCATGATAATCCGATACTTATTCACTTTCAATCGTTCTGATATCATTACTCGTTTCTTATTCAAATGATTATCCAGGATATCACAGAGAAATCATTAGGGCCAGACTAATTATCAAATACTCTTACTTGGCTAATCAGCATTATTTGAATCATATTATAATGTTCCACAATCTCAAGGACATGTTAGGTACAAATTACTCATTTTCCCTTTACTTATATAATTGTTAAGTATCCATTCCTTCCTCGCCAAATTACCATATTACCCTTTGGGTTACATAGGTTTAAGTCACCAAATTATCCCCTACACTTTTTAAATCACCATTCACTCCTCATAATTGCTACAATTATCGTATTTCCCATTTGGTTGGTTAGATTACCAAATCGCCCTTCTCTCTTGTTATAATTACAAAACTACCCTCGAGTTGGATAGATTACTAAATTACCCTCCTTCATTATCATGATTACTATTTTGCCCCTTTAGTTGGTTAAATAATTATCACTTTACCCTTTAATCGGCTAAATTACCAAATTGCCCTTGTCCTTTGTCATAATTACCATTTTACCCCTCTCAATTATTTTAATTGCCATTTACTCTTTTTAATTATCATAAATCCCAAATTACCCTTCTTCATAATTACCAATATTAATTTACCCTTCTTCATAATTATAATTATTAATTTACCCTTCTCCATATTTATAATTACTATATTACCCTTCTCCATATTAATAATTACTATAATGCCCTTTAATTGGTTAATTTACCAAATTACCCTTCTCTAGTATCATACTTATCCAATTGCCCTTCTACAATCATAATTTAATTACTAAATTATCTTTCATCGTTATCATAATTACCAAGTTACCTCTATTCCCAAGTTTACCATAAATATCCTCTTAACTTCAAAATTTTCCTTTTACCCCTTACTTTCAAATTACCACAATACCCTTTTATTTACAAAATTACCACAATACCCTTTTATTTATAAAATTACCATAACGCCCCTTTTACTTTACAAATTACTATTTTACCCTTTCACAACCAAAATTACCATATTTATCTTTCCTTACATAATTACCACTTTGCCCTTCTTTTCCAAATTACCATATTACCCCTTACTTATAAATTACCTTTTCGCCATTCTTTTATACAATTACCATATTACCATTTACTTATGAAATGACTATTTTTCCCCTCTACCTTCAAAATTACCATATTAACCCTTTTACTTACAAATTTACCATAATGCCCTCATTCATCCAAAATTACTATCTTACCCCTACTTCCAAAATTACCATTCTTACCACTTACTTATAAAATTACTATATTGCCCTTTTTCCTTCAAAATTACCATAATACCCATTTACTTGAAAAATTACCATAATACCCCCCTTTACTTATAAAATTATCATTTGGCCATTTAATCATAAAATTACCATATTATTCTTTTATCTCAAAAATCACCATAATGCCCTTCTTTATCACAACTTACAATTTTATACTTTACTTATAAATTATCATTTAACCCCTTTCTTTTTAAATTACCAAAATATCCCTTTTACTTATTAGATTACCGAAATACCCTTTTCACTTATAAACTTTCCACTCAACCCCTTTATTCACCATTTTTATGAATTTACCATCACTACATAAAATAATGATATTAGTACTTTATTCTTATTATCTAAGTCCACCAACTTGTCATTATTCAACATAGTACTCATTAGCAACTACATACATTAGATCACATACTTCATAAGCATAATTACTAAAATACCCTTAGAAAATAATATTACTCATGCATTAGCAACATAATACATCATAAACAAGCATTTAATATTTCCATCAATAATCAAACTTCTTCCTTAATTATCATACCGACACATGGCACAAAGGTTATCATACTTTTCCTTTTTATCAAACAATATAAGCAACCATATATATATATCATGCTAAGCACACAAACCATGCATAAAATCATACTAAATCCCTAATGTGATAGCATACATTTTTCCATGTATTTAAGGAAGGATTAACGGTTACCTTAATCCCGCAAAATATCAAATATTACCAAGAATAATTAGCAACTCAACGCCTAAAAATAATATCCATCATATTTATGTTAGAAATAAGAATCCAAGCATAAAACTTTATAAAATTTAATCAATAAATACTTAACATAAAATACCATTATACCTTAAAAATTAGCCAATTAATTTTCAAAATAAAGGGGAGCTCACGCTGCATGAGCAGCGTGAGTTTCATGCAAAAATGAGGGGTGGAAGGGTTCGAAGGGGAGGTGAAGGAAGCAAGATTTATTATTTTCGGGTTAGGGTCTTTAGGCTAAAAAAGAAGGTGGTTAGGGGAGGTTCTAAGGTAGGGAAATGGTGCAGAAGTGAAGAGGGGGTGTAGGTGGAGGATAAGGGTGGTTTCACGGCGGCATAGGGCGGCGGAGACGGCGGCGGCAAGGCGGCGAAGTTGGCTGTTGAGAAGGGTCGAGGGGAAGGGGTTGTGAAGGAAGGAAAAGGAGAGGGAAAAATGGAGGGGTTCAAGGCCTATTTTTGGCCAACTGATGCATGGCGGTTGTAGAGGGGGTTGTAGGGTGTTGAATGGTGGGTTGGGTGGCGGCAGAGGTGGCCGGACGACGGCGAAAATGGCGGTTGCAGATGGCTCGGTGGTAAGGGGGAAAAACTGGGGAGAAAAAGGAAGAGGGGGAGAAGGGGGAAGTGTAGGGCTCGAGGGGCGGCGTGGTGGTGTAGGGTGGTAGTAGGCGGTGGCAGAAGGTGGCGCAGGGCTGGGTGCGGTGGTTTAGGCGGCGGCGGGCGGCGGTAATAAAAAAAATGGGGAACGAATGGGAGGAAGAGAAAAGAGAGAAGAGTCTCGGGGAAGGGGGATGTGGGTTCGAATTTATAGTGAATGAATGGCTGGGGAGATGAGGAAAAATAAGAGGGAGAAGAATGGGGGCAGGAGCTGGCCGGCGAGAGGGTGCAAGTGGCAGGTGGTGGTCGGGTGGCAGGGGAAAAGAGGGAAAAAGAAGGAAAGGGAGACTGGCATGCGGGGATGTGGTCCAGGGCCGGTTTGGCTCAAAAAAAGAAAGAAAATGACGAGGGAGGAGAGAGAGGGAGAGGGAGGTAGGTGGTGGCCGGGTTGCAGGTGGCGACATGCTCAACCATGGCAGAAGAAATGGTCGGGCGTGGGAGAAGAAGAGAGGAGAAGAAGAAGGCTGGCAAGCGGCTGGACCGGCACAGGAAAAAAACGGAGGTCGGGTTGGGCGTGCTGGATGGTGCGGAGGGAGAGAAGGGAGGAAGGAGCGGGCCTGGCCCAACGCGCAAGGAGGGAGGAAAGTAGGCCAATGCGGGCTGCCCAAGGAGGAGAAAAAGGAGAAGGAAAAGAAAAAGGAAAATGAGAAAATAGGGGAAATAAATTAAATTAATTTATAAAATCATAAAATGTAATATTCTTGGTAAATTATTTAATTTAATAATTTAATTCATTATAATTTAAAAAGGATAAAGTGGGTAAAATATTAGTTTGGAAAATTATTTAGATAAAACAATATGATAAATAGAAAAATATTTATTTTTAATTTATTAAATACTCTTATCCAAATTTACATCCTCTAAAATCCATACAATAATTAAAATAAATAATTTTACAAGCTAATTTTATTTCAAATGAAGTTATTTATTAAAATATAGGTTTTTGAAATTTTTGGGGGATTACATGTACCCTAGAGTTGTCCAAAATTAAAGCATCATGTTATGGAAGAAGGAAACCAGACACCTTACTCAGTTCATCCAAGAGGATCTAAGTTATATAAAGACCTCAAAAAGGTGTATTGGTGGCCGCGTATGAAGCGGGAAGTGACAAAGTTCATATCTCAATGTCTAGTGTGTCAAAAGCTTAAGATTAAGCATCAGAGACCAGGGGGTTACTTCAGTATTTGGAGGTGCCAAGGTGGAAATAGGACTCCATTTTCATGGATTTTGTTAGTGGTTTACCGAGTATCCAAAGCGGTTGTGATACTCTTTGGGTTATTATAGATAGATTAACTAAGTCAGCTATATTTATCCCTATGAAGTCCGCATGGAGTATGGATTAGTTAGCGAGTGACTATATGAAGTTTGTGGTTAGTCGTCATGGGGTTCTAGAGGACATCGTTTTAGATAGGGATTCAAGGTTCCTTTCTCATTTTAGGGGAAGGTTGTAGGAAGTTTTGGGCACTAAGTTGAAGATGAACACATATTTCCACCCTACCATGGATGGGCAGATAGAGCGGACCATACAAACCCTAGAGGATATGCTAAGGGCCTATGTGCTGGATTTCCAAGGATATTGGGAGAAGCGCCTATGTTTGATAGAGTTCTTGTACAACATAAGTTACCATGCCAGTATTGGGATGGCTCCCTTTGAAGCTTTGTACGGGAGGAAATGTAGGACTCCCTTTTGCTGGAGCGACATCAGCGAGATAGTGGTATTGGGGGCCGAAATGATCGAAGAGATGACTAGGTAGGTCCGATAGATTCAAGACAAGATGAGAGAAACTCAGAGCCAACAAAAGAGTTATGCTGATCGAAGGCACCGGGATAGTGACTTTGAGCTTGGAGAAAAGGTATTGTTGAGGGTCTCACCCACAAAAGGCGTGCAAAGGTTTGGCAGAAAGGGCAAGCTGAGTCCAAGGTATATTGGCCCTTACAAGGTCCAAGAGCATGTGGGTGAGGTTGCTTATCGGTTGGCTCTTCCTCCAGAGTTGGCACGAGTCCATAATATTTTTCACATTTCCCAATTATGGAAGTATGTCGACGTCCCATCTCATGTGATTCGACCGGACGAAGTCGAGCTAGATGATTCATTGAGCTACGAAGAGAAACCTATGCGAATCCTCGATACTAAGCTACTAAAGACCAGCATGAGTGTAGTCCCTCTTGTGAAGATCCTATGGAGTTGACACATGATCGAAGAAGCTACCTAAGAGATCGAGAAGGACACGCGAGAAGCGTATTTGGTACTTTTTTGCTGTAGGTTCGATCCTTCTCATTAAGTTGATTTTTAAGGGGGTAGTTGATAGAGGTATTGGTGTTAGTATAGCATTTCTACCCACTTAAAATGTTCTAGCCTTAACCATAGGAACTAGAAGAGACTTCGGGGATGAAGTTTGTTTTTAAGGGGGTAGTAGAGAAATACCCCAAAAGCTAATTTAAAAAAAATTTGTTAAATAAGGATTCATTAGGAAAATTAATTAAATAAATTATTTTTATTAAAATAAAAAAAAAGAATTAATTAGGGAAAATCAAGAAGAAAATAATAAATATTTTTATTAGAAAAATTTGGGTATTTTGCTAATTAAAATAAAATTTAAGAAAAATCTTTCAAAAACCCTAAATTAGCCTAAAGGGGAATTAAATATTATTATTTTTAACTATCCCAAATTACCAAAGTAATATAAATATCCCAACCCACCTATTTTTCCTTTTCCCTTTTCCTTTTTCCTTTTTCCTTTTTCCTTTATTTTCCCTTTTCTTCTTTTTCCTTCTTCTTCCTTTCTTTTTCTTCCTTAACAAACCTGGGCTTGACCACAACCCATTTCCCTTCTTTTCCTTTTCTTCTTCAGCGGCCCAAGACGTCACATTTTTCCTCCCTCTTTTTATCGTCACCCCATTGGTTCTTCCTCTCTTTTCTTTCTTTATGTTTCTTTCTAGACTGCGGGTCCATGCCATCTTCTTCTTCCTCCTTCTTCTTCCCTGCCACAACCTGCAACACCCACCTTCCTGACAGTTTCACCGTCGGTTACGCCTGAATTGACTTGCCATTTTCTCTCCTCTCTCCTCTCTCCTCCCCTTGAGTCGCTAATCAACTTGACCCAACCCACTCCCCTCTCTTCTCGTACGATCCCCCTCTTTTTCCCTGGTCAATCTCAGGCTATATTTGAATTTTGCTGGCTAACCTTCATCGCCGGTGAGCCTAATAGACTTGCCCTGATTATCCCGTCTTACCTCTGACCTTAGCCCTCTTTTAGTTCTATAAATACCCCCAAAACTAGCTTTAGTCAAGCCTTTTCCCTGAAACCCCAAAAGTTTACTCTTGTGAGCCACCATCCTTTCAGGCGCCCATTTTGCCGCCGTCGACCAACACCATTGTCCACTATACCCACCTAAGTGCTCCCTACACCACCCTCTAACTAACTACACCACCTTCTCCCTCGATTTGACCTGCATAAGTGAAATGCCCCAAAAAAATTTCTAATTTTATAAACTATATTTAAATGATTTTTATTAGAAAAATTATTTAAATAAATTAATTTTATTAAAATAAAAAGTAATCATTGGAAAAAATTAAGAAGAATTTTGTAAGTATTTTTATTAGAGAAATTTTGGTATTTTGGATAACAAAATATGTTATTTTGGAAATTAATTTAATAAATTATTTTATTTAAAATAAGAATGAGAAAATAGTTTTAATTTAATAATAATTTTTATAAATAATTTAATTGGAGGAATTTAGGGTGTTTTGATAATTAAAATGGAATTTATGGAAAATATTTTAAATATCCTAATTTAGCCTAAAAAGGGATTTAAATATTATTTTATTTAAATATTATCATTTTTAAATATCCGAAATATTCAGATTAATTTAATTGACCCTAATCTAATTATTTTTCTCCTTTCCTTTTTCCCTTTTTCTTTTTCTTTCTTCCTTTTTCCTTTTCTTTTTCTTTCTTTTTCTTCTTTTCCTCTTCTTTTTCCCCGTTTGGGCTGCCCTCTCCCGCGGCCCAATCTTTTTCCCCCGCCTTCCTTTTTTTCGGCCCAGCCTGCGCGGCCTCCTCCCTTTGACTCCGCCACGCCGTGTTTTATGCCTTATTACACCGAAACGCGTCGTCTCACTTAAACGCACCCTCGACTCGCGCCCGAACCGCCCGGTTCTTCCCTTTTTCTTTTCTTTCCCGGCCGACCGAACCGCCTCCCTTCCTCCTTCCTTCTTCCTCCCTTCTCCTCCGTCGACGCTGCTGCACCTTCGACCCCGTCAATGGCTTCTCCAGCTACGGTGATTAATACCGGCCGTTTCTTGCCTCATTGTCTTCCTCTTAACTCCGGGAATAAATTGGCATAATTATTGGACGTTATCTCTTACCTGTTTCTTCTCCCTAGCCTCGCGAAATTTTGAGGAAAACCAACCGATGCCCGATCACTTACTGCCACCGGCCACACAAATTATTGCATTTAATGCTTCCAGGTCGACCTCCAGCTCCTCATTATCCATTACAACATCTATAAATAGCCCTTTTGTAGGAGTTGTGGAAGATTTTTCTTCCCCGAAACCCTCGGCGAGGGCTGCCATCATCAAGATTTTAGATGCGTTTTTCTCCACCGATAGCCAACTTCAGTGCCACTAAATCATTTCATTTTCTTCCCTGAAATTTTATCTAGCTAACTAAACCATTTTCACCTCTCGATTCTTCTTGTACGAGCCTCAATAAGCAGGCAAAGTTGGATGCTCGTTTCGCCGGGATTTTGACCCCGAAATCTTAAACCACCGTCCTCCGCCGTGCGCCGCCACCTTTAGCTGCACCACCACCATCATTTTGTCCCTCTCCTCCTGGGCAACAATAAACACCTCTTATATCACCTCAATTCTCCCTATCTTTTTCCCAACATCCATCTTTCTCTTTGTTCTTCTAATTTTCCGGCCACCGCCCGTGCCACCTATCCCCACCAGCTTAAGGTTGAACCCTAGACCCTCTTAACCATTTTCCATATTATTATAAGCCTTGATTTAATTTATTTCAATTATTTGCATATAAATACCATTATTATTATTCTTAATATTTATATTCTTAATATGTTTTATTATTATTTGATGTAAAATTTATGCTGAATTTTACTTGCAGGGTGGAGAGTGGTGATAAAATAATTTTATTATTAGTTTCGAAGTTTAGGTTATTAATTGAATTATTATGGGATTATTATCATTCTTATTATTATTATTATTATTATTATTATTATTATTATTATTATTATTATTATTATTATTATAATTATTAGAATAATTATTATTAACATTTTATTAATTATTCTGGAAAATCTTAGGCCCTAATTTTGTATTAACATTCACACTTATTTATTTTAGTATTATTATTTCTATTGTTCTTATAACTATTTATAATAATATTATTATTATCTTTATTATTTTAATGTTATTATATATGTTAGTAATTTTATTATTAATATTAAATAAGTGGTAAGTCATTAGTTATAAGTAGGGTCGAAACCCCACTTTAAATTTTTAAGCTTATTATTATTATTATTATTATTATTATTATTATTATTATTATTAATGCAAATATTTTACCATTAGTATTGTTATTAATGTTATTATGGTTATTATTAATATTATTATTATTATTTATATTCTCATTGATATTAGTTTTATTATCCTTGATATTATTATATTAGTATCATTATTATCATTAGGGTAAAATCTTTAACCCTATATTATCAAGGTTTATAATATCTCTATTATTTTTATGTCTTTAGCAAAGTTAGAATTTTGTTAAGGTTATTTTATTAGTGTGTCATTATTTGGTCAAAGCCCTAAGGAGGCGTAGGAACGTGCTCCAAGACCGGTGTCGTTTCAGGTAAGGGGTGCTAAGGCCTTTTATGTGCTAATGTGCATTGTGTGCCTCGTATGCTATGCATTCTATGTTTATGATTATTAATTATGCCGTATATGATATGACATGGAGTTGAAGTATGTTTTCGTATGGTATGTGTATTATTTGTGTATGACCCTGTAAGACATGCATGTGAGGATGTTGATATGATTTTATGTGGGAGAAAGGATGAAAAAGGAGGATGGAGAAAGAAGTTGATTAAGGGATGTGAGTTGACCTAAGTATTCCATTGATTCATGAGTAAAGGAATAAAATGGAGAATTTTAGGGTTTCGTGTGTGAGAATCTGATTTATGATTTTTGAGGTTTTGTATGGAGAATATAATTTATGGTTTTATATAGGGAAGTTTAATTTATGGTTTTGTATGGTTTTGTGGGAGACAATATAATTTATGATGTTATATGGGAGAATTGAATTTATGGTTTGTTAGGGAGGATCTAATTTAAGACGTTATTTGGGGAGAATGTAATTTATGACATTATATGGGAGAACCTAATTTATGATTTGATTGGAAGAATCTAATTTATGATTTGTTTGGGGGAATCCAATTAATCCAAATTATGGTTTTGCTTGGGAGATTCTAATTTATGATTTTATGTGGGAGAATCTAACTTATAGTCTTGTATGGGAGAATATAATTTGTGGTTATGAAAGGGGAGAATCTAATCAATGGTATTATGTGGAAAAATCTTTGGGTTTTATATGATTTGAATCCTTGTGTTGGTATGGATTGAATTTAGGGTTTTGTGTGAATGAATCTTTGGGTTGTATATGGTTTGAATCTAGGGTTTGGTATGAATGAATCTTTGGGTTATGTGGATTGAATTTAGGGTTTTGTATGATGAGATTTTGGGTTTTACATAATGGTTAATGTTTGCATGGTTGAAATTAGGGTTTCACATGGAATTTTAGGGTTTGCATGAAAAAGGTTCGAAGGTTTGTATGGGGAGATTAATGTCTGCATGGGTATGAAATTTACGTGTGGAAAGTTAATTTGGGATGTAAGGAAGGTAATGTAAGTGTTGTTTGGGCGTTTGAGCACTTGGGATGAAAAATAGCACGTGGGGCAAATTAAGGGTACGGAGGAGACTGAATTATACTTTGTTGAGGATAATGGTGGTCTGTGGTGGCTGCTTAGGGTTTTTGTCGTACCAAGTATATTTGGTGATTAAAGTGTAATTGTGATTTGTGATGTGTGTTGATCCATGCATGTTTAGGGCGAACTTTGAATAAGATACTTAAGACACTAATTATTTAAAGTGGAAGATCGTTGAGATGGGACCAACCGATCCACCGGTTCGGAATAGTGGTTAGGGTTTTTACCCTATGTGTGACCGATCCACCGGTTATAATAGTGGTTAGAGCAAGATGCTCTATGCTTAAACCGATCCACCGGTTATAATAGTGGGGGTTCCCGAGCTCAACAACCGCAAACCAAAGTTTTGCTAAAATGCCTAAAAGATACTAATTACTTACAGTGGAACACCATGCGTGCCGGAGCCAACCGATCCACCAGTTAGGAATAGTGGTTAGGACACGTAGTCCTATGTGTATCCGATCCACCGGCTATAATAGTGGTTAGGGTATGATACCCTATGTGCCTCCGATCCCTCGGCTATAATAGTGGGGGCTTCCGTACTCGCATGGATTTGATATAAAGCTTGGTGTGTACGAATTCTGATAAAAGATTAATTAAGTAATTAATTTGGACTATGTTTGGGCCTTTATGTATGTACCTGAATGATTGATCGATATGATGATATGATGATGGTCTTTATGATCTTTTATTCTTATGCATGATTTTATGTGCTTATGTGTTGGCCTTAGTGCTCGGTTACCTTACTCGGTACGTAGCGTACTGATCACCCTTTTCATGGGTGCTGCTCATTCCCACGAGTAGTATGCCTTCTGAATTTGTGCAGGTGGGCGAGATATCAGTTGGGGCTGAGTGTTGAGCGTGTTTGGCTCGAAGTTCGAGAGTGTTGTGGCCGTATTCATTCTTTACGCGATTTCATTCCTTTTGTTATTTCTTTGGTATAGTATTTACCTTTTTTTGATTCATTACTCGATTGAGTATTTTAATGAACCTTTTATCGGTTGTAAGTTTAATTCTCTTTTGGAAATGAATTACATTTCTTGATGCGTACTCTGATTTTGTTTTACAACCGTTTAATGCTTATTTGGAAATTGGATTGTATTGATTATTTCTTTTCTTAGCCTTAGCACTTGGTACGGGAACGGTCGGAGAGAACCGGTCTGGTACTAAGTGTGGCGGTAACATTTCCAGAATTCACAGGTTTTCAGTGTTTCTAATTTAATTACTTCCGCTTTTTTAAAAAAAAAAGTAGTGAATTTTGGGGTGTTACAATAAGCCACCCTAGTTGTGCAAAGTAGCCTCCTCGATCAACCTTTCCTTCCATATTCGTCGCCCTTCACACCACCCTTAGCCACTACTTCTGCCACTACCACTACCCCCTTACACCTCCCAAAAACACCTGTAGACTCTCCTCTACCTCCCATTACTCTTCTTTTTCTCTTCCTCCCTCTCCTCCTCTCTTTTTCTCCTTCTCCCACTTTCGGCCACACTACTGCCACCGTGAGCCGCCACCTTTGGCCATGCCGACACCTTCATTCTAATCATCTCCACCTAGGAAACCCTAAACACCCCAACTTCTGCCCTCTTTCTCTCTCTATTTTTCCCAGCACTCAACTTTCTCTCCTTTCTTCTCTTTTTCCGACCACTGCCGCTGTCACCGCACACCACCACTGGTGCCACCTATCACCACCAACCCAAGGTGGAACTGTAAACCCTCTCAACCCTTTTACCCTATTTATACAAGCTTTATTTTATTTTATTTTATTTTATTTCCATTTCTTTGAGTATATTACTACTACTGCTGCTGCTACTACGACTACTACTATTGTTACTATTATTATTGTTATTGAGGGCCGAAGCCCTATTCTATTTATTATTATTATTATTATTATTATTATTATTATTATTATTATTATTATTATTATTATGTGTTGTTGTTGTTGTTGTCATTGTTGTTATTATTATTATTATTTCAAAGTAGGGTTGAAACCTTGCTTTACTTTATTTTTGATTTTTACCATTATTAGTATTATTATTTCGTAATTAATATTATTGGTTTATTATTATTATTATTTTTTTTATTATTAATGTTAATAGTATTATTATTAATATTATTTTGGTGAAGGACCGAAGCTCTTATTTCACTTTCCTTTTGAATTATGTCCTTTTCATCATTATTATTATTATGGTTATGGTTATTATTATTGTTGTTGTTGTTGTTGTTGTTGTTGTTATTAGTATTATTTCTAATATCAACATTATTATTATTATTAGAATTGAATCTTCAAACCTTATATTATCAACTTTTACAATATTACTATTTTTTCTTATATCCTTAGCAAAATTAGTAAATAGTTAATGTTATTATTATTATTATGTTATTATTTTATTAAAAAGCTAATCTTAGAAGAAATTAGGAAATAATAGTATTTTTGGTAGGAGGGAATTTAATCTTTAGCTCTTCCCTCATATAAGTGAGACCAGTCAAAGCCCTAAGGAGGCGTAGGAGTGTGCTCTAAGACCAGTGTCGTTTTAGATAAAGGTGTAGCTAAGGCCGTAAGTATGTAATGTGTCTTATATGCCTTGTATGCCATGTGCCATAATATGTGATGTATCTTATGTGCATTATTATCAATATTTTATGTATAGTGTGGTGTGGAGTTGAGGTACGTTATGTGTTATCCTATGATTCGTATATCATATGTTTGTGTTATGAATGTGTTGTGATACGATGTGACCCTATAAAACATGCATGATAGGTTATGTAATATGATGATATGGAATGAAATGATGTGGAGTTGACCTAAATGTTGTATGACCATAAGTGGGAGGAATCTAGGGTTTCGCATGGAGGAATCTAGGGTTTCACATGGAGGGATCTAAAGTTTTTGCATGGAGGAATCTAGAATTTTGGATGGAGGGATATAGGGTTTCGCATGGAGGAATCTAGGGTTTCACATGGAGGGATCTAAGGTTTTTGCATGGAGGAATCTAGAATTTTGCATGGAGGGATAGGGTTTCGCATGGAGGAATCTAAGGTTTTGTATGAATGGATTTAGGGTTTCCATGGGAGAATCTAAGCACGTATGGAAGAATTTAGGGTTTACATGGGTGAATCTAGGGTTTCATGTGGGATTTTTAGGGTTTGCATGAAAAAGTACGAAGGGTTGCATGGGACGTGTAAAGTCTATATAGAGGTAAATTTTACATATGGAAAGTTGAACTGAGGTGTGAGGAAGGTAATGGAAGTGTTGTTTGGATGTTTGAATGCTTTGAATGAAAAATAGTACGTAGGACAGTATAAGGGTACATAGGAATCCAGCTATGGTTTTGGCATGGCTACTTAGGGTTTCGTGGTCACACGTGTACTTGGTAATTAAAGTGTGATGATGAGGGTAGAATATATGGGTTGTGTTTTGTGGAATGTTAAAATGATTTGGGTTGTGTGAGGTGGAGTAGGATGGCCCCTTAGGCCTAAATTTGGGTTTCAGACTAAAACCCTAGAGTGAGATGGTGAGTGGACTTGGAAGTGTAAGGGAGTGGGCCTTGACCCACATACGTGAGAAATGGGCTCTAGTGTGAGTTAGGGTAAGGAGGAAAAGATGTTGGGCCAAGTTAGTACATGAGTCTTACGATGTGAGATGGGCCCTTTTTGAAGGATAAGAGTAAAGGGAGTTAGTCATGTATGTCTAGAGATAATTTTTAATAAGACACTTAAGACATTAATCATGTAAAGTGAAAAATTATTGAGTCGGGCCCAGACTAATCCACCGGTATAATAGCGGCCAAGTCCAGGTGCTAGGGTGCCTTGGAGACTGATCCACCGGCGTATAATAGTGGTTAGGGCATGTTGCCCTATGTTTGACTGATCCAGCGATTATAATAGTGAGGGATCCCGAGCTCAATAAACTAAACCCTAAGTTTGCTAAGACACATAAAAGGTACTAAGTGCTTACAATGGAACACCATGAGAGCAAGGGCCAGAACGATCCACCGGCGCGTAATAGTGGTTAGGGTATGTTACCCTATAAGTGACCGATCCACCAGCTATAATAGTGGTTAGGGCATGTTGCCCTATAAGTGACCGATCCACCGGCTAAAATAGTGAGGTTCCCGTACTTGCATGGATTTGATAAAAAGCATGGTATGAAATGAGTATCGATAAGAGATTGATTAATTAATTAATTAATTAATCCGGACTATAAATGGGCCTTTATATATTTACCCAAATGGTCGTATGCTACTATATTATCATGTTGGACTATATGTTATTTTTATTATTCCGCTTGGTTTTATATGCTTCCATGTGTTAGCCTTAGTACATGATTACCTTGCTCAGTATGTAGCATATTGACCACCCTTTTCATGGGCACTTCTTAGTCCCACGAGTAGAAGGTCCATCTAACGTGGTGCAGGTAGGTGATACTTATTTTGATGCCTTCAATATCCATGAGGCATCTGGCGGGGCTGAGTGCTGAGTTTCACCTGGTTCGATGATCAAGAGTGATGTGGCCTAATTCCCTCTCCATGTTATTTTATTTCCTTCTGTTACTTTATTTTTGCATTGGATTTTCTACAAGTAAACTTTATCATTTGTAGACTTATCTTCTCTTAAGAAACTCCTACTTTGTACTCTGGATTATAACTCGTTGTCATACACTCTGATCTCTATTTTGCATTCATTTTATGCTTAATTGATGTCTTGATTTGATTTGATTTATATTGATTATTAAGATCCTTTTAGCCTTAGCACTTGGTACCGAAACGACCGAAGTGAACCGATCTGGTACTAAATGTGGCAATAATATCCCCGAAATTCACAGGTTTTAATTTAATTGCTTCCATATAAAAAAATAGTGAAATTTTGGGGTGTTATAGAGTGAGTGGGTGGTTGTGATGGTGGTAGATTCTCTAGGTTAAGGGGGTTGGAACAGTGGTGGTGGTGCAGTAAAAGGGGTGGCGCAAGTGGTGGCTATTGTGGTAGTTGAAGGTGGTGGAGGGGGAGGAAGGGTGAAGGAGAGGGAGGCAGGGGGAAGGAAGGTAGGGGGAGGTAGAGGGGCTTTTCTAAGTGTTTTGGGAGGTAGAAGGAGTGGTGGTTGTAGTAGGGATAGTAGCGCACAACGACGAGAAGGGCAAAGAGGGGTGCAAAGTGGCAGATTGAGCAACTAACTTTGCACACCTGAGGCGGCTCAAATAGGGAGAATTATGGGTGGTGAGTGGTGTGGTTCAGTGGAGGGTCATGCAAGGATGATTTTGGTGGTTGTTTTGGGTGGCAGCATAAGGCATAAGTGACGATAGTGTCATCTAAATGGTGGTGGCTCAAGGGGCTAAATTTTTCTACATAGGAAAAGAAGGCTAATTGAGGGGTAGGTTGGGGGTATTTATAGGCTAATGGTGGGAGGATAAGATAAAAGGGGATGAGGAAAAGGGGGCAGGTATGGCAGGCTTGCTGAACAACGGTGGTATACCAGTACAAGCCTGCTATTTGCAGGTGCAAGTTTGGTCTATGGAGAGGAAAAGGAAAGGAAAGGGCATGTGTGAGAGAAGGTATAGGGGTGGTTAGGGTTGAAAAAGGAAAGGAAAAAGATGGAGAGAGAGAGGGGTGGTACAAACAGGCAATACGATGGTGGCTGGTCGGTGATAGCAGGGCTATAGATCTCACGTGGGAGGAGCGAGAGGAAGAAGAAGGTGATGGGTCGGGCCGGCCGATCTAAGGGACAGAAAAGAAGAAAAAGAAAGAGGGAAATCGGGTGACTGAGTGGGGTGGAGGAAATAAAATACGTGCGGGCTAGGCCGCGCATGAGGAAGAGGGGAAAAGATTGGGCCCTGAGGGGCGCATGCCCAAACTAGGAAGAAGGAAGAAAGAAAAGAAAATGAGGAAGGAGGAAAAGAGAAAAGAGAAAGCAAAAGGGGAGAAAAAGGGAGGAAAGGAAAAGAAAAAATAGGTTGGTTGGGGTATTTAGAAAATTTGAGTATTTTCGAATATTTAAAATAATAATGTTTAGTAAAAGAATAATTAAATTCCCTTTTTAGATTAATTTAGGATATTTTGAATAATTTTTCCTAAATTCTATTTTAATTAGCAAAACATCCTAATTTTATCTATTTTTTTATTATTTTTCTCTTGATTTTGCCTTAAGTATTTCCCTTATTTTTAAATAAAATAATTTATTTAATTAATTTTCCTAATAAATTCCTATTTAAAATAATGTCCTAAATTAGGGTTTTGGGGTATTTTATTAATGGATAAAATACATATATTTCCGTGGATAAATAACCTAATGAATGGATTAATGAACTATGATTCATGACATACTCAAATGAGCGTCATAAAGGCCTTAATGGGTAAACCACAAATGAAATGTGATGGTTCTTTAGAAATAGAGTGATGAAATATGGAATGTGTTTGGATGGAATAACATAATAGGTATGGTTAATATTGAACAAGAATAAATGGAAATCACACACATGGTTGGGGATGGAGAGGATTAATATGGAAGAAATATGTAAATGTCTTGCTTACTCTTGTTATAGGTCTTGTGTGATCACGTGACCTCATGAATCATGTACTAATCATGTGACACAACAACTAATAGAGTTGTATATGGGTCTAGGTTATCCAATCCTCAATCAACTATTGGGGGTTGATTTATCTTCGGGTATTCATTGGTGCCTTCAGACGGGATCCTAATAGATTTTGATGACGTACTTACTCTAGACACTAATAATGTATTAGAGGATATCAATACTAAAGGGTCTGGTTACCTAGATGGTTGGCTTTGGCCTGAACTTATTTCCATATTAGTTGGCTTCAGCCTACACTTATGTCCATATTGGTTGGCTTTAGCTTGGAGTTTATGTCCCTTAATTTGAGCAGGCTTCCATAGCATGTGAGGTCATGTAGTGGTGTATAGTTCATCGCTCGATGATGAATAATAGGATTATGATTGAAATGAATGGTTGGATGATAAATAATTGGATAATGATTGAAATGATTGGTTGGATGATGAATGATTGGAATGAATGGATGGATGGATGATGATAATGATGATAAAAAGTTGGAATGGATACCTAGATGGTAATTAAAATGAATACTTGTATGGTAATTGGAATGCATAATTGGAAATGATTGGAATAAATGGTTGGGTAATGACCTGTGTTAGTATATGGATAAGAAATGGAATAAGTAATTGGAATGAGAATAAAATAAGGATGTAGTAGAATTAGAAGGTAAAGAAAAGGATTGGAAAGGAGATATAATGACTATAAAGGATTAAGCTAGTTGATTGAGTAAGTTGCAAAATAAACCCTAGTTTATATAGATAAACTGCTTAGTATGTGTGTGGCATATGCTATTGTTGTAACACCCCGAGTCGATACAACCACACGGGGGCTAGTTTGGAGCGCTTTCGAATTGATCGGCTGGCCCCACAGATCAACACGAGTCCTTTCAGTGCGCTTTGTCCTCACTCACGCACTTCCCAAGAAATTTTCAAAAAATTTTAAAACTTCCCAGGAGGGTCACCCATCCTAAAATTGCTCCATGGCCATTACACTTAACTGTGGAGTTCTTTAGGACGGAATCACCAAAAGGATGGTATACCATGTTGATATAAGTATCCATTTCAATCCTTATAGTACTCCATTCAATTCGGGGTATTACATTCACCCCCACTCAAAGAACGCAACGTCCTCGTTGCGCCTCAACCATTAACTGTCTCAATACAGTTTATCCCGAGAATCATCCCGCTAGGTGACTGATTGGCTCATCCAAGTTCATCTCACGGTCGCGGTTTTGCTCTAATACCATTTGTAACACCCCGAGTCGATACGACCATGCGGGGGCTAGCTTGGAGCGCTTTTGGATTGATCGGTGGCCCCACAGATCAACACGAGTCCTTTCAGTGTGCTTTGTCCTCACTCACGCACTTCCTGAGAAATTTTCAGAAAATTATAAAACTTTCCAGGAGGGTCACCCATCCTAAAATTGATCCACAGCCAACACGCTTAATTGTGGAGTTCATTAGGACGGAATTACCAAAATGATCGTATATCATGTTGATATAAGTAGCTATTTCAATCCTTATAGCACTCCATTCAATTTAGGGTATTACAATTGTGCTATGAAAATGAACATGATATATTTTGAGTGGCCTGAGTTATGCATGATAGTAAATCCTGATGTGCATTGGCATGATAGAGTAGGTACACTCAATTATATGGCATTGACATGATGCATGTTAAGTGTGATTTTCATGACATGATAGAACCGTATATGTATATGCTTTTGACTTTTATTGAGGAATTAACTTGACTTTCTTAGTACATAGTGCACTGATGTGCTCATCTACTTGGTCATTTGCTCATTCTCATAAGCAAAGGGCCATGTGCAGGTTTTTAGGGAGGGCTAGTAGTGAGCCTACCTCTTCTTGAGTTTAGGGCTTGAGAGCATGGGCATCCAGAGGTTTTGTACGGCCTATGACGGACCATGATTTTGGGAACATACCCTAAATTGTTTCTACTATAATAGCGATGTTATCCTGGTTAATTATTCTTCTTGTATTTGACTACGACGGGGACGGTCAAGGTCCTATATTATAAATGTTTCCTTTAAATATTTATGTAACTTGATATGACACACTTTACTTTAATTTGGTTGGTCTGATTTTTAGCCTTGTATCTAATATAGGATGTGCGGCTAAAATCTATCTTGTATTAGGTACGGCGATATCACCCCATTTTTTTTTAAGTATATTTAGAAATTTTCACTTTTGCATCTTTTTAAAAGAAAAAAATTTCGGTAGCGAATAGTGAGAGTATTTTAGCCTTTGCCGGCTTCATCTACAACTCCTCCGTACTGGTAGTGAAATGTAGAAAGCAAAAAGATACATTAGGTGTATACTATGAGTATGAAAATGATGATTTCAACATATTCATTTGAGGAAAATATTGTGGGAAAATAATTGGTATATGAAAAATTAAATAAATTAGGGCATGTCTTATGAATAAAAAATCAATGTATATATGGCGAGACAAATTTAAATGAAATAGGTTGCAGAAAGCATTCAGTTTGGACCTGTAACTATAATTAATTATCTGAGATAAATATTTATTTTAAAAAATAAGATTAATTAAAAATATCCAAAAGAAATATATATTTTTTAAATAGTTCCAAATAAGGAGTAAATTACCAATTCGTCCAAAGAAAACAAAATTGAGAGGTGTTACTCCATCGCATGAAATCATGAGATACCAACCTGGAAAGCAGAATTGGCAGCTGCAAATATAAAATCATTCGGAAAAGCTTCCGGTTGAATGGCATAGCTGGTTCAGGTTGAGCAAGGAGTGTGACAAAGAGCAAAACGAAGATCATACACGCAAGCGGCCGTCTCATAGTCGATTGTTTGTGTTTGGTACAATTTTCATGGCAAAATAACTTCAATATTTATAGTAGGCCCAGAAGCATGCATGTGATGTGATCTCGTTCTCCTCAACTAATAATTCATTATTACGGAGGTCATGCTATGTAAAACTTCCGTAGAGATTTTCGAATAGGTGTATGTAAGATAACTATTATTATTTGAGTATGCTCGAGTTTCCGGGTCACGACTATTTTTTTCTGTTTTTTTTTTAAGTCATTATTGTGAAAATTTATCTGGTTGCCGAAAACAAATATTGTTGACCGTAGTAAGTACAATTTTAATTTAAGATCCTTCAAATAAACCGTTTAATTTTTCTGCTTAAAAATATATTTAATATTTCCATTTTATATGAAAAAAATATTTTATTAATTTATACATCATTTTTTGAGACAATAAATATATCCATAATATTAAAGTACACCCTTAATAGAAAAATAATGCAACAATTAATATATTAAAGAAGAAAAAGAGAAAATAAGGATAAAAACTGAAGAAAATCATTAACTAAATCTAAAAGGATATATATATATATATATATATATATATATATATATATATTATAAAAAAAATATTAAAACTTTCTATCTAAAACGACTTTATTTATGAAACAGATTGTTTATATAGGGAAAAAACTTTGTAAATTTATTTTTAGTTACACCCACCATCATTTTATGATCACGGATTTTATTTTATTTTTTTACGAACCTGACTCACCATGGATCATAGCATACAAAAATAAAATAATTAATACACTTTACAAACCATTCTTACCATTCTAAGTACTGTAATCAGAGTTCAATCTCCACCAAAGGTTTATCCTTTAAAAAAAAATCTAACTAAAAATTGACTCTATTTTGTTACCATAGCCCATCATCAGATTCCAATTCAATCGACAATCAGTCATGGACGGGCACTTTGTCCAGGCGTTCCAATATATTGATGGTCTCAGATCTATATGTGACCTGCGATTTGAGCTCCATAATCGTACTACGGCAACCGGAAGCATATTTACCACCACCATATATCTATGTCTAATTTTCTCAAGCTCGATATGGGGAGAGCCATAACTCGAGTTACATCATTCAAGATTAAAATAACATGTCAGAATGCTAACAACTGGGTTCACAAGTCACAATTCATGTGTGTGAAATCCTGATCTTTTACGAAATATTGTGATGCCGACACAACTAGTCTAACATGGACAGAATCGGTGCACTCGCTCTCGTAATTACGTTATCCCTTTATTATTCAATTAAAAACACTGTATGAATATTAATTACCCCCTTTCGAGTAACGTTGTGAAATAATCAGGATGGTCGGTGGTGTGAACAAAGGTTAGGTAAGAAGAAGAATAGGTGCTTTGGGGATGGCCGGCTGGTTAGCTTAGTAGTAGGGAAAGTCCATGGTTGGGGAGGTCACTGGTAGGATTTGTGATGAAGTTGTGCTGAGTTAATGTCGGTGATAATGAAATAGTGGTCGATTGTTTATGATTTTTTATTTATTTATTTATTTATTATTATTATTATTATTTTCATTTGACTTCTTATCAATATATTTCGTTTGGTGCATATTCCCACGAAGATATTTTAGGTTTGATATTGTTTTGTTTTTTTTACGTTTGCTGTTTGATGAGATGGTGATTGATGATGGACGATGCCAAAATATTTTAGGTTAATATTCGTCATATTTTTAATAGATTTGAGTCTATTATTTATAAGTCCAACAGATATGAGTAAGGTCTAATTTTTTATATATGTAAATAAATTTATATCTAGATTTAGTAGTTTTAAATCCAGATATAATATATCTAAAATTCATTTATTCGCTAATATAAACTTTTAAACTTCTATAAATAACGTAAGAGAGTGTGAATCTGGGTCGGACTGGACTATTTAGGACCCATTTATCCTCTGTGGTTCACGTTTCGAGCGCATGCTGCGACACGGTGAACATCGTCTAAGAATGAAGTTGGAGAGGACAGGAGCAGCTCTGCCAGATCTACCGGCAACGCAGTCTGGCGTAGAAACTTGACGAGCTAGTTCAGCAAACCAGAGACTCTGAATGTTGACAAGAAAACCACCGCAACAGTGGGCGCCGCCTCAGGAGAAGACCCGACTAACTGGTGTCGGGCGGCAACAACAGACTGCGACGAGAAAGTGTTCGATAGGAGAAGCGATAGGTTAGCAGTTTTTATGAGTTAGGCGATTCTCCTCCACTGAGCTAGCATCGCCGAATTCACCATTACCACCCCTTGTTAGCTCCAACTTTGTGTATGACATTGATTTCATTTTAGTTGGTGATGAGATTATAGCATTGTTTCCCATCTTGTGCACAAGAAAGAAGCTAAAACAAATAAACCTAATGAGAAGGAATAAAGAATGGTCACGTTGAATAATAGCTGCTCACATTGTCGAGGAAAATTGAAGAAACCTCTCTCAGCATTAGGAATCAATAACGTTGCAGGATAAAATGCTTTTAATTACTCTGTTTCAAATTGATTTTACAATCATCTGTCATATATGATTGCTTTCTTATGTACAACTTTGACTTTTCCTTCCTCTCACTTATGATTAAACCACTATTTATTTGAGAAGTTGTCCACGTGATTGATGGGATTAATTATTTATCGGTTGTAGCTATTTTTATTTTGTCACTTTATGGTATCGAATTCAAATCGTATTTTCTTATTTTTGGTGTTACCGATTTTGATTGTGAATACTTGTAGAGGTTAGATGATAATTCAAACAAAGTGTTTGATAAATTCTGTCTACTTTAGCTAGATTTTATCAGTTGTGTGATAACCAAAAGTTGATAGACACATTGGTTGAGAAAGTTGATGATTTCGTGCATAATTTTTATTTTCTTATTATTTTCATAACTAATTCATATTGTATTTTCTTATTATTTTGATAACTAATTCATATTGTATTTTCTTATTTTTCTTATTATATTGGTATCTAATTCAAATTGTATTTATTATATTGGTATCATCACAAGCTAAAGTCATCGTAATATAGATGACGGTTTAAAATATAAATCATCTATAACAAAATATTATGGCATGTTTCAATAGAGTGCATATGGTGGTTGTAGACTTAAGCCCATCATACGTAGTCTAACATAAACAACAGTTTTAAGTCTACAACTATCATCCAATGTCTTAATGTTATTTTGTGTTGAACTATTAACAATAGTTTTAAACCATAACAATTGGCTATGTGTGCTTATAGAAAGATGTTTTATTTCAAAACTATTATCTAAAATCTTTCATAAATTTTTTTGAATGATTATATGATAGTGATAATCTATAATAGCTATTTATATCCCTTTTTGTTTGTAATTTACTCTACATCTGCTTCCTACACTATTTATAATTTCTCGCACACGTAAACTTGCATATATTTTTAACTGATACACAAGTATCAATGTTGTATATCCCCCCTCAAAATTTGCTAACAATATATATTTCCATCAACTAGTCACATAATAATTTTTTTTAACATATATGCACATTAACAAGCCACTAATGACATCAATCAATTTGCATTAATTTTTATTTTTTTACAACTACTTATATGAATAATAAATAGAGAATGAATAACATAATTTTCAAGCAACATAGGAAGTAGACATACATTTTTTAGCAAGAAATTGGTCACAAATGAGTTTCCTTGTTTTCAACTCGGTATCTTTATTTCTTATGGGTCACAAGAGCTCTACCATATGAAATGAAGATATCAAGCTAAATATCAAAGATTTTTCTTATGGAATCATTGGCTTGAAGTCTTCATCGTGACCATCTAATGACATATCTATATCAAAGCAATAAAGAAAAAAATAGTCATAAATCTTACTAAGGTATTCATTGCAAATATATGTCATTCATAAATTTAATATGGCGGGATTTGAGTAGGTATTTGAACACAACATAACATTGTGTTGGTTTGTGCATGTGGTGGAGAAGTTTGGTGTAATGTAGATTTATGTGTGTAAAACACTAGGGAGAGGGTCGTGTTATTTTAAATGGACTGTGTTTGCTTGATGAAGTCTTGATGCATTTTGGGCAAAAGTCAAATGTAAGGAAATAAACATAGAGGGTCCTATGTTTCCTAATCACATACCATATTTTTGCTACTTTTTGAAACAAGCTATTTGCTCTGTAGGGTTTTATCTTTATATAAAAAGAGATATTTCAAAACCCTAGTCATTGGGTTTTATGCATTCTAAATTCTTCTTCTTCTCCATTGAGTTATCTTTTGAAAGAGGGTTGTTGAATTGTGTAATTGAGTTATTGATTTATTTAATCATGTTGTAGTTACACAAGAGCACTAATAAGATCTCTATTTTTTCCTAAATTATTCTGCTTTGTGTGTGTGTTTATAATTGTGCATAACCCATGTTATTCTCAATTTGGTGTAGATCTATCTAAATCTATGTAATTTATGCAATAATTTGGTAGTAGAGCTACGTTGTTGAAGATACTTGATTATCGAGATTGGTACAAGATTTGATATTAAAAAGTGTCGTCATTTTATCAATTTTAGAATATGAAAATTGAAGATGTAAGCAATCCTAATTCATAGCAGATTGGAAAAAGCTTCATTCAGATATTCAAAAAAATCAACTTCAATAATGGATGAGAGATTTGAAAAAGTAGATATGAAGGTCCTCTCCACCATACAATTATGTTTTTCAAACAACATTTTGTGGGAAGTGGCAAAATAATTAACAACAGTTGCCTTATGGTTGAAGCCAGAGTCATTGTATATGACAAAGTTAGTAGCAAATTGGCTACTGTTAAAGAGTGGGTTTCATGACCGAAAACTATATGAGGGTCAATCTTTGAAAAGTCATATTGATGAATTTGACTCTATTCTTATGTATTTATATCATAAATATGTTAAATTAGATGATGAAGATTTGGTCATTATATTGTTATCTTCTTAACTTGCTAACTTTAAGCATATTTATGAGATTGTTTTGTACAGGAAGAACAAGTTAGTAGTTGAGGATGTGAAATCTATGTTGCTATAATGGAAGTTGATTGATTGCTAGTTGAATAGTATCGGTACTTCTGGAGACTCACATAGCCAAGGGGAGGCCACGGGATTGGGGGTCTGGTAATAAAAAGATGTCTAGATCAAAATCAAATAGTTGGAAAAAGAATGTAACATGCCATGGTTGTTGCATGAAAGGCCACATTGGGAGGGACTATCCTAACAGGAAAGTTAGAGATATTGTTTATGGTGAATCTGATGAGTGTGATGTTGCCATAGATGGGCATGATGATGATGGTGATATACTAATCACCAAAGATAGACATATTAGATTTGCTGATAGGTGCATTTTGGATTCAAGGTGCTCCTACCATGTATGTCCCAATAAAAGCTGGTTTCAAACATATGACACTATTCAAGGTGGAATTGCTTTCTTGGGAAATAATTCTTCTTGCAAAGTTGATGGGTTTAGGACTATGAGGGTAAGGATTCATGATGGTATGGTCGGGACATTGTTTGGTGTTCCTCATGTTCTGACATGACCGAGAGCTTGGTTCCGCTATATTCCTTGGATAGCAAAGGTTATAGGTGTGTCATTAAGAATAAGACATTGAAGGTTGTTAAAGGAATTGTGGTGGCAATTGTTGGCAAATAAGTTGGGACATTGTATGAGCTTGTTGGCATAACTATTGGGGTTGCATTTGGAGCAACATTGAGAGTCTGTTTGGTTTTAGAAAACCGTCAGGGAAAGGAAAACAAATTAAAAGAAAACCATTTTAGTATTTTTTGGTTGATCGGAAAATATTAAGGAAAAAATCAAGAAGAAACTAATAAAGAAAGTTATACTAATCAATTTTCCTCTTAAAAATTGGAGAAAAGTTGGATCTTTTCTTTTCTTCCGTTGTCATCTTCTTCGTTGCAACCTATGGCATTTTTTCCTCTACTTCATCTCTCTCACTCATTCCTCCACATTATTTTTGATTATATACCTTATTTTGTGCTTCATATATGAATTTTGAAGGTTGTTGGGAGAGGATCTGAAATTTTAAAATCCCAGATCTGTTATCCATAAAATGTTTCAAAGATTATTCACTTTGAAAGACAATTGCGGTGCTCAAATTTGGAATTCCATTGCTTCTTAGAGATGCTGGTGGTGGAGGTGGTCATCTGATGCAAACCAAGGAGCTGGCACTACCATGGAAAGGGGTTTTAATAACGGTTATTTTATAGTTTTAATAACGGTTTTCAACCGTTATTGAATCGCCCGTTATTAAATATTTAATAACGGTTCATAACCGTCATGAAAAATACACAAAAACCCACGAATATGTGCGTAAACTTCATATTTAATAACGGTTTTTACTTAAAAACCGTTGTTAAAAAGGAGCTTTTAATAACGGTTTTTACTTAAAAACCGTTGTTAAAAAGGAGCTTTTAATAACGGTTTTTACTTAAAAACCGTTGTTAAAAAGGAGCTTTCAATAATGGTTTATATGAAAAAACCGTTGTTGAAAACCATGTATTAAGTTGAAAACCATGTATTAATAGCAGTTAATACAAAAACCGTTGTTAAAACATGATCGAATTACCGTTTCGGTCATTGATTATGCGTTTATTAAACCCTCCAATACGTATTAAATGCACATAAATATGAGATTATAAGGAGTTTTAATAACGGTTTTCCTAGAACCGTTATTAAAACTATATGTTTTTTTTAGCATTTTTCTGTTTTGTTCCTACCCACATACACAGTTGTATGTTCAAACAATTACCAAATCTGCAATGTAAAACAACATCAATTCATACCAAATATGCAATCACACCATAATTTTAATCAATCTATAATTGGTATGCATGTCTCAATATACCAACTATACTTAGGAATAAAAATTAGTGGGCATACCACAACTTGGTAGCTCTACACCCCAAACACTACTACAAATACGGGAAATAATAACGGGACATTAATAACGGTAGTTCGAAAACCGTTGTCAAACGCGTGAAAATTAATCGGCGGGAAGTTTTGATAACGGTTCTAGTTAAAAACTGTTATTAAAAGGGCAACGTTAAAATTTGGACGGATGTTTTAATAACGGTTTTATATAAACCGTTATTAAAAGAAGATTTAATAACGGTTCATATTAGAACCGTTGTCAAAAGTCAGAAGCTTTTAATGACGGTTCTTCCAGGAACCGTTATTAAAAGATGTTTTAATAACGGTTCTCTCAGGAACCGTTATTAAAAGATGTTTTAATAACGGTTCTCTCAGGAACCGTTATTAAAACCCCAAAATCAAACTTTTATTTCTCGCTCGGTTCTGTTTCGTGCCAAAATTTTCAGACTCTCTGCACTTTCGTTCTCTTGCTCTCCTTCCTTCTCCTTGCAAACCCTCGCACCGCCAACTCGCACCACCAGGCTCCTCTCAAGTAAAGGAAACCCTCGCACCGCCACACCTCTGCCATTGTTCCGAAGCTAGCTGGCACTTGCACCTTCATCCTTCGTCGTGTTTGAAGCCCTTGCCTCTCTCAACATTCTGACCGTCGTGTTTGTAGCTAGCTCAGTTTATGTATGTGTTTGTTCTTCCTCTCGTAACTTTTTATCTACTTATATAAATGCATGTCACCAGGGTTTCGTTCGAAAATGTGTTGTTGAATGTGTTGGCTGAAAATTTTGCTGTTTGTTGTTGAATTTGTTGCGTTATTGTTATATATTAACAAATGCATGTGTTGGCCGAGAGCTTTACATATTATTGTTGTATGGAGAATATAGATTCAATATTATTTAGAGCTACAACCATAATAAACAAAAGAGAAGACATTATTGAGGTTATTTAGAGCTAGATTCAACTGTAAACTTTGGATGGTCATAACTTTTTCATGGGACCTCGGATTTAGGTGATCTAGGAGACTATTTTGGGTATTTTTTCGAGATCTACAACGTGGTCGGACCCCAAAAAAGGCCGTTTTGGCCTCTAAATTTAGGTTTTTTTGTGACACAACCTTTTTAGGGCCTTTTTTACAAATTGAACATTTAATTTAGGGTATGATGGTGTTATATAACCTCTTGATTATAGTGGTAACATATGTTGCCTACCTTTGTATTATTTTGTATGTAGGGTAATACATGTTTTCATTTATTTTAGTTTTTACTTTTATCAGAATTGTTTTTCCTCTATTGTTTATTTCTTTATTGTAGTTATGGATGAGATAAGAGCTTCAGGTACCTCCAAAATTGAAGATCTTCGAGACAAAGGAACTTAGATGATGATGATGAAATTGAAGTTTTTAAGGATTCAAGTGAAGAAGACGAGCAATGGATCTTATAGTCTAGAATAGATTGGTCAACATAGATCCAAGCCATGTATGTTTGCTTTTCCATATTTTTCTATTAATGAATCATGACATACCTAATGGCTAACTGTATATTAATTGAAACATGGGTGTTGTAGTTTTTCACCGATGACTATGCACGAAGCCAGCAATATAATGTTGATCAAATTGATGAAGTTAGAGGTCAAGCACGTGCACTCATTCATTCAGTAGCGATCTATATATTCTACATGCATTTTTAGGTTTGTATTTCGTCTACCAGCCTAGATATGTGAACTCTTTACTTTGGGGTGTAGAGCTACCAAGTTGTGGTATGCCCACTAATTTTATTGCAAGTATAGTTGGTGTATTGAGACATGCATACCAATTATAGATTGATTGAAATTATGGTGTGATTGCAGATTTGGTATGAATTGATGTTGTTTTACATTGCAGATTTGGTAATTGTTTTAACATACAGATTTGGTAACTATGTATGTGGGCAGGAACAAAACTGCAAAAAAAAAAAAGAAGTGGAGTTTTAATAACGGTTCTTATAAAAACCGTTATTAAAACCTTGTTTTAATAATGGTTCTGATGAAAACCGTTATTAAAACTCCAGTTTTTAATAACGGTTTTCATAAGAACCGTTATTAAAACCTACGTTTTAATAACGGTTTTCATCAGAACCGTTATTAAAAACTGGAGTTTTAATAACGGTTTTTAAGTAAAAACCGTTATTAAATATGAAGTTTACGCACATATTCGCGGGTTTTTGTGTATTTTTCATGACGGTTATGAACCGTTATTAAAGATTTAATAACGGGCGATTCAATAACGGTTGAAAACCGTTATTAAAACTATAAAATAACCGTTATTAAAACCCCTTTCCGTGATAGTGAAAGTAAAGAGTTCACAGATCTAGGCTGGAAGATCGAAAGATGTAGACGAAATACAAACCTGAAAATGCATGTAGAATATATAGATCGCTACCTAATACCAAATGAATGAGTGCACGTGCTTGGCCCATTGGTCTCTAACTTCATCAATTTCATCAACATTATATTGTTGGCCTCGTGCATAGTCATCGGTGAAAAACTACAACACCTATGTTTCAATTAATATACAGTTATCCATTAGGTCAAAAATATATATGTCATGATTCATTAATAGAAAAAATATGGAAAAGCAAACATACATGGCTTGGATCTATGTTGACCGATCTATTCTGGACTATAAGATCCATTGCTCTACATATAGTATCCACAATCATCGCCGTTTTGCTGTTGTGGATACTGTCAAATGAATTCAATTAGCTCTCTAACTATTATATATTAATTTGAATTAAAACAAAATACAAAATAGTTGTCTTCCTACTTACCATGATAGGCTCATATTGAAGATTCTTTGGGTCTGGGACACCACTCCCACCTCTCCTTTGATATGCCGTCTATAGTGCCCTAATAAATAGAGTTGGATACATAATATTGTAAGTATATATACCTCAAATAATGAAAGTAGAATATATATATGTATAAATAAGCTAATGAAAGTAAGAAGTGAAAAGTATACTAACATGTTGATAAATTCCTTCCCACCATGACGAGCGACCTCAAAAGGCACGTCATAGTTTCGAAGGGAATCAAACATATAAACTTTATTAAGATCAGGTCGGACGGCGTACAAAACCCAATGTTCAGTTGCGAGGTGAGGAATGAGATAGAGCTTGTTGTGTCTCTCAATCAAAATGTGATCCGCTAAATAGTTTATGTGCCTACCCTCTATTATTGTACTACCGTCAGCTATGTAGTATGGGCACACAAACACAATAGAGGACATCATTCCCTCCAACGCAGCACGACTAGCTACCAACCTATATATGGACAACAATAACAATGGATATTTGTTAATAACTAATAACTCATATAAGCTTAAGAGGTCGTAAAAATTCTATTTCTCCAAGAGTACTAAAATCTGAAATATGAAATAATGCTTACGTGACATAAACGGCGACACTCGTGGTTGAAATCCATTCCTGATTATAAATGTCGCTTATGTCAACCGTCGATACCATGTAAGTAGCATCGTCCCTTCCAACATACTCAAGACGACAATCAATGGAAATATAATTATTCCCGAGGTAGTTTTGGGCATAGAAATACAATAAAGCTAATGCTGGTGGAGGTTGGCGTATTTCCGAAGAAGGAATCTTTTGTGGGGCAACTGATTTTTCAGATTTAGCTCTCTTTCCTTTTGCAGCGCCCTCTTTTGTGTTGCTCTTTCTACTAGTACCTCTCTTGGTTTTACTAGCAGGAGTAGTATTCTTCTTTGATTCCTTAAATAATAATAATAAACAAAATATGTATTGAGCATATATATATGAAAAAGGTGTAAACAATGTAACTACTAAACTAGGTCTAATGAAGATATTGAATGTCAATACCTCTTTAGTAGTGAGACGTATCTGATCCACAGGCTAAGGCACGAAGCTTCCATGAGCTTCTAGCACTGTGGCTGCCTCATTTCCCTCTTTATAGCAAGGCAAGAGCGCACTACCAATGATTGGAGTGTCAATACTCACCGGCCTTGTGAGTAGGGCTAATTTGTACCCGTGGACAGTTTGCGTTTGGGTACTGTGACTGATGCGGACCCTTCCTTTCGCTAAAAGAGTTAAATGATCATTTTTGGACAATCCCGAACACTTTCCTCAACCTTTTGAGTCATCTCCTCTAATGAATGTCCCTCATAGTTATCAAATGATGATCCACTACTATCCCTCCTAACATCGTCATTTTCATATTTCAATTCTATTTCCCCATGACATATCCAACAAGTGTAACTTGTATCAATTCTATACACAAATAAATGATCTCTCAAATCATTAGCGTTTCCATGCTGAATATAAGCACACTTCAAACAAGGACAGACTATTCTACTAGAGTCCCGAGCATGTTCAACTACAAACTTGATGAAAAACTCCACTCCTTCGTTATATTCTCTAGACAGACGATTTGCAGACAACCATTTCTGATCCATATTTTTTGAATCTAGATATATCCCACATGAAAGTAATTATTAAAAATCAATTGAATTATAAGTTTAATAATTCTCAAATCACTCTTGCTTAGAAAGAATTAATCTCAAATGTATCATGTTATTCTGTATATATATATATACGAATCATGCTAAAAAGTTTCCAAAATTATATTAATGCTGATCAATGAAACTCCTCATACTTACAAAGAGTTCATATATATATATATATATATATACATACATACGTAGCAAAATATTATACAATTAATAGTTCAAATTACAAATGATATACATACTACAGGATTTAAGCAATAACAGCACTATATACATCAAAATGTTGCTACAACTCAAATACCTAAAAAAAAAAACTCATATCTAAAACTAAATCCCCCCATAGCCTCGTCGAGCCCGACTAAAAACTATAACTCTAAAAGTCCACTCATCACAATATATCATTTGATCCCTGACATCATCGCAAGAGAGTCTACTCACGAATACTCTAGGGTAATCGAGGTGGATACTCTGAGGCAAGCTATGACGATACCTCCACTCATCATCAATGACCATCAGTTCTCTCAATATCCTATCATACTCTCTAGCAAACAGCTCACCCTCAATAAATCTTGGGTGTGGTGCATCAGTGTGGTAGACAAACCACTGCAAAAAGTAGACGTAGCCGATGTCCATGGCTCTATCTGAGGCAGGGTCAATAGAAGGTGATAAGATCTAAAATGGAAGGGGTGATAGGATGAGCCACTCACGTACAAATGACATAGCTCATCATATAACCATATCACATGAGTCTGTACATCTGTATGTGGTGCCATATGAAAATACAGTGGAGGGTATGTCATCTCACTACCTACAAATGAGAACCACTAAATCTTATCATCAAGGTTGTTCTCGAAAGGATCTAAATTACAGAATATGTAAATTGATCTTCAACTAGCTAGACAAATCATAAATATATTCTACCAGATCATAACCAACTATGTAAACCTAATTAACAACATCAAACTATTTAAAATAAGGACATAATCTTTAGTTATATATTTAACAAACTTGCTAAATATCAAACTATCATCAAATCATTCAAGCTACGCAGAGTAAAATCAAGTAGATATTAATAAGATAATATATATATATATAGTACAACCTAACAAATCCTATATGATTATTATTATAATTATTATTATACACAATTATTCATCTCTATTTAATTTTTATCACAACAGCGATGCCCAACCAACCTCCTCAACTTTTCCTCATGCACAATACCCTTATCCTTAGGATTTTTCCCTATAGCCCTAGTTTATATATAGTATAATAAATGATAAACCCTAACCCTCCCCCTAACCCTAACCCTAACAATAATTAACCCTAATAAATTATAATAAACAATAACACTAAACCTCATAAGATAATGATCCTAACCCTATAGCTAACCCTAACCCTAACCATAACCCTAACCCTAACCCTAACACTAACCCTCCCCCTAACCCCAACCCTAACCCTAACCACAATTATTTTAGATTATATATACACATCTTATATATAAATATATATACATATAATAGAACACATATAAACACACATTTTACGGAATATAAATACACGTCTTACAAAATATATATTAAAAAAGCATATAAATACACATGATCTGCATAATAATGTGAGTGCTAAAAAAATATATACACCTTAATTTTATACTTAGAACGTACATATCTTATGATAATAATATATATTTTAGGCTTATGGATTCTCTTAAAATAATAATACATATTTTTATAAAATAGATTATAAACACACACACACACACACACACACACACACACACACACACACACACATATATATATATATATATAAATTAAGGTCTCGGTTGGCCACAATCAAAAAAGGCCACAGCAAAAATTTTCACCAACACATCAAACAACAGATTTTCGAACAACACATCAAACACAACCTCTTTGGTGCAACACGCATGCATTTATATATATATATATATACATATCAGTAGAGACAAATTAAGCAATGAAGGAAGAAAAACACTTACGTAAAGGGAGCAACGGTGTACAAGTTGAGAACGGCAACGACAAAGGTACAAATGCTGGCTACGTTCGCAAGAATGGCAGAGGGATGGTGGAGAGATGGCAGTGCGACAGTTTTCCTTAATTCAGAGGAGCCGGAGCGGTGGTGTAAGGGTTCTCAAGAGAAAGAGAGTACGAGAGGGAAGCGGTAGAGTCTGAAATTTTTGGCACGAAACAGAAGAGAACGAAATAAAAGGAACTTTTAATAATGGTTCTTACAGGAACCGTTATTAAAACCTTTCCAATTTTAACTACGGTTCTTGTTTGAACCGTTATTAAATCATGTTTTAATAACGGTTTTACGTCAACCGTTATTAAAATTCCCGTGCAAAATTTCACCTTGCACTTTTAATAACGGTTATTACCTAAAACCGTTATTAAAACTTCTCGCGCATTAATTTTCACGCATTTGACGACGGTTTTCGAACCACGTTATTAATGTCCTGTTATTATTTCCTGTTTCCGTAGTAGTGTGGACTTGCTAATCATACACTTGGGGATGATGAAAATCCTTCACAAGACCCTTTTTCGCTTCCAAGTAGTCCAATTACAAGACTTAGAGCCAAACGTTTCAAGGAAGCACTAAATGGGCTAATCCAAGAGATTTGGGCTGATTCTAAACAGATCAAGATGGCTCAAATAATAATCAAGACTTAGTCAACATCATCAAAGAAATTGAAGAGACTAATGTTTATGCAAAAATGTTTCCAACATGATCTAACCATCAAAAGGCATGAATTTGATGAGTTTCAGGATGTTAAGTAGAGGATTAAAACATGGTCTTAAATATTTATGTTAAATACATTAAAATTAGTCATTTATCTATTTATGGTTTCCTTTATAAGTCCAATAGGCCTAAAAAATATGGGAACTTGTTTATTTTGTTGTTTGTGCTGTTTTAAAGCTTTAATTATGGTTGTTCCTATTCTAGGAGGGTATTTTAAAGCTTTAGTTATGACTTTTCCTATTCTAGGAAGGTGTTTTAAAAGCTTTAGTTGTGACTTTTCCTATTCTTGGATGGTTGTTCCAAGTATATATATGGGTATTTCGAGATGAATAAGGATATATAACGTTTTCAGAAATTATCATATTTGTGAGGTTTTGTGTTCCTCTTCGTTCATAAAAGAGCTTATAGAACTTATCAAGTTAATCTTGTGGCATTCAAATAACCAAACTTATCACCCTGATTGTTGATAGATTCTCACATTTTCTTTGTGTGGCGTTTCAGTCCTTCGTAGTCTTGGTTTTCATCTTGTTAGGTGTTGGGTCAAGGATCAAGCAATCTCGTCTTCACAATCTTGGGGTTCTAAACCATCATTGCTATTGGGCTTTTATCACAGTTGTTGATGGGTTTCATATCATCATATCCCAGCTCACTGGAAATAGAGGAATGGATGAGGAGGATGAAGGGAAGAAGAGTGGCGGCTGTAGGTGGAGCATAACAATCTTGTTGCTCGAGCCTCGTTGCTTTGTCCAACTCGTTTGTTGGAGCTCACTAGAGGGTAAAAATGGCTAGATATGAAGGGCGAAGGTGAGGAGAGGAGGATGGAGTGGTGGTGGGGTGCTGCCATTCGAGGAGAAAGGGAGGTAAGAGCAGGTTGGGGCACTGGATGGGAGATAAAAGGAGGAGAGAGAGAGTTATGAAAAAAGAGATCCGTTAGTATGTTATAGGCATTTTTTTCTTTTTTTTTCTATACGTACTAATACAAATAAGAGGTTATAAAATATCTAATTATAAATAATGATTTTACTAGAAATTTATCTAACAAAAATCATTCCTTAAATTGTAATTACCAACTTGTGGTATACCTAGTTACCTACCACTTATAATTAATCCGAGTATGCTAAGAAATTTTTTAGTTAGATTTATATATATAAGAAATATTTTAATTTCATATAATTTTTATTTTTATTTAGATTTATATTTATACTTGTGTACTAGTGTCAAACTAATTAGCTAGATTGTATATGTGAATTATTATTATTACCTTTTTATTGAAAAATAAATATAGTTTTTATATATTTTGATAAATAAATTGTAGTAAAAAAGTGGACATAAGAGTATTAAGAATCTTAATAAAATATAATATTTTAATTTTAATTAAATATGTAAAATTATTCAAGCAATAACATTCAACTTTCTTTCGAATTTTCTTTCTATAAATCAAACACCAAAAATACTTTCTAAGAATTCTATTTTTTATAAATTGTTCTCCAACAATCAAACAAAGGAAAGAAAATTAATTTATGTTATTTTCTTTCCTTTATTTTTTTTCCTTTTTATTTTCCTTTCCTTCTTATTTTTCTCAAATAAAACATACCCTAAGAGTGTATGACTCAGATGTTTCTGGTCTTGATTTAACGCAATTGAGGCATGGTAGTGTCATTAGCATGACTTAGGGTCCCTTTTGCTATAACTCGGCTATATCTAGATCTGTTACCTTTTGTGAGTCTGAATTCCTTCTTAATAAGAAGGTGGACTAGGAGAGTTTGCTAGGTGATTCAAAAAAGATGGAGGTGGTTATTGATCTAGATGGTATAGATTCTTCTAGTGAGGAGAAATCTGGGGAACAAGTGGAGCAAGTGGGCATTACTTTAGGAAGATTTTGTTATGCACTTTATACTAAAAATATTATTAATGTGTAGGAGCCAATGTTAGACTCAAAGGTTATTTTAGGTGTTGATTCTACCTTGTGGTAACCTGCTAGCGTTGGTGAGGTGATGTGGTTTCTTTGGTGGACTTAGACATTGGTATGTGATATTTCATTAGTTATTCTTTTATTATTTGTTTATATTTTCTTATCGCAACAAAACAAACTTTTGAGGGGAACAAGTTGAAATATTTGGATGTGCCTAAATCCAAAGTGGTTTTGGTGGCTTTCTTAGTCACCGGTTCATACTCTACATGGGTGAGATACATGATGCACAATGTGATTAGTACCGACTACTATATTGCATGTATGGCGAGAATGTGTGTGGTGAAACCCTAGTCGTCAAGTTTCATGCTCTCCAAATTCTTCTTCTTCTCCATTTAATTATCTCTTCAAAGATAATTGTTGATTTGTGTAATTGAGTTATTGATTGTTTTAATAATATTGTAATTACACGAGAGCATCAATAAGATATCTACTTTTTTTTAGTTGTTCTGATTTGTGTGTGTGTTCTCAATTGTGCATAATTTTGTTAATTTTGATTTGGTGTGGATCTCTCTAAATCCATACAATTTTAAGAAATATACAATTTAAACAATTAAGGCATGCTTCCTAAAATTTATAACATTAAAATTATTTATATTATAATTACATGCATTATTCATCTATGTCATTTTACGTTGTAGATTATACCTTCCTTATGCAAAAATTTAGATTCAAGTACATAAAATATTTTTCAGGATAATCTAAACATAAACATCATTAGCAATATCATCAATATTAGATGAGAAAGGCAGGATCATACTCAACACATTCTCCCTGTTTATGTTATCATCCCATATTTTTTTATAGAGGGCCATCATTTATTGTCTAGATCAACAACATATAGCACTTATTTAGCTTTTAAGGCCAATGTAAATAGATCCTTTATATCACTATGTCTGGAAATATCCACCCTAGTAGACCTAAATTCCTTAGTGGAATTACCATTTTGATTGTAAACCCATTTACAGCTAAATAAAGGAATCGTTAAAGATGTGTAATCCAATATTCATTTATGCCAAATCATTGTAAAATACATCATGATGTATAAATAGGATTTTTGTCTCTATTACTTACTACATGAATAACTTTAGATATTAAATACTCATAGCACAATTCTGCTTGGTAATTTAGCATCCTTCTATTTGTGTAGAAAGTACTACCATCAAGCATGTATGAGTCATAACAAAATACTTCCTTACGAGGGGGTGTGATAACTAATACAAATCAATGTTGGGATCAATTACATGTGATGCGAACTACTCCGAAAGTGAATTATTATGTTTCTCTAATAACCATTTCTTACTTCTCAATGGATCAAAGCCCTGATCATTTCTATGTGTTGTTGCAAAAATGACATCATTTATACTATGAAGCACATACAAGTGCTCGTGTCTCAATATGTTAGAATTATCAATCTGATCGCCCAAAATTCAGCCACCTTATCAATTAGATAAGAATTAGCAATGCATTATTCTATTTTGATTGGTTTCCTCACATAACGTTTTAGGAACTTCATAAATGTCTCAAATAAATGCATCCAATGGAAATCAATTGGCTTATACTTTAACCTGTCTCACCAAGTGCACGGTTAAATGCATCATGATTATAAATAAATATGAAGGAAATTACATCTCAAGATGACATGATATAATCACAATATATTCTTGCTATATGTCCAACCATAGAGATTATAAAGAAACAAAACTAGGTGATGACAATATGAAAATGATTGGACAAAATAATTCATATAGCCATGAGAAAAAATCCTAAATGAGAACATAATGATTGTGTTATTCCTTGCCCACTAACTTCAAATATTTTATTGAAACATAGATCTTGATGTTTCATGAATATAGTTTCAAAACCTTCACCCTGTTCGTACACTCAAATAAAGAAAAAAAAAACATCTATTTTTTAGAGAGAATATAACATGCATAAGGCAAAAAAGTTCTATTCCTCACTTTCAACACATGTAATTCTAATTTTATACCATCTCAACGAGGTCCAACCTTACATGGATTCAATCTTTGGTCATATTTTATACATTTAGTGCTCATTTGGTATTGGTTAATGAGGGTAAAAAAAATTACACCCGTATTTTACATATCTTGTATAGTTTATTTAAAATTAAAAAAAAATTAAACAAATACCTATTTTAGATCTTAATTTGTTCTAAAATCCGTATTTCATTGAAAACATTATTATTGTTATTATTAAATATTTTATATAAAAGGCACAAAATAAAGGGAAAATTTTTTCACCTCTATTACACTATAAGATATTAATCTCCATGTGCATCCAATCAAGATAATGCCATAAATATAAGTTTTTTCAATATAGAAGGTCAAATAGTATTAATCTCTTCTTCCGCCCATTTTTTGGAACTCACTTATTATTATTTTTACTAAAAGGCATATTTAATACACTCACTTTTTTAAATATGTAGAGTCTTATTAACAAAATTTTGAGCTCTTACTTCTTTAGCTTTTCCAATAAAAGATTTTATATGCCTATGGTAATAATAATTTGTAGGTAACTGGATAAATTCTCAATTATCTTTACAAATATGACATGCATAGTGTCCATACACACTATAACTAGAAAGATTACCACATGCCAAAAAATCATTTTTTGTATAAAATGACATTGATCTCAAGTTAAATGACTCTTGGATATGTACAACAAACATTTCAACTCTATGACCCCAAATATACTTCAAATCCTTTGTAAGAGGAATTAAATAAACATCAATATCATTATTGAGCTGATTTGGATCCAATATAAGAAAATATAACATCATCCATTTTTGCTTTATACGTAAGGATGAAGGGAGACAAATGTCACCAAGATAACTTGCCATAAACTGTAGTTTTTGTTCCCATTGAAAGGGCTCAGCTTATCAGAGTAAAGTGCAAGATATAAATGTCTAACTTCAAAACCAAATTTAGAAATTTTGGTACCAATCATATTCCGTTGAGGAGAATCAGTCGGATGTCTAATATTGCCATTGAAAATCCCCTCTTTCCATGCCATATAATTTTTTTCATATATTCTCCATTAATAAACATACACCATAATCATAATATGATTTGAAATCACTGCAACATCTTGTTAGGAACATTATCCTTTTTGAAATATGTCATTTGATAGTTAGGACATGTATCTAATGATGCATATTTATTGTGATACAAAATATATTCAATACAATAATCATGATTTTTTCATAATTCAAGCTAACAAAGCAAAATAATCCTTTTTTCTTCATATATATTGGGAGGAAGTACTTTTTCCTCCTGAAGCATAACTTTCAATAATTTGAGAAAAGAAGTAACACTTTCGTTACTCAAATTATTAGCCACATTGAGGTTCAACCATTATGTGATTGATAATTTTATAAATTTAGTACAACCTTCGTACAAGGGTGTTTTTGAATCACTTACCAACTTTTAAAAGTTTTTATAGCAATCTCTAAAATTTTCTTCTACATCATTTGTCAAGTCTTCCACGTGAGAAAAATCATCATACTCAAAATTATCATTTTCAACACTAGTTTAGGCACCCATGGACTCTCCATGCTATATCCAATTAATTTAACTCCTATCAAATCCACACATAGTAAGATGATCGCATATTTCTATGATCCCTTTATTCTTACCGTTTTCATAATTGATACATAGGAAACATATCCACTTAGGATCTATGACATGTTCAACCATAAATTTTAGGAATTCATCTACACCATACATAAACTCTTTAGACAACCTACTAGAAAAAACCCACAATCAATCTATTATATCCAATATTGAAAGAAAAGCTCAGTAGAATAATTTAGGAACAACTATAATAATAAGTTATATACCAAATATATATAATAAATTGTACATAGATTCCTTAGCATAAATTTTGACTTACATACATAAAACCCTTTTTCGTAATCATCTGATATATAAACATGGATTAAAGATAATCTTATGATGAGGCTATCTTAATTAATACAAAGTTCCTTGCAGCTTTTCTTTAAAATGGCCAATCCAACATTAATTTCCTTAACTACTATAGAGATTAAGGCTTCACAATAATTTATATTTCATCCAGTTTTAAAGCTTTAATTTTATGGTAATTATTATTATAGTGCCTTGAGAGTGTGAGAACTACAGAAACATATCAAGCCATTGAGAAAGATCTAAAGATAATCACACTATCTTAATTCTATGAAAAATATGGTTGTAAAGAAAAAAATAACTAATGATTCCTTTATAGCCATATGTCCCATAGAAACATGATAGTTGGGTTGCCTTAAGAACTTTTTCAATCAATTGTAAAGGATTTCATAATTCCTACACTCCTAATACACAAATAATAACAAAAAATAAATAAAGTTGAAAACTAGATAAGATAATGAATTATTTTGAATCTCTAATCTCAATAACTAAGGAACTTAATGCTGAACCATTTTGAAGAAAAGGTGCATAAAACTTTGTATTAAGATACGAATTCATTGTAAGATTATCTAAATTTTTAAAATAAAAAAAAAATCTAGCATTACTCAAACCTCTATAAAACTGCAAAAAATTACCAAACAAATACCAAATCATGTAAATCATATAAACTATAGGACATAAAAATGAAACACATATAAAATCCATCAAACAAATGATAGTATAGTGTTGATAGAAAATACTTCCTTTTCAAATCCTTATTCCCCAAACTTCATAACACAAAACCTCATTTTGAAGGTTAAAATAATGATACCAAATAATTTCTAATGATGTATAAAACATATAATATAGAAAAATTAAGGAAATGTATTCACATTTAGTAATATCAAGGAATCATTTACTTTTGGTAACTTAATAAAACTTAGAAGAAATATTGATAATATCATGAAATATTTATGAAGAAAGATGATGAAAAATGCATACAAGTTAAGAATTAACAACAAAGATAGAAAATAAAGAAGGATGGATGACAGTGCTTAAGGAAGTTGAGGAAGCAAAAGTGGTGGAAGGGTTTGGGGAATGAAGAACTTTCAGAGCTAGATCTCTATTTGTATTTGTGCAAATATAACAAGTGGAGCAGGTCCCCTAGGTTAAAAGTAATAAAAACCTAAAGGAAAAATATCCCACTAAGGCATAGAAGGGATTTTTTTTTGCTCCTATTAATCAAATGTTCACCATGATACAATAGATGTAGGGGTGTTTATAGATCGAATATCTAGTATTTCGGATATCTCATGATTGAATATTAGATAAAAAATTTTAATATTTGAGAAATTGAATATTAAAAAAAATCTTCCAATATTTGACAATTTGGATATATAAACTTTTGAATCAGATAACAAATAATCCATCAGACATCTGAAACTTTCAAGCGGATCACAATTGAGAAATATTAGATAACAAAATAATTCAATAGAAAAAAAATGATCCAATTTTGAATAAATATAATATAATGATTTGATTTAATGTTAAATTACATTATATTCAGTTAGAAATTTTAAGTTTTGTACTATAATTAAATGTTTGATCAACATAATAATTAAAAAGTATATGTATACACAAAACTTAATTATATAAAATAAAATTTTATGAAAAATAAATAATATTTAGAGTGTATATGTATACAATTTATTAGATCAGATAGAATTTGTATTTGTTAGATCAAATTTCCAATTTATTTGATCTTTTATTTATCATATTGGATATATGATTTGTAAAAAAAATATCGGATCGGTTATTTCATATTTTAGATCGAATTGAATCAATTTGGATATTAGATTGAATCATCAGATATCGGATAAAATTAACGGCTCTAACTAGATGTATCAATAGTACCTTGAGCACAGATAACCACCACCACTGCCACCGTAGTGAGCGAATTGTTTTGCTTACCCCCTTCATTTACTTCCTACTTATTACACACACTGTGTCTTTTAAGTATGGGGGGAGGTAGGTTGTCATTGTAGTCTTTAATACAATTCTTCACCTTATCTTCTTTTACTTTCTTTTATTTTTGGCCTATTTCTAGTGTGACCATTTATAGTTTTTAGTATGATTTTTTCTTTCTTTCAATCTTCTATCTTCATTTTTATTTCTTTAGTATGCTAATGCAATGAGCTTACTTGCAATTGATTTTCCTATTCTTTTTTCTTTTAATTATAATTAATTAAAAAATCAAAAATCAAAATCTCTTGATAGATGATAGGCTAATGATGAAAAATTGATAGAGTTCCCTACATGGCTTGATAATACATTAGTGAAACTAATAGATTGTGAGCGTGTATACTAAAAAATGCATTTAAAATGTTTTAAGTGTGGACTTGCTTATTGATAGACTCTCAAATCACTTTTTATTCTATCACTCTAGTGGCTTATCTTCATCTATTTGCTTATCTAGACCAAGGCATAGGAAATATAATTCATAGTATTGGAACCATTGACATCTTGAGTGTTATAGACTATTCACAGTTTACATAGTCTTACTCCGATGTGTGAAACTAGAACAATTTCTCTTCAAGGCCACATATAACTTACGCATGCGTTAACATGACAAAGGCACGTGTCTTCTTTTTCATATTTACATTAGCTTAATTGCGTACCAAATGATATTTTTTCCTTTTAATTAATTCCTTTGAGATTAAGACATTATTTTTGGTTAAAACCTTACATTTGTATCCACTAATCCCAAGTTAGTACCTTACTCTTATCCAAAACTAGGGAGTGATAACTCTTAATAGTATTTGGTATAGGTATACTAAAAATAAGTTTATGGGGTGTACTGAAAAGGTGATTGGTAGATCTTTTATTATGCAATTCATCTAACTTTATATTTGCTATCTTTATATGAATAAATAAATAAAACCAAAGAAACAAATTGTTGGAGTTATAATGTAGGCAATGGAGCATTTGAGTTTTGATTGGTAAGGAGAGGTTGTTGGCACAAAAACGTTAGTTAATGTTCTAGAAGTGTGTTAGTGCATTATTCATCTCAATACTTGAGATAAATTCATGTAGCTACCACTCCATTTACTTTTTGGCCAGTAGCTACAATCTTAGGCCTACCCTACTCCTTATCCTAGCCCTATTACAACCTTAATAAGACATTTTAATATTTACATTCTATAATGCCTTTTAAGTGGTTGCAAATGATAAAATGTACAAGTATATGGTTGATCATTATCAACTTAGAGAATTTTAAGCGAAATGATTACATCCTTGAAACACATGAGCTTAGAGAGTCTACGTTTCCTTATAGAGTATACTTCTTTATTCTACCTTTGTCTCATAAGGATGTGCATCCACATGATTCTAAACCATCTTAGAGTGCTATAATAATACTAATTTGAGAGTCAATACTAATGGTTGTTCACAACCTTATTTTCAATTTGCTATTTTTAATACTCACAATTTTGGTAGGTCTTATGAATGTATGTCATGGTCACATATTTTATTTGAATCATCTTGTTTAGTTTTTATGCTCTTATTTGTGTGGGGATAAGAAACTGTTCAATCATGGAGGAGTTAATAAACTAATTATTTTATACATTTTAAACTTTCTTTACCTCAAATTTGTGACCTTGTTTTATACAATTCAAGAACTTTATGGCATTCTTTGTCTCTTATTCTAACTACTTCTCTCTTGTCTTTTTTTATTAGGGACTTGCACACAAATGTATAAAAACATGGATGTGGAGCCCAAATTTGGAGCAAGGGTTATCCATGGAAGGAATAGGAACCAATCATGCATGCACAGAGGAAGAGGAGAAAAGCTAAGGAGTCCATAAGAGAATGAAAAACCCACATGTTTAGCCAAGGCACAACTATGCACGGTCTAATGCACTAGTGTGGCATAACTATGCACAAAGGGATATGCAGGTTGAGAGAAAAAAGTTTACATACTATGCCCATACAAGGTTGGCATAAAATGTAATGCCTAACAACATCTAAGAGCAATGAAGCTATATAGTCCAGCCACACAAGATAGGTAGGATTATGTAATAGCAAATACTGGACAAGATGATTTTTTATGGACATGATTTGTCCCCATTCATCAACAATTTTTTTATGGACAAGAGGATAGAACATTGGAGGACTTTATTTTCCCTCTTTTTTTTGGACACCAAAACTCCATCTTTGTACCTTTGATTCCCTCATTCTAATCTTGATTTTAGTTTTAATTTTTGTTCATATATGTACAATTAACAACGGATTTGGTATGCTTAATCTATGGTTCTATCTTTCTCTTTTTATTTATGTTTCATGATATTGATGTTACCTCATGTCATTTCTTGCATTTTATTACAATCATAAGTAAATAGATATCTTTTCTAGGACTAAATTAGGTTTTTTTAGTATCATTATGATGAATTAATGTGTGTATTGTATTTGTAGTTCTTATACATTGTTTCCTTTGTTAGATTCATTGTCATGAGTTGAGTTTGATGGAATTTGACTTGAATAGATGTTGATTATACCTGAAAGGTTGAAATAAATGTTGGAACTTAACATAAGAATGAAAAAAAAATGATCAAAAAATTTGTCAATGAACTAGGTTGAATACATCCTTAGACCTTGAAAGAGGCCAGCGAATTATATTAGACTAGTTATACACAGTCATTTGGATAAAGTACAATTTTACGTTAATCTATTGATGAATATTGAAGTTAAGATTAGAGTTCAATAGTAGGTTTTATAATTATTTTTCAAGAAATCTTAATTTGTTAGTAGTTGGATTCATTTTCATAATTTATATCCATCTTTTTAATACTATTTAATCTAGATAGTGAAAATAGTAAAACATAGTACCAAAAAATAAATTATGTGTGGGATAAAACCTTGATGAGCTATAATAAGTCCATGCACTTACAGATTTATCCTATCATTACATCATAGAGTATTATTTTTATTGTTGGTTATTCTTTTTAGACTATTATCTCCCTAACTTATATTTTGTTTAGTGCTTGTTTTAATAGAAGTTATATTATCTATAACTCTTTTATGTATAATAAGGCCTCTCTTTTCACTATTTTATTCATTTAAGTTGAATTTCTTTAGCCTTAATACTTAGCTTAAGAAAAATAGTAAAGACCTAACTTATGTTAAATGCCGCAATAACATTCAATATTTTGCAATTAAGTTTCCACTTAAATGATTTTTTTTGTAATAAAAATGGGGGTGTTATAAGAAAACTCTTATTCTATGCCCTACTCCAAGTTAACACTTACAAGTCCACATCCTAGAACAAACATCCATGTCAAATCTTATACATAAGGAAAAAATTGAAGAAAAAGTATAGTATCAATATAATAAGCATATTGAGTAAATATAACATACTAAAAGCAATAGCATACTCATAGGCTTCACATTTTCATTACGTGGGACGGGGGGAATTTAAGTGGAACCTAAAAACATGATATCACAATGGTACAATATGGTTAACAGAATGGGAAATATATCATACCAACCATGCTTTCATAGTTATCGTACTATCACAAGAGAGCAGACAATTAATGTTAAACATCACTAGCACAGAAAATAACAAGCTAGCAACAACTTATTCAATTCTTATAATAAGGTGACCAAATAATATTGTAATCCCCCAAAAGTTTAGAAAACTTATAATTTAATAAATAACTTTTATTTGAAATAAATTAGCTTTTAAAATTATTTAGTTTAATTATTTTATGGATTTTTGAGTATACAAATTTGGATAGGAGTATTTAATAAATTAAAATAAATATGTTATTATTTTATCATATTATTTTTATTTAAATAAATTTTCAAACTATTATTTTACTTTAATTATCCTTTTTAAGCCCATATATTTAATTATATTAAATTAAATTATCAAATAAATTTATTATAAAAAATATTACATCCTATTATTTTATAAATTCAATTATTTTAAATTTTCCCAGTTTCCTTTTCTTTTCTTTTCCTTTTCCTTTTCTCCTTTTCCTCCTTCCTTTCTTTTTCTTTTTCTTCTTTTCCTAGCTCGGGCTGCCAAGCCTGCCTCCCCTCCTTGCACCTGGGCTGATGGCCCATTCTTCCCCCCACACGCACAACCAACCCAGCTCTCCTTCCTCTCCCTCCCTGCGAGCGCACAGCCCAGACCCCCTCTTCCTTTTTCTTTTCCCTACACCGGTCCGATCTGGTCTCCCTCCCCCTCCCTTCTTTCTCTCTTCTTCGACCTCCATGCCCGACCAGTCTTCATCACCTTGCCACCCCGAACGCCATGCCCTATCACCGAGACGCTAGCCACTGCCCCGCTGCCACCACCTGCCTCTCTCCCTCTCCCTCTCTCTCTCTCTCGTGTTTCTTTCACTATTTTGGAACCGAGCAGCCATGCATCCCATCCCGCATAGCTCCCCTTTCCTCCCTGTCGTCACCCTCTCCCTACCACCCTAAACACTACCACTGACTGCTACCTATTCCCCCTACCTTGCCTCCTCTTTTTCTTCTCCTCTCCACCCTTTTTCTACCCCATATTCTCGAGCCCTTACCCCCGATCCTCCCTTTTCTCTCATTTTCTTCCTCTGCTATTTTCCCCTATTTTTGCACACCTCCTCCCTCCGCCGCACCCAGCCCCTGTACCATCTTCTGCACCCTTCTACTACCGCCTTACACTGCCCCAACATTGTCCAAGCCACCCCGCAACTCCACCTTCCTCCTCTCTTCTTTTCCTTCCCATTTTCTCCCTTCTCGGTAGCCCACCTACGACCCCTCCTTCTGCCGCTATCCAGCCGCCTCTGCCGCAACCCAACCCACCATTTGACACCCTGCAACCTCCCCTACGATCCCCATACATTGTTTGGCAGAAACAAGTCCTCGAACCCCTTCATTTTTCCCTCCTCTTTTCCTTCCTTCTCAGCCCCTCCACCTCGACCCACCTCGGCAACCAACTTCGCCACCTCGCCGCTGCCGCATCCGTCGCCCTTGACCTCCGTGAACCTATCCCCAACAACCCCCTACACCCCCTCTTCACTCCTCCACCATTCCTTTGCCTTGAAACCTCCCCCATCTATCTTCTTTTTTAGCCTAAAGACCCCAACCCAAAAATAGCCATTTTACCTTCCTTCACCCTCCCCTTCGAGCCTTCCTCTAATTATTTTTGCATGCAGCGCATGTTGCATATGCAGTATAAGTTGCTGCAATTATTGGACCATTTTCACTAAAATTTTTAAGGTAAAATAATATTTAAGCTAATTATTTCATTAAGTAAATTTTATAAGGTCTTATACTTTGATTTCTTATTTCGAATATAATAATTATTGATAATATTTTTAGGTGTTGATTTTTCTATTTAAAGCTTGAATCTTTAACCAGGATACTGGTAAGGTTCGATTTTTATGGGATCTAAGGTAATTGTTAAACCCTACTTAAACGCATGGATAAATGTATGTTAGCACATTAGGATTTTTAATATGCTATTATGCTTGATATTTGTGGTTTAATATAATATATATATATTTGATTGTATTTATTGAAAAAAAAAGTATGTTAGTTATATGACATGTGTGGAAATGTTGCTTAAGGGGAGAGTTTGATTATTAATGAAAGTGTTAAGCACTTATGCATGTTATTTTATGTTATTGTGACTACTTATGCATAAATAATATTATTGCGAGTCCTAGGGGCATTTTAGTAATATTCCTTGTGCAAGATTACGGCCTAATATGTGGGGGTTAGAATATAATAGTTGGTGGAGTTGGATATTGTTAATGGAGTATTAATATTATTAGTTCATGTGGTAATGTTAATTTAATAAAAGTGGTAAAATAAAGGGGTAAAGTGGTAATTTTGGAGGCAAAAGGGTATTACGGAAAATTTATGGTTAAAAGGGTAATATGGTAATTTTATAAGTAATGGGTATTATGGTAATTTTGGGAGAAAAGGGGCAACATGGTAATTTTATAAGTAGACGGCAAAATGGTAATTTTGGATGTAAAAGGGTAAAATAGTAATTTGTAAAGAAGAAGGGGTGTTATGGTAATTTTATAAGTAAAAGGGTATTGTGGTAATTTTTTAAATAAAAGGATATTATGGTAATTTGGAAGTAAGGGGTAGAAGGGTAATTTTATAAATTAAAAGGATATTTATGGCAAACTTGGGAGTAAGGGATAACTTGGTAATGATGACAACGAAGAATGATAAATTGGTAATTAAATTATGATTATAAAAGGGTAATTGGATAATTATGATAATAGAGAAGGGTGATTTGATCAATTAACCAATAAAAGGGCATTATGGTAATTTTAATAATGAAGAAGGGCAATATAGTAATTATAAACATGGAGAAGGGTAAACTAATAATTATAAATATGGAGAAGGGTAAATTAATAATTATAAATATGGAGAAGGGTAAATTGGTAATTATAATTATAAAGAAGGGTAAATTAATAGTTGTAATTATGAAGAAGGGTAATTTGGGATTTATAATAATTAAAAAGGATAGAATGGAAATTACAATAATTGAGAGCGGTAAAATGGTAATTATGATAATGAAGAAGGACAATTTGGTAATTTATCCAACTAAAGGGGGAATTTGGTAATTTAACCAACTAAAGGGTAAATTGGTAATTATTTAACCAACTAAAGGGGCAAGTTGGTAATTATGATAATGAAGAAGGGCAATTTGGTAATTTATCCAACTTAAGGGTATTTTAGTAATTATAACAAAGGAAAAGGGCAATTTGGTAATCTAATCAATCAATTGGGAAATATGATAGGTGTAGTAATTATGAGGGGTGAATGGTGATCTAAGAAAACGTAGGAGATAACTTGGTAACCTAAACCGAGTAAAGGGTAATTTGGTAAATAAGCAACCTAAAGGGTAATATGGTAATTTTTCAAGTAAGGAAGGGATGACCCATTAACCATCACATCTCTAGCAGTGTAATAATTGAGGGGTTATTAGAAAATGGAAGTAAGAGTTAATAATGAGAGAATACTAAGATTAAAATACTGAGAAGAGATAAGAGAGAAAAAGTAAGAGAGTTATACTACAATTTTAGATGTCCCAAAATGGATATACGACTATATATACCAAACTCTTATAAAAATTAATATACAAAAATTACATCCTAAAAGACCGATAGACATGCTTATGCATCAATGTGTTAGTGGGATATATATATATATATAAGTGAGGACATATAAATTTATATAAAAATGATCGTTGGACACTTCATTGACAACAACAAAAAAAAGAAACAAATGAATTTAGAGAAAAGAATATCGACCAATCAATACACAAAACATCTACTCTGATTATACAAAAGAAACACCAAATATGTACTTGTGCTCAAGGTATTTTGTGCAATGTTGTGGTTATTGATGATAGTATTTGTTTTGTTGTGAGGTTTATTTATGGTTTTAATTCTTGTGTACTAGAAAATCCCTTTAGAGTTGGTTGACGTAGAGCAACAAACCTAATTTTTCTATGGTTCTTAAAGGGGATTTTAATGTGATTTGACAACCTAATGAGAAAATGGGAGGGGATGCATCAGCTATACGATACATGCATGATTTTTCTCAATGCATCAAAAATGTCAACCTAGCGGATCTAAAAGGTTATAGGTGTTTGCTTTGGTGAATATACCTTAGCTTAAAAAGTTCACTAAATCTTTTGTTGAGTTCCTTCCACTATTTATTTCAGGTCACTACTTTAATACCACCACAAATCACAATCGAAAATTTTATTTTAATTAAAAAAACACAAGCACAGGGGTGCTACCATCGTGATTAGTACAAGCTCGTCTCCCAACTAGTCTTGCACCAACCTCAAGGCTAAAGAAAATTTTGCAAATGATTAGACACATTTAAGACAAATATATATAGAAAACTAAAGTACGTTGTTAGTAAAAATAAGGATATTATCCTTAAAATTATTAATCATGCTATTATTAGCCAAAATAGGTTTAGATAGTTATATTAGTCAATGACAAGATATTATTAACAATATTACCAATAATAATTATAATAACTCTAATAATAATGATGATGATGATGATCATAATAATAATACTAGCAATGCCAATGTTAATAATAACAACAACATTAATAATAGTAGTAGTAGTAGTAGCAGCAGCAGTAGTAGTAGTAGTAGTAATAGTAATAATAATAATAATAATAATAATAATAATAATAATAATCATGATGATGATAACATTAATAATAATAAAATAATAGTTACAATAATTGTACTTAAGGGCTAGGAAGATTAGGGTACAACCTAGTGAAGGTGGCAGTTAGGCGGCGACGAACTGTAGTGGCGGCAGAGGAAGTGGGTGGGCTGGAGAGGTGGCCTTTTAGGGATAAAAGAGAGAGTGAGAGGGTGGTGGTTGTGGACTCTCTAGGTTGAGAGGGTTGGAGTGGTGGTGGTTGCACAGCAAAGGCGGCGACGCAGGTGGTGGTGGTTGTGGTGGCAGAGGGTGGTGGAGAAGAATGGGGATGAAGGAGAGGGAGAAAGGGAGAAAAAAAGGTAGGGAGAGGTAGGGGAGGCAATGATTGAGGTAGAGGAGGTGGCGCACAATGACAAGAGGAGCAGCGATGGGTGTAAAGTGACAGGTCAAGCAGCTAGCTTTGCATAGTTGAGGTGGCTCGTGTAAGGGAATTAGGGGTGCTGAGTGGTATGGGTTGGTGGAGGGTAATGCAGGGAAGAGTTTATGCAATGTTTTGGGCGGCGGTGTTGCATGACGGAAACTAGGGCGGCGTCTAAAGTGGCGGTGATGCATGTATGATGGATTTTTCTAGGCAGAGTAAAGATTACAAATGGGATCAAAAGGGGGTATTTATAGGCCATTGAAGGAAGGATAAGAAAAAGGGGGAACATGACAAGGGGGAGGGTGAGGTAAGGATCAATGACCGGTGGTGGCAGGCCGATACGAGCCTATAATTTTGTAGGTGTAGGTTTGATTGAGGAAGAGAAAAGAAAAGGAAGGGGGCACGTGTGGGAGGGGGTACAGGTAGGCTGAAGCTAGAAAGGGAAAGGAAAAGGATGGGGAGAAATAAGGGAGGTGCATGCCGAAAGAAGGAAGGACGATGGCAGAGTTGCAAACCGACCTACAACTCGGGGATGGGGGAGAAGAAAAGAAAGAAAAAGAAGGGGGGAGAACCGGGTGAGTGAGGGAGAGAAAAAGAACAGTAGGCTGGGCCGCGGGGGGAGAGAAAAGAGGGAGGGGAAGTTGGGCCATACCTAATCCAGGGAAGAAAGGGGAAAGAAAAGGAGAAAAAAAGGAAAGAAAAAGGGAAAAAGAAGGATATTTTAACCTGCTATAATTAAATTAAAATAAATTCTAAAAATTCAAAGTCCATAACAAATACAACAAATCAATAATAATCCAAATATCCGCATTGAAATATCCAAATATGGATATTTTAACATGCTAGAATTAAATTAAAATAAATTATAATAATCCAAAGTCCATAACAAATACAACAAATCAATAATAATCCAAATATCCGCATTGAAATATCCAAATGTGGATATTTTAACCTGCTAGAATTAAATTAAAATAAATTTTAAAAATCCAAAGTCCATAACAAATACAACAAATCAACAATAATCTAAATATCCACATTGAAATATCCAAATGTGGATATTTTAACCTGCTAGAACTTAATAAATCAACAATAATTTAAATATCCGCATTGTCCAAAACACAAATACAACAATAATCCAAAGTCTATAAATCCATAATTAAAACAAATACAACAATAGTCCAAAGTCCAAAGTCCATAACACAAATACGAAAATAGTCCAAAGTCCATAAATCCATAATTAAAAGAAAAAAATTAACTATATAGTTTTCCAACTAAGAAAGACTTAGAAAGTCATCAATCATCATAATATCATGTCTTCAAACTCTGAAATATCCGACTCTTCGATTTGTACAATAGGCGGTAAGCCTACAATATCTGAAAAAAGAAATAAGATGAAAATTAAAAAAATAAAACACATGAAATACTTAAAAAAAGTATCGATAAAATAGAATAAAAGAATACCAGCTTCAATGTTTTCAATCTCGTCAATGATCTCTTCTACTTGAGGATGATCTGAAGATGACCTTATCCAATCTTGCGTACAAACCAATGCTTTTACCATTCTAGGAGTCAAAGAACTATGAAACGGATCAAGAACGCGGCCTCCCGTACTAAATGCAGACTCACATGCAACTGTGGATACAGGCATAGCTAAAAGATCCTTAGCCATCAAAGCAAGAACTTCATAATTTATAGCATTATCCCTCTACCAACTAAGGATATCAAAACTTACACTAGCAACAAGCAATTTATCCTCTAAATACTTGTCTAAATCATTCCTTCCATGAGCTAAAGTAATCTCATTCTCAGTTGCCACTGTTTCTTCAAATTCTCTACCAACTGGGTCACCATGCTCATAAGTGACCTCACTTACATTCATAGTTGAAGATGGCTTAGGGGCTGGAGATGATGTAAGCTTAGAGGCATAGAAGGCATACAATTCTTTTAAAGTTGTATCAACCTTAGCATGCATGTCAATTGCAAGTTCAGATTCAAAATACTTATTTATTGCCCAACGCAAAAATTTCATCTTTCTCCTAAGATCAAGAATCAGAGCAATAAATATCAACACATTGATATTTCTGGTACTTCCCCAATATTTATCATATTTTGATTTCATACCCAAATCCATCACACTTATGTCAAAAACATCACCATCTCTAGCCACACTAAATTTTTTCAATATACCACAAATCTCTTGCAAATACATGTTACCAGTGACATACAAGGAACCAGATATCCTCAAAGTTGTCTCATAAAAATATTTCAAAAAAGGAAGCAACACACGCACATGCTCCCAATCATCATCCATTGGCATGACCTTTAATTTGTTCATTTCAACACAATATTTCTTATCTCTTTTCATCAAATCAAAAGTTTTCTTAAACTTAAAGGCAGCATCCAACATAATATACATAGAATTCCATCTAGTTTCAATGTCCAAAGATAACATTCTCTTGGACTCTAATTTCTCTTGCTCAACACAAGTCTTGAATTTACTCAACCTAGAGGGAGATGATCTCACATATCTCATAGCATATCGAACTCTAAGAATATGATCGCTTGACTCTTTCAACCCCTCTTTCACAACAAGGCTCAATATATGAGCAATACATCTGACATGTAATAAAGATCCATTTAAAATTGACTCACCCCAACCATTGAGTCATTCTCTCAAATAATCAATACACTTATCATTTGAACTTGCATTATCAACTGTTAAAGTTAACACCTTATCAATATTCCAATCAATTAAACATCTTTCAACGGATCTACCAATAATCTCACCAGAATGACAAGCAATGGGACAAAAATTAATAATCTTTTTATGTAATTTCCAATTCTTATCGATAAAATGAGATGTGAGGACCATGTAACTCAAATTTTGAAGGGAAGTCCATGTATCAGTGGTGAGACAAATTCGACTTTTGCAGCTCTTAAAAAATGCCTTCGGCTTTTTTTTTTCTCTCGCATAAAAATTTTTAATGCATCTCTAGCAATAGTAGTTCGAGAAAGAATTATTGTTCTAGGTTGTGTATTTGCCATATACATTCTAAATCCCTCCCTTTCTACAAATTGAAAGGGTAATTCCTCCAAAATTATCATTTCAACCAATGTTTTTCTATGCTATTCTTGGTTAAATTTCCAATTAGTAACACTAGTTATCGCGGATGATGGAAGACCGCCACCACAGTACCAAGCATTCATTTTTAAAATGAATTGTTTCTCATCTATATTCATGGGGTACTTCTTACAACTCTTTAAATGATTACTCAAATTTGAAGTGCCTTTAGAAGGAGCAGCCACATATTGATTGTTACAATAAATAAAAATTGCCTTTTGATCATTTTTATTATCACATGGTATTTTTTCAAAATGATCCCAAACCAATGATCTAAATTTTTTTGTCGATGGCCCACCCTCGTTCCTACTATCTTTAGAACCTTCAGATTTTTCATTTCAAATAGGTTCTACTGGTGGCACAGAAGGACATGGGAAAGGAGGTGATCCAAAGTCAACCTTGGCCCATGAACCCGTGGCACTTGTTTTGGAAGCCCTTGGTTTTTTCCCATTTGCTCACAAGTCAGAATCTGTTACATGCCTTACTTGGGCGATTGATTAAAGCATTATTCAGCAAAGACCAAGCATGTAGAAGCACAAGGAGATCCGTGGTTATTTTAGTCTCATTTATTTTTTATTTTCGTGTTATTATTATTATAATAAACAATGTAGCTCTTTCAAATGGGTATTTAATCCCATTAAGAAGGGAGGAAAAAGGTGCGCCAGATTAAGGAATTGCTGTTGTTTCATTTCTATTCATTAAGAAGCATTTGATGCCCTAATGAGGGGAGTTAAAAGGGGGAATATCTTTAATTCTTAGCTGTTATATATGAACGGTTTTTGGGCTATTATTCAGCCAAACCATTAGCTTTCTTTTGATGTATGATATATCCTATAAATACAAGTTTGAAGAGAGGAATAATAATTCCTGATTATTCACAATATACCTTATGGTTTTCTCTTTGCTTTGAGTTTGTCTCAAGTTAAAGATTATTTCTTTATAGCTTTGAGTTTGTCTTGAGTTATAATATTAGGATGAGCTTTGAGTTTGCCTTGAGTACTTTCCTAAGATCCCAGAACTTTGAGTGTGTTCTTGAGTTTTGGTTCATTTTCGTTGTTTTATTGCTAATTACTTTCTGTCCAAATTTGAGTATTCATTCATGAGACTAAATTTAACTTCATGATATAAGAGGGTGTTTTGAGAATTACATCATTTGGTATCAGATTTTTGGCATGGAGGTTCAAGGAAGATCGTGTTTTTGTTGAGAAAGAAAGTCGTTGGAATTTATCCAGTTTTTCAGTCAACTTTGAAGAGTGATATCTCAGCCCTAAAAAATCCAAATCAATCGATTATATTTTTTAATCTAGGTATTTTTCTGTGTGGAATACTCATATTTAATTTTAGAATATTTGGAAACTTTTTTCTATTAAACTTGGCAGTTTTCCGTGAACTGTGCAAACACGAAGCAAATCCAGCGCATCAAATTTCAACTAAAGATTTCTCCTTCATCTGGACAGCTTTTGAGAAGTTTCTTTTTTTGAAATTTCTTAAATTTTCCTGAATTTTAACAATCTGTAAGCCTTTGAGAGTGTCAAGGCCATTTTCATTTTCGTTTAGTTTTGGCTGAATATCTATTGTACTTGTAATAACCTAGCAACATAGTGAAAAGCCATGGCTGGTGGTGAGTAGTTTGCTAAGATATTATAGATTATTGCTAAAAAATTAGAGAAAATGGAGAAAAAAATCAAAGGAGGATAGAGTGAGCCAAAATACTAGAATGGATGCAATAGCCGAAATGGTTTTGAAAATCACTAGGAAACTAAATGAGTTGGAGAATGAGGAAGAAAGTAGGGGTAGCAATCTTAGAAAATTTGATGAAGATAGGGGATTAAAGATTGACCTACCTGAATTTGATGGGGCATGATAGTGAGGCTTTTTCTAGATTGGGTAAGACAAATAGAAACTATCTTTGAGTATAAGGGGATTGATGACAGGAAGAAGTTCAAACTAGCTATCCTCAAACTCACTAAACTCGCTGCCTTATGGTATAAAAACCTCAAGGCGAATAGAAGGCGAGAGGGGAAATAAAGAATAAACTCATGGGATAAGTTGAAAAAAAAAAGATAAGGCATAAATGGGTGAATAAGGAGTACGAACAGGAGCAATACCTAAAATTCACCCATCTTTCCCAAGAAAATATGAGCATGGAAGATTACATTAAAGAGTTTGAGAAGTTGTGTTTGGTTTGTGATTTGCAAGAAAAGGAGACCTTCAAAACTGCTTGCTTTGTTAAGGGTCTTTCTACGGGGATTAACCAAAAGATGGAGGTAACTCACTACACCACTTTTAGTGATGTTTGTAAACTGGCTATTAGATATGAGTCTCAATTGAAAGAAGAGAAGCCCAAAAATACTTCTTTCAAAAGTCCCATGAAATTTTACTCCATCTTACTCTAAGGGGGGTACGTTTCAAAACAAGTCAGGAGGTACTTTTCAAGACAAATCTTTCTCTTCTAGTTCAAAATTTGATAAAGGGAAGGACAAGGCTGTAATTTTACCTAGTGAACTTGTTACTAGGAGAAAGTTTTTTAAATGTCATGGTAGAGGACATATGGCGTCGGAGTGTCGTAGCAAAAATCTAATGACAGCCGTTCAATATGCCATGTTTGATGAGGAAGAAAATCTTTATAATTTCATAACTCTAGAAGAAGATAACGAAGAAGAAGAGCTTGATCAGATCCCACTAGAAAGCGAGCTTAATATTATGGTGGTTCACAAAATTTTTTTAGTGAACCAGAAAATGATGAAAGGCAAAGAAACAATCTATTCCATACTAGGTGCAAGATTGGTGAGAAAACTTGCAATGTGATTGTTGATGGTGGAGCATAAACTGATGTGATCTCTAATGAAGTCGTGAGTAAGTTGAAACTTACTATCACCATGAGCCTTACAAGCTGAATTGGTTGAATGATGGTGTGGGAGTAAGAGTGAAGAAGCAAGCTTTGGTTTCTTATTCCATTGGAGGGTTTGAAGATGAAAGGTTGTTTGACATACTACATATGGATGTGTGTCACTTGCTGCTTGGAAGACCATGGCAATTTGATCATGACTCAAAGCATAAAGGTAGATCTAATGTTTATATTGTAACAACTAAAGAAGGTAGAAGAGTTAGATTATTACCTTTACCGCCCAAAGTTGCTAAGAAAGAAAAAGAGAAAAACAACTATCTTGTAACTTGTAATGAGTTTAAAAGAATAGTGGAAGAAAATGGAGGAGGGTATGCTTTAGTTTTAAGAAGAAAATATGATAATAGTACTACTTGTAATAACTCATCCCTACTAAATGAGTTATTAGAAGAGTACAAAGATGTGTTCCCCAATGACTTTCCCAAAGGCCTACCTCCAATTAGAGGCATTGAGCACGCCATTGACTTGATTCCAGGAGCACCTTTTCCCAATAAGGATGCCTATAGTTGTAACCTATAAGAGAGTAAGGAACTTGAGAGGCAAGTGAATGAGTTGATCAAAAGAGGCTATATAAGGGATAGCCTTAGTCCTTGTGCCGTTCTTGCACTCTTAGTACCTAAGAAAGATGGTACTTGGAGGATGTGTGTTGATAGTCGTTCCATTAAAAATATAACGGTCAAATACCGTTTCCCTATGCCTCGTTTGCAAGATATGTTAGATGAGTTGAGTGTTGTCGTAGTCTTTTCCAAAATAGACTTAAGGAGTGACTACCATCAAATGAGAATTCGAGAGGGGGATGAATGGAAAACGGCTTTCAAAACAAAGCAAGGGTTGTATGAGTGGTCGGTGATGCCATTTGGGCTTTGCAACACACCAAGCTCCTTCATGAGATTAATGAATGAAGTCCTCTGTCTTTTTTTGAATGATTTTATTGTTGTTACTTATATGAAATTCTTGTGTACAGTCAAAACAATGAAGATCATGTAATTCATTTAAGGAAGTTGTTTGAAAAATTGAGGGAGGTGAAGTTGTATGGTAAGCTTGAGAAATGTGTATTCATGACTCCTAGTGTTGTATTTTTATGATACATTGTAATGGGAGAGGGTTTATATAGATCCAGAAAAGGTGAAGGCGATTCAATCATGGTTGGCTCCAACCAATGTGCATGATGTTAGAAATTTTCATGGACTTGCCTCCTTCTATAGGCGGTTGATTAATAATTTCTCAACCATCATGGCTCCAATCACAGAATTGACGAAGAAAGGTAGTTTTGAGTGGACTGAAGCGGCACAAAAGGCCTTTGAGAAGGTCAAATCTCTTCTTTGCAATGCTCCTATACTTGTGCTTCCAAATTTCATTAAAGGGTTTGAGGTGGAGTGTGATGCGAGTGGGATAGGGATAGGTGCAGTTTTGATACAAGAAAAGAAGCCTGTGAGTTACTTTAGTGAGAAGTTGAATGGGGCAAAGATGAACTATTCTACTTATGATCATGAGTTTTATGCCATAGTTAGAGCGCTTGATCATTGGTCTCACTACCTTAGACCAAAACCATTCATTCTTCATTCTGATTATGAGGCTCTAAAATTCATACATGGGCAGCAAAAGCTCAACAAGAGGCATGCTAAATGGGTGGAGTTTCTCCAATCATTTACTTTCAGTTCCAAGTACAAAGATGGCAAGAGTAATGTTGTGGTTGATGCATTGTCTCATCGAAACTACTTGCTTTCCATGGTGGATGCTAAGATCTTGGGTTTTGAATAACTCAAGGAGTGTTACAAAGATGACCCTGACTTTGCTAGTGACATGGGAGTTAGTGCCACTTTCAATGTGGGTGATTTATCTCCTTATTTTGATGATTTGAGTTTCAGGGCAAACTCTTTTGAAGAAAGGGGGAATGATCCAAAGTCAACCTTGGCCCATGAACCCGTGGCACTTGTTTTGGAAGCCCTTGGTTTTTCCCCATTTTCTCACAAGTCGGAATTTGTTACATGCCTTAATTGGGCGATTGAATAAAGCCTTATTCAGCAAAGACCAAGCAAGTAGAAGCCCCAGGAGATCTATGGTTATTTTAGTCTTTTTTATTTTTATTTTTGTGTTATTATTATTATAATAAATAATGTTGCTCTTTCAAATGGGTATTAAACCCCATTAAGAAGGGAGGCAAAAGGTGCGCCAGATTAAGGAATCGCTGTTGTTTCATTTATATTCATTAAGAAGTATTTAATGCCTTGATGAGGGGAGTTAAAAGGGGGGCATATATTTAATTCTTAGCTGTTATAGCTGAACGGTTTTGGGGTTATTATTCAGCCAAACAGTTAGCTTTCTTTTGTTGTATGATATTTTCTATAAATACAAGTTTGAAGAGAGGAATAATAATTCTTTATTATTCCCAATATACCTTATGGTTTTCTCTTTGCTTTGAGTTTGTCTCAAGTTAAAGATTATTTTCTTATAGCTTTGAGTTTTTTTTTTGCGTTATACGATTAGGGTGAGCTTTGAGTTTTTCTTGATTTCTTGCCTAAGATCCCAGAACTTTGAGTGTGTTCTTGATTTTTGGTTCATTTTCTTTATTTTATTGCAAATTACTTTCTGTCCAAATTTGAGTATTCGTTCATGATACTAAAATTAACTTGGTGATCTAAGAGGGTATTTTGAGAATTACATCAGGAGGAGTTATTTCTGGTGAAATACCTGGTGTCCCGCTTTTGGCAATTTCAATCTCATTCACTGATTCCATGTTGTTGTTGCCTGCCAGATCCCTAGTGTTGGTGCTTGGCTGCTAGCTGTCACAATTACATTTTATGAAAAAAAATAAAATAGAGTTAATACTTATGAACAAATATTGATCATCATAAGCTGTATTCATTCACACTAATATATATATATATAATCAGAGATAGATATTATGTTGGATTAGGTAGAAACATAAGAAATTATGATCCAAAGAGTTGGTAGTTAGTTAGTAGTTAAATGCAGATACAACTAACTAATATAAAAATATAAATTGAGAGAGAAACAGAGATATGTTTGTATGTTTATAATTTAAATGCAGATACTATCGTACTACTAGTAGGATTAGTGTAAACCTATTTATGTTTATATATTTATAATTTATAAACCTGTTTATTTTTACACAATAGAAATGGGAAAAAATCAAGGAAAGTATCTTTATATATATAGAGAGAGATGTTTGTAATATAACCCATACAGTCATACACAGTGTATAGGTATATGTAAACCTGTTTTAATCAAGATTTTTGTTCACAAAAAATGTTCTAATGGGAAGATGAGACAATATGAGACTAGATGAGACACATAAAAAATGTAAACAATAGAGTTAATATATATGAACAAATATTGATTATCATAATTCATAAGATGTACTTATTTATACTAATATAAAAAAAATTCAAAGATAGATATTATGTTGGATTAGGTAGCACCATATGATATTATGATCCAAAGGGTTGGTAGTTAGTTACTAGTTAAATATAGATACAACTAACTAATATAAAAATATAAATTGAGAGAGAAACAAATATATGTTTGTATGTTTATAATTTAAATGCAGATACTATCATACTACTAGTAGGATTAGTGTAAACCTATTTATGTTTGTATATTTATAATTTATAAACCCGTTTACGTTTGTATATTTATAAACATGTTTATTTTTACATAACTAAAATGGGAAAAAATCAAGGAAAGTATCTCTATATATATAGACAAAGATGTTTTTTATATATCCCATACAGTCATACACATTGTATAGATATATGTAAACCTATTTTAATCAAGATTTTTGTTCATAAAAAATGTTCTAATGGGAAGATGAGACAAGATGAGACTAGATGAGACACATAAAAAATATAAACAATAGAGTTAATACTTATGAAAAAATATTGATTATCATAATTCATAAGCTGTACTTATTTATACTAATATAAAAAAAAATCAGAGATAGATATTATGTTGGATTAGGGAGCAACATATGATATTATGATCCAAAGGGTTGGTAGTTAGTTACTAGTTAAATGTAGATACAACTAACAAATATAAAAATATAAATTGAGAGAGAAACAGAGATATGTTTGTATGTTCATTATTTAAATGCAGATACTATCATACTACTAGTAGGATTAGTGTAAACCTGTTTACGTTTGTATATTTATAATTTATAAACCAGTTTATGTTTGTATATTTATAAACGTGTTTATTTTTACATAACAGAAATGGGAAAAAATCCAGGAAAGTATCTTTATATGTATAAAGAGAGATGTTTGTAATATAACCCATATAGTCATACACATTGTATATAGATATATGTAAACCTATTTTAATCAAGATTTTTGTTCATAAAAAATGTTCTAATGGGAAGATGAGACTAGATGAGACACATAAAAAATGTAAACAATAGAGTTAATACTTATGAACAAATATTGATTATCGTAATTCATAAGCTGTACTTATTTATACTAATATATAAAAAAATCAGAGATAGATATTATGTTGGACTAGGCAGCAACATATGATATTATGATCTAAAGAGTTGGTAGTTAGTTACTAGTTAAATGCAGATACAACTAACTAATATTAAAATATAAATGGAGAGAGAAACTGAGATATATTTATTACCATAATTTATTTTAATTCTATATAATAACAACTAATTATTATTATAATTCACATATTTGATTGTTATTATTACCATTATTATGATGATTGCCATCAATATATTTATTTAAAATTCATCTTCATTGCAAACCATTATTAGTATTAGTTTTCATTATTATTAATTACAAAACACATATATAATCAATATCTTTGTCATTATTATTATTCTAGTATTTTAGTATCTGTAATATTATTATTATTATAAGTATCATGTTGTATAGCATACTATTACAGTATTACCTACCAAAAAAAATTAACAAAATGGGTATTAGCTACCAAATAATACCCTAACAAAACAAATGCAGATAAAAATAAATAAATAAATTGAGAAAAACAAAGAGATGGACAACTGGTGACAGAATCGGGAATCCCATAGTCAATTTCAAACTACCGAATCCCACATAGTCGATTTCAAACTATGAAATCCTACTAAGATTAGATGGACAAATAAATTCCTGCTAAGTTGCTAACAATCCTAACAAAAGATCATATGCACAAATAAATTCCAAACTAACGAATCCCTAACAAAAAACTAACAAACACTTGCCCACACAAAAAAATTAGCATAACCGACCTCATCTTCCGCAACCCTAAAAAACCATGGACAATCAAATATGTGATAGAAAAATAGACAAATTAACAAACAATTAGGGCATACCTTAAATGGAAAAACAAGCCTTCAAGGAAGAATCAGCAAACAAGAACAATGACCTACAAAGAAAAATTGCAAACGGTAGAGTTAGACTATGTTTAGACTATGTAAGAATTAGAAACATTCCCTCACGAACTAGTGACGGCTGTACCTGGTGGTGGTTGCCGGCTGGTGGCGCTTGCTCTATGTGGGAGTGGGAGAAGAGTGTCTACGTGGTCGGGACTCGGGACTTGAGGTTGAGGGTTGCTGATGCGGCTGGCGAGCCTGTGAGTGTGAGCTTCAAGAAGAAAAAAAGAAGGGAAGGGAAGGGAATATTGAAGAATCAAAGAGAAATGCACGCGAGATTCGAGAAAAAAATGAAGCTAGACCATTGGACCAGACAGGATGAAGGTGGAAAAAGAATAGGCAGACTAGCGGCTAGACTGGTTGAAAAAATGCTTGAGATTGGGTCGGTTAATGGGCTGGACAGCTGGTGGCTGGTGCCATTACGTTGGTCCGTATCCAACTATCCATACTCCATACACATGTATTATATACATAAATATTTAGGTTAAATAATTATATATATAATTTATTTAATCAAAAAATATTTATATATTTTATTTAAAAAAATATTTTCTTATACACCGGATATTTTAATCGGATCGAATAATTTGAAAAAATATCTGATCGGATATCCGCTCCGAAAATTTTAATTTTGACCGCTCCGGTTTTTAAAATCCGAATTGGATATCCTTAAACTCGAATCGGATTTTTCAAATATCGGATCAAATTTTTGGATTACGAATTTTTTGCATAGCCCTAGCTAGGTCTGTGGCCTCTCCCCATGCTCTGGACCGTTGGCCCACTCCTTCCCTTCCTTCTCCTTATCTTGTGCATCCGCCCCAGCCCATTTCCCTCTCCTTCTTTTTTTTCCTTCCTTCACCCTCAATTGGGCTAGGCCAGCTCCCTTGTTTTTTTTTATCGTCTCTCCCTTATGCATAGGCCGACCCATTCTCTCTTTTCTCCCCACTTGGTCCTCTTCCTTCTTTCCTTCCTTCTTTCTTCTTCATCTCTTCTTCTTCTTCCTTCCCCGGCCATCAAGCACACCATGCCTACACCCTACAGCTCCTCCCTACTACCACCTACCTCCCTGCAATTGTAACACCCCCAAATTTACTACTGAAAAAAAATTTAATTAAAAGGGTTTAAAGGAAACGAAAAGATAAAACTGTAAACTCAGGGGCATTATCGCCACACTTAGTACCATATCGGTTCACTCCTACCGTCCCGTTACTAAGTGCTAAGGCTAAACAAGATTAATCATCAAATACGAGTCGTTAATAAAATGCCAGTCATTAGTAAAACACAAGTCATACAGAATCAGAGCGCGGAAATCAAAAGCGTACAACCCAAAAGTACAGTTTTAAAGTACCAAATGACAGAGAACATCATACAATAGGACAAAACAAAATATAATAGTACAGGGAGAACAAAATAGATGATGGACTCCAGCCACGTCACTCTTGACCCCCAAGCTAGGTCCGGGCTCAACTCTCAGCCCCACCTGATGCTTTGTAAGTGTCGTAAGCATCGAAGATAGAATCACAAACCTGCACTAAGTCAGAAAGGCCTTCTGCTCGTGGGAATGAGCAGCACCCATGAAACGGGTGGTTAGTACGCTATGTACTGAGTAAGGTAACCGTATAACTAAGGCCAACATATAAGAGCACATAACATAATCACAATCACATGATAGCACACTATTTCTCAAGTAAATAAAGGCCTACATTGTTTATTTATTCTCTGGATAATACTTGTTTCACACCATGATTCTTATCAATCCATGCAAGTACGGGAACCCCAGTATTATAGCCAGTGGATCGGTCACTTATAGGGCAAAATGCTCCTGGCCACTCTTATGCCGGTGGATCGGTCTGGCCCCAACTCTCATGGTGTTCCACTGTAAGTACTTAGTATCTTTTACGTGTATTAACAATCAAGGTTTAGTTTATTGAGCTCGAGATCCCCCACTATTATTGCCGATGGGGCGGTCACTTGCGGGACGATGTCCACACCACTATTATTCGTTAGTGGATCGGTCACTTATAGGGTAAAAACCCTAACCACTATTCCTAACCGGTGGATCAACTGGACCCAGCTCAATAATCTTCCACTTTACATGATTAGTATTTTATCGTATCTTATTCAACAGATTCCACCCTTGACATGCATGGCTAACTCCAGCTATACTTATCCTCCTAAGAGGACCCATCCCATATCTTGAGACCTCTGCGCCTCCTAACTGGCCTGACATCCTTCCCTTAACCCGCTTACTTATACTAGGAACCCGACTTTGAAGTGTGTGGGTCAAAGCCCCCCACTTTATACCCCAAAGTCCACTCACCGCCTTCTCCTAAGGTTTCTCCAAAAACCCTAACTTGGGCCTATGTGGCCCATCTTTTTCAGCCTCGCACAACCCAGACTATTATATCACCCCTACACATCACGACCCTTCGATTCCACCCTCACTTCATACCCCACTCATTCTCACTTAGTTTTATTATTTTCTTTTTCTTCTTCCCCCTACTCAAATTAGGATTTCCCCCTAAACTCTAGCCTAGTCTCCTATGCACCCTTATATTGTCCTATGTACTATTTTTTGCCCGAAGCCCCCAGACACCCAAATGATACTTCTATTACCTTCCTCACGCTCCGAGGCAACTTTCCATACGTGAAGTTTGCCCCCATGCAAACTCTAACCATCCCATGCAAAACCCTAGTTCCTCTTATACCTCTATTAGCCAACTTACTTCCCCTTGGTTATATTTCTTTCCCATTTTTCTTTTTCATGCCCCCAACCCACATCACCACATCAAATACCCTAGCATGCATGTTCTAAGGGCCACATCATATCACATCACAACTTGTAGCATATCCATATTAATACCTAACAGAAGAGATCTCATGGACATACCTCAATTCCAAGCCGCGCTATACATAAAATAGGTAAGATAGTAGCATATAAAACATGACATATAATTATATAGGACAACCAAGGCAAGGTAAGTAAGACACGTAACACATAGGTGGCCTTAGCTACACCTTTACCTAAGCGTCGCCGGGCTTGAAGCACGCTCCTACGCTTCCAGGGGGTTTTGACTCGATTCACCTATAAGACGGAAATACTATGGATTAATCTCCCTCTACCAGAATTACCATAATTTCCTATCTTACCCCTATCATGGCCTAATACTGAGGCTAATATTAATAATAGTAGTTTATAATTAAAAGGTAGGGTTATTATTATTCTCAAGATAGTTAATCGAACCACTACTAATCAAAGTAAGTATTAGTAATATTCATAGTATTAAAGTAAGGGTTCTAATATTGCTAATAATAATATTATTAATAATACTAATAATAATGATAGTAATAATGATAATAATGATGATAATAATAATCAAAATCATAGTAGTAATAATAATAATGATAATAAAAACAACAATAATAATGATAATAATAATAATAATAATAATAATAATAATAATAATAATAATAATAATAGTAATAATAATAGTAATAATAATAGTAGTAGTAGTAGTAATAATAATAATAATAATAATAATAATAATAATAATAATAATAATAATAGTAATAATAATAGTAATAGTAATAGTAATAATAATAATAATAATAATAATAATAATAATAATAATAATAATAATAAAGATAATAACGATGATAATTATAGTTAGAGTAATAAATATAATAATAATAATAATAACAACAACAACAACAACAGCAACAACAACAACAATGTAGTAGTAGTAGTAGTAATAATAATAATAATAATAATGATGATGATGATGATGATGATGATGATGATGATGATGATGATAGTAGTGGCAACAATAATAATGTAATAATAATAATAATAAGGATAATAATAGTGATAATAATAATAATATTAATAATAATAATAATAATAATAATAATAATAATAATAATAATAATAATAATAATAATAATAATAATAATAATAATAATAATAACACAACAAGGTTGTAGTCTTAATCAATACCATAAATTAGAAATTCTCCGGAATAAAATTTAGGATATAATAATAATAGTAGTAGTAGTAGTAGTAGTAGTAGTAGTAGTAATAAGAATAGTAGATATAATAATAATAATAATAATAATAATAATAATAATAATAACACTAATAATAATAGTTAATAATATTACTATTAATATTAAAATCATTAACACTTTTATATATAGAGTTTAGGGGTTAAGGAAATGGGAGACCACCTAGGTTAGGTGGTGGAGCCGGCAGCGACAGCGGCGGTGGAGGAAGAAGGGTGGGAGAGAGATGGATGTGGAGGCTAAGGGAGAGAGAATTAGAGGAAAATGGAGGTGTGGGGTGGTAGGGCAAGGTTCCCTGGTTGTTTTGGGGGTAGAGGTGGTGCTACAGGCGGCGAAACTGGCGGCAACCAATGGTACGAGGGGCGATACAGGGTCGAATGGGGTTGTTCGGGAAGGTGATTTTATACGGCCGGGGTGGCTCTCATAGGGAAAGGCAAGGAAGGATGGTGGTTCAGTTGTGTAGAGGGCAGTGTAGGAAGCATTTTGGTGGTTAGGGTGGGCAGTGACGATGGTCGACGACGGAGAAATAAGGGGCTGAACAGGCAGTGGCGCACGGTTTGATTTTTTGGGCTGCCAAAATCAAAACCCAATTATGGCAGCCTTAAGGACTATTTATAGCTCGATCGGAGGGGGAAAATGACAAAGAGGAGTGGGAGAGTAGAGGGGAAAGGGTTATGGGTCTCCGGCCGGCGAGGATGGACCTGCGTAGGTCTACGTTTGTAGGCCATATCTTGTTGGGAAAGGAGGAATGGCGCGTAGGAGAGGGGAGGAATGGACGTGTTGAAATGGTAGGTAAGTTAATAGGGAAGAGAGGGGAGGAATGGCTAGAGTGGGTGGTGTGGTTGGTGGCAGGATTTCCGATGCTAATTTCGAGAGTAGTAGGGCGTTAGAGGTTGAAGATGATGCGGGGTAGGTTGGACTGGCGGTCCAGGGGAAAAGAAGAAAGAAAGAAAAGGGAAGGCTGAACCGGTTGGGAAAGGGGAAGAATGACGCGGGGGAGGTTGGGCCGCACAGGGGGAGGGGGAGATGTTGGGCCAGCGGGTAGGCCCAAGTCAGGGAAAAAAGGAGAAAAAGGAAGAGAAGAAAAGGAAAAAGAGGGGGGAGAAGGGAAAAGAAAGGGAAAAGGTGGTTAGCTTAATTAATATAATTTGGGTAATATGGGATGTTTAATAAAATATAAATATTGAAATAATAATTTAATTCTCTTTTTAGGTTAATTTAGGGATTTTGAAAGAATTTTCTTAAATTCCATTTTAATTAGCAAAATACTCAATTTTTTCCTATTTAAATTATTTATTAATTTCTCCTAGATTTACCTTAATTAATTCCCTCTTATTTTAATAAAATAGTTTATTTAATTAATCTTCTTAATAATTTCTTATTTGGCCATGATTCCCTAAATTAGGGTTTTGGGGTATTTCAGCAACCCTACCCTCTCTCCCTCTATCCCCCATCCTTTTCTTCCCATTTTCTAACCAACACAACCCTTTCAAATCCTCCCCACATGCCTATTTTTTCTCTTCTTTCCCTTTCCTCTCCTTACAACCTTGACACCCCTACCACCTAAAACCTACCCCAACCGGCTGCTCCTATCTCCCCTCTTCTCCCTCTCCTTTTTCTTTTCCTCACGTGCTTCATTTACCCCGTTCAACCCTTTTTTTCTCCATCTCCTAACTCTTGCTTCCTTCTCTTTTCATTTCCTTTACCCGGTTTTGCTTTGTCACCCCGTTCCACTATTGCCACTACCCTACCAACCACCTGCACCGCCTCCTACCACCTTGCACCACCAAACCACCCCCTCGAGCCCCTACATCCCCTCCTTCCTCTTCTCTTATTTTTTTTCTTTTTGGCCTTTACCTTGTTCCTCCTCCATCCATCATTGTTTTGCCGCTTTCGCTGCCTTCTAAGCCACCAACCCACTCTCTGCAACCTCCTCTACTACTCCCTTACCTCCTTTGGCTGAAACCCATCCCTATAACTTCTCCTTTTCCTCCTCCTTTTCCCTTCCTTCTTCTCCTCTGCCACTCCTTCTACCCACTACACAACTTTGCAGCCACCGCCTTCGCTGCCCTTGGACACTAATCACACATTCATGACCACCACATACACCCCACTCCACCCCTACACCCTTCCTTTATCGTAACTCCCCTCCACCTGCCCTCCTCTGGGTCCCTAAGACCTTAACCAAACCAACCCCCAATTTTCTCTCCACCTCCCTTCCTTTAACCCTTTCTGCCTTCTAATCTGCATGTGGCTCATGTTGCTCATGTAGCTGAGTTCCACAATATTTTAGAACTTATTTGAGTTAATTTTTTAGGTATATTAATGGTTAACTGAATTGTGTTATTAATTAAGTTTTTATAAGTTTAGGTATTGATTTTTCCAATCAAATATTGAATCTTTAACCGAGGCACTGGTAAGGTTTATTTTTGTAGGAAATAAAGTAAATGTTAAACCTTACTTAAATGTATGGATATACGTATGCTAACACATTAGGGTTTTTAATGTGTTTATATGCATGATATATGTTGTTAAGTAAAATGTATTTAGTTGCTTGTATTGATTGATAAAAAAGAAAGCATGCTAATTTATGTGTAATATGTATAACTAATGCTTAAGAAAGGAACTTTGTTGTTAATAAAAATGTTAAGTGCTTATCCATAATATGTTATGTTAATGTGGCCATTGATGCACAAATATTGTTACTATGAGCCTTAGGGGCATTTTAGTAACATTTCTTATATAAGTGTGTGCCTAAATAATTGCAGGTGCTAATGAGTATTATGCTAATTAATAATATTTGGTGGAGTTTGAAAGATGGATATGGAGAATTATTATTGATATTTTATATAGTGAGGGTATTTTAGTAAAAATGGTAAATTTGTAAGTAAATGGGGCAAAATGGTAATTTTTTAAGTGAAGGATATGAATAAATCTTGGAAAAATACTAATCACTTACAGTAGATTATCATATGAATCGGGGCCAGGAGCCTTCTACCCTTGAGATCGATCCACAGGTAAATAATAGTAGTTAAGAGCGATATGCCCTGTATGTTTCCTGTCCATCGACTATAATAGTGGGGCTCCTAGACTAACATGTATATAATTCGAGAGATGATGATTGAATAATGATTAATTAATGGCTTAAGATCCAAAAGCATTGATTTCACGTCATGAGCTAGTGACATAACATGAGCTAGCTTTAGTCCTTGTCCCTGCTTGGGCATGTGATGGACTTACTAAGTATATGGATGCTGTGTTATGTATTTCTTATTATATGTGTATACTATTTATGTATGATGTGTTGCATGTGGGTCTGCCTTTCAATGTGGTTTAAAGGGTTACTTAGTACCATAATAGTAAAGGGTTACTATAACACCCCCAAATTTCACTCCTGAAAAAAAATTTTTTTGAAAGAAATAAGCGGAAGCTAAGAGAGAATTTGGGAAATGTTACCGCCACATCTAACATAAGATAAATGTCAACCATCTATCTCATGTTATATGCAAGGCTAAAACTTGTCAACAATTAAATTTGAATTTTAAAAGCATAATAGCGTATGAGAAATTAAAAGTTAGTTACAATACCCTTGAAATTTCAGATACAACACTTGTAACTTCGAAAGAGAAAATAGTTAAACAAGATAAAACCCGACGGACCAAATTCCGGATTGCCTACTCACTCAAATCAAGCCTTCCACCCCAAAACAGTATCCAACCTGCACAAGAGGTCTGCTCCCCACCATCAATGGATCATCACATGACCCATTCAACCAAGGTAGTATCAGTACGGGTCCAATACTGAGTAAATCCCACTACCCTACCTTATGGAAGAGACGTAAACTATAACATCAAGTGAATATTAAATTATGATACAATACATTGACACAATATTACGCATACTCAAACCCACATCACAAGTCCTACCATACACATATAATAACATGCGAAACATATGTAATATCTTAAACCGATAAGAGATTCAGATAAACTAACCAGGCATTTATGGATAATGTTAAACCAACCAACCGGGCATTTTCAGACAACACCAAACCAAACCAAGACGAATTGAGCATTTATCAAGCGGGCATTTATGGGTAATGTTAAACCAACCAATCGGGCATTTAGCCCCACGGACATTACTTAGGGACATGTCCACCCCCGAGCATTACTTAGGGACATGCTCAGCCCCGGACATTACTTAGGGACATGTCCAGCCCCGAGCATTACTTAAAGACATGCTCAGCCCCGATCGAGTATACTCATTCTTTAGATCTCTGGTAAATATAGTCGATTCACATCATAGTTTTTATCAATTCATGTGAGTGCGGGAACCCCACTATTATAGCCGGTGGAAAGGTCATGAGGGTCATTCCCTGCCACTATTTTAGCCGGTGGACCGATCATGAGGGTAACATACCCTGCCACTATTATTCGTCGGTGGACCGGTCTGGCCCCGACTCACATGATGTTTCACTGTAATTACTTCGTATCTTTCCAATGTCTTATCGTTATTACGTTCGGTTTGTTGAGCACGGAATCCCCCACTATTTTAGCTGGTGGACCGGTCATGTAGGGCACCCTGGCCCTAGCCACTATTATAGCCGGTGGACCGGTCATGTAGGGCACCCCGGCCCTAGCCACTATTATTCGCCGGTGGACCGGTCTGGGTCCGGATCAACATCTTTCTCTTTAAGTGATTAGTGTCTTAACATATCTTATTTGAAAGAATTTTACCCTTGACATGCATGGATAACTATATCCGCATCCTCCCAGGAGGGCCCGTCCCATATCTTGGGACTCTTGCGCCCCTTATCACACCTCGATATCCATTCCCCTTTACACTTACACATAATGAAAGCCGACTCTTAAGAGTGTGGGTTGAAGCCCAACACCTTGTGACACCACACTCCACCCACTATCACTCTCTAGGGTTTCCCTTGCAACCCTAATTAGATCTATGTGACCCAATTTCCTCTTGCCTTACTACCATTAATTCATTTATCGTCAAACGCCTCATCTCATTTAAGTTCAATCCCAAATCAATCACTACTTTCTCCCAAAACCCTAATCGGGTCCCTTATACACCTTTACACCAACCTACGTATTATTTTTCATCCCAAGTCTCCAAACACTCCACAACTCTCCTCTTAGCTTATTTACACTTTAATACAACTTTTCTCACATAACGATCATCCTCGTGCAAATTTTATCCAACCCATGCAAACTCTCGAAGTTCCCATGCAAACCCTAGAATTTTCCATGCATAACTGTCATCCCTTATTCAATTTGGTCAACCTCATACCCCTCTTTAGCAACTCACTTCCCATTTATTTCTTTTTATCCTTTCATATCCATGTCATAATAATAATCACCCAAGCATGCATGTCCTAGAGGGTTACATCATGCCACAACACATCATAATCACCACATAGGGATATCACATTCATATTATAAGAAAAACACATACCACACAACTTTACTCCAAGCTGCGCTACGCATAAAACACGTTAAGGACAATCAGGTGATACACAACAGGATATGATATATATATATATATATATACAAAGCATCCAAGGTATGTAAGTCACATAACACGTTGGGACCTTAGCCACATCCTTACGAAACACCCATAAGTGGAGGTAAGTAGAAACTTACTTGGATCCGAAGCTAGCTAAGCAAGATAAGAGGGAGAGATCACTAGCTCGTGGATCCACGAGAAAGATTTCCTAGATCCGATAGAAATTGAAAACTAAATTAGAAACTATAATTAAATAAACGCAAACGAACACAAACGATCTTTCTTGGAAAACGTGTCCAAAACTTAGGACTTAAAAGCATAACTCTATTAAGATTTAAGATTAAATATAAATCAAAACGGATTAATACAAATACCACTTGGGACATTTCAAATTAATTTGGAAAGACCGAGAAAGAATAATTGATCACAAGTTAATTTATCGAAAATAACTTATTTATTAGGTTTTACAACTAAATAGGTAACCCAACCATTTACATAGAACCAAATCCAAACCGGTTAGGTTAAAACAGAATTTAAATGATTTAAAACCCAAAGATAGAATTCGATTAGATAAAATACACATAGAAAAAATCAATTTTATAAAATCATCCCCGAAGATACAATATTCCTTGTCTGCGGTCACTATTGCGGGACACAACGCGCGGGAAAGAGAAGAGAAAGAAAGGAAGAGAGAAAGGAAAAGGAAGAGGGTCTGGGTCGAGGCCGGTTGGGTTTTTTTTTTTTTACAAATACACATAAAATAAAATACTAACAATATAAAAAATATTATTGGAAGATTTCATATAAAATTTATCTAATGAAAATTTATTTCGAACGGATTCGAAGGCTTAAAATTAATAAAAAGCTATATAAAGAATTTCGGAAACATTTTCGGAAGAATTTACCATCGAACGTAAAAATTTATATTATTTACGGAAATACATTATAAGACCCCGAAAATAATATTTAAAAACCCATAATAAAGTATTTAAGTCAAATTCTAATAAATCAAGACTAATTTTAATAATTTCCGAAATCGGTTTTCCGCAACTTAAAAAGCGTAGAACGGAAGAAAATTAATTTCAAAAAGAAATTCTTAAATAAGTTCCAAAAATATTTTTAATTTAAACTTCCTGAAAATATTACATTCAATTAATTAAAATTTCGATAAAATATTACTTCCCGAAAATGATTAATTACAGTCAACTATGAATTCAAAATCGTCAATAAATTCATAAAACAAATCAAAATTAAAATGATTAATTGTTTAAATCAAATTATGCTAATAAAATCATTAAATTTAATAAATATGGGTTTTAAAAATACGGGGTATTACAGTTACATATGTGGGCCCCTACTTATTCAATGGGTAGTGTCCCTTGCAAATCCATTGTAGGTACTATTTAAGATGACTCGGGAAAGTGTGTAAGCATTGTCTGGGAGCCTTTAGGGTCTCACTCTTTCACCTTTTTAATTCCTGGCTTAAATTTAATATTTGTTCTTGCAACCACTATTAGTGGATTCTATTCTTGTAGCGAAATTGTTTGCGCTACTTTAACTTAAATATGGTGTAAGTTTCAAACAAAGTGTATTTTATTCTTTTAGCCTTAAAACTTGGTACTAGAACGGTATGAGTAAACCGGTCTCATACTATGTGTGGCGGTAATATCCCCAAGATTCATAATTTTATTTTCTTTGCTTCCACTGTTTCTTTTAAATAAAATAAAAAATTTTACTAGTGAAATTTAGGGGTGTTATAGTTCTCATAGTAGTTGAGCTAGTGATAAATACACTTAGAGACATGTTTCTCCTAGATGTATGATGAAATTGGACATCAAGAAAGCTTATGATTTAGTATATTAGGGTTTTTTGCAGCAAATTCTACATGCTTATGGTTTCCCATTTCAAGGGGTTAGGTGGATCATGACCTGAGTTACCTCTGTATCTGATTCCTTATTATTGAATGGGGAGCTCACTCACCCCTTCAAAGGTTATAAGGGACTTCAACAAGGGGATCCTTTATCTCCTTGTGTGTTTTGGTGTCTTAACATTTAGCCATGTCACTCAAATGTTTGTGAAAAGTTAAAAACTTTAGTGGAAACCCAAGATGTAAAGGTTTGAAGTTTATTAATCTATATTTTGCAAATGATATGGAAACATGCTCAAAATTAAGAACTCAAAATATTACATAAACATCACAAAACAAACCAAGCACTCCAAACTATAATGAACAACACAATACCTTATTCATATTAGATACAAGAATACCTTACATTAGAAAAATTCTTCTAGTACAAAACTCCTACTTGATGGCTATCTAGTAGAACCTCAATTCCTAAGAGAAACATGATGGTGTGATAGATATTAAGTGTAGTTAGGAAGAGCCATGGAAAAATGTCGGTGAGTTATGGAAGTAGTGTATGAAGTCAAACATGCATCCTAGCTGCGAGAAGAGAGAGAGGAAGGTGAGGGACAAGAGAGAGAAGGTGGGGTATGCCTCAATAATACTTATTGAAAAAATTTAAGTAAATAAAATTATAGAATGATCTAAATAATGTAAAAATAATCCCAAAGCACCAAAATATGCCTATTAGAACAAATACATTCTAATCATATATTTTTTTTATAAATATTAGAAAGACATTAAAATCTATGATCCCCCAAAAATTTCAAAAATCTATATTTTAATAAATAACTTTATTTGAAATAAAATTAGCCTGTAAAATTAGTTATTTTAATTATTTTATAGATTTTAGAGTATGTAAATTTGGATAAGAGTATTTAATAAATTAAAAATAAATATTTTTCTATTTATCATATTATTCTATTTAAATAATTTTCCAAACTAATATTTTACCACATTTATCCTTTTTAAACTAAAATATTAGATTATAATAAATTAAATTATTAAATTAAATGATTTACCAAGAATATTATATTTTATGATTTTATAAATTTAATTAAATTACTTTTCCTATTGTTCCATTCCCTTTTTGCCCTTTTTCCCTTTTTCCCTTTCTTCTTTTCTTTTTCTTTTTTTTTTCTCTTCCTCCCTCGGGCTGCCTCGCCAGGCCAGCCCTCTCCCCATGCATTGGGCCTTCGACACATCTCCCACCTTCTCTCCCTCGCGCGCCGCCCAGCACCCTAGCCTGACCTCCTTCTTTTTTTCCCCCTGGACCGGCCGACTCCCTTCTTTTTCTGCACCGATCCAGCCGCCCCGTCCCTTTCTTCTTCTCCTTTCTTCCTCCTCCCATGCCCGACTCTTCTGCCATTGTCGAGCGCCGACTGCCACCCTGCACCTGCCACCACCACCTGCTCCCTCTCCCTCTCTCTCTTCCCCCGTCATTTTCCTTCCCATTTAGAGCCAAACCGGCCCTTGGACCACACCCCGCGTGCCCCGGTTCTTCCCTTCTTCTTCCCTCTTTTCCCCTGCCACCCGACCAGCCCTGCCACCATCTGCAGCACCGATCGCCGACCCCTGCCCCTCTCTTCTCCCCCCTTCCTTTTCTTCACCACCCCAGCTCCCTTCTACCCCACTTTCGAGCCTTTTCTCTTCCCCGAGCTCCCTCCTCTCTCCTTCCTTCTTCCCCACTTTTCTTCCTCATTTTTTTATCACCGCTAGCCTCCGCCGCCTGAACCACCAAGCCCAGCCCCTGCGCCGCCTTCTACCACCGCCTACTACCATCCTGCACCACCACGCCGCCCCTCAAGTCCTACACTTCCTCCCTTCTCCTCCTCTTCCTTTTTCTTCCCAGCTTTTTCCCCTTACCGCCGAGACACCTGCAACCGCCGCTTCCGCCGCCGTCTGGCCACCTCTGCCGCCACCCAACCCACCGTTCGACACCCTACAACCCCCTCTACAACCGCCATCCATTAGTTGGCCGAAAACAGCCCTTGAACCCCTCCATTTTTCCCTCTCCTTTTCCTTCCTTCACATCCCCTTTCCCTCGACCCATCTTGGCAGCCACCTTCGCCGCCTCTCCGCCGCCGTCTCCGCCGCCTTGAGCTGCTTCGAAACCACCCTTAGCCTCCACCTACACCCCCTCTTCACTTCTGCACCATTCACTTGCCTTAGAACCTCCCCCAACCACCTTCTTTTCTAGCCTAAATACCCTAACCCGAAAATAATGTATTTTGCTCCCTTCACCCTCTTTGAGCCTTTTTCCCCCATGGGTTTTGCATGAAACTCACGCTGCCCATGCAACGTGAGCTCCCCTTCATTTTAAAAAAATTGTTTGGCTAATTTTTAAGGTATAATGGTATTTTATGTTAAGTGTTTTATAAATTAAAATTTATAAAGTTTTATACTTGGATTCTTATTTCTAACATAAATATGATGGATATTATTTTTAGGTGTTGAGTTGCTAATTATGCTTGGTAAGATTTGATATTTTGCGGGATTAAGGTAACCGTTAATCCTCCCTTAAATATATGGAAAAACGCATGCTAGCACATTTAGGGTTTAGTATGATTTTATGCATGTTTTGTATGCTTAGCATGATATGTTTATGGTTTCTTATATTGTTTGTTAAAAAGAAAAAGCATGATAACTTTTGTGCCATATGTAGGTATGTTAATTAAGGAAGGAGTTTGATTATGGATGGAAATGTTAAATACTTGTTTATGATGTATCATGTTGCTAATGCATGAATGATGTTATGGTTTAAGGGTATTTTAGTAATTATGCTTATGAGGTATGTGAATCAATGTATGTAGTTGCTAATGAGTATTAAGTTGAGAAATGACAAGTTGGTGGACTTAGATGATAAAAATGAAGTATTAATATTGTTATTTTATGTAGTGTTAGTAAATTCATAAAATGTTGAATAAAGGAGTTGAGTGGAAATTTCACAAGTGAAAAAGGGCATTTTGGTAATTTGGTAAACAAAAGGGTATTTTAGTAATTTGTAAAGTAAAAGGAGTGTTATGGTAATTTTATAAATAAAAGGGTATTGTGGTAACTTTGTAAATAAAAGGATATTGTGGTAATTTGAAAGTAGGGGTAAAATAGTAATTTTGGAGTCAAGGGGCAATATGGTAATTTTATAAGTAAGTGGTAAGAATGGTAATTTTGGAAGTAGGGGTAAAATAGTAATTTTGGATGAATGAGGGCATTATGGTAATTTTGTAAGTAAAAGGGTTAACATGGTAATTTTGGAGGTAGAGGGGCAAAATAGTCATTTGATAAATAAATGGTAATATGGCAATTGTATAAGTGAATGGCAAAAAGGTAATTTATAAGTAAGGGGTAATATGGTAATTTTGGAAAAGAAGGGCAAAATGGTAATTATGTATGGAAAGATAAAGATGGTAATCTTGGATGTGAAAGGGTAAAATAGTAATTTTTAAAGTAAAAGATGTATAGTGGTAGTTTTCATAAATAAAAGGATATATTGGTAAAATTGGACGTAAGGGGTAAAATGGTGATTTTGTAAATAAAAGGATATTATGGTAAACTTGGGAGTAAGGGGTAACGTGGTAATTATGATAACGATCAAAGGTAATTTAGAAATTAAATTATGATTGTAGAAGGGCAATTGGATAAGTATGATGCTATAGAAGGGTAATTTGGTAAATTGACCAATTAAAGGGCATTATGGTAATTTTAAATATGGAGAAGGGTAAAATTGGTAATTATAATTATGAAGAGGGGTAAATTAATTATGAGGAAGGTTAATTTGGAATTTATGATAATTGAAAAGGGTAAATGGCAATTAAAAATAATTGAGAGAGGTAAAATGGTAATTACGATAAGGAGAAGGGCAATTTGGTAATTTATCCAACTCAAGGGCAATTTAGTAATTATAACAAAGGAGAAGGGCGATTTGGTAATATAACCAACCAAAAGGGAAATATGATAAGCGTAGTAATTATGAGGGGTGATTGGTGATCTAAAAAGTGTAGGAGACAATTTGGTAATCTAAAGTGGACAAGGGGTAATTTGGTAATTATGCAACCTTAAGGGTAATATGGTAATTTATCAAGCAAGGAATGGATACTTAACAATTATATAAGTAAAGGGAAAATGAGTAATTTGTACCTAAAATGTCTTTGGAATTGTGGGCCTTTATTATATGATTAAATAATGCTGATTAGCCAAGTAAGAGTATTTGATAATTAGGATGGCCTTAATGGTTTCTCTGTGATATTCCGGATAATCATCTGAATAAGAAACGATTAATGGTATTAGAACGATTGAAAGTGAATAAGTATCGGATTATCGTGCTTTTTGTGATCACCTTAATTAAGACACTATTACTTAAAGTGAAAGACCTCAAGATCGGGAATGGTGACTCCTTAGGGGTCGCTACCCTAAGGACGTGGTTTAGTCCACGATTATTCTGGTATTTGCTGGTGTGCCTTTGTGCCCCAGCCAGGCCCTATATCTTACTCTTCCTAGCTCTATGGACCTAGTTAGGGGGTATGCATACTTATGGATTAGGTGTCCTTGTTGGTAGGGTACTGAGTTAGCTTTATGCACCAGTACGACCAGGGTACCTTTGCGTCCTTGGGTTCATGGTTGAAGGGTACTGAGTCGCTGATATGCACCGGTACGACCGGTTTACCTTTGTGTCCCGGGTTATCGATCTCCCATTCGAGGCAAATAAATATGATTGATGTGCTGATTAAAGAAAGGAAAGATACTATTATTGAAAGTGAAATATTAATGAGCCAGGCCCAGATGATTATGATATTGAGTACCAGTCCACCGATTATAATAGTGGCCAGGAGCGTTGTACCCTGGATGATGATTCTTTATATATCCCGGTCCACCGATTATAATAGTGGCCAGGAGCGTTGTGCCCTGGATGATGAGTTATCTGTATTCCGGTCCACCAGCAATAATAGTGGGGGTCTCGAGCTCAATAAAATCGGTTATGTATGTGAATAAGATTATGGAAAAATACTAATCACTTATAGTGGAACACCATGTGAGTCGGGGCCAGACCGGTCCACCGGCAAATAATAGTGGTCAGGTGCGTTCTGCCCTGTGTGTTTATCTTCCGGTCCACCGGCAATAATAGTGGTCAGAGGCGTTCTGCCCTGAGTGTATACTTTCCGGTCCACCGGCTATAATAGTGGGGTTCTCGCACTCACATGGATATAAAATATGATATTGATTGAATGATGATGGAATAATGGCTTAAGGCCAGAATGTACTAATCTTACACTATGACATGGCTTAAGGCCCAAAGATATCGATCGTGAATTATAACTTGTGTTACGTGTTATTGTTACGTATGCACCTCTCATTATTTATGTGTGTAGTTTCCATTATGTGTCGTATGCGGGCCTATCTTTAAGTGTGGTATTAAAGGGTTACTGAGTACCGTAGTACTGAAGGGATTCCCTTTATGGGGCCCCTGCCTATTCAATGGGCAGTGCCCTTGCAGGTTTTTCAGGTGCTACTCAAGTGGGCTACGGGAAAGAGAGTAAGGAGTTATCCGGTATCGTTAGGGTTTTCCCTCCTTCTTCGTTTAATTTCCTGGTTTTGATGTTATGTTGGTACTTTAACCACCATCGGTGGATTTTATTCCTGAAAACGATTTGATGCGCTACTCTGATTTAAATATGTTGAAGCCTTTGCAATTTACTCTGATTTATGCATGTTGAATGTCTTTCGAATTGTATTTCATTTTCTTAGCCTTAGCACTTGGTACTGGAACGGTATAAGTGAACCGGTCTGGTACTAAGTGTGGCGGTAATACTCCCAAAGTTCACGTTTTATTTATCTTCTTCCGCTAATCTTCCTTTTAATTAATGAAAATTTTCAGTAGTGAATTTTGGGGGTGTTACAGAATCAAAATAAGAAAATGATTTAAAATGGCATGATAACCGATCAATCAATTTGAGAAAACTAATTAATTAGTTTCTTGAGAATAAAATTGTCAATTTTGGAGCATCCCGATCACTTGATTAGGCAAACTGGTCTATTAGTACACCTGAAATTCACACTTTTATTATCATTTCAAGCCCGTTTAAACTAATTTATATTATATCAACATAATTTCAAACACATTTTGAAGGATTTTATGATATAGTATAACAATTAATTATTATCCTTTATTTTTTATGCAATTCTCCCTTGCTATTTGACCTATTTACCATCGTGAGCTACAAAAAGGAATTTTTTGATTCCACTCATAGTTTCCTAAAGCATCTCAATGTTGGCTCCTCTTCTTAAGCCCTAGTTTGCAACATAGAATTTCTAAACGCATTCAAATGATACTCTAGATTGGTAGAGCCATCAAATTATTCAAATTTCAGAATTCTTATTATTGGTGCTGGTGTTTTGTGATATGTCCTTTGTGAAAGGTGTCTACCATTTAAATTACCGTTATTATTCTTATTCTCTTTTATAGCTTCTAATGCTTCTTACACCTTTTGATCCTTCATTTTACTTGTTAAATCCTCTTCACCTATGATATTCCAATGGTCATCTTGTCTTTGGATCTCTTCTTCATCTCTATTAGTCTGCAGGGTATCATGTGTTCTATTTTGGCTTTAGTTTAATTCATTTTCATATCTGTTGACACCTCATTGATTGGATTCAAACTCCTTTCTTGTCTACTCCACCTCAAAGGGCTAAGGAAATCTTATTGTCTATTACTTCTAATGTTTTTTTCCTTAAACACCTTCCATATACTCTGCCTCTTCTTCTTAGAAGATGGTGCTATGAAGCCTAGTTCTTCAGCCCCTTTGCGGAAGATCTAAAGCTTCAACCCAAATTTCTTGAGGAGTAGGCTATTGGGGTGTAACATGACGATGCTGATTCATAAGATAAGGAAGTTTCCCCAAGGGTGTGTGTAAGATGAGTCAACATGTACATGACCATTCCTTGAATAAATGCCTGAAGATGAGCATAATCAATTTTGAGTTGAGTGATAGTAAATAGATGTTCTTCCCTAGAAGGATCACCAATACTTAGATCATGTCGATTGCTAGGTTGAGTGGGAGACAAAGCTTTTTGTAAGAGATCCTCAAAGATGGTGCTTATTGTTGTAATTGTTTTTTGAATTGAGGGATTATTAGGAAATATAACAAAGAGTTAATAGTGTGAGAATACATAAGGTAAAATAAAGAGGAGAGAGGAGAGAGCAATAATAAGAGATTTATATTATGATTTCGGATGTGCCAAAGTAGATGTAAGACCTTATAAAATACTGTGTTGTTAAAGATAAGGGAGATGCTCTATCCTATGTATTGAGAAGGCCTAGCAAGGAAGATGTGTCGGCTACTATTTTAGGATATGCTCAAGACTAAGGCAAACACTCTTAGAAGCTGTTTGGACCAATTCTTATTCTTTAGTTCAGTATTCTAAGGCCTTATAGTCCTAGTTGAAGAAAACCCCATATCATTATCATTATTCTTCCAATTTATATATAAAAATATTTAAACTAGAAATCAATCCGTCAACGAACAATGGAAATATTCTTAGTCCAAGGTTGCTGGTCGATCGAACCATCTGCGTAGATTTTTTGGGCTTATTTTTTTTTTGGGTTAAGAATATTATTTTTAGGGTTTTACTAAAATTTATAGTTATTTTTATTTTATTTGTTAAATATATAGTGAATTAAAATTCTCTTCAATAAAATTTGTAAATTTATTTTGGGTTGCCCTTAAGGATTTGTTCGGCACACCACACTCTAGATCTAGCCCTCTAATCCATCCTCACCTCCTCTTCTTGTTCGTAAATTCAACTAATTTGTGAACCATAAAGTGCATGAAAATTCTTCTATTTTGCATACCCTTACACCCATCACTCTTCTCCATGCTTTTCCTCGTCAATCAAGTCTACCACAAGAGAATCGCAACACCCCAACTTTTTACTACTAGAAAATTTGGTTTAAAGGATAATGTGGTATAATAAAAATTTAAAATAGGAAATGTTACCACCACATCAAACATTAAGATAGGCTTGATCATTGGCCTAATTTACGTTCAACACAAGGCTAAAACATTTAATGAAATCAACTCAACAAATAAAAATAACTCATAAGATAGATATTCAAAAATAAAAAGTCTTATGGTTTACACAAAAAATAATGCATAACAACAAAATATAGGGGAGTAAGCTAGGAGTTTAAAAAGATAATAAGGTATAAAAGGTTCTAATAGCACATAGAAAAAAATATCCACACTATTTAGCTTAACTCTTAGGCCAACAATCTCTCCCCAATCATTGACCAGCTAGTGGCTGACAACATGATCATCATATTTCAATTCAGAATCATACCCTTACAAATCATCAATATTAACATCATCAGCTCCCCTAGATGAGTTAGGATCATCATGGCACCACGAGTGTATTAGCATGACGAACTACATGTAATATCTAACTACTAAACATACACATAGGTTATATAGAACATGTTTATTATCTTAGATAAGGTAGGATTAACTCATAAAACAACATACATGGTTAACATATCAAAATACAACAAGCATAAGTCAAATGATATAACACATTAGCTCATGTACAATCTCACTCCAATGGAAAACACACATCCCACTACCTGTGGTCAATAGTCATGGTAGTTCTAACAATCATAAACATATCATAAGTATAGTTGGGTTGTTTTTACCCATTAGGTTATACTCCCTCACCACTCAGGGTCCTAACCGAGAGGAAAAACATTACTCATATATAAATTGAGAGCCAATCATACATGGGTGTTAGGAACTCGGAGGTTGTTTAGCTATCAACTATGGACACTCTACTGGCATAACAATTTTCATATGTGTTTCCCGATGGGATATTGGGCATGCCTCTAGTGTGTGAGAACTTCATGATATATATTCTAATAGGGACACAACAGTGTCAAAGGCACCTTATTGCATGGTACCAACACATATGGTCAAGTTACACACTTAATTAGAGGAGTTGTGAGAGAAGGGGTACATCTGATTGAGTGTGTAGTAAGACACCAACATCTACCGTAAAAATATCTCTTTGTATAACATTAATCAAATTATCCTCCATGTTGAGGTATAGACTCTGTCTATTGGATACCCCCAATTTGGAATCGCTTGGAGCCCCTAAGAAGTTGCCCACCATCAAGTCTCCTCTTCCCTATAATTATAGCATTATGAGTTTGTATAACCTTGGTAGCCTCCATGGATCTCTCATAAATCAACCCTAGTTCAAGAGTAAGAGCTCCTACAAGTAATTATTGATACAAGATTCCCAACCCTAAAGGAATTGGTGCACCTTCACCTCTTCATCTTGGGTGCAAACCAAACTAGATACAAAAACCTCGTGTATTAGCCTTCTCCTAACATCTAACCCTATCGTTAGGAATGGAACTCATCATACTCTAACAATTGAACATATGCACGAAAAAAGGTCAAGAAAAGACCTCAAGTAGTAGGGACACCTCCTCTTATTTGGCATTCCATCCACCATCTATGAGCTCATCCATAGAGGTATAACACTACAACCTCTTATTTGTCATTAAGATAGTCATAAGAAACAAAGGTTTTCTCTATATCATGGATCAAATTCTTTATGATGTCCAGGTTTGCTTAGCCTTTGAAGATTGGTAGGTGGTGGTGAATAGCCCTACATAGCTAGTCTATGGAGAAAATGGAGGTAGAGATGGTACATTTTGAGAAAGCCTACAATACTATAATTAAAAAGATCCTAGTTGATATGTTCAAATTATTAAAATTGAATGATATAATAATAAATATTTAGGATCAATACCCGTTCCACTTAAAAAAATACTACTCTAACTACTACTATGATGGTTACTATAATTTTAGCTTTCCTTGCATCTACTTGGGAAGTTCAAGGTGGTTTCAATTTTAAAATGTCAACTTCATAAATATTATTTCCAATGGGAGCTGGCTGGCGTTGAAATATCTTGGAAATCTACATTCACAAAACATTAGTGATCCTATACTCTTCTTTGCAGCCAAGGATCTTGTATAGAGATGAGGTACAATATGGCACAATGTCTTTGGGTGGATATGCAGGATAGGTATGACAGATACAATGAGTTGAACCTATTAAGTAACAGGTATTGATTCTGATAGCAAGAAATTTGTGGGTGCCAAAGGTCAGTGTAGCAAAACCCTTTGTTTTTCTTATCTTTTCCTATTGATGACACTCTCGTTTATTCTTGCAAGTGTCTTGAAAAAGTGCTGCTGGTAGAAGAATTATTGAATAGTGAGCTTCCAAACCTTGAGAATCTAAATATTGAATATCACTTCTGATCTAATATTCTAAAAATTTATGAATTTTGACAAGTATTTATTTTTATTTTTATTTTTTATGATGCTTTGCTTTGGAATGGCAGTTTTTGGTGGCAAGTTTTGGTATATTTTTTGATTAGTGTATTGATTTCTCAAACTATTTACATTTTTTTTGTTATTAGGGGAAAACCTATTGAATTGTTGGGTTTTCAAGCTTTGTTTATGTGCTCTATTTATAATTTTTTGCTGCAATTTGATTTAACTTCTATGCATGATTTGTTATGAAATATTATTTTTCATAAACTATTTTTTTTTAAAAAATTGAGGTCCAACCAACTAGCTGATATCTCACAAAACCCTTGATAAGAGAAAAATTTGAGAAGATTAGACTAGAACCAAGCATGATTAAGATAGTGTAATTCATATATCTTTACCTCCCATGGTCAATTGGAGTAGGTGGTGACTAGAGGATAATTTTTGGAAGGGCATCTTATTAACTTGCTTGATTTATACGAATGCCTGTTAATGCTTTCAAATATTTTGTTAATCATTGAAAACTCCTAAGCTATCGAAGGGAACAGTAATAAGATCAAATTTGAGCACGCAAACCCTTACCGTCCTTCACAAACACTGGTACGAGATTCGGTACAAGATTAGATATGAGAACAACTTTAGCCTGTGAGTTTTTGAGCCTCTAAATTTAAATTTCTCTTCTTGTGTGATATCATTTGTGGATATTGAATTCAAGAACTTGATTTGATTCTCTTTGATGCTACTTACATGCATTGCTTGATCATAAAGATGATAGAGGAAACTTTCATTTTATATTAATGAGTACCACAACCCAAAAGTAGCCTACCAATGTCATTATATCCTTTGTCAACCAGTTTGAGCCTTATAAGCCATTTTTATTTTCCTGCACACATTTATTAACCTAATCCCTATCATGATCCCTACACCAAAAGGACTAATGGAGGATTATTTATCTATCATCATAAAGTGGATGTATAGAAGGAAATTTTATGAAAAAAAAATGGGTGTCCATGGCAAGTGTTGTGCCTGAAAAAAAGGAGAAAGAAAAGGTGTGAAAATCATTGCAAAATAAAATAATGGAAAATGAAAGGAGGAGAAAAAGAAAAAATCCTAAAGGGAAAAAAAGAAGAAAAAAAGAAAGTCAATATCAAGGGGTGAAAGGATGTGCTAGTAATGATGATGGTCAACCCCACCAAAATGGACATTATGTTGAGATACATTTTTTTGATATGTATACATCTATGTTTGTTTGTGACTTGGTTTCTTTTTTGGAGTTCTACTTTTACCATAAGAAAAATGGGTATCATGTTTTTATTTGGTTTCACGCATAGTTGTACAGAAATATTAGGATCTTTGATACCTTTTTTTCCCCTTGTGATCGATGCTTAATATATTTTGATGAAATAATTTTAAAGTTTAACTAATGTGATTGTTTGCCTATATGCCAAGTTTGGAACCAAGTGGTGTGGCACTACTACTACTACTACCACTACTAGCACCACTACTACTACCATAAATATAATATATTATTAGTATGGTTATTTTATTAATAATATATAATCATAAATTATTTATTTTATAATGATGATTCATGTTAATCCTATAAACTGTTTATTTATCAGTAACAGTAATATTATGTGAATTGTTTTTACATAAAATTTGCTTATACTAAAATTTCTAACTCCGTTTAATGGAGTAGGTTTAAGATGCTGGAGAATACGATTCCCAAGGAGGTTGCATATCATATAATAAACAATGAGCTTTTGTTGGATAGAAATCCAAGGTTAAGCCTTGCATCCTTTGTCACTACATGGATGGAGCTCGAATGTGACAAGCTTATGAAGACTGCTATTAACAAGAACTATGTTGGCATAGACTCCGGGCTCATGAGAGGCTATTACACTTGCTAGCATTCAAAAGTAAGTGGCAGCATAAGCGAAAAGCAGAAGGAAAGCCTTATTTTATTATCTATATTTCATTTTCTAGCTCACACAGTTGGAAAAGGTTAGGGAATATCTAGGTAGGTAAGTCTGTCTTTCATTTGTGTTGAGCCTCCCTCTATTTGCAAGCCAAAGGACAAATCTCTACATCTTTACATGGAGTTAAATATTTTTCTAGTCATAATTTTTTCTATTTTGATCCTTTAAAAATGAAAATTTATTTTATTATCTATATTTCATTATGATTCAAAAAAAGAAACTTACTCTATTTTGGTCCCTCATTGAGGGACTTATTCTAGTAAAAAATTAAATCTAGGATATTTTTTGTTGAGGGAGCAAAATATAAAAAGTAGTATTTTACTAGAATTAAAACAATATTCAATTCTATCTATATATGTGGTCCATGTCAGATAATGGAGTTATGCTTCATTTTCTTACCATTCAAATTATCTCGAATTTTACAAATGGACTTCATCTTAAAGGAGGAGGTTTCATGTTTTTATTATTTTTATTAATTATTAATTATTATAGTTTTTATTATTTTTATTTTTATTATTGTCAATTTTATATTTATGATTTGTATAATTATTAAGTTTTTCTTATTATCATTATTATTCACAATAATTTATTATTTATTATTACAAAAAAATTATAATTCATTTACTACCAATTTTTTATTAACGATGATTAATATTATCATACATAATCTATAAATTATAAGTTGTTAGCATTATTATATATAACCAAAATGATGGTCTTGTTCTATTCACTTTGGCTTATAGTTGTATTGAGATATTAAGATATTTTTTTATCACTTTATTATTTTTCATATTAATTGATACTTAATAAATGGCTAAGAAAAATAAATCTGTAGGGTTAACTAAGAAAAATCTTGGTAAACCATATATCTGATTGTTAGTCATTTATCTTTTTGGAGTTAATTCAAGATTTCAAGTTGGAACAAAGTAGTATGGCATAGGTATCTTGGTATATTATGTGTGTAATGTGCAATATTATTATTAGTTATTAGTTATTGATTAAGCACAAGGATTTTTGTTATTTGTATAAATATAGGTTACTCTTATTAAGGATTTAACTTAAACATGGTTACAATAGTCAAGTTTTGGCGTTTGCAGAAAATAGAAATAAAGGATTCTCCTTTACTAAAATTATTTAATTGAGGTGTTATTGTTATAAGTAATAGACTTAAGTTGAAGGCTTTTTGTTACTTGTATAATTATAGTGTTTTGTGAAGTTTAAATTTAAACACGGTTGCTTTTCTTTTTAAATTTAAACATTGATGCTTTTCTCCATTTTTTGTTGTAAGTTGAAATTAATAATGGGAAATAGTCATCATTTGTTATATAAAATGTAAAAACTAGCAACAAGGTTAGCTTTCGAGGATGTATGTAGAAATGGAGGATTCTCCTTCAGTAAAATTATTTAAGGTGTTATTATTATTAGTAATAGAGTGTGTATGCCCCTCTGGTTTATTGGAGTTTCGACACCTCAAGATTGTTGAACATCGAAATCATCCAGGCTCCTCAAGTAAGTGATCATTAGATGTTCATATATACCAACTTGATTTGTAACAAAATAGAATAAAATAAATAAATATGGGGTAGCCGATCCTTATGTAAAATTAGTAGTCTCAAGTAATCAAATATGTAGTTTTTCGATCCTTTTATCTTGGCTTGTTTATTTATTTATGCTTTAATTGCTCTTATATTTGAAATTGGTTGTGTGAATTTGGCGTATCTTGTTTGGTATATTCTGAAATTTGTGGAGTGAAGAGGGGTTAGGTTTTATGGGGACGTGGCGGGACAGATGGATGGTTGGGGTCGGTGTTGTTAGTCATCTCAAATTGTACACATTTGGATATTGATGATGGGACATCCAACGAACCTCAGAACCGTAAAATAGAGCTTATATTAATATTAATTAATGATTCAGCTGTAAGGTGAACATTAAAAATTTAAAGAGTTACTTAAGTTGAAAAATTAACAATGTTTTTTTGAATAATATTAACTAATCCGGGTGAATGTAGGGTTGTGGAAGGTCATGTTTGATTTAAAGTTTTGAAGGTAATTAGACCAGTGTCCGTAATCTTTTACGTACCTATAGGAACGGTGGAAACTCCTTTTACTATGGAGGTGTTATCCGAGATCATGGACGATAAGGTGCTTATTTGTTTGGATAAAATTTTGATTAACTCTTTTTTGGCTTCGACCACTCATTTTGATTATTATTTTTTTTATCTATGTATTTCTATTAATTTACTTGTAATACTTTAATGTTGTAAGATGAATTGATTAAGACTTTAGTGCTCATGAATACTTCGACCGATTCATTATTATTATTTCAAGTATTTTAAATAAATTAATCGATTATTACGCTTCATTTAAACTTGTAAAAAAGGTTTAATTTTTTTTTTGAAAATTCAATGGGGCTTAAATTAGAAACAACTTTTCTTATCTTTGTCCACACATTTAATTTTTCTTTTTTCTTAGTTTATTCACTATTGATATGCATTTTTTCATTATTTAATTTAATTATTGGTAAACTCCATAGACAATATAAGTTAGCTTATGGTTGATTGCTCACTTTTGTTTATTGTTTTTTGTAATTGGGTTGCTATTTTCTCATTATAAAGAAATTTACCGTCTTTGCTAAAAATCTGAAGTTGCTTTTTATGCTATTGACTACTTTGAATAAGTTTTTCTTTTTCTATTTGTGACTTTTAGATTTTGGCCAGTTTCTTAAGCTTTTTATAAAAAAAAATTACGAAGTTTTTTTTTAAGTTCTACATTCTTTAATTATGTACTTTTAATATGAACTAGTTTTTTCTTTAATAATATTATTGGTATGTATTTTTATCAATATATTTATATTGATATGATTTGCATATTATCCTTCATACACATGGAATTGTTAATAATGTTTGCTATGTTTTTCTTTTTTTATTTATTTTTTATTAATAAACAAGCATGATAACTTGTGGTTTTAATTATTGTAAGTGTACATTGGTTTATAGTCTAAGGGAGATAGTTTTATTAATAGGATGAATCAATAGTTTTATTATTAGGAAGAATCATGCAGTTAGGGATATTTAGGGTTATAAATATCTTGTGGTTTTAATTATTGCATGTGCATATTAAGTTAATGTTTACGGTTGTATTTTAAAAAGGAGGTATTTTTAATATTAGAATAAAATCACGCTCTATGGGGTGTGAATAAAAAGGAGATATTTTATTATTTTTGGATGAGAAAGGTAGGTTCTGTAGCAAAGATGATGATGGTGTGTGTGTGCATTCTGCGTGGAAAAGAAAAAAAATGAAAGAATGAAAGCACTGGGTGGGTGGTGTGCAGATTGGCAACTTGAGAAATAGAGGATGATGGGTCATGGATGATGGATGATGGTGGCTGCAATAGAGGTGATGGGAGATGGTGCAAATAGGAGGAGGCAACATGCATACAAGAAGCAAGGCAAGTTGCGAGTTGCAAAAACCAAAGTCAAGCTTTACAACAAAGCTGACAGGAGAAAGAAAAAAAAAAGAAAAAGAAAAAGGTTGGGGATTAGCTTAGATGATTTCAGATTAACCAAAATAGATAGGATTAGTGATAATTTCAGCGGATTTGAGATTGGATTACACAATATAATTTATCCGGGTCATAGATTTTAGATTCTGTTAAAGTTTTTGGATTAAAAAATTTGGTTAAGGCTAATAATAATATTTTCTTGAGATTAGAATCAAATTAAGGTATTAATGATATAAGATTAAGCTAAGCAAAATTTTGGGGTATACCTTAGGTGGTTATTGCAAGTATTGATTCAAGGGGTTACCAAGAATCAATTTTTATCCTCTCAAATCCTCCCCATTTCTTTCATGTATTTTTGGTTGTTCTATGGTTTTAAAACACCAACACCTAGCAAGACTTTATTTTTCTCCCCATCAATTTTGCTATTTTGTTTTCCATCACTCTACGAAGCACCTCAATTATTTAATAAAAATTTTCAACCTCAAATCCTTAATTTATAAATTAATTAATTAAACCTTAACACAGTGATTAATATCATTTTTGGTAACCTTTTTATTTAGTGTTTTATTAATTTTTCTTGTACATATATTTTATAAGTTATTTAGTATTTAATGTAGCCTCTAACCTTACCATATTTTATTTTTTTTCTTTTTATCTATTTCTCTACAATTTTTGCGCATCTTTAACATTATTTTATGTAAAAACTTTATTTTTCATGTCAGACAATAGTTTAATGAACACTTTTGTTTATTTTTTTTATGTGTTTAGTTTGTCATTTATTTATTTATTAACTATTGGTGTGCTTTTTTGATAGTAACATTTAATATAATAATTAATTACAATTATAAATATAATTGTTATTATACAATATAAATATAATAATAACTATTGGTGTGCTTTTTTATAAGTGAGATGCAATTAAGTTCGCTATTTTAATTTATTTTATTTATCATATGTGTTATTTATTTTATAGATATTGAAATATGTAATCTATTATAAATTAATTATTAAACTATCTCATTTTTGTTAACCGTTTTATTTTGTATTTTATTATTTTTTATTGTACCTATATTTTATAATTTATCTACCATTTAATGTCATAAATGGAGTATAACTCCCAACAAACTTCTCTACCACTATCGTCTCTTGATATATTTTTATTTTTCTCTATTTTTTAATTATATTTCTTTTTTTTTTGGTTATTTTATTTGTATAATAAAAATCTTAATTTTTTGTGTTAGAAAATAAAAGTTAGGTTTAATTTCTTGATCACTTTTGTTTATTCTTTTTGTGTGTTTGGTTTGCCATTTATTTCATTATTTACAATTGTTGTTAGCTAATATGTTAGCTATGTCACATGTGTAATAGGTTAGGTCTAGATTCAAATTTGGTTAGGAAACAAAATAGGCAAATTTAATTACTATTGACTTTCTAATTTAGTTGGCGTTTGTTTTAATTGACAAAGTATAAATATTATTTTCGTATTTAAAAATAAATTAACGTTAAAAATTAACAAAATCTAATAATTACGTAATTATTATTACTATCATTATGATTATCTTAATCTTATTAATTATATTTATGGTAGGAATATTTATTTTAGTAAGTAATTTCAATTATAATATTATCTATTGAGATGCTTACATGTGGGTGAGATGTATATTAAGTTTGCTATTTTAGTCTCTCTCACTTTATCATACTTGTCATTTATTTTATAACTTTTTTCGACATCTAATCATTAATTTATGAGTAGATTAATTATTGAAACACTAACGTAATGATTGATGTCATTTCTATTAATTTTTTTATTAAGAATTTTATTATTTTTTATTTTTTATACAATTTTTTATGTTATTTAGTATTTAATATCATCATGGCAACACAAGTTGTGATAGAACTCTGGAATCCCTTTCCTCATCTAATTTATTTTTCTCTTTCTCAATTTCTCTTCTATTTATTTCCATTTATTTCAATTATTGAAAAACTTTATTTTATATGTTAGACAATATAAGGTAGGTTTAGTCTTTGGATCACTTTTGTTTATTGTATTTTGTAAGTTTGATTTGTCATTTATTTCATTATTAACTAAAGTCGTTAACATATATATTAGTTATATAACATGCATAGTATGTTACTTAAGGACTAAAATGGTTCATGTTCAAAATTTGATTGAATTGACAAAGTATAATTTATTTTCATATTTTTGAATATAATAATATTAAAAAAGTAATTAGTATTTTTGTAATTATTATTATCATTACGATAATCTTAGTCTTAATAACTATATTTATGATAGTAATATTTATTCTAATAATTGATTGTAATTAATAATATAATTGTAATTATAAAATTGTAATATAATAATAACTATTGAGGTACTTGTATGTAAGTGAGATGTACATTACGTTTCCTATTTCATTTTCTCCCATTTTATCATATTTGTTGATTATTTAATAAATTTTTTCTAATCCATAATTTATAAACTAGTTAATGTAACCTTAACGTAATAATTAATGCCATTTCTATTAATCTTTTTATTTAGTGTTTTATTTTATTTTTTTACTATACATACATTGTATAAGTTATTTGCTATTTCCTCTGTATCAAAAAAAAATGTTATTCTATTTTAAATTTTTGTATTAAAAAAGTTATTTTAGAAAAGTCAAAGCTTAATTTTATTTTTATCCACATTTTTTTTAATTATATATGAATTAAATGCTTTTTTATTTATTCAATAAAAGGTGTAAATGTAATTTTAAAACTATTTTTATTACCTTCTTAAAAAGTGTGTATTTTTAGAATAATTTTATTTTTGATGCAGAAGAAGTATATAATGTGATTATGGGAGCACAACTCCAATCTTTTTTTTATTGAGAATGTTATTATTTTTTTTTATTGTACATAAATCTTATAAGTTATTTGTTGTTTAATGTCTTAAAGGGAGCAGAACTTCCAATAGACTTCTCCAGCCTTTACTGTCACCAGTTTATTTTTCTTTTACTCTATTTATCTACTATTATTTTATGCATTTGTTTGTTATTTTTTCTATCTATTAAAACATTTTCTTTTATTTGTTAGAAAATATAAGTTAGGTTTAGTCTCTTGATTACTTTTGGTTATTGTTTTTGTGTGTTTGGCTTGTCATTTTTTTCATTATTTGCTAAATTTGTTAAACTATTTGTTAGCTATGCCACATGCGTAATAGGTTACTTTATGCCTAAAATGAGTCAAGTTTTAAATTTGATTAGGAAACGAGATAGACAAAATTAATTAGTATTGACTTTTTAATTTAATAGAGATTTGTTTGATTGATAAAATATAATTATTATTTTCAATGTTATCATTATGATAATCTTAATCTTATTAATTATATTTATGATAGGAATATTTATTACAATAGGTTATTTCAATTATACAAATAACTGTTATTATACGATTTAAATATAACAATTATTGGAGTGCTTATATGTAGGTGAAATTTACATTAAGTTTGTTATTTTAATTTCTCTCACTTTCTCATACGTGCCCTTTATTTTATAAATTTTTTCAACCTCTCATAATTAATTTATGAATTAATATAAATTAATTATTGAAACTTTAACATGGTAATTGATGCCATTACTATTCATCTTTTTATTAAGTATTTATATATTTATATATATATTATTCATGCCTTTTTAAGTAATTTAGTATTTAATGTCATTAGGAGCACAAACATACATCTCCAACCCCTATCCTCATTCCATTTATATTTCTTTTTCTCAATTTTTCTTCTATATTTTGCATTATTGTCATTATATCAAATTATTGAAAAACTTTATTTTATATGTTAGATAATATAATACAACAACAACAATGACAACATTAGGGGTGCTTGTTTATAGGTGAGATGTACATTATATTTGATATTTTAATTTCTTTCACTTTATCATTCAGTTTAATATAATTAATTAATTATTGAAACCTACCATGATTGATGCTATTTCTATTAACCTTTTTATTTAGTATATTTTTATTTTATTTTATTTAGTACATTACATATTAACAATTTATATGTTATTCAATATTTAATATCATCAAGGGAACACAAATTTCAACAAACTTCTCCATACCATGTCCTCACTGAATTTATTTTTCTTTTTCTCCATTTCTATACTATTGTTTACCATATTTTTGTTATTTTACCCAATTATTGTTTGACAATATGAGTTAGGTTTAGTCGGTTGATCCCTTTTGTTTATTTTACCCAATTTATATGGTTCTTTTCAGCCCACGAGTTGTTGGAGCCAGATGGCAATGTATTATTTTAATAAGTTACTGTACTTATGAAATAGTTGGTTCTTTTGTATCTATGGTGATTTATGCATCAAGTATGTTTTCAAGCCATATCCCTGCGAAAACGAATGCAATGTAGGTCATTACCCTAATAGTTCTGAAGAATAATATGCTGATCTCGGTATCATATTTGGTACAAATGTTGGTAGGTAACTATTTATTCTTTTCCGACCTTGCATTTGTAGACTTGCTGATTATATTTTTATATCTACATCTGCTGCCATGGACTCGGCGAGTTGTGACTTGAATGGCAATCCTCTCATAGCTCTGATTAAATAAACTATACCTCCACTATGCTTGATTTAATCTATGGCTATTTAATTTTTTGGATGGTAATTAGATGGTGAGGGTATTATTATTAATTAATTTCTCATCTATTATTGATAAATTATTTTCTATGATAAATGTCACCGGGCATCCTAAGTGTTGGTTTGATATTTTATAGGTAAAGATTTGGATCATTATTGACAAATGATTGATGTTGTACTTATTTGTTAGCAAAAGGAAAAGCAAAAGTAGTATCTTCGTGTTCCTAAACTTATTTGGTCTGTTATAACATGAAATGTCAGGTATTCTGGCTGCTGTGTCTTCGGTTCCAATCAACGTATGAGACTAAAGAGGGAGAATTAATTTTGTTCTTTGGGTAGATTAAAGAGACTAGCAAATAATTTCTGAGTTTCCGTGTTTGGGATGACAGGAGTCCGGTCTATTGCCAATCATGTTGCATCAGCCACTTCATTTGCCGATCTAACACACACCAACTACTGTTGACTGTTCATTCTCAAAGTATGGCTAGTCTCTCTCTTCTCGATTCTCAGTTCTACACTAGTTATTTAACTCTGATTTGTTGTATCATATATTTTTATTTTTATTTTGCTTCAGATTTAAAATATCGGACTTCTTGTTGTCCTTTATTTGAATGCTTTAGGTATTTGGTTTATCCTATCTTTTGCACCAAACTCTGACCAAGCGCACTATTGCTAGACATGATTGTTGCTGACCATCAACATTTCATTTGGTTCATATTTTGAAATCCTATAATTGCATGTATTGATATCTTGTAGGTTCACGGACATGTTTAGTATATAAATTCGACCTAAAATAATAGTTAAGAATTTTACTGGATTTTTAAAAATTACAGCAACTTGAAATGCGTGTGGTAATTTCTGAAAATATGTTAGGATTTAAATATTTGGAATCATAAACATTAATTTAAATGTGTCTGTGCAAAGTTCTTTGTACTGATTTTTATTTAATTTTGCATGTAATTCCCTTGTGATTATTTGTTTTTTTTAATAAAAAATATATAAATCTTCCTATAGTTTTATCTCAATATTTTTCTATCTTCAAGGGTTTTTTATGAAGTTTGGCCTCTTTGCAAATGTTTTCAGGAGAGATCATCCATGTAAAAAGCTTTTTATAATTACTATTTATCTTAAAGTTTTTTTTATTTCTATGTTTTGATGTACATGTGCTTGGTATTGGGGCATATAAGACTTTTGGTTTTTTTTACTATAATCTTGATCCAAAATATTAAATAAATTATAGATAATAATATTTGGGATGATTTGTGTAGAAATATAGAATGAGTAGAGCTAGTACTTTGCTTTTATACTTTATTTTACTCAATTTTTGATTATTAATTATTTATATTTATTCTCATATTATAACTTGAAATTTCTATATATTGTAATATATAATCATTTCCTTTTCCCTAATCTTCTAAGATATTGCTTATGAATTCGGAAATTTTCTTTTGGTCAAACTATTTACCTTTTTGTGTTTTCTTTTCTACAATAATATGTATTAATTTGTTCTTGGTCCTGAAATTATTGTTTCAATTTTATATGTCAATCTGCAAGATATTTTTGACTTAGGCTCTTTGAAGGAACGTTTTTAGGAGAGATTCATCATTATCGGAGTGACAAGCCACGTGAAAAAGGTTTTTACAGTTATGATCTATCTCACTGTTGGGTCTTGGCACGTACGAGACCTATTGATAGTGTTTTGTTGCTTCTTCATGAGTTATTTCTTAAAATTTAGTTTAGTTTAACTCCCCCCCCTTAAATGCCAAGGGGTGGAATATTTCACTAATCAGCTTTATCCTTTACAATAACATCTGATAGGAAATCAGGATAAAAGGAATTCCAACTTCAGACACAAAAGAAAAGTCTTGTTGGTTATCAATAATTAAGTGAAGTCTGCTCTTTCAAACATTGAAGCAAAAAAGAGGTTTGAATTCCTTGATTTCCTTGAGGCATTTAGCTTGTGGAGTAGTTTTAATATTTGGATTGTGTGAAAGATGGTGAAAAGTAATAGTAAGTTAAATGTCCTGATTAAATTGGAAATCTTTTTGGAGGGAAGTTGGGATAATCATGGTAGGTTGTCCGATGGTGAAAGTCCATACTTGTTGTGGGTTTTGCTTTCTCAGCTGTAGTTGCCCGCTTTCTTTTTTTATTTCAGGTTGAAATAAATTTGATAGGGAAATCTCTAATATTCCTTAAATTTGAGAGATGACTGGTGAAGAAGATTTTTCGTGCTTGATATCTGAGGATTGTATTGTAAAGAGGACATCAAAGCATCTGTAAGTACTCTAGCAACATTAAACTACCCAATTGTTTTAATATCATTGTACCTTTATTTGTGTTTGGGGTAATTTTTTTTTTCATGCAGCACTGGAGGGTTGAAGTCCTAAGTTTAGGAATTTTAGTTATATTTCAGGGCTTAGTTTATTGATATGCTTGGACTACCTGCCAAGAATATGAGTTACTATAAAGAAAAATGTGGTTAATTCTCTTAAACTATACTCTTTCATCCTCTTTACATTTAAGTAATATATGCTTGATTGTAAATTAAATATATACAATTTCTATAGCGTGAACCGTGCAGTTTGGATACATTGATCTATTTGGCTAGTTACTTAATTGAAGATGATATTTTTTTTTATTTCTCGCCAGTGATTGAATGTTTCTCTTCTGCCTTCATCATTGGCTCTGTATAGGACGGAGGCGCCTCTTCTGGATTCATGTCATTAAGTGGCAATATCATTCTCTCTTTATGTATAAATGTATAATTGTCCACCCTGGATTAAAATGCTAGTTTTTTTAATTAAAATTCTCTCTCTCTCTGTGGAGGGTACGTGCAGGCAAGGGGTTGGTAGGTAGCCTATGCGGACCTATTTTAATAATGATGTTTTGAATAATGCACCAGGGAGTTAAGAGTTTATTTTCTCATGTGGTTAGATTAAAAAAAACATATGAATGGTATTTTTTATATTTATGATAATAATGTTGATAATTTCCTACTGCCCAATATATAAATTTATACTCCCAGATTTGTTTAAGATAATGATTATCACTTCCGGACAAGTATGGAGATTAGTTTTGATTTAATTTATGATTGATTGTTTGCTTTATTTATGATTTATTATTTGGTGTTATTAGATCAGGTAAGTGCTTTTGGGCAAAAATGGAGATTTGCTATGTTGATCATGGTTTTTTCTTTCCTTTTGCTTAGGAATGATTAAGTACTTCATACCGTAGTAATTTTCCTCATAAGAATGAAAATTTATATTTATTTTGTTTAGTAATTTTTAAAATATTTTATTTTTTTAGTTTCAAATGTCTTAATATTTATTGGATGACTTTATATGTATGATTGCTTATATAGATAATGAGATGTTTCATTGCTTTGTACTAAACCTCAATATTTTAGACTTCTGTAGCACTACTGGATTTGGAGGCATATGCCTCTAATTTTCTAATTCCACTTCATTGCTTTATCAAAATATAAAACCTCAGTATCTTACTTTAAGGTCACCTTTGTTGGGTGAATTTTTATTAGTTTTGGTCCCTAATTTCCTTTTTGAATGTGTAGTTGTGATAGAGTAGAAATTTTAGTCCCTGATTTCCTTTTTGAATATGATGTTGCCTTATCTATAATCAGGGGCACACGACCAAACAGGGCCTAGGACTTAGGTGGGCCTCAATTTTTTAAATGGTATATGTATATATACATAGGATAGAAGATATAAAATTATTAGACAATGTGCAGCAAGTAGGTAGTTGAGATAGAGCATAAATCATTTTGTGGTTGTATAAACAGTATAATTTGTATTATGTGTTAGCTGGAAAAACATTGGATAGGATGTGCTGGCAATGATGATGGTCAACTCTACCAAAATGGACATTTTTTTGAGATACATTCTTTGATATGTATATATCTATGTTTGATTATGACTTGGTTTCTTTTTTGGAGTTCAACTTTTACCATAAGAAAAATGTGTATCATGTTTCTATTTGGTTTGAGTAATAATTGTACAGAAATATTAGGATCTGTGATCCCTTATTTTTCTTTTCCTTGTGATAGATACTTAATATATTTTGACTAAATAATTTCAAAGTTCGACTAATGTTTTTTCCCTCATGTTCTTAAATATAATTTTAGAAATATGCCTATATGCCAAGTTTGAAACCATGTGGTGTGGCATTACTACTTCTACTACTGCCACTATTACCACCACTACTACTACCATAAATATAATAAATTATTAGTATGGTTATTTTATTAATAATAGATAATCATAATTTATTTATTTTATAATGATGATTAATGTTAATCTTATGAACTGTTTATTTATTAGTAAAAGTTGCATTGTTTTTACATAAAATTTGCTTATACTTAAATTTCTAACTCCGTCTAATGGAGCAGTTTTAAGATGCCGGAGAATTTGATTCTTAAGGAGGTTGCATATCAAATCATGAACTATGTGCTTTTGTTGGATGGAAATCCAAGCTTGAGCCTTGCATCCTTTGTCACTACATGGATGGAGCCCAAACGTGACAAGCTTATGATGGCTGCGATTAACAAGACCTATGTTGATATGAATGATTACCCTATTACCATTGAAGTAGCTAATTAACCTCAACTAATTAAAACGGCTACTTCCTGCATGAGATGAACTTCACTATCCCGATGAACTTTAGATGCTATTTAATTTCCTCTTAATGGCTCTCTCAAATTGTAAGTATTGACATGCTTTCTACTATATATATATTTGCATCCATCCATGTATAGGTTGGTAGGGAGAAATTTGCAAGGTACTATGAGATGGAGCTGAAGGAAGTGAAATTGCTTGATGGATCTAGACAAAGTTGTGGAACTTGTAGATGAGAATACCATGTGTGTTGTAGCAATGCTAGGTTCAACCTGAACAAGTGAGATTAAAGATGTCAAACATCTTAATGACCTACTCACGAAGGAGGAAATTGGATATGACACACCAATTCATGTTGATGATGTTAGTGGCAGATTCATTGCTCCATTCCTTTACCCCCCCGAGCTTGAATGTGATTTTTGCTTGCTGTTAAGAGTGGTAATGTTGTCATCTTTTATATGCTGGTGTTGGTTGGCTTTTTTGGAGGAACAAAGATGATCTTCCTAATGAACTTGTCTTTCACATAAGTTATTTGGGATCTGATCAGCCCACCTTCATGCTCAACTTCTCTAAAGGTATATGATTATCTTTACAATATTATATGCTTTTAGTTGCACATAAACAAAAGAAATGATACTAGAATGTTTTTTTTTCGATGAGTTGAGTGGAAATCTCAACTTTGCTATTTTTATCCTCCGTTGTCTTATTTATCCTATTTTCGTATGTCACTTTATTGTGTAGGTGCAAATTAGATAATTGTGAAACACTATCATTTCATACAGTTGGCTTTAAGGTATCTCTTGTTGCTAGCTTGTTTTTTGGCTATTTATGACCAGTGTTGCACTGATATCCTTCATCATCCAGACATCGAAGAAACTATGTAATATTATTAATATACTATTTATTTGTTAATAGAAATTATTAATTAGTAAAGTTAATATGACTAAATTTTTCATCTCATTTTTTCCTGTCTATATTAAGACAAGCATTTTTCTATTTTAGTCAAAATCTTAATGTGTGCTTAAGAGAGCTCTAAGTTGTGGGATGTTTTGTAGTGAGTTGCTTTATTAATGGATTGATGTCGTATGGAGTTATGTGGTCACTCCAGTTTTTCTATTTGGTTTTGTTGGAGTGCTTGGAATTAAGTGAGATATATTACTTTAGCAAACATGTCATTTTTTATAAAAAAAAATTCAACCACTTATCCGAATTTAATCTTATTACACAAATCTACATTTTTTTTAATGTTCCGTCTCTAAATATGTTGGCATTCTGATTCCCAATCCTCACCCATTTCATTTGTCATTTGTTATTCGTCTTGATTTTTCTAATAATTTCATATAACCGTTTGTTGTTTTATAGAACTTAGGGTATATAATATAGCTTAGCTTTTATATTATTGATCACTTTTGTTTATTATTTTGTGTGTTTGGTTTGTTAATTTTTCCATTATTAAAGAACTTTTTTGTCATTACTAAACAAAATAATTTAGCTTTTTAGCCTATTTGACCACTTAAAATAAATTTATGTTGTATGTTACTTTATGGGCGGCTTCTAAATTATGGGTTATGTCCTATTTTTATTGTCTTACAATATCTAATTTAAAATTTGATAAATTTATGTCTTATTTTTTTTATCAAAGATATTTATAATGTAATATAATATCTAACAAATATAATTACATTAGGATATATACAAAACCATGAGCTTAGAGTTCCTATAAATGAGGGTATTATTCTAGCCGTATACTCGGCTATAAAAACGGAAACCAAAGAAAAAATAAGAAGAAATTAGTTGACCCTGATATCCAACCGTCAAACAAACATAGAAGGTAATGGGGCCTTGATTTTTTTCTTTTATAGTTTCAAGCATTGTATCAAATATCATTTGCCACTCCATTTTAAAATTTGCAAAATTCCTAACTTGCCGAACATGATACACCGTTGATTTTTGTGCTAATATTCTGGCCTTTTTGTGTTATGAAACTCTCAGATGTTCCTCAAGGTGAAATCTAGAATTGTGCATCATCTTTCAATGCCCAACTAGTTCGCCCAACGAGTTATTCCCCTTGTTTGAAATAAGCGGTATAATCATACACTATAAAAATAGGTGTGAATGAGTTTTATTTTTACCTAATAATATCACTTTTCATTTATTTTTCACATTATTAGAAATAATATATATATATATATATATATATTATTTTATTTATAAATATTGTTTTTATTATTAACATTATTTTATCTTGATAAAATTAATAATTAAGCACTTGTAATAATTATTCAATATTCTAATTATTATTAGTATATTATATTTATAATAATATATTATCTTATCAACTTGGTGTACTCCTCTTTGCTAGCTAGAAGAGATGCATATTCCTCCCTTGCCCCAAAGGGTGCTTGATCAACTTGTTTGAGCCGAAGTGTTATAGCTACAAGTGGAGTGGAAGGATTTTTACTAGACTTCATTGTGTGGGAAGGCAACAACATCCACCTTTAAGCTTGAGGTTAAGCTCAATCATCAAGACGAGTCTAATGTTAGAATGTTACAAGATTAAATCTTCAAATACCTTAGGAAGCTCACTTGAGCTCTTTTTATTATATTTAATTAACTATTAGTTGAAATTTACTTTTTGTTATTTAGTTAGTTACTTACTTTTAGGATCTATCTAGATCAACAAAATTTAATAATAAAAAATATAAAAATAATGATAATAAGTATGATATTTTTAGTAATAGTGATGATAATAAGAAAAATATAATTTATGATAATAATAATAATAGTAAAATAATAATAAATCATTGAAAATTTTAATTGGGAGAAGTTTCGATTAAAAAAAAATTAGATGAGGACGCATCCTTCTTAGTTGGAGATTTAGGTCTTTTTAGGGCTAGGGATATCTCATAATGTGAAAACTAGAATATTTTATTATGTGACTAGGGATATCTTATAATTTTTATTATTTCCTTAAGAGTTAGGGATATCTTATAAAGTAAATATTTAATTAGTGATGTACGGCAATTAACCTATATTTTGTGTGTGGTAATTATCTTAAATGGTAGTCATGCAAGTAACTCACAGGCGCGATTGTAGTTGTGATGTTGCAGTATCGAAACATTACGAATTATAAATTATGTGTCGTAGTTGTCACAACTTGATTATTTATTTTTATTTAAAAAAATACTCTAATTCTTATTTGTTCATCAAATAAATATTATTATTTAATAAATTAGTGTTCTATATTATATTTGAAGAAATTCAATAACTCATTATATGTTAAATTGTCCTAATAACAGGTGTTCCTGTAATAGATTAGGTAATAGACAATAATAGTCTTATCAATAATAGTGTAATACTACTATACTAGTATTAACATGTGACACTGATGCCTAAATGTCACACTTCTACATAAGAATTTAATTATAATAAATGAAATTTCACTTATAAATAATAACACATTACCAAATGTAATTGTTAATAGACTAGATAATAAATAATAGCCTTGGTAATACTAATACGTCACGAGGATTTATTAACTTTTACTTAAAAAATAATAAATAAAACATAAGAACTTAGCTTACTAATGAATAGTAAATAGAGTTCATTCTTTGTACCAAGTCAAACGATGCTCTTCCTGTCCTTTTTAAACATCAGCTGTTCGTTTTTTAGGCTTCTGGATTTCGACTCCCCACCCAGATTCAAGCGATGAGAGATGTCATCAGGTCTTTAGCGACAAGCAATGATGGTTGAAGGTGACGACGATGACGTTAGCTTTGAGATGCATTGCTGCTAGACTACCGAATCACTCTTGTGACAATTCCGGATCTTTCATTCACTTGCTTGGAATCGTGGATGATATGCACAATTGAAGCAATGTAAATAATCTTGGAAAAATCTCACATAGATAATGATTCCAAAGGATCTTAGGTAGGTAACACACAAATTAATACCCTCGTAATTCTCAAACTCACATAGATGATTGAGTAGCACTCAAAGAGATAGAAACTTGATAAATTTCAAAATATGGCCATGTGTTACGATGGACGATCATAAGGCCTATATGGACGATCGTGTGTTACGATGGACGATTTTTACTACCTTATTTTTTTTATTTATATATAATCGGACATAAATATTCTTACTTGTAATACCTCTATAAATCAATGAAAATGTATAAGTATTATTTTTTAAATATTTATTTACCTCACTCTAAATACGATCAAAACAACTCACTTATATTAGATTAATATTTATCTAAATAATATTTTAAAATATTTATTCTAATTTATTTTATTTTTTTATCTAGATTCATTTTTTAAATTTAATTTTAGTTTTATTTAGTTCAATACGGATAAACCATTAGGGAGATCTTGATCTCATGAGAGGGAAGCCAATAAAGAAGAAATGTGGGTGTGGACGAGAGGCTATTGGAGTTGGCTGCTAGAATTAGCTAGTAATGTGTTGGAAATAAAGCGTGAGCTTATTATTTGGGCCAATTAATTTTGTCCTATAATTAGTTTAGATAATAGAAATTAGACTTTATTTTAATATTTTATTATGTTATTTTTTTCATAATATATTAATTCAAATATTAAAACTTCTATAAAATCTATAATTATATTTAATAAATTAGAGCGGATCACTAGTTCAACTACTAATGAGACAAACCTATTCGAATTGATTCAATCTTTGATGTAAATAGTCCTCATTTGGTGGCCTAAAGATTTTTCATTCATAATATCCAATATTTTGAAACCTTATATATTATGAGATATTATTTTACCAATAGGATTTAGCCCATATCTTAGTATTATTATCACAAGTTATTTAATAATAAGAGTATATTCATAATGCATTAATATCATAAGTTATATTCTCATACTATCTACCTTATTATTTTATGTAGCTAAGTAATGTATGAAGTTAATTATTGATTAATTCAAATTTCTATAATAATCATTATTTATTCAAATATTTATGTATAAGTAATAATATCTTAAACATTATTCATACACTAGTAAAATTTGAACATTAGAAGACTAGAGCCGAGCTTTCTTTTTTTTTTTCCTTTTTGGACTTCAATGCCTACTATTTTTGTAATATCCCAATTTTTTACTGCAAAAAATGTTTATTTTAAAAATATTTGTGGAAGTAAAAATATGAAAAATACATTTTAAAAAATTAGGGCATTACTACTGCACCTACGATTAAGTAGATGTCTCACTGTCTATCTCATATTAGATACAAGACTAAGTATTGAACCAACCAAACATAAGAAATAAAGCGCACCGAATAGATAGCATAAACGATGATACGAGTTAGGGTTTACAAAATCAATACCATACCAAGTCTTAAACAAAATGAAATACATAATGAGACTGTTTGGTAGAATAGGTTTTTCAAGGACCAACAAAAGGGAACCACTAGAACGTCCACATTCCCTTGCACATGCCCAGTACATAAATTGGTCAGCTATTAGCCATACTTAATTACCAACACAAGGTTCTCTACTTGCAGAATTGATCAAGTGACCAGTTGTAACACCTCGTTCCTCAAAAACTAATTTTTATAAATTATTAGGGTTGATTTATAAGTTTAAACCTTAGTTTTATTTTAATTATGTTATTTATCAAAACATGTTTCTCGTAAATATTTCTTAAAGGTTTGACTTGTTTTATGGCTTTATTAATGGTTTCAAGTTTCTATTGAAATTTATCTAATCATTTATTATTGTGAATTATTCTAGATAAATTTGTTAATAACCATAATATTATTAAATTCTCATAATTCAATTTTATTTGGAAATATTTTTTCATTTATGTTTTGTGTTTGATTTTAATATTTTCAACTCGTTTTCGGGTATAGTATTGTCGTGTGATTATAACTTTATTTTAGTGTTATATTTGTTAGTGAAAACAAATGATTCTAAATTATAAAACTTATTTAAAGTAGTAAAATTATTTGAATAATTTTTATCCGTTTTTGAAACTATTTATTTTTATAAGGTCGATAAGATCTCTGAAACATTTAAATATAAATAGCTTCCCTAACTCATTTATAATTTTATTTTCATAACTAATTTTCTTTCATTTTGCAAATTTTGGTTTACGCATGACATTTTCAAAAATTTTTTGAGTCCTTTAAAATTTCACAAAAGAAAATTTATTTTCTGAATTGTTATCTAACAGTTTATATTAGATAAATTTTTAGATAAAATTACCTTTATCATATTTTAGATAGTTTGCTATAAAAAAAAAATATGATCGAACCACCCTTTTTTTCCTCTTCTCTATTCCTTTTCTTTTCTCACTTGCATTCGACCCCCTAACTTGCTTATCTTGCCTTCCTCCTTCATCATGTGATAAAGTAAATTTTTTCTATATTTTTACCTCTCTTTCCCTTAGCTTTGGGATTCCCTTTAATCTCTTTTACATATTTTACTATGGTTTTGGTCTATTATTTGCACTACCACTTTCTTGAGCTTTGTGTTACAAGATTTCCCCTAAAACACCAATTTTGAGAAAGAATTGCTTATTTTTGGAGCAAAAGACCTAGCAAGGAAAGCTTGAGAGGAGAGTACATCGACCCAGCATGCTTATGGAAGTGTATTGAAGCTATGAGAGTTAAAAGATATGCTAAGATATCCCTAAGAAGACTGAAAAAGGGGCTGCACAATCGGCTGCATACCCAGTTGCACAGCCATGCACCACTCCCCTGTGATTATGGAAGAAAATAGAATCGCATGACAAGGCAATGTAAGGTTGCACGACCCACACGAAATTCTGAACTAAAAAGTCGAGGCTAAAAATATTGCAATGCCATGCAACGTCAAAAATTCCAAAATGCCAAGAGTTGAGAAACTGTATGGCTATGTAGCAGCAATCTTTCCCACGATTTACATGCGCGACATGGCTAGCATGATGGGAAATTTTGTGGTATGCCTCGGGGACTTCTTAAGGAGAGAGAAAGGAGATTTTAGAGGACTCTTAGACCCCTCCTTACCGAGTTTAGCTTCATGTATTTGTTGTTCCTTTAGTTTTAATTTTTTCGGAGAGTCAATTGTGTGATTTGTGTACAATCGACTTGAAATCAACATTATACTCTTCTAGATTACGGTTATTTCAATCTAATTATTCTTTTCTATATATTTGCATTGTTATTATGATTATAATGCTATTTATTTCGTTAATTTCATTTGAAAATATGAGAGATTTGTCTCCTTTCTAGGATTAGACTTAGGTACCATTTTAGTAATCAATATGATGAAATAAAATATTATGTTGTATGATTGATTCGTTTATACTATTATATATGCTAGATCTAATTTTTGTAAAGTGGATTTGACGAAATCCAACCTCTATAGATGTAATATATAACTGAAAGATTGAGATTATTATTTGAAATTAGCATATGTATGGGAATTTAAGCAATCATAAAAGTAGACGTTTAATTCTTAGAGACTCTATAATTGGTAACACTTAATGGATTTATTTTAATTTATGAGTCACTAAAGTAGTTGACAAATTAGATTAAATACGTTATTAGACCTTAAAAGAGGCTAATGAATATGATTTGACCAATTATCCACAGTAAGCGAATTAATCTATGGCTTAAGCCTTGTTTTATTATTTATTATTAATCCATAGACCTATGTTCGATCCTAGGTTTCACTCTTATTATTTAGTATCTGCAAGTTAGAAACCTTTTCATAATTATTCTTTTTATCTGAATGCATAGCCCCGCTTTTTGTAGTTTTAGATAGTTAAAATAGTAAAGAAGTGTAATCAATTATGAAGTCCCTATGGGATACGACCTTGAAATGCTATAACGAATCCGTGCGCTTACGGAAATAGTATAATAAGTTTTTGGTGCCATTGCTTGGGACTTCTATTCTGTACTTTATTATTTTGGCTAGACTAAATCCTTTAATTCCCTTTTATCCTTTATCTTCGCTAGTTGATTGTTTGTTGTATTCAATTTCAGGAACCTTTTATGCAACGATCTTTTCGACTTGGGCCCCCAAGAGAACTAGACCCTGAGATCGAATGAACGTTGAGTGGGTTGTAGAGTTGGATAGGTGAGATAAAAGCAAGCGTGAGTTCAAAGACTATGGCTGAAATTGACGAAGACAAGGAGCAGCATCACTCTCTTAAAGAGCTTGCAAGTTTAAATGCATACAGGATGCAATCGAGCATCAGGAAGCCAAACATAGCAACCAAAAATTTTAAGCTCAAACCTATGTTGGTCAATATGGTTCAGCCAAATCAATTCAGTGGTAGTCCAACGGAGGACCCTAACTTATACATTTCTATTTTTCTCGAGTATTGCAACACCTTGAAGATGAGCGAAGTGTCAGATGATGCGATCAAGCTTTGGTTATTTCTGTTCTCATTGCAAGTTAAAGCAAGGGCATGGTTGCAATCACTTCCCCTAGGGCCATTACCATTTGGGATCAACTTTCTCGAGCCTTCCTCAACAAATACTTTCCACCATCCAAAACAGTTCAATTGAGAAACCTGATTATGAGATTTAGCCAAAAGGATGGTGAATCACTCTATGATGCATGAGAACGCTACAAAGACATGTTGCGAATGTGCCCACATTATGGGTTAGAAGAATGGTTGTTGGTCCACACGTTTTATGATGGCTTACATTACAATACCAGGTTGACTTTGGATGCAGCAGCAGGAGGCACTCTCATGAATAAAAGTATACCGGAGGCTAAGCAATAATTGAAGATATGGCTCGGAATAATTACCAATGGTCAGGTGAGTGCTCTATAGCCAAGAAAGGTGGCATGTATGACATTGATACTCCAGATCACCTTTCTTCATGAGTTGATGCATTATATTAGAAAATTGATACACTAAATGTTAATGCATAACAACCTCCCCTACTGCTTGTGAGATTTATGGCGTTAGAAGACACTCGTTAGTTGAATGTTAGTCGGTTACTCCTCTACCGCCAAAAGCAACCCTAGCAGACCATGTCAACTATGTTAATAACTTCAAGCAAAAAGGAGATCCATTTTCCCCCACCTACAACCTTGGATGGCACAAAAATCCAAACTTATCTGACAAGAATACACCGCAGAACCCCATCCCTTAATAGAATTTTAGTCCCCTAGGTTTCCAAAACCTTAGACCCCCATTCCCATATCCTCCCAAGTCAACTCTCGAGTTGATGATGGAGAACTTCATAGCCTCTCATAACAAACAAACCAAGGATTTGAAGAATTTGGTCAAAAGCTTAAGCTCTAAGGTTGAATCCCTAGCCACTGACAATAAAAATGTTCGAAAATCAAATCATCCAAGTGGCTCAACAATAGGGATCTTCCTCTTGACCCACTAGAATGCTTCTCGGACAGTTGGAGACAAATCTTAACAGATCCCTTAATGCTATAGCCCTTTGAAGTGGAAAGAGTTAGAGGGCTTTTTATGGAAGGAAATAGAAGAGGGAAGTAGAGGGGTGGAAGAGGAAGTGGAAACACATATAGAAGACACATAGGTTGAGAATGAAACTACCTTAGGTAAAGATAAAAAGGTCAAAAAGTATGTCCCTCAGCCACCATATAGACCTCCCCTACCTTTCCCTCAACGATAAGTAAAAGCGAGATTAGAAAAACAATTTGGAAGGTTTGTAGAAATTTTAAAGAAATTGTAAATCAATATTCCATTTGTGGAGGCCATATCACAAATGCCTGCTTATGCCAAAATTTTGAAAGAAATCCTCTCTAATAAAAGAAGGTTGGAAGAGTATGAGACGGTAGCACTAATATAGGGATGTAGTGATATTATTCAAAATAGGCTTCCACCTAAGCTTAAAGACCCCGTCTCATTCTCTATTCCCTGCACTATCTGTGACATGTCCATTAATCGTGCACTTTTTGATCTTGGAGCTAGTGTTAGTCTAATACCTCTCTTTGTTTGTAAGAAGCTGCAGATGGGAGATTTGAATCCTACCACTATCTACCTCCAATTAGCTAATCGGGAGGTAAAAAACCCAGTAGGTATATTAGAAGATAGACCTACCTAGGTCTGTAATTTTTACGTTCTGGTTGATTTTCTCATTATAGAAATAGAGGAAGATGCTCAAATCCCCATCATTTTGGGAAGACCTTTCTTAGCTACTACAGGATCAGTTATAGATGTAAATTATGGAAAACTCTCCCTCAACATTGGGGAAGAGAAAGTAGATTTTGATTTACCTTCCATAGTAAAATTCTCATTAATTGACGACACTTGTTGTAGGATCAATACGTTGGATAGGATGATTCAAGAATATCTTGCTGATTTGATCTTAGAAGATCCATTGGAGAAATGTTTGATGAGAGGCAAAATAATCCATGAAGGTGATGAAGAAGCATCTGCTTATGATTCCATGCTCATAAAAGATCATGCTTATGCAAAATGATCAGGCATAGTAACCCCATTGAAAGAGAATTGCATGATTCATCTTGTATAAAAAAAGCTGCACCTAAGGTAGAGACAAAAGCTCTCCCTTCCTATCTCAGGTATGAATTTTTGGACTCCAAGGGTAAATATCCTGTTATTGTAAATGCTAGCCTGAATAAAGAAGAAGTTGAAAAATTACTTAAAGTCCTTAGGCTACACAAAGATGTTATAGGATATTCTATTAAAGACATAAAAGGCATAAATCCTTTATTTTGCATATATCGTATTTCATTAGAAAAAGGACATAAGTCCTCCATTGAGAATCAAATACGGTTAAACCCAAACATGAAGGAGGTCATGAAAAAGAAATAGCTTAAACTCTTAGATGCAGGAATCATTTACCCTATCTCAGATAGTGAGCGGGTAAGTCCATTTCAGGTTGTACATAAGAAAGGGGGCATGATTGTTATAAGAAATGAAAAAAATGAACTAATCCCTACAAGAACATTCACCGGGTGGCACATATGTATTGATTATAGAAAGTTAAATAAAGCCACCCAAAAGGATCATTTCCTCCTTCCTTTTATCGACGAGATGCCGAAAAAATTAGCTAGACACTCTTATTTCTGTTATCTAGATGGATACTTAGAATTCTTTCAAATCCCTATCCACCCTAGTTATGCCGGTATGGTACTTTTGCTTATAGGAGAATACCATTTGGTTTGTGTAATGTCCCAACCACTTTTCAACAATGTATTGTGTCCATATTTTTTGATTATATTGAAAATATTATGGAAGCGTTTATGGATGATTTTTTTATTTATGGCACTACCTTTAATGATTGCCTCGATTATCTTTTTAAGCTCTTAAAATGATGTAAAGAGGTGAACCTTGTTCCTAACTGAAAAAAGTGTCATTTTATGGTATAAGAAGGAATTTCTATAGGTCACTTAATCTCCAACAGGGGGATTGAAGTTGATAGGGTAAAAATTGACATTATTTCTAACATGCCTCACCTTAAAAATGTCAAAGGTGTTCAGAATTTTCTAGGTCATGCTGGATTCTATAAGCGGTTCATAAAATATTTCTCGAAAATTGCTAAGCCTCTAAACCATCTCCTTGTCAAGGATACCCCTTTTGCATTTGATCCATCTTGTTTGAATGCTTTTAGCAGGTTTAAGGAAGCATTGACCCTTGCCTCAGTTGTGAGACCCCCGATTGGAGCCTTCCTTTTGAATTAACGTGTGATGCTAGTGACTATGCCATTGGGGTTGTTCTTGGACAAGGGAAGGATGGGATAGTGTATGCCATATACTATGCCAGCAAGACTCTGGATGATGCACAAATGAATTACCACTACTACAAATACGGGAAATAATAACAGGACATTAATAACGGTAGTTCGAAAACCGTTGTCAAACGCGTGAAAATTAATCGGCGGGAAGTTTTGATAACGGTTCTAGTTAAAAACCGTTATTAAAAGGGCAACGTTAAAATTTGGACGGATGTTTTAATAACGGTTTTATATAAACCGTTATTAAAAGAGGATTTAATAACGGTTCATATTAGAACCGTTGTCAAAAGTCAGAAGCTTTTAATGACGGTTCTTCCAGGAACCGTTATTAAAACATCACCATTATTAAAAGATGTTTTAATAACGGTTCGCTTAGGAACCGTTATTAAAACCCCAAAATCAAAATTTTATTTCTCGCTCGGTTCTGTTTCGTGCCAAAATTTTCAGACTCTCTGCACTTTCGTTCTCTTGCACTCCTTCCTTCTCCTTGCAAACCCTCGCACCGCCAACTCGCACCACCAGGCTCCTCTCAAGTAAAGGAAACCCTCGCACCGCCACACCTCTGCCATTGTTCCGAAGCTAGCTGGCACTTGCACCTTCATCCTCCGTCGTGTTTGAAGCCCTTGCCTCTCTCAACATTCTGACCGTCGTGTTTGTAGCTAGCTCACTTTATGTATGTGTTTGTTCTTCCTCTCGTAACTTTTTATCTACTTATATAAATGCATGTATGTCGCCAGGGTTTCGTTCGAAAATGTGTTGTTGAATGTGTTGGCTGAAAATTTTGTTGTTTGTTGTTGAATTTGTTGCGTTATTGTTATACATTAACAAATGCATGTGTTGGCCGAGAGCTTTACATATTATTGTTGTATTTGTTTGTATGGAGAATATAGATTCAACATTATTTAGAGCTACAACTATAATAAACAAAAGAGAAGACATTATTGAGGTTATTTAGAGCTAGATTCAACTGTAAACTTTGGAGGGTCATAACTTTTTCGTGCGACCTCGGATTTAGGTGATCTAGGAGGCTATTTTGGGTATTTTTTCGAGATCTACGACATGGCAAACCGCTTATCGGAGCCGGTTTGGCCAATATCGGAGCCCAAAAAAGGCCGTTTTGGCCTCTAAATTTAGGTTTTTTTTGTGATACAACCTTTTTAGGGCTTTTTTTACAAATTGAACCTTTAATTTAGGGTATGATGGTGTTATATAACCTCTTGATTATAGTGGTAACATATGTTGCCTACCTTTGTATTATTTTGTATGTAGGGTAATACATGTTTTCATTTATTTTAGTTTTTACTTTTATCAGAATTGTTTTTCCTCTATTGTTTATCTCTTTATTGTAATTATGGATGAGATAAGAGCTTCAGGTACCTCCAAAATTGAAGATCTTCGAGACAAAGGACCTTAGATGATGATGATGAAATTGAAGTTTTTAAGGGTTCAAGTGAAGAAGACGAGCAATGGATCTTATAGTCTAGAATAGATTGGTCAACATAGATCCAAGCCATGTACGTTTGCTTTTCCATATTTTTCTATTAATGAATCATGACATACCTAATGGCTAACTGTATATTAATTGAAACATGGGTGTTGTAGTTTTTCACCGATGACTATGCACGAGGCCAGCAATATAATGTTGATCAAATTGATGAAGTTAGAGGCCAAGCACGTGCACTCATTCATTCGGTAGCGATCTATATATTCTACATGCATTTTTAGGTTTGTATTTTGTCTACTAGCCTAGATATGTGAACTCTTTACTTTGGGGTGTAGAGCTACCAAGTTGTGGTATGCCCACTAATTTTATTGCAAGTATAGTTGGTGTATTGAGACATGCATACCAATTATAGATTGATTGAAATTATGGTGTGATTGCAGATTTGTTATGAATTGATGTTGTTTTACATTGCAGATTTGGTAATTGTTTTAACATACAGATTTGGTAACTGTGTATGTGGGCAGGAACAAAACTGCAAAAAAAAAGTGGAGTTTTAATAACGGTTCTTATAAAAACCATTATTAAAACCTTGTTTTAATAACGGTTCTGATGAAAACCGTTATTAAAATGTAGGTTTTAATAACGGTTCTTCTAAAACCGTTATTAAAACTCCAGTTTTTAATAACGGTTTTCATAAGAACCGTTATTAAAACCTTCGTTTTAATAACGGTTTTCATCAGAACCGTTATTAAAAACTGGAGTTTTAATAACGGTTTTTAAGTAAAAACCGTTATTAAATATGAAGTTTACGCACATATTTGCGGGTTTTTGTGTATTTTTCATGACGGTTATGAACCGTTATTAAAGATTTAATAACGGGCGATTCAATAACGGTTGAAAACCGTTATTAAAACTATAAAATAACCGTTATTAAAGCCCCTTTCCGTGGTAGTGTACGCTATAACCGAAAATGAACTCCTAACTGTGGTGCTTTCTTTAGAAAAATTCAGATCTTATCTTGTTGGATTGAGAGTCATTGTGTTCACTGATCATGCAGCTCTTAGACATGCAAAAATGTAGTAGTAGGTGGATCCTTCTCTTGCAATAATTTAATTTGGAGATCAAAGACAAGAGAGGTGCTAAAAATGTAGTAGCATATCATCTTTCTAGGATGAGGCAAGAGATGAAAGAAGAATAAAATGATGAATTCCCAATTGATGATTCATTCATTGATGACAGTCTCTTTGCCGTTAGGAGTCTCCAAACCCATGGTTCGTGGATCGTGTCAACTATATTGTTTGTGGGGTGTTACCTAAAGACCTATCTTATCAACAACGTAAGAAATTCCTTTTCGACGTCAAACTTTATTTTTGGGACGATCCTTGTCTTTACCAGCGTTGTGCAAATGAATTTTTTCGGTAATGCATTCCGGAAGATGAAATTTTGGATATCATTACCCACTGTCATTCATCACCATATGACAGTCATGCTAGCACCTCCAAGACGGCTGCAAAGGTACTTCTTATAGGATTCTATTGGCCAACCCTCTTCAAAGACGTGAGGAGTTTTGGGCTGGCATGTGATCGCTGCCAAAGAATCGAGAATATATCGAGACGGAATGAGATGCCCCTAAATAATATTTTTGAGGTAGAACTATTTTGCGTGTGGGGAATTGATTTTATGGGACCGTTTCCTTCATCTCACAACAATAATTATATACTAGTTGCAGTGGATTACATTTCAAAATGGGCAAAGGCATTAACATCTCCAACAAGCGATGTGAAGGTAGTCATCAAGCTTTTTCAAAAGGTTATTTTCCCCCGTTTTGGGGTTCCAAGGGCTATGATCAATGATGGATCATCCTACTTCGCCAACAAGGTCTTAAGCAAGCTCTTGAGGAAATATGGCATATCTCACAAAATGGCCACTCCATATCCTCCTAAAATGAGTGGTCAAGTGGAGATTACTAATATAAAAATAAAAGGAATATTGGAAAATATTGTATCTAACTCAAGGAAATACTGATCCTCTCGGCTAGACGATGTTCTTTGGGCCTACCGAACAACCTATAAGACCCCTAAAGACACCACACCATTCTATTTGGTATATAGAAAATCTTGTCTTTTGCCTGTTGTGGTTGAATACAAGGCATATTGGGCCATAGAGACTATTCACCTAGGTTTGAAGGAAGCAGGCAAGCGGAGAATGCTTCAACTCAACAAAATCGATGAGTTGCAGTTAGACATGTATGAAAATTCCAAAATATATAAGGAAAGAAAGAATAGGTGACACGACCGACGTATTCTTCAAAAAGAATTTAGGGGGGGAGAGCTAGTATTCCTATTCAACTCCTGTTTGAAGCTTTTTTTCCCAAAAAACTATAATTAAGGTGGTCGGGTCCATTCCAAGTGCTTAAAGTATATCCTTATGAGGCAGTAGAAGTTTGGAGTGAACCTACGCAAAGATTCAAAGTCAACAGGCAACATTTAAAACATTTTGTTGCCGAGTCTCCAGTTGAGAAGTTGGGCTCTATCACCCTTCTTGAGGTACCATCTGTTTGAAGAACATATATTTCGCATGTTTTGTGCTTTCTTTTGTTAATTTTTTTTATTTCGCATGTTTCTTTTGTTTTATGTTCTTCCTTTTCTTTTGTTCCCTTTGTTTTTCTCTATGTGTTGCAGCTTTTTGGCAAGAAAGATTGCTTATCGAATCTATCCAATGGATAATAGGAGGATATAATGCATTACATGACAAAAAGAAGCAAGAGAAATGAATAATATAGGGTTGCATAGCCTAAGCATGGTCTACCGCATGGCTGTGCATGACCCTGCCAATGGAAAATGAAAAAACCCGAGAGTAGAAATTTTGCATGGTCTGGCCGTGCCAATCCATAAACTATCAGGTAGAGAGGAAAATTTTTGCACCGTCTGCCTATGCAAAACCCACACATCTGTGCACACCCATTTCCTTCTCATCACGACCTGCCCGCACAAATGGCACATGGCTGTGCAAACCCATCTATCCATAAATGTGCATGCTCATGACCCCTTTTTTCTCCTTCTCTCATCATTACACTCCTTCTTTCTCAAACCCTAACCCTCCCCAACCTCTTCCTCCTCCTCTTTCCTCCTAAATCTACACCAACCCACCGCTACACAGCCAGGTAGTGCAATCCCTACACACCCTGTTTCCACACCTCTTCCTTAGCCATGTAGAAGCCACCCACCACACCTCTAAAAACCACCCTTTCAACACTTATTTCACCTTCCGCCACCACTTCCACCACCATTTACCACTTAATCAACCTTCTACTACCATCCCCTATTTACCAAGCCCACCCACAACCCTTACACATCCTACATGTGCAGAATTTTTGTGTACCACCACACACCACTCCTCCCGCTCACTGTTTTTGTGCCAATTGTGCACACAAGTCTTTTCCTTAGTTTTCTTTTTCATTTCCTAGTTCCATTATTTATGCTTTTAGTTCTTCTATAATTCTTACTGAAATTTTTCTATATATCTTCCCATCTTAATTATAATATGTGTTCTACCCAAACTATTTTAAAATGCTTTGTTTTTGCAGATAAAAATAAATAATGGCCCCTAAGAAACCATCAAAATCAAACTAGGAGGAAGGTGAGTTCTCTCAACCATAGCCATGCCAATTGAAAGGGAGAGGTAAGGCTGCAAATATAAAACCCTCGAATCCTAACCCTGATGATAAGGATATCTATGAGGGGCTAGTCAATCAGAGCATTAACCCAACTCGATTCATCGAATAAGATTATCTCAAAGCGCTACGGATAAAATAGGATGTTGTGTATTTGCTTTCTCATAGTGGTATTAAACGTTTCTTTTCAAAATCATTTCTTACGAGTAAGAGACTCACACTTGAGTTCCTAAGTTCCTTTGTTTTTGATCATTCTGACGAGTCCATCATGTTTCAACTCTTTAATAACACTCACCAAACGTCTTTTTCTAGGTTCTCATACTTGCTTTGCCTGCCCTCTTATGGTCAGTGACTTTTTGAGGGCTCCCAAATATGCGATCCTCAAGAATTTTGGTAAGAAATTGCCTTACCAAAGAAAGGATGTCCCCTTAAGCCATACAGTGGATACCACACGAAGGCCACTCTAATTTATAATCTGGCTTTACGTAATGTCCAATGGCTTCTGGACGGCTCAATTATTGGCCAAGGGGAAAGCTAGGGAAATGTACGTAAATTGGAGCTCTTCACTCTACATTGTATACTATGGGATAGCGCCCTCAATGTAGCATATTATCTTGCTGATCATCTTAGTACAATGAGCACCATTTTCACCGGTAATATCGTCATAGGCGGTATCATAATGTACATTACCACTAAGCTCGGTTATAGTTTAGATGACGTCCATGATGATTTTCCGTCGACCCACCTCGGGCTGGCAACATGCACAAATATAAAGTTAATCATGTAGGATCGACATCAGTATAGATTATATTATAACTAGGAGGTGTGATACCCACTTCCTAACCCAATCTTCACCACTCTTATCGGGATCGGGTACACCAAATGGTTACCTTCTCCTCATATGTTATGCCCAGGTGAGGCAATCCAGCTCCCTCAGTTGATAACCCTATCATCCTGGAAGAAGGGCATCATTTATCACTTCTTAATCTCCTAGCTTCTCCTTCTTTTGGTGCCAATTCTAGCCCTTCTTCCTTAGGCACCTCTTGGGACTCTCGCTTCCAACATATCGATGACTGATTTGCTATGTTGGACTCTCAAGTTGCTAGTCTCAGGGAGGTTTTTGCTCCAATAGACTAAATGAAATCCATGATACATCAAATGTATCAATGGCATTTGGAGCACGGCTACCCTCCTCCACCACCGCCCTAGTGATTGACTTTGTCCTCCCTTCATTCCTCACTTCCACATTGTAGACAATGTGGTAATCAAGCATGGGGGAGTCATTTCTTTTCTTCCTTAGCTGCTGCCTATTTTTGTTGTTTCTTATTTTCCTTTTCCTCCATTTTCTTTTCTGTTTTCTATTGCTTGTGTTGTTTTGCGAAATGAATGCCTATGATGACCAAATGATAGAACCTTCTACATAAACTGATCACGCACTAGAAAAACCCATGATTTATGAGCTATTACAACTGATATTTTTAAAAATCGCTTATAGTGAAGACCCATCCAAGTGATAGATTCTCAAACCACTTATTATTATAATATTCTAACGGTTTATCTTCTTAGACTTATCCATCCCCATTAAGACTTAGGAAATAAGGCTCGTAATAAAGAACCAGTGAGACTTTGAGCCTTAGAGACTATCCACCTTTTATGTAGTCTTACTTTTTCTAATTGTGTGTTCTCTCCTCTAATATGAGAAACTAGAACTTGCAGATGCTTTCTTCGCAACTGCATTCGACTTATGCATGCATTAGTGTGATAGAGGCATGTGTTTTCTTTGTTAGATAATTTATCCATGAGCCACCAAGTGGCTCTAATTCCTTTTATTCAACCCCTTTGAGCCTAGGCCTTTCCCTTCATTTACCTATATACTAGATTTTTTTCCCAAGAAACTACCCTACCTGAGTACAAAAACTAGGGAGTAGTAGCTTATGGATTTAATAATGGTAGATAGGGTAAAAAGATAAGCAAGGGGGTATTTTACTTCAAAAAACAAGCAAACAGGGAAAAGAAAAATGGATAAGTTGTATATATTGCCATTTGTATCATCTAATTCTTCTTCTTTAAAGAAAAAAAAAGGGATCCTTGGTGTGCAGTTAAGTGTGATTAGAAAGTTTCCAATTCTAATTTGTATTTGCAGTTACCTCTCTTTTAGTTTTAGGCCATAGCTATATTCCTATATCCTCCTACCTTTCACCCTAGCCCCGTTGCAACCATGTTAAGATCTCTTGATTTTTATAATGCGTAATGCCTTTGCGTGGTGAAGAAGAAGAGTTTCTGCAAGCATATGGTCGATCATCATTAGATAGGAGAGTATTGAGTGACATTATTATCCCTTCAAACACACATGAGTGCATAGTGTCTACACGACCCTAAACTACCTTAGAGTATCATAATAATTCTGATGTCATTTAAAGAGAGTAAGTATGCCGCCTTATTTGTGTGTCACTATGCATAATGGTTTGTCGGGATGTCATTTACACGACCCTAAACTACCTTATAGTATCATAATAATTTTGATTTGTGTGTCTCGCTTTATTTTCTATACTACTATTACCTCTCGCAATATGTGTCGAACTAGACTGTGTATGCGATGTTCATGTTGTTGGTGCTATCATCTGAGGCATTGTTATCATTTCACTCATTATGTTGTTATGTGTTTTTGTGTTTGCTTGGGGACAAGCAAAGAATAAGCATGGGGGACTTGATAAATTGACTTTTTCCCATATTTTTACCTATCTTTCCCTTAACTTTGGGACTCCATTTTCACCTATCACAGATATGCTCATAGACACAATATCAACATAGGTAGGTACAAAGGCTGCTATCGAAACCATAAGAAATCGCAGGTAGGCACAAAGGCTACTACTTAAACTATAGAAAACCACAAGTAGCCACAAAGGCTACTGCCAAAACCATAGGAAACTGCAAGTAGGTACAAAGGCTACTATCAAAACCATAGGTAGGCACAAGGCTACTACCGGACAATCTAATAATTTTCATTATTATATCCAAGTTTATTTATTTATGACGAGGTCAAGGACCCCACTATTATTAACTGATGGAACAATTTGAAGCATCTTTCAGGGATAACACATCTGAGTCACTATCATCGTCTGGTAGAATGAACCCTACACCTCTCAGGGACAACACACATGTTCCACTATTATCGTTCGGTGGAACGGACCCTACACCTGGTCCTGACTCATATAATCTTCTACTTTAAATAATTAGTATCTTATTCGTTATTTAACTCATATCATATTCTTATTCACATTGAGTATAGGGCCCTACTATTCTTAATTCGGTGGAATGGACTAAAGCACCACTCAGAGACATGACACCTTAGCCACTATTATCGTCCAGTGGAATGGACCCAACACCTCTTAGGGCAAAATGCTCCTGAGCCACTATTCTTAACTAGTGGAACGGTTTGAATCACCTCTCAAGGAGAACACACCTGAGCCACTATTATCATCCGGTAGAACGAACCCATAAACACCTCGGCCCAACTCACGTGATCTTTCACTTTAAATGATTAGTATCTTATTCATGATTGGTTTATACGTATAAAATAAAATTAAGGTAAGCAAGACAACAACATACATATAACAATGCCTTTCTCTAAGACTACAAGCTTATTTACCTCTAGAAATCCTAATTTCACACTTTAGGCGTATCTCCTCCCATATTAATCAATTACCCACCATATTTAGTATATATTCCTTAAATAAAATTTTTATTAATATACCCGAAACTCAAAGTCTAGCTCTCACGTCTCGCACCTGCGATAATAGCCATATCTTAAAAGTTACTATTCATAAGACTCCCAAAACCCTAATTTCACAAGTAAGTCATAACTTTTCCCGTAAGGCTCATTTAATTACCAAATTTAATATACATCCCTAAAATGTCAATACTGTTCCCCAAAATTCATGGCCTAATTCCAATATTTTACACGTGATAAAGATATTACCATTTAAAGGTTATTATTCCGCACTTAGACCATTTTCTCATTTGAGGAACTTATGCATTCATAATTACTCCAATCACTCCACGTGATCTTACTAGAATATTTTTAGTCCACCTAACACATTAAAATACCAAAATTTCCATATTGACTTATATTGACCAAAATTCCCTTATAAATAATTGTGCATATGAAATTCTATTAAGCACTTTTAATTCATCCAAAACACATGATCGCATACACGACAATAGATAATATACGTTAAACATGATTTTTAGGATAGAAATCATAATACACAAGAATAACTAAATTACCCCTAGGACACACATCTATAATAATTATTCCATAATTATATCTAAACATGTTCAACATATTATTTTATACATAATTATCACACAAATAAATTTTTTTGTCATTATAATCATTATAATCATACTTTCATACCCAAAAAAATTTACATAATATAACAAGCTTGTTTTTCTAATTTTCATGATAATAATAATTAACACATAATTATAACGTAACAAATCATATTTAACATATTTCATACACTCAAATCCTAATATGTTATCACACAATATTTATAATTTTAGTAGGGTATAACGGTTACTTGAATTCTAGCAAAAATATAAAAATAACGGTATCCTACTAAAGTTATCAAATCCCGCTAATCAACCTTTTATACTTAAAAATAATACCGAAATTACTAAATTAATATATATCAGATAAAATAATAATTATAATATAAAATTATATATTTTTTAATAATTACAAAAATTCCCTTACATTTAAAATGGGTACCAATATTTTTAAAATATGATGCACAACTCACGCTGCATGCAACATGAGTCATGCATGCAAAGGAAGGGGTTGGGCTTGGGGCTGGCTGGGTGAGAGGGTTAGTCAGGTTGCTACGAGGGGTGAGGTAGGGAGATGGGTGTAGGGTGGCAGCTGGCTGTAGTGGTGTTGGTCGGCTACGGTGGTAGTGGCCGCGATAGGTTGCTCAATGGTGGCTGGTTCGTTAGCTCGGGCTGAGTTGGCTGCAATCAAGTGATGGTTGGGTTTTGCTCGGGGAAGGGTTGAGGAGGTCAAACCAAACAGAGAGGGGGATAGGGAGCTTGGTGCTGTAGTCGGTGGTGGCTACGGGAGTTGTTGCTGTAATAGGGTAAGCTACTAGGTGCAGGGTCAAAAATGGCAGAGCTAAGGGAGAAATAGGGAGTTGGCACAAGGACATATGAATTGAGTAAGGTGGTGGAAAGGAAAATATGAAGGGAGTTAGGAGGGATCAAGGCACGTAAAACATGGGAAGGGAGCAGGAAGATGGTCGAAGTGTTCAGCAAGGAAGGCGAAGTGACAAAGGGGCTGGGTTTGGTGCCTGCGAAGGTTTGGGGGTTCTGGCTAGAAAAATTCGAATGTGCATGGGAAACAAAGGGGTAAGGAAGGGGATATCTAAGGTAGGGATTGTCTTGACGACTGAAGGCAGGGGTGCTACGGTGGAGCTAAGGCTAGGAGAAGTGAGGGAGTAGGGGCGTTTGGAGTGTGTTTGTGGGTTTGCTAGGAATGGTTGGAGGTGTGTGCATGTGTATATGTAAAATGTTGGAGGCTTGTTTGGTTGGAGGGATGGCTGGGAAAAAGAGTAAGGCAACACAGGGGAAATAGGCATGTGCATATAGGGGGGTAGAGTGTTGCGGAATTGTGTGCACCATGTATATGTAAAGTGTGTAAGTATGTATAAAAGCACAGATGGTGGTAGAGTGTATACGTGTATATAAATGCACAAAGGGGACATAATATTATATGGGGAAGATATTTAGGGCAACGGTAGAGGGTAGAGTAGGGGATAAATTTATAGCATAGGATAGGAATTTGATTATTTAGTTTTAAGTTTAATTTGGATAGGTTAGGGTAGTAGATAGAAAAATAATTCGGGATAAATTATCCGAATTTGGATAAGTTTTAAAAAGGGTCGGAAAGAGTAAAATAATTGGGAATAAATTTTAGAAAATTATTTTTAGGTTACGGATCATAAGAGTATTAATAAAATAATTTAAAATAAGATTTATAAGTATAAACTAAGATTAAATTAAATAATTCAATTTCTATTAAAATTTTAACCTGATTAAATTTATACTTAAATTATCAAAATAATAATACAAATAACAATATCACTTTTAATATTAAACCTCTAAAAATAATAATTATAACTAATAATATGATTATCAATTTATAATTAAGGTTTTTAAAAATGGGGTATTATAAATTTCGAGAAAGAATTGCTTATTTTTGGAGCAAATGACCTACCAAGGAAAGCTTAAGAGGAGAGTACATCGACCCAACATGCTTATGAAAGTGTATTGAAGTTATGAGAGCTAAAATATGAGTCAAGATATCCATAAATAGACTAAAAAGGGGGCTAAACGGTCGGCCACACACCCAGCTGTACAGTGGTGTAGCACTCCCCTGTGATTATGGAAGAAAACAAAATCGCATAGCCAGGTAGTATAAGGTTGCACAGTCGTACAAAATTATAAACTGAAAAGTCAAGGCTAAAACTATTGCATGGCCAAGCCATGCCACGCCTACATGGTCGTGCAAAGTTAGAAATTCCAAAATGCTGAGACCTGAGAAACTGCACGGCCGTGCAGCATCGATCTTCCCCATGATTTACATGCACGACATGGCAGGCGTAATGGGGAATTTTGTGACACGCTTTAAGGATTTCTTAAGGAGAGAGGGAGGGAGGAGGTTTTAGAGGAATCTTAGACCCCTCATTATTGAGTTTAGCTTCATGTAATTGTTTGTTCCTTTAGTTTTAATTTTTTCGGAGATTCAAGTGTGTAATTCGTGTATGGTCGACTTGAAATCAACATTGCACTCTTCTGGATTACGGTTATTTCAATCTAAGTATTCTTCTTTACAAATTTTTATTGTTATTATGATCATCATGCTATTTATTTCGTTAATTTCATTTGAAAGTATGAGTGAGTAGTCGCCTTTCTAGGATTGGACTTGGGTACCATTTTAGCAATCAATATGATGAAATAAAATATTATGTCATATGATTGATTCGTTTATATTGTTATATATGCTAGATTTAATTGTTGTAAAGTGGATTTGACAAAATCCAACCTCCATAGATGTAATCTACAACTGAAAGGCTGAGATTATTATCAGAAATCGGCATATGTACCGGAGTTTAAGTAATCACAAAAGTAGATGTTTAATTCTTAGGGAATCTATAATTAGTGATGCTTAATGGGTTTAGTTTAATTTGTGAATCGCGAAAGTAGTAGGAAAATTAGACTAAATACGTTCTTAAACCTTGAAACAGGCTAATGAATATGATTTGACCAATTTCCTATAGTTAGCGAATTAATCTACGACTTAATCCTTGTTTCATTATTGATTATTAATCTAGAGACCTAAGTTCTATCCTAGGTTTCACTCTTATTGTTTAGTATCAGCAAGTTAGAAAGCTTTTCATAATTATTCTTTTTATCCGTACGCATAGCCCTACTTTTTGTAGAGTTAGATAGTTAAAATAGTAAAGATGTGTAATCAATTATGAAGTCCCTGTGGGATACAACCTTGAAATGGTATAATAAATCTATGCACTTACAAAAATAGCACAGCATCATGCAACAAAGCCACCACATCATCTCGCCGCTACTCGACCACACCACACCACTGTTCCCTCTGTTCGTCGTTTTTTATAATAGCAGCTAGAGATGGTAAAAGTTTATCTAACCAATTAGACCTAAACCAATCCGTGCAATATCCGACCCAACTTGACCCGATAAATTTATCAACCCAACCTGGCCTCAACTTGATCCAAAACTAACCCAATCCGATACTAATCCGAATATAAGTGATCCAACCTAACCATAATTTGACCTAACCCCAACCCATAATCTGCCATTAACCCGACCCGACTCGATAAAACCAAATTCAATATTAACCAGTTGTGATAATATAAAAAATAAACATGTCTTATTATTTATTTAAAGCTTTTAAAAATATATTATTATTAAAGTTTTACTTTTTTTCTTACTTTTATTGTGAACTTACTTATTCATTACTGATATTCTAATTTTATCAACTTTTTCTTGTAAAAACACAACATTAAAAAGTCATAATAATAAACAATTAGCAATTAATAAAATATTTTTAATCACATGATTACATGAAGCCAAATTTAACTATTTCTTATAATGTTAATGTGTTAAATTAATTTTGGTGGTCAATGTCTAATTTGACTCAAATCTAAAATGATTCGATCTAAGATTAGCTCAGTCCATACCCAACTCGACTTATCAAAACCTAAAAAGACCTGATTACTCAAGTTAACCCAAACCTAACCCGTCAATTAACTTAAACAAAAAACCACTCAAATACAAGCTTGCTTGGCCCAACCCCAATCTGATAGGGATGTAAATAGAGTGTGATCAGGGTGGGTACACCCATAACAATACTTGTATCTGATAAGAAATTTTGTACCCACACTCCAAACGAGTATCTACTAACACATCCATATCTATATTCATTAGATTTCTATTATCCAATGGATAATATATTTATCCGTTAATAAATATTATCTAGTGGATAAATTCATTACCCAATGAATAAACACATTTATAGTTAAATTAATTAATAATTTTTATTTTAATTTATAATGTATTCAGTTTTAAAATTAAGAGTAAAAGGCTTATAATATTATCTGGTAAACGGGTAAGGATAAGGATATAAGTATAGGTACGTGTACATATATAGATATCTTATACCTGTATCCTTACCTGAACTCGATGGATTTTTTTTCATCATCAATATCTGTTTAAGTATTCGACGAATAAAATCCATAGGATTTCTGATAAAATCCACCCACCTCAACTAGCCTCATTAGTATAAAACCAATTCTTGTTGGGAAAAATATGTTAGGATCATCCAAAATACTATACCCACTACTCAATCACCTTCGCCTATCTATTAGTGGTAATCAACACATTACCATCATTATTATGTTAGACAATAACAACAACATCATCTTTTATGCCAGATGATTCATTAGAATTATTATTGGATATCTTATTAAGAGAAAACATCTTAATATGACCCTCCTTACAACACTCATGGAAGATAAATTACTTGTAACAGTTCTTCAACTTCAATCCGGACTTTAAAAAACCGTACTTTTGATTTCTCTCCTAGTTACAAGCCCTTTAATATGTGAGTCTCTTGGACTTCTTTCATTCCAATGATATTCAATCAATAACTATTATAATAGGTTGGTCTCAACATCATTAAGAGCAAATTCATACTCCCCATAAAAAATAATATTATCAAAATAATTATAATCATTAGGCAAATAGCACAACAACATAATCAGAAGATTCTCTTCTTTTAATTTGACATATGTATTATCCAAACCCCTAAATATAAAGTCAAATACATTAAGATGAGATTTATTGAGTTCCTACTTTTGATGCTAACATACAAATGAGTTTCTCTATTCTTTATATTTAATTATTGCATATCTGAATTGTTTGAGATAATAACAATTACATGTCACAAGAGAGGACTTAGTAGAGGAACTAGATTACATGAAGGGATTGAGTTTAGAAGAGGTTTTAGAGTTTAAAACATTTTGTAAAGGTAATGGAGCACACTATAGCATTAGCCTTAGTACTCTTAGAATGATTGCTTTAGAGAGGGATTCTTTCCTTTGAACCACTCTAAAAATTACCGAATAACATAGTTAGGAGTCATAATAATGATGGAGTGAATATTTTTACTTTTACACCAAATCGACATACTAACTGACTATGGACTACATAAACACCTTAAGCATACTACTAAGGGCCATAGTCTCCACGTAATACTGATACAGGTGCATCCTAATTCATACATCTAAACAAGTGTTTTGTATATGTTTTATTTGTTTCTTAAAGTTATTGGAAGTGTTTTTGAGTTGCAAACTATTTTTTAAAGATTTAGGCATAAATTTAATAATCTTGCAAAATAAGTAATTTTGTAAAACCAAACGAGGCCTTCTGAGTTGGACAATGTGTTGACAAGTCAAAGATGACAATATGACATCTTGGATTTGTAGAAACATACTTTAAATGTGGGGGATTACAACTATTATCATTCGACACAAGTTAGCTAAGGTTTCCTAATTAGTTAAGATTTGTTCTTAATTAATTATTTCATTGTCTTAACTTGTAATGTATCTTGATGACTAGATATTTCATGGGTTATGCCTATACATATATATACGGTGTACATATGACCTTGTATGAGATTCAAGTGTAATTTTGAGTAATATAATTCTCTTTATGACTTTCATTCGATTTTATATTCTTTGTGAATTGAAGTCGTACATGTCTATTCATCTTAGTGAGCTTGGATTTGTTTATTTGTTGATAAACTTTGTGAATCTCTTCAAAGTTATTCTTGCCTTTTAAATTCAACTTTGTATCTTATTCTTGAGGGATCCCATGTGAGGAAATATTTGTGAATCCTCAGTTGGTATTTTGGGAGTGTTTACTTTATGAAATCACTTTCATTCATATCCATTTCCTACCCTTTGAGTTAAAATTCCATCATTTGAATTAGATTGAGATATGATTGCAGTTTCATGTTGGAGTGGGTATGTAGATCCAAATCAAAATTGTTATCAAAGCATATGTTTATCCTTCTCAGAGGTAATAACTTTTCTAGGCCTTTTGTTCCACTCATTTTGCTCATTTTCTTTTAATTTTTTCTACTCCAATTTTCTCTTCATTTTGTCTTCTTGTTTTTATTGAATTATACCAAGAAAGCATTCATTGCCATATATTCATCTTATTAGTAAATCTCTTATCAAGAAACTCATCAAGATCTTGATTTCTTTATCCTTTTTGGTTTCTTTATCTTTCTTTATCCTTCAAGATTCTAGCAAGATTATATTATCTCAAGAATTAGTTGATCTTCAATATTTTCTATGTATACTATACCAAGATCTTCATCAAGATATTTATAAATTTCATCAAAAATCCATCATACATGCATCACCGCCGCCCAAAACATCGCCCAAATTCTTCCCTGCATTACCCTCCACCAACCTATACCACTCGCCACCCCTGGTTTCCTTACACGAGCCACCACAACTATGCAAAGTTGGCTACTCGACCTATCACTTTACACCCATTGCTACCCCTCACATCGTTGTGCGCCACCTCCTCTGCCTCAATCATTGCCACACCACCTCCTCTGCCTCAATCATTGCCTCCCCTACCACCTAATCCACTCAACAGAGCCTCCCCTACCTCTCCCTACCTTTTTTCTCCCTTTCTCCCTCTTCTTCATCCCCATTCTTCTCCACCACCCTCTGCCACCACACCAACCACCACCTGCGTCGTCGCCTTTTCTATGCCACTACCACCACTCCAACCCTCTCAACCTAGACAGTCCACCACCACCACCCTCTCACTCTCTCTTTTATCCTTAAAAAGCCACCTCTCCAACCCACCCACTTCCTCTGTCGCCACTGCCGTGCGTCATCACCTAGCTGCCACCTTCACTAGGTTGTACCCTAATCTTCCTAGCCCTTAAGTATAATTAGTGCAACTATTATTTTATTATTATTAGTGTTATCATCATCATCGTCATTATTATTATTATTATTACTACTACTACTATTATTATTATCATTAATGTTGTTGTTATTATTAACATTGATGTTGCTAGTATTATTATTATGATCATCATCATCATCATCATTATTATAGTTATTATCATTATTATTGGTAATATTGTTAATAATATCTTGTCATTGTCTAATAAAACTATCTAAACCTATTTTGGCTAATAATAACATGATTAATAATTTTAAGGATAATATCCTTATTTTTACTAATAAAGCTACTACTATTATTAATATCCCTAATACTAGGTTATGATAAAGGTAAATAGGAAATAATGATAATGTTGGTAAAAAGGAAAGTTAACCCTAGTATTTTCCTCTTATAGATAAACTAAGTCCAAACCCTAATGAAGCGTAGGAGCGTGCTTCAAGCCCGATGTTGTTTTAGATAAGGATATAGTTAAGCCTAATATGTGTATTATGTGCTTTATATGTTATGTGTGATGATATGTTTGTGCACCTTATGTGATTATGACTACTTGTAGTGGAATACAGAGCTAAGGTAAGTGTTTGTATTCTTTCATAATATATGTAAAATGATATGTATCTTGTGCTTTGTGATGCTTATGTGATGTGGCCCCTTAGGACATGCATGTTAGGGGGTTGTAAAAGATAGGGTGTGGGGGTGAAAGGATGAAAGGGGAAAAAGGAAATGAATTGACTAGAAGGAAGTAACAATGACCTATGGGTCTCATGAATTATGAGTAGACACATAAAAGGATAATATGGATAAAATAAGAAAGTAAAGTGAATCTTGCATGAGGAGTCTAGGGTTTGAATGAGATGATTAGTCTTTCCATAGAGATGATCCTTATGAGGAAAAAGTTGACTTGAGGTTTAAGTAAGGTAAGGAAAGAGTTGTTGGAGTGATTGGAATCCATGGGTGAAAAATAGTATGTAGGTTGGTATAAGGGTGCATGGGGAACCTAGCTAGGGTTTGAGAGGAAAACCTTAAGTAGAGGAGATTGTGGAAGGGAGAAATAATGGAGAGGATTGGAATATAGGGTAAGAGTGGAAGGATGTCACATGGAGAGTGTGTATGTGTCATGTGGAAGAGGGGATAGTAAGAGAGTGATGGGAGAATAACATATGAATAAAGAGAGGTGCTAGGGTTTGGGGTGACCAAGTAGGATTTTATGATCACATGTGTAAAATGGGAAGTAAAGTGGGATGCTTGGGGATGAATTTATTGAGGTGATGAGTTGGGGGCGATAGTAAGTTGACTCAAAGGTATGGAAAAGTGGGCCTCGACCCACACACATAGGAGTTGGATATTCATGGTAAGTGAGGATAAGGAAAAAATGATGTTCGGATGTCTTAGGAGCATAGAGGTCCCAAGATATGGGACATGCCACTTTCAGGAGGATAGGAGTAGAAAAGTTGTATGAGCGAGTAGCTCAGAGGACATGCATTTTTAGGGTAGAAATATTTATCGAATAAGACATGAATAAGATACTAACCATTTAAAGTGAAAGATTATTGATTCGGGCCCAGACGAATCTACTAGAGAATAATAGTGGCTAGGTGCCTTGTACCCTAGAGATTGTTCCATCGGCGAATAGTAGTGGCCAGGTGCCTTATGCCTTAGGTGTTTTCTCGGTCCACCGGCCATAATAGTGGAGGATTCCGTGCTCAATTTCTCGGTCCACCGGCCATAATAATGATAATCCTTGGAAAGATACTATATACTTATAGTGAAACAACATGCGAGTAGGGGCCAGACCGGTCCATGGGTAAATAATAGTGGCTAGGTGTCTTGTGCCCTGTAGACTGTTCCACCAGCAAATAACAATAGACAAGTGTGTTCCGCCTTGGGTGTTTTTTGGTTCATTGGCTATAATAGTGGGGTTCTCGTACTCGCATAGATTGATAATGATAATGGTGTGAAATGGGAATATGGACCAGAGATCTAACGATTAAGTTTAACTGGACTGAATCACAACCTATACTATCTATTTTTCCTATATGGCTTATCGGCATAGTTACTTGATTGTTTTATATGTCTTTTGTGTATGGCTTTAGCTGCATGGTTACGTTACTCAATACGTAACATACCTACCACCCATTTTTTGGGTGCTACTCATTCCTAATAGTAGAGGCCCCTACTGAGTTTGTGTAGATAGGAGACATTATTTTTTGATGCTTATGACACTTATGAGGCGTCGGATGGGACTGAGAGTTGACCTTTTGGGGCTTGGCATAGGGGCCCAAAAGTGATGTAGATCATACTCTTCCTATTTTCATTTTCCCCTTAGGGACTTTGATTATGTAACTCTTTTTTAGTTGTGATGATTTTTAATCACACACTCTGATTTTCTCGTTATGAATATTTCAGTTTTCTATATATATTTGTCTTAAATGTGTTTAATGATTTGCAAAATTATCCGTAGCCTTGAGGTTGGTGTAAAACTAGTTGGGGGACGACCTTGTACTAATCACGATGGTAGCACCCTCGTGCTTGTGTTTATTTTAATTAAAAGAAAATTTTCAATTGTGATTTGTGGTGGTATTATAGTAGTGACCTAAAATAAATAGTGGAAGGAACTCAACAAAAGATTTACTGAACTTTTTAAGCTAAGGTATATTCACCAAAGCCCTATCAAGTATGCATGTCACTGCATCATCCCCACTTATTTTATTTAACCAGGTAAGAAAACACCCATAACCTTTTAGATCTGTTAGGCCAACATTTTTTATGCATTGAGAAAAATCATGCATGTATCGTATAGCAGATGCATCCCCTCCCATTTTCTCATTAAGCTGTCAAATCACACTAAAATCCCCTTTAAGAACCATAGAAAAATTAGGTTTGTTGTTCTACATCAACCAACTCTAAAGGGATTTTCTGGCACATAAGAATTAAAAGTATAAATAAACCCCACAACAAAACAAATACTATCATCAATAGCCACAACATTGCACAAAATACTTTGAGCACAAGTACTTATTTGGTGTTTCTTTTGTATAATCAGAGTAGATGTTTCATGTATTGATTGGTCAATAGTCTTTTCTATAAATTCATTTGTTTTTTTTTTTGTTAATGAAGTGCCCAACAATCATTTTTATATAAATTTATATGTCCTCACTTATATATGTATATCCCACTAACACTTTGATGCACAAGCATGTCTATCGGTCTTTTAGGATGTAATTTTTCTATATTAATTTGTATAAGAGTTTTGTATATATAGTCTTAAATCCATTTTGGGACATCTAAAATTATAGTATAACTCTCTTACTTTTTTATCTCGTCTCTTCTCAGTATTCTAATCTTAGTATTCTCTCATTGTTAACTCTTAGTTCCATTTTCTAAGAACCCCTCAATTAACAAAACCTATAACATACATAGATATTTTTAAAATAATAAAATAGAAAATTTCCCATATTATTACTTAATAAAAATAATCAAAGCTATCAACCAACTTAAAACTACATGAAATAACACATAAAATAATGCATTTCTCTTTAATATATCATAATAATAATTTATTTATTTATTTATTTATTTTAAATGGGATATTACATTAAGGTAATTTCAATGTTATAAGTGTTTCTCATGCTACATAAGCTAGATATTTTCCAAAATTATTTAGAAGCTAATTTTTCGATGAAACTTAGGTTAACTTTTATGTTGAGTTCCATCATAAGAGGTGTATTCTGAAAAATTAGAAAAGTGTTTTTAAAGAAGTAAATTATTTGATCTAGAAAATATTTTATCATATCTTTGAAGTAAGTATCTTTAATTTTTTTGTATTATGGTATATATTTTATCACAACATTTTTAGCATAAAATAACATATATTCTTCCATATAATTTTTTTTGAAAAGGTATTATCATGAAAGTTAATACCTTATTTATCTCAAACAGGCTTTCTAAAATTTACTTCACAAAAACATATCTAGATTCATAACATTATATTTAGAGTAAATTTTCACTAATAAAAGATATTGTTTAGATTGGAATTTTCATAGTGTACACTTGTTACTATATTGATCAAGTCCACATTTAATAACTTATTAAACATAATAATAATCATATTTAACAAAATTTGGAAAAATACTTCTCTACGAGAGTTTATATTTTTTTTACAAAATATGTTGAGTGTTTAAGAGCTTTTGTGTATTCCTTTCACGATATATTTGTAAATGAGGAAACTAGTTTTCATTAGAAATAGCACTATTGCTGCTAATTTATTCCTTGAGTATCATGTTGTCAAACTTCTAGTTAAATTTATTGATCGCAAAATAGAAATCAACTGCTAGCCTTAAGAGGTTATGCATGTGTGCTCCTTAAGTAACATGAAATTTAGTTAGGCTTTTATAGTTAGAAGTTTGTTCCAATTCAAAGCTGACTTCAAGTGTAGTTTGTGAGTTCAAACACATAGTGCACTATCTATTTCATATCATGTGAGGATTATGGATGCATGTTAGTCATAAAAAGGAGTATTTCATGAATAGAAAAATTGCATAATATATGGCGTTATATTTATTTATTTATTTTGTTTGTCATCACTAGAATTTATATAATGAACTATTCAAAGAACTTGCCATAAAAATTCAAAACTAAAGCAAGTATGCAAACTAATTGTTTTGTGTTTACTTCACAAGGAGCTTGTTGCTTGGGTTTTCTTAAAAGTAAGAAGGAATTTGAATTAGTAACTTCAAGTTTTAATTAATTTGGAGAAAAAATAGTTTCAACAATCAATTCACCCCCACTTCTTGAGTACTTTTCCCACTCTTATGTTGCACTAACCCTTACAATTAGTAGTAGATCAAATACTCTTAAAGAGCTTACAAGATAAGAAAACATGATAAGACATGGACAAATATTGGAAGGACACTCAATAGTGAGTTAAACGTTATAATATCTCAAATTAGTAATGGATACTAAAGGCTTAAAATAATTAATAAGATTATCCACATCAATAATGTATAAATTCTTTTTAGAAAACTTATAATTAAATAACTATTCAATTGAGTGTGTTTGAATTGAAACTTATCAACCATAAATGTGAACTTTTAAAACAAAATTGGCTGATACTGTTGCAGCCAAATGTGGGATTTTTTATGCTTTTTTGATGGTTACCTTGGATTATTTTTATGCGTAAGAACACTCCTTGATGTAAGGATGACACATTCTTCATAGTGTAGTCCTCCTTGAATGAATTTGAGCTTGAAAAAACACTTGATTTGAGATTAGGACAAAGACCAAATCATCATAATTTTGATAACAAAAATTAAAAATGAAAGTGGATGTTCCTGCATCATTACCAAGCAATACAAAATTTAATTTCATTTAAATTCAATGAACCAAATCAATAATGTTCATTATTTTTTTTACAACCAACATTAGGTTAACAAACAAGATTTCCAATACATCATTTTGATCATAATATATTTAATCCAAAAATTCATATTTTATCTTAAAATTCTTGCATTTTGAGAATGCTTGAACTTTGTTGCACTTATTAAGATTGCGTAAAATGGGTGGTATATAGGTCATACTATCTTTGCTCTCTTTGAATCTTACTCTATTTGAATCTTTTTTATTCATAAATGTGGAAATTTGAACATTTTCAAATGTCAATGGAATGACACTTGTGATAGTTTCATGCATGTACTTATTTGAAAATTTCACACTATTTGATAAGTATTTTCACATATCACTCTAGTTATGCACCATTTGAAAGTTTATGCACTTTACACAAACTTATCTTAGGTTGCCACTATAATTTCCTTATATTTTTTATTATTAAAAAGGCCAAAAATATGAGAAAATATGGAAATAATGAGAATTTATCATACACAATACGTAGCGAGGAGCGAACATGGAAAAATAGTCATATGGCTTATACAATCTTACTTATGTGCATCATAATTTCATCTCCATAGAATCATTATCTTTGCAAATCCTTGATACAACATCATCTTTTATAATACTTCTCAATTGTTAACTATCATTGATGTTGCTTGGTTGCATATATACAACTATAAGATTAATTGTAGTATCCTTTATGTTGCTTGAACTTCACAATTCATTACTCATTTGTGATTCACTTGTTATATTCAAATGATATTTCTGTTGCTCTCTAGAAATACTTTTTATACTAAAAATTTAATTGAATTTTTTTTGTTAGTCAGGAAATTTTCTCGTGTTTCATTTACAAATATGCATAACTTGAGGGTGGGTTGGCTCCTTATTTATTCTTATATCTTTTGACCAGATATTTATAATTCACTAAAGTCATGTTGATGACAAAGTGATAAGAAAAGTAGAAAAGATGCTAATATGCCTAATGTATAGTTACATTTCTTTGCCAATATAGTTATGTTCATGGGTTTCATTGCAAAATGGCACTCATAAGATTCAAAATGTGTTGATTTACACTCACATATTATCTAATATATTCTTTTTTAAAGTTATTATCTTTTTGTTTATCATCAAAAAAAAGGGGAGGTTGATGATCAATTGACATTTCTTTAATGAAAACAAACATGTATACTTCATGTGTAAGCATAAACTTACATATTTGGAATACACAAAATATACAGGAAATAAAAAAACAAGTGTGTTATAACTTAAAGCCAAGACTCAGGCTTCATGGTATAGTGTAGTCTTAGGTTTAATATATATAGTGACAATGTGTGTATGTGTACATATTGAGCACTTTGGGAAAATGGTTGGTTTGGTCTTTTGAAACAAATTTAAAATAATTTTCAAATATCCTACACTTTTATTTCAAACAAATCCAATTGAAAAAAGTTTGAAAGTTTTTTCAAAGAGTACTTAGTTTTTCAAATTCATTGATTTTTTGCCAATCTTAAAAAATGTTTCATCATGATTTCAAATTAGTTTTAAATATCACCCTAATTTACTACAATTTTCTTATTAAAATAATGAATTATTAAAGTACATATCCTAAAATGTCAATATACATAAATTTGTTTCATTTTCATTTTAGCTTTTAATTTACCAAGCAAAGCCTTAATGTTCCTAAGTAGATCCAAGAATTAGTTTCAAGTGATCCTACGGATCCTAATAAGTCCCAAGTTTCTGCCATTTTGTGTTCGGAAAAACACCACATGGAAGTTATAGTTGACACACACACACACACAAAACAACAACAACAAGTGCATGTTATCAGCCTTAGTTCAATAAAAAGAACAACCCGAAGTTATATATTAATAGCCTAACAAGATGAAGTCAACTGCTCTAAGATGAATATACTTTGACGAATATGGATCTCGGATATGGATATGCAAAAGAATTGGTATCCAATCTATTATTTGAGAAATAAAAACCAAAATTCCATATTTGCGATATGGTTTTCTACTATTCTTCAATAACCGATACTAAAGAAAGAAAAAGTTTACCAGCCACACTATTAGGCCTAGCCCACTGCACAATACAACTTGTTTTTAAACATTTGTTAGCCAGACTTATATTTACTTACTACTTAAGGAATTATTCCTAATCCGACCCATTAACCATCACATCTTCACTCCCTTGCATAAAAAATAACCTACCTCCTTGTCTCCTCCACACCAAATCACCATTTCTAACTTTCCTCATCTCTCATCTTTACTCTTCCAATTTTCCATTATATTTCCACTCAAAGCCATTGTTTGATATTTCTTTTATGCTAGTTTTAGCTTCTCATGAGTTCTCCCTAACCCTACTGATTATAATAAGGCTTTGAAGAAACTTAATAATGCATAAATAAAGGTGATGCCAGAAGCCAACAAAGTGGAAAGAAGCTAGAGACACCAAGGGAACCAAGAGAGAAAGTAAAGAATGGGGAAGTGAAGGAGCTAAGTGAAAGAAGGAAGGCAAAGAGAATTTGAGGCTTGAATACCATTTTAAGGAAATTAAAGGCTAAAAGAATTCAAGAACTAGATCAAATGTAGTTGGGGAGAATAGAGAAGAAGAATGGGGTAAAAGAGGTTATTGGTAGAAGTAATTCACCTCTAAGGCAATTTTCCATACCTTTCCTTTTAACAATCCTCCTTGTATCTTAAAAAGTTTTTGCATGTTGATTTTATGAAATTCTAAGTATGTTCATTAAGATAATATCATGATTAAGTTATAGAAAGTTTGTATAAATTGTGGTAGAACATTCATGGTCAAGATGATGGAATATGTCAAGTTATAGTGGTTTTCCTATCTTGCATTCATATATATAGTTGGTAGTTAAGTTTTTGGTCAATATGCATAAAAAATAGAAATTTTTGGGGTGGTACATGAATATTTTATTGATGTATGCCACTTGGGAAGTTTATTTGTTTAAGTATGCACATTATTGTTAAACATTAGATATAATGCATGATGATTATGGTTGTTGGTTGGTTTGACCTCATTTGTGGATTTTAAACCTTGGATTATAAAAAGTGAGGTATTATCCATACAATGAAATATCGGTATCGCAATTGCATATCAATAGCAATTTTGTGGTTTTTGGGTCAGCCAAGACACAAAATTCTAAATATGCATCTATTTTAGAAAATCACATATTTATTGCTACGATTTAGGTGGAATTTTGGATATCGGATGATATTTTACCGATACTTGCCAACATTTATTGTGTAAAATAATTAAGAAATTACACTGCGACCACTATGGCATATAAAATATCACTCGCAATACCCCGATACCGAGACACCGTGACCCCAACAGCAATCGCAACTATAAGCACGGTTTTATTGCTTGGTATTGTCAAGAATATTACAACATTTACGTGAGTTAAGGTTTATAGTATTTGAAGAAAAGGAAAAAACAACACTTGAAACCAAAGTTCACACGTCCCAAATTTGGAAAAAATTAGGAATTGGGTTGTTATTATATGAGGGTTAATAATTTTATATTCATGTTAATAATACTTAAAAGTACTCTAAGAGGCAAATTATTCTTATTGTGGACTCTTGATGTTACATGTGCATTATTTAAGACACTTCTTCTTAAACATTGTACAAAATGATTTCCAAAGAAATGTGTTAAGTGCGTATATGCGTTAATTGGAAATTATATCGGTTGGGAAAAATCTATGAATATGTTGGAATTATATATCAAATCAATGCTTAGGAATTTGAAAAATTTATAAAACCAAATTTGAAGCCGAATTAAGAATATTTATTTTTTTGGCTAAACTATTCAAACAGACATAGAGTAAAGTTTACATTATGTTTTTGTACTTTTGAAAAAATGTTGTGATTTTTGTATATAGAATTTGGAAGTGGAACTTGTTGCAGATGAAAGATTAATAAGTCTAGTTTCAAAAAAATTGATTTGATTTGATTTGAATGGTAGTGGTAGAGTTGTAAGCATTTCCCCCAAAAGTGTCAAAATTGGCTCTTGATGAAGTTGGTGGATTGAGTAGGAAGAACGAAATGTTATTATGTACTTGGAATCTTGGTTTTTATTGGTATAAAATGACATTTATGAATTCTAGTTTCACCCAAAATTTACAAAAGTTAAATTAGAGTTGCATAGGTTGTGTTATGGTCGTTTTACCATAAGTTGTTTGTTGGAAATTTAGGCTGTTTGGGTATGTGTAGTAGACTATTATGGTAATTATTACTCACTCTATATTGAAAAGGAAGTAGTTCTATCATTAAATTTTTGTATAAAAAAAATTCATTTTAGGCAAGTCAAAGTACCATCGTAACTTTATTTATGTGTGTGTCTGATGCGCATACTATTCTTCTTTGTTAGCATGCTTAATGTATAATCGTAACTTTTGGAAAGGTAATAGAAGCTTAGCTTATCTACCTCATGAAAGTGGTTCATGCAGTGTACCATCGGTAATGTAATAGAAGCTTAGCTTGTCTACCCCAATGAATTAGATGACATTATGTATGAAATTTTAAGAGAGTGATGATATGGGTTTTTTCTCAACTAATATTATTTAGCCTTTTAATGCTAGCCCGGAGAATGAGAGCTAGCCCAAAAGGCTTCCAGGTGAAATAATCTGTCTCAGATCAATCCTCTACATAAGACAAGATTATTTGTTGTTCTCAACTACATAGTATTTTTTAGTCTTCTTTCTCCCTTATTCTATCCTTATATATTTGGGTCTTGTATTAATTTTGGGGGATTTTAATTCATAATACAACTTGTAACACCCCAAAATTTACACACATTTTTAAAAAAAAAGCAATACTCATAAATTAAAACCGTAAATTCTAGGGATGTTACCGCCACACTTAGTACTAGACCAGTTTACTTCTACCGTTCCGGTACCAAGTGCTAAGGCTAAGAAAATATTATCAGTAATACCATACAAATTCAAATTTATAAAAACAGAAATCAGAGTTCGAGTGAGTCTTACATAATTCGAAATACCGGTTATTGTTTTCCCCGATAACAACTAAACAACCTTAGTAAAATTGTTATGAAAATTCAAACATAATAAAAGATAACATGAATCATAAATTTAAAAAAGGACAACGGCCACTTCACTCTAAAGATTGATCCAGCCCAGCTATCACTTTGCCCCTCCTGATGTCCTGTAGACATCAATAGTATCAAAGTAAGTATCTCCTACCTGCAACAAATTAGACGGGCCTTCTGCTCGTGGGAATAAGCAGCACCCATGAAACGGGTGATGATATGTGGCAGTTGGAGCCGTAGAACTTTCGAATGTCAAAGACCTTTTCTCTCTCAAGAATATAAGCACCGGCAGCTCCAACAACACGCACTTGTTCCAGTTGAGGAGGCAAATCGAAATGATAGGGAAAGACCCCAAGGATCTAGATGTTCTCTCCAAAAGGGAGCCACTCGGGCAGGCACCTACATGTGATAAACCAGAATGACGCGGACCACCAACTAGATGTCTTTTCGGGAACGTATCTAATCCTCTTGCGGATACCTATTTAGTCGATTTAAGTTTTCTTTAATAAGTTTACCCCTAAGGGGGTAGTGTATATAGGTATTAGCATTAGTATGGTCCCCTTATTCACTTAGAGCATTCCTAACCCTAACCCTAGTAGCTGCAGGAGACTTCGGGGGCGAAGTCAGTTTTTAAGGGGGTAGTGATGAAATGCCCCGAAATTTTCTAATTTTAAATATTATATTTAAATAAGGTTGTATTTAAAATTTTAATTTAATAAATTATTTTATTAAAATAAAAGGAAATTTAATAGGGCAATTTAATAAGAAACTTTTTATAAATAGGTTGAGTAAAGGAAATTTTGGTATAATACCTAATTAAGGATTTTAATTTGGGAAATTATTTAAATAAATTATTTTATTCAAATTAAGAAAGATAAAATAGTTTCAAATTAATTTTAATTTTATAAATAATTAAATTAAATAAAATTTGAGGGATTTATTAATTTAAAATGAAAATTTTGGAAAAATCCTTTAAAAATACTATTTAGCCTAAAAAGGAATTTAAAAATTATTTTATTTAAATATTATTAATTTTAAATATCCTAAATATTCAGATTTATTTAATTTGACCCCACCTAATTATTTCTCTTTTCCTTTTTCCCTTTTTCCTTTTCTTTTCTTTTCCTTTTTCTTTCCTTTTCTTTCTTTTTCTTCTTCTTCGCCGAATTGGGCCTGTTGCGCGGCCCAATTCCTTTTCTTCTTTCCTTTTTCCTAAGGCGCGGCCCGGCCCGCGCGTCGTCGCCCCCCCTTTTTCCACGCCGCGTTTCACTTATTATTCCTCTCAAACGCCGCGTTTTGATTCATCGTTTTCTTTACCGTCTCCCGACAGAACGGAACGCCGTTCTTCAATCATTTTTACATCAAAGCTCGTCGTTTCATTAAACGACGTTTTACGTCGCATGAACTGCCCGACCTGCCCTCCCTTTTTCCTTCTTTTCTCCCCCGCGAACCGGCCGGCCAGCCCCCCCATCTTCTTCTTCCTCCTCCCGCCCGACGCCATAACCGCCAACTTCCTCTTCTCCCCGAAAATGGTGCCGCCGGCCACACGTGGCGTGACCGGCATTTCTCCCGCCCATTTTCTTCCTCTCGACACACTCTTCCATTTGAATTGCCCCACTCTCCATTTCTTCCCCACGTTTGCCCTCATTTCCCTCTCGAAGGTCGGGCAAAATTTTGAATTTGTGCCGCCCGACCAACGGCAAAACCAACCCATTTTCCCACCGAAATTGATCTTCTGGTAACCTCCACAACCTGAGACTACCTTCCACTACTATAAATACCCCACATTTAGCCTAAAATCGAGTTTCCTTTTTCCCGAAACCCTAAGTACCAGTCTGTGCTTCACCTTGACTTTAGACGCCTCGTTCTCCTCTGATACCCAATATCGTCGCCTCTTCTCACTCCCAATCTCTTCCCTGAAACACCCTCTAATTAACTAAACCATCTAAGACCTTCGATTCACCTTGTACAAGCCTCCATAATCGTGTAAAGTTGACTAGTTATCTCGCCAGAAAATTTCACCCTGAGACCTTGAAACGCCAGCCACCACCACATCCGCCACTTTTACCACCTCCCAAGCCAACCAATAACTCCTTCTAAGGCTCCTCCACCGACCCATAAAATTATTTTATTTTTCTCCTCCCCTCTGACCCCTTTTTCTTCATTTTTAACCCTCTTAGATTCATTTTCCGGCCACCTCCGGGAACCACCGCCGGTTCCACCTACATCCTCCGACTCAATGTGAAACCCTAGACATTTTAAACACTTGGTTTTGAATTATTGATAATTATTCTATTTTTAGCCTAAATTTTAGTGTTAATTCAACTTTAATTATTATTATTATAAGTATTGTTATTATTGATATCGACTGTATTCTAATTTATAAATTTTGTTGACAGGTCTGGGAGTATTATTGAGTAAGATATATTATTCATCTCGACCTTTACTTATTTAATTAAATTTTTACATGTTTAATGTTATTATTAATAATAATATTAATATTATTATTATTAGTGTAATTATTTAGTTAATATTGTAATTATTTCAGGAGGATTATAAACCTAAAATTTTAACTAAGTCTCGCACATTTGCTTTTTACAACTATTATTAACATTTTTAACATTAATTCTAATTATATTATTATTATTATTATTATCTTTATTAACTTTATATTATAAGTATATATAATATTAATATCATTATTACATTTTTGAATAGTGTTATTAATAAATGGATTGATTTTGAAAGCCACCTTGTAATTTTAAGAATTATGGTATTATTAATATTAATATTCTACTAATAAGAGTGTTATTAATAATGTTTTACTTTTATTATTATTATTATTATTATTATTATTATTATTATTATTAGTACTATTATTATTACTATTATTACTATTTTGGTGAAGGGTAGAAACCCTTGTATCACCACCCTTTCGAATGAAAACAATAATTTATTTGTATTTTTAAGTAATATATTGTATAATTAATTATTGTGTAGTATTGTTTTAATTAAAAACAAAATCTTAGAATAATTTAGAGAATAATAAAATTTTATAAGGGAGCCTAGTTCTAGTATACTTTTATTTAATAGGTGAACCTAGTCAAACCCCTCAAGTGGAATAGGAGCGTGCACCAAGACCGGTGTCATTTTAGGTAAGGGTCTACTAAGGCCATTTATGTGTTTGCATGCACTATGTTTTTGATATGCCATGTATTTTATGTTCGTTATTATTAATTATTGCGCATGTGCCATGATTGTGGAATGGAAGTATGTTGTTGTGAATATACTGTGGCATGAGAATTATGCATATGTTTATGTCATTAATGTATGATATGACTTGAGACATGTGATAGGGTTTTGCATAAAATGGCATGATGTTAGGGTTGCATGAAATGACAAGGAGTTGGGGTTTGCATGAAATGGTATGATGTTAGGGTTGCATGAAATGACATGGTGTTGGGGTTGCATGAAATGGCATGGTGTTAGGGTTGCATGAAATGGCATGATGTTAGGGTTTGCATAAAATGACATGACGTTAGGGTTTACATGGAATTAGGGTTTACGTGGAGTTAAGGTTTGCATATGAATTGGGATTGCATGAGAGTGTAGTACGTGGAGTTAAGGTTTGCATATGAATTGGGATTGCATGAGAGTGTAGTACGTGGAGCTAGGGTTTGCATGTGGATTAGAGTTGCATGGAAGTATGTCTACGTGGAGCTAGGGTTTGCATGTGCGTTAGAGTTTTGCATGGAGATATGGTTTACGTGGAGTTAGGGCTTACATGAAGCTAGGGTTTGTATGGGAGCTAAGGCATGCATGAGAAGATGACTTACGTAGTGTTCGGATTTCATGGTAATTAGGATTATTGTATTATTGGGATACGTTACTGGATGTGCATGTCTTGAAACAAATATCTGAATAAGATATATAAATTATTAAATACGTAAAGTGGGAGATGTTGAGCCTGGCCCAGACCGATCCACCGGCATAATAGTGGCCAGGTACTGCGATAGCTTGGAGACCGATCCACCGGCTTAATAGTGGTAGGGTATTTTACCCTAGTGACTGATCCACCGGCTACAATAGTGGGGGATCCCGAGCTCAACGAACCAAACCTTATATGTTGATAAGATATGAAAGATATTAATCACTTACAGTGGAACACCGTGCGAGAAGGGGCCAAACCGATCCACCGGCATATAATAGTGGTAGGGTGTATACCCTAAGGGACAGATCCACCGGCTATAATAGTGGCCAGGAGCCAAAGTGCCCTGGAGACCGATCCACCGGCAAAAATAGTGGGGTTCCCGTACTCGTATGGATCTGATAAAGAACATGGTGTGTATCTACATTTGATAAAAGAAAGATTAAATAATTAATCCGGACCTTTTTGGGCCTTACGTATGGACCTATTGATTATAAGTGATTTCACCTTATGTTTCTATGTATCATATGTGTGGGCTGTAATTGTATGTGATCATTATCCTGCATGAATTAATGTGTTATGTGTCGGCCTTAGTTTTCGGTTACCTTACTCAGTACGTAGCGTACTGATCACCCGTTTCATGGGTGCTGCTCATTCCCATGAGCAGAAGGCCCGTCTGATCTGTTGCAGGTAGGAGATACTTACTTTGATGCTATCGATGTCTACGAGACATCAGGTTGTTTAGTTCTATCTGGAAAAACAATAGCCGGTATTTCGAATTATGTAAGACTTACGCGTACTTTGATTTCTATTTTTATATATTTGAAATCATTTGGTATTACTGATAGTATTTTCTTAGCCTTAGCACTCAGTACCGGAACAGTAGAAGTAAACTGGTCTGATATTAAGTGTGGCGGTAACATCCCCATAATTTACGGTTTTAATTTATGAGTATTGCTTTAAAAAAAATGTGTATAAATTTTGGGGTGTTACACAACTTATCACTTTTATTCTCTCCACTCTTCTCTCTCCTCTGAATTTTCTCCTTAGTGCTCTCTCTTTGCTTAGTACAATTCTAATTTCCTAAGAAGTAATCAAATTTATTTTTTGGGTTCAATAGATATTATTGGTCATATATATGTCATCAAAATTAATTTCTCTTCTTCTACGTACCCTAACTTTTGCCAAAAAAATATCTCCACCACTCATTTGTTATAAGATGGATTACATACTTCCTTCTCCCCTTCTCCATTATGATGATACCTCACCCTTTCTTCCGTGATATTTTTCACAAAATATCTTATATAGGTAATAAATAGGATTCCACCAAAATTACTAACTTGCCTTTCTCGGCATTTACACCTGTCATGATATTTGCTTTCTTACTTTTTTTCCTTTTTATCCCTTATTTTCACCCACCATCTATTTCTACTTCCTTTCTCATATTTTTTCATGAGATTATTCTAAGCGTTAATGGGTTTTGGTAGGTTTTGAAGGATTTATCTAGGATCATGCTATTTTTTTAATTTATAGTTAATTAAGGTGAGAATTATTTTTGCATTTCATATAAGTGTGATTTAGTGTGTCTTGGAGTAAATTGTACCATATTTGGGATGTGGGTATTTCGACAACTCAGGTCTTTTTAATTCCTTGATTGGTTTGTTAAATTGATGATATCATGTTAATCCTAAAAAATTATAGGAGAATTTGATATATATCATGTTATCTTTTGATAATCCTAAGTGTGATTTAGTGTGCTGGAGTAAATTCTAATATGTTTAGGATGTGGCTATTTTGACCACTTTATATCTTTTTAATCCCCTCATTGTTTCATTAAATTCATAACATCATGTTAATCTTAAAAAACTTATAGATGAACTTTAATATGTATCATGTTATATTTTGATGATCCTAAGCATGATCTATAATTGATTTAAGTTTGTCTTGATTTAGGGTTTTTTTGTAACTATGGTTATTTTGTAAAATTTATCATACCTTATTATACATCTAATGTTATAGGTGATCCTTGATGTTTAATTTGTTTAAATCTAAGCATGTTTGGTATGATTTCTAGTTTAATAAAATTCTCAATGATTTAGGGATTTTTATTCATGTATTGCTTTTGTAAAATAAATCGTGCCATATAAATATGGTTCCAATCTATAGATAATCTTTCATATAAAACTTGTTGTGATCTGAGCATGCTTTGGTGCTTAAATTTGTTAAAGGTTTCAATAACAATAAAACAAGCTTTGCGCGTTCTTCATGTTTTGGGTTTTATTCAAACTGTTCATGGCTAATGTGCCCTTAATTATTATAAGTAGAGTTTTATCCTACAATAATCTTGATTTTGAGATAAGTAACACGAATATGAGTAAAATAACCCTGAAAGGCCTTTAGTGTAATTCTAAGTCAGTTGTCACCCTCAGCATCAACTAATGTCCATTTTACCCTCATGAAGAGTAAATGGGCATAAATGGTTAATATAGATAAATAGTAATTTTCAATAATAAAATATTTATTTTGGTTTTTGATTTAAGCTTCTATATATAAAATAATATTTTTCCATTGATTGATGAATAGTGATTTTCATAAATATTAAATTTTACAAATTTGGTGTATAACCCTATTTTATGATGACTGAGCCTATCTTATTTGAGTATTTTTCCCATTTGTCTTTTTCAGATTTTCCAACTAAAATAGGTATTTTTAGATAAAAAAAATTGTTATTTCTATGTTTTTGCACTAAATTTTGTGTTATAATTAATCATTTGTGTGATATGTGAAGATATGCTATCTAAGATTCCTTTTGTGGAATGCACTTTATGTTAGCACTATAACCTTCATTTTATGTTTTTCATTAGATAGAAAGGGTACCTAGTTATATAGTAGGGTACTAATGCTTTTGTGGAATGCACTTTATGTTAGCACTAAATATGTTTTTCTAGGTTGTCTATAGGGTGATAGCATGTCCATACTTATGTGTGATAATTAGTTCTTACTCTGTACTCGCGTACTAATGCTACCACTTTTGGTCCCTATCCATTGAATGAATAAGTGATATATTTGTGTAGTGTGATAAGGCCCTATTTGATGATGGTTATGATAGCCAGTTGTCTCATGATGATCAATGAATGCTTGATTAAAAGTGATGATGTATACAGCTAGCCCAACATGAGAGAGTTATTTCCCATGTTTGGGCCTCTTTTGTTTTTGTTAGGTGTTTGGTTCTTTTATCACTATTAAACATATTTTATGTTTCAATAACCTTATCATGGTTATGTGTGTACACGTGTGTGTGTGTGCACGCGCGCACGTGTGTTATTGAATCTGGTTTAGTAGTTGTGGTGTTTTGTTTTTATCATTCCAACCTTAGCCTACCACATGACATTAGCTAGGTGATAATCACACCTTTTCACTATTTTACATGATTGCTTCACCGTCAACTAAAATTTTGCTCCTATGCTACTCTTTAAAAAAAAGTGATTTCAGAAATTGAGAGTGTTACAAGTTGGTATTATAGATTTTTAGTTTCAAACTTGGAAAATTGAATTATGAAAATGACTTTTTAAACTTAGGTATTGATTGTAATCTAACTACTATGAGAGAGTTTGGGGATGGTTGAGTGTTGGCCTTTTAATTTGTTCTCATGTTGTTTGGATATGTGGCCTTTTTGTAATTTGTAATATAGTTATCCTTTATTTGGAACTTAGTATTGTTAGCTTTCTCAACATGTACCATCGCTACCTCCATTTATTCTATAGACTAGTTGTGTAAGGTTGGTCACCACCGCCCACCAATCATCAAAGGCTAAGCAAACCCAGACATCATGGAGAATTTGATCCATGATGTGGAGAAAACCTTTGTTTCATACGACTATCCTAATGACAAAAGGGTTGAGGTTGTGGTGTTATACCTCTATGGATGAGCTCGTAGTTGGTGGAGGGAATGCCAAATAAGAGGAGGTGTCCTTACTACTTGAGGTCTTTTCTTGACCTTGTTGCATGCACATGTTCAATTGCTAGAGTATGTTGAGTTCCATTCCTCACAATAAGGTTATATGTTAGCATAGGTCTAATACACGAGGTTTTTGTATCTAGTTTGGTTTACGCCTAAGATAGAGGCACATGAAGAGGTGATGGTGCACCAATTCCGTTTAGGGTTGGGAATCTTGTATCAATAATGCCTTGTAGGAGCTTTTTCTATTGAATTAGAGTTGATTTATGAGAGATCCATGGAGGCTACCAAGTTTATACAAAATCATGATGCTCTAATTATAGGGAAGAGGAGGCTTGATGGTGAACAACTCCTCAGGGGCTCCAAGCAATTCCAAATTGGTGGTATTAATTTAACAAACATGTCATTTTTTATAAAAAAAAAATTTCAACCACTTATCTGAATTTAATCTTATTACACAAACATACATTTTTTCTAATGTTCCGTCTCTAAATATATTGGCATTATGATTCCCAATCCTCGTCCATTTCATTTGTCATTTTTTATTCGTCTTGATTTATCTATTAGTTTCATATATCCGTTTGTTGATTTATAGAACTTAGGGTATGTAATATAGCTTAGCTTTTATATTATTGATCACTTTTGTTTATTATTTTGTATGTTTGGTTTGTTACTTTTTCTATTATTAAAGAACTTTTTTGTCATTACTAAACAAAATAAGTTGGATTTTAGCCTATTTGACCACTTAAAATAAATTTATGTTGTATGTTACTTTATAGGCAGCTTCTAAATTATGGGTTATGTCCTATTTTTATTGTCTAAGTTTTCTGAATAGATATAATGCAATATGATATAATATCTAATTTAAATTTTGATAAATTTACGTCTTATTTTTTGATCAAAGATATTTATAATGTAATATAATATCTAACAAATACAATTACATTAGGATATATACAAAACCGCTCAGCTATCAAAAAAAAGGAAACCAAAGAAAAAATAAGAAGAAATCAGTTGACCCTGATACCTAACCGTCAAACAAACTTGACTCATTTAATTAAAACAAACTAGTCGAATTGAAGTTTTAATGATCCTAGTCATGACTCCTAAGGTGGTTTTGCTTATTTATAACCTACTAACATAATTGGTCGTATAAATAATATGACTTCTGATATCATCAAACCGATGAAAAATGATGCCGACTAAAGTATCTATATAATCAATAAACAATTATAAAATATTTAATTCAAAATACATGCATAGACTAAAAGTAAATAACAAAAAAAATGATGTTGATTAAAATTAAAATTAGATTAGCATTTATAGATAATGTAACAAAAAACAATTTAGTGTCAAGGGTCCAATACATGTGATTGAGTTTGACACATATTTGATTAAGTTTTATTCGGAGCAAAAATTGGGCATGGTGGTTTATGACCCGGCTGCCTACCGTAAACCCTAATAGACAAAAGATCATAACCTAATGATTGAGATGATGGATATTATATTTCTTGGAGTTCTAATTTCCATCATTTTGGTATTTATACATTTTTTGGTGATGGTGACATCTATATTATACTTTTAGCAATCATATATTTTTATCAAATATTTATATTAGTATAGATTTAACTTAGGTCTATGACATTTGATCTAATTTTATTCGGATACCATCTATTTTAAATATTTTTTAGGTACTCTATGTTTTAGGTTTTTTTTCCTTCATCTTATGTTATTTTCTATAACCATATTAATGTTATTAGTTTAAGATAAATAAAACAAGATAAGTTTTAATATTGACTATCATGGCGTGCTCGAAGGTGACAGTTTCTGCTATCATGGCGTTAAGGACATTACCCTTGAGTAAAATTTTGTACAGAAAAATAAATAAAAATGGGAAGTTGAAGCGCTGTTTTTATTTATAAATAAACATATTTTTGCATCAAAAAAAGAAAACAAAAATACTCACACTCATACACATGCCGCCCTATTATATTTCTTTCTCATTTACGAATGGCTCTTCAGAAGCCTTACCCTATAACATACTTTATCGTTGTTTCCGACTCCACTGTGTTTTGGGAAAGCTCAGGCATTCGAATGCCCTCTCTAAACCCTCGCTCCCTCTATTGTGATCGAATTCACTGCTTCCGTCGCACGCTTCGCCTCTCATCCCCGCCGATCTTCCTTTCTTCCTCTTCCTATGTTGCTCCTTAGTACAAGTTCGTGACGTTGTAGTCCCGCCGTCGCCATCGAACAGAAAGAAATAGAAAGGGGAGAGTGAGTGAGTGAGTAAGAGATGACAGAGAAGTAGAAACTGGTCTTGGTTTGCTCGATTGTAGTTTTGTAGAGTTACTCTCTGCTGCTTTGGGTTTCGTTGCGGAAGGCAAGAAAATAGGTAAGAGGTTCAATGATTTATTTTCAAGGATGTTATAGCGATAATTACCGAACTTACTTGAATTCTAGTACTTTGATTGATAATTCATGAACTTTCTTTGATTCTTAGATTCCAATTGCATGGTAACGGTGATACTGGTTTTATTCAAACAGAATTTTTTTCTTCTTTGCAGCCAGGTTCTTGAATGTAGATTTATTCTAATATTATTTCTAACAAACAGAATTTTATTCTTACTCTTACTTTTTTAGCCTTCTCTCTCAAAGTGGCGTTGCAACATATTTAACATCAAGTAATAATTTTAATATATTAATTTTATTTTAATGTTTAAGAATTTTTTATTTTATTAATTACTCATATATATTTTTAATTAGGTTTATCCATATTATTAATAATTATTTATGTTAGACTTCGACAACTGGGGCAATAATTATTTATATTATACTTTAAACCAATACTATAACTGGCTGTAATGTTAATATGTCAAATTAAAAAGATCCTAGTTAATATGTTCAAATTATTAAAATTGAATGAGACAATAATAAATATTCAGGAGCTATACCCGTTCCACTTAAAAAAAATACTACTCTAACTACTACTATGATCGTTACTATAATTTTAGCTTTTCTTGCATCTACTTGGGGAGTTCAAGGTGGTTTCAATTTTAAAATGCCAACTTCATAAATATTATTTCCAATGGGAGCTGGCTGGCGTTGAAATATCTTGGAAATCTACATTCACAAAACATCAGTGATCCTATATTCTTCTTGTAGAAGGTCAGTGTAGCAAAACATCAGTGATGACACTCTTGTTTGTTCTTGCAAGTCTCTTGAAAAAGTGCAACTAGTATAAGAATTAATGAATAGTGAGCTTCCAAACCTTGAGAATCTAAATATTGAATATCACTTCTGATCTAATATTCTAAAAATTTATGAAGTTTGACAAGGATTTATGTTTATTTTTATTTTTTATGATGTTTTGCTTTGGAATGGCAGTTTTTGGTATATTTTTTTATTAGTGTGTTGATTTCTCAAACTATTTACATTTTTCTTGTTATTAGGAGAAAACCTCTTGAATTGTTGGGTTTCCAAGCTTTGTTTATGTGCTCTATTTATAATTTTTTGCTACAATTTGATTTAACTTCTATGCATGATTTGTTATGAACTATTATTTTTCATAAACTATTTAAAAAAATTGAGGTCCAACCAACTAGCTGATATCTCAATAAACCCTTGATAAGCGAAAAATTTGAGAAGATTAGACTAGAATCGAGCATGATTAAGATAGTGTAATTCATATATCTTTACCTTCCATGGTCAATTGGAGTAGGTGGTGACTAGAGGACAATTTTGGAAGGGCATCTCATTAACCTGCTTGATTTATACGAATGCTTGTTAATGCTTTCGGATATTTTTTTAATCATTGAAAACTCCTAAGCTATCGAAGGGAACAGTAATAAGATCAAATTTGAGCATTCAACCCCCTACCATCCTTCAAAAGCACTGGTACGAGATTCGGTACAGGATTAGATATGAGAACAACTTTAACCTGTGAGTTTTTGAGCCTCTAAATTTAAATTTCTCTTCTTGTGTGATATTATTTGTGGATATTGAATTCTAGAAGTTGATTTGAATCTCTTTGAAGCTACTTACATGCATTGCTTGATCATAAATATGATAGAGGAAACTTTCATTTTATATTAATGAGTACCACAAGCCAAAAGTAGCCTACCAATGTCATTATTCCTTTGTCAACCAGTTTGAGCCTTATAATCCATTTTTATTTTCCTGCACCCATTTATTAACCTAATTCCTGTCATGATCCCTACACCAAAAGGACTAGTGGAGGATTATTTATCTATCATCATAAAGTGGATGTATGAAAGGAAATTTTATGGAAAAAAATGGGTGTCCATGGCAGGTGTTGTGCCTGAAAAAAAGGAGGAAGAAAAGGTGTGAAAATCATTGTAAAATAAAATAATGGAAAATGAAAGGAGGAGAAAAAGAAAAAATCCTAAAGGGAAAAAAAAAGAAAAAAAGAAAGTCAATATCAAGGGGCGAAAGGAAGCAAGGTGAAGGTAGAAAAAGAAAAAAAAATCCAAAAGGATTGAAAAGAAAAATCAAAACTAAGAGGTGAAAGGGGAAAAAATTATGACAGTGAAAATATTATGTTGTGATGGAAAATGATTTGGCGTGAGGAGATTGTGTCGATGTTTATTCGCACCACAATCCTAAAGTTATTCCGTACCTTAAAGCCTAGCCCCATTACAACCTATTAAGACCTCTTTGATTTATGACATGCATGTAAGTGGTGCAGAATGAGAATCACCTCAAGCTTATGGTAAATCATGTTCACAGGAATGATTTGAGCGAAACACGACCCATATTAAACACATGAGAATCAAATGTTCATTTGTGTGAAAATCATCTATGTTGCTCTCAAAGCTGATGCTGGAACAGTCCTAGTATTGATCCCATCCTTCCTAAAACTGGCACTATTTATTCGACAATCTCAAACATGTGCCTATTTTTTGGATACTTTGATATCCCAATACTTTTCACTCAACCTCTACATTAATTTCTTGATTACCCCTACCTATTTGATAATACTGTCATCATATTTATTTTTTTTGGCTTCCTATCTGATCTTAAAACTTATTACCTTATGATGAACCTGGATATTCAATGCTTAGCTTAATATCTGCTTGCTTTCAACTACACGTTTATTAGATCTTTGGTAAGACATGGATGTCTTCTCCATATTTGGTCTCTTAATTTGCCTTTCCGAGGGTGCCAAAAGGGGGAAGGGGTGTGTCTCTATGTAGTTATGCTTGGATCTAGGTTAGTTTTCTTGAAAGTCACAAAATAGGATTTTGTGATTAGATCAGTAGGCAGGACACTTGTAGCATAAACATTTGCAAAGCTTTTTGGAGTGACTGCTTTTTAATTGATGAAGAAATTTTTCGAGATAAATTTGTTAAAGTAGGATTGTTTATTATTTGCTACTGCAATTTGTTTAAAAATTTGAGATGTTGTTTGTATCAATTCTGGTGAGGCAGAAGTGCCTCCAAAATTTGAATGGCTAATGGGTCAAAAGAGTTTTTTTCCCCTAACCCAATTGAGAGAGAAAAAGAATAAAAGATTAGAGCATTGGCAGTTCAAATTAACATTCAGTGAACTTTTAATTTCAAGATTTTGTGCATCTTTGATGTGCTCCCTTCATTCATGTCATGGGCCACAAACAATTGAATATAAATATAATATATTATATCTAATTTAGTATTCAATACTTTACCAAGTAAGGCACGTTTAATAAAATAGTTTTAAATCTTATCGTTAGTTATCCTAGATAATAACTACAATCATTCAAAATGTATACTCATTGTTTCTCATACATTTTCTTCTTCAACTTGTTGTCCTTGACCCTATTTATATCCTTCTTTTATCTCCAATTCAATTTCTTTCACAACCTTATATCACTGTTTGATTCATAGCAACTCTTTTGATCATGTAATCTATTTTTTATTAGCTTATTTGATAATATTTTATTTAAAAGAGTAATTAATATATTGGTATTATTAGAGTTTGTTCCTTCAAATGAGTCACATTTCATGAAATTAGTTAATGACTGTGAGCTAGCTCTTAATTGTCCTCGCACCTCTATATTATTTTTCTCTGTGTCTTGTATTGTTTGATTCATATTGACTTTTTTATTCATGTAATTTATTATTATTACTTAATTTGGTATTAATTATGTTAAATTTGTAAAAAAAAATCAAGGGAAGTACTGGAATTACTTCGAAAAGCATTCAGTAATTTGAAATGAATTAATAATATAAAAATAAATTGGCGTTTATAATACTGGATACTTTTGGGTAATGTTGTGCTGGCATTTGGGGATTTGTTTGATTTGTTTCCCAATAGGAGATTATGGTGCTAGGCTGGTTGGTTGTGGTCTGCAGCGGTGTTTTTTTCTCTATTTATGGAGGCATGTATAGGCAAGGGGTTGGCAGGTCGCATCTGCTATACCTCCTTTGACAATGTTTTGATACAGGCCTAAAATAGTGCATCGGGGTGTTGAGAGTTTATTTCCAAAATCTTAATTTAGTTATTAATTTTCTTAGTTAAAAAGCATATGAATTTAGTCCGTATCTGATTTTTTGAATGGATATTATGATTGACGATTTTCTGCTGCCCAATATTTAAATTTTATTCCCAGATTTTTCTAAGCTTAGATTATCACTTTTAGGCAAGCATTGAGGTTAGTTTTAATTTTGTTTCTGTTTGATTTATTTATCTTTTCTTATTTCATGTTATTAGATCAGAGATCTTACTTGCCTTTAATTCGAAGGTGAGCATCTATAATAAATATATATAAAATGTTGTTTTCTTGCTCTACTGGTATTTGGTAACACCAATTTTCTTTTCAGCACAACAGATCTAATGAACATGCTAGAATTGAAGCTATGGGTGAGAAAGTGATAAACTGGGTGGGAAAGTGATAAATTGAAACTACAGTCGTATTTTGGGTGTCCTTTATGCTTCACGATCCATAGGTATGTTCCTTAACACTAGCTTTACTCACTCACTCGTTCCAATTAATATGCTAGAATTGAAGTTGATGCTGACTTTGACTTCCCATGGTGGCCTCTTTGACTTCTTAGCTTCAGGTGGAATCTGATGCTGCTCCAGCAAGAAAGGAAGGGGCAGGAGAAAAGTTGTTGAGTGCTTGAGCAAGAAAGCATGTATGGTAATGGGATTATGTGTATCATCATAGAATTCAGCCTGAGTTTGATAACTAGTGGTCACCATCTACTACTATGTCACCATCAACTACCATGATAATCAGTGGTCACCATCTACTACTATGTCAAACTGTTGATATTTTGAACCTTCTCTATGGAATTTTGCTCTTTGATGAGCTCAGCTATTACTTTTGAACAAAGTACCTTTTTTATCAGGTTTTTATGCTTGATCTTTTTAGGGCGAGGTTACGGGAGAGGAATTCGGAGTTATTTGTGGGCTAACTTATTGAATTTTATTTGAGAGCTAATTTATTGAATTTTACTTTTGTGTTTGAATTAGTGTCTCTCTTTTCCATGTTGATACATTTAAGCATTTTTTTAGGCTAAGGTACTTGAGCTCATGAGTTCCTAGAGCTAGATGGTAATAAATTATTTTAATATCTAATTTTGCTTAGGAAGTAGTTGGTTCTTTTGTATGTATTGCGATTTATGCATCAAGTATCTTGCTTTTGTGTAGCCAAAGCTCTGCTACTTAACTTCGTAGTTTCATATATTGTCCTGCTTCCAAGTTCTTATAGTTCCTCTACCTGATCATGACTTAGGCGGATCAAATTACTCAATGCTGGTGGGAAGTGGCTAAAGCTTACTGGTGAGAGCTTTCAATATGCAATAAGTTCCTTTTTCGTGTATAACTCAACCCCTTCATGTGGTGTTGCATCATTTTCTTTTTGAATATTTTTCTTACTATATTGTACATAGAATCCGTTATTGTTCAGCTTTTCCTCTACCAAACACATTCCATTTTTATGCGCTGTGGTTACTTCCAGCAAATTTCCTGTTCATTCTTCTTTATCTGTGGAAGGTATTCATAATGTGCTGATGATATGCTTTACAGCTGATATTAACACATTGATATTTATTTGTAGTCAGTCTGTGAACTGTTTGGGTATATCTCTAATTATTATTATTATTTTTAATGTATGTCCATTTAGTATTAACCATTTGTTTGCTAAGAATCAAATTGTATTTGAAGAGGGTGTGAATGACCAGCCTTTTAAATGTTTGGTAAATTTTGGGTTGTTGCACTTTCACCTAGCCATGTTTATGCTATCCTTTTTTTTTCTTTTTCATTTTGCTCTTTGTATTTGGTTTTTCATTCTAGTGTAGATGAATGCTTGTTAATAATAATTGTCTGAAGTATATGTTCACAAACTTAGATGCTGCTCTAGATATTTGTTTAGTATTGTCTTTCCTTATTAATAACCAATTATAAATGGAAAAGCCGATGTGACATTTTAAAATATAGAAAAAATAATAACCAATTTATCAGATTTCTTTTTACGTGAATGCAAGAAGAACTTATGTTTACTGAATCCTAGCCGTTATAATTCTAAGTTGGTGTCCATGTCCCAAAAGTTATCTTGAATGTATTTGTGCATTGAACATTGGTTCACAGGGAGTAATCATTATCTTTTCAAATTACCAGAGCAACTTTATCGGGAAAGTGTGAGGTCTTTGTAGGAGTCATCAATTGAAAATCGACCTCCAAGAGAGCCAATATTGTACTTGCTTCAGCAATTGTATTCAGTTCAATACGTGCCCTCTAATTAAGATATTTTCATGCAGATCTTCGTAGAGTTTGATCCTGTTCCAGTGGCAAGTGAAAAAGTTCCTGTGAAGGTTACAACTATTGCACTGCTAGAGATTCCTTTGCAAAATTTGAGGGCTTGCCATCAAATATGGGTTTTGTAGGAGCCTACTGTTGGGTGCTTCTTTCAAGATTTCCTTTACATGATAAGTTTCCATAACATCCAGGTGCAGCACACACAAGTGGGATACTGCGGTTGCAGATATTGCAACAGTTGGATTCATTGTGAATACCTTGCATCAGTTCATTCCCGGTTTTAATTACATGTATTTCTGTGTATTTGGTCCTCAGTGCATTGAATGTTCTTGGTGTTTGAAGTCCAAGAAAAGAAGTGTCTTTTTCTTTTGTTTGAGGCTGCTTATGCTACTTGTCTGTTGCAAAAGTAGCATCATTAGGAGTTGATATATTTTTCTCTTCCTGGTCTACAGTCTATAGAGATGGGCCTAACCACCAAGTATCACATACTTGTACCCAAGGTATGCTGCTTAGATATATGGAAGCACTGGTACACTTTCTTTCTTTTCTTAATGACTCTCAAGGTTAAAATGACCCTTAAATGATGTGTCCATAGACAGTGACTATGTGTTATTTTATCTGATTGTATAGTTGCTTTGTCCCTTCGCTTCTATTTTCATGCTTGTGCTTGTGTGGTAATTCTAGCATGAAACTGAAGTTTTCAATTTTTTAATGCGTGGATTAAGCTTGAATATACAGCGCTCATCATATTTGCTTGATATATTCTTATCTATTGAATTGATCTTTCCACAGTAGCTAGATAACAGAAATTTCTTCTCGGAATGTATCGCAAACTACTTGGAGTTGATCATGTCATAATCTGTATACTGTTTCACACACACACACATTAAGTATATCACCAAATCTGATGTACCTTCACTAAGTTCTCAAAAGCAATCTAGGGTGTCTAATACCTTGTGGAAATGTGAGAAGATTAGCTATGAAGAATTTAGGTCTGTGTAGTGATGGAATATTTAGACCAATTGGTAGATTTTTTGCATTAGTATAATTTCTATTTCTATTGTTTTCCTTTTACCTAATTCAACATGTTTTACAATTGTCCTAATATTTGTCACTATGTTCTGTTTCAACTTATGTAACTATTTTTATTTATTGATTTACTTATTTTTGGTCTTCAGCTACTTTTACATGAAAACGGAAAAAAGAAAGAAATTTTTGATTTCCTTGATTTCCCCCTGTCTGCGAGGGATCCTGTGAACTTTTGTTCTATTTCTTCATTATGCTGTGCTTTTTGTTATGTGAGCCTTAGGATGCAAAACCAAAAGGTGTTAGGTGCATGAAATTTAAGGGAGACATTACGTTTGTAGTTGACTAGTGGAACCAATTTAATCAAATATATTACTCTGAGTTTGAGGATGTATTGCTTTGTTCAGTCTAACTAATCTTATTTGTCAAATCTGACATGTTTGATGCTTGGAATTATATTTATCGTGCTGCAAGATTCCTTTTTAACATTTGTAAAGAAATATGATTTGTGCTAGTCTTGATGTTGCTATTAGGGACTATATTTCATGGTCGAGGCAAAGAATAGCAAAAACTTTTGGAAGGCAATCCCCTCATTTAGCATACAGTGTGTATGCCCCTCGGGTTTATTGGAGTTTCTATGCCTCAAGATTGTTGACCACGGGAATCATCCAGGCTCCTCAAGTAAGTGACCATTAGATGTTCATATATACCAACTTGATTTGTAACAAAATAGAATAAAATAAATAAATATGGGGTAGCCGATCCTTATGTAAAATTAGTAGTCTCAAGTAATCAAATATGTAGTTTTTCGATCCTTTTATCTTGGCTTGTTTATCTATTTATGCTTTAATTGCTCTTATATTTGAACTTAGTTGTGTGAATTTGGCTTAGCTTGTTTGGTATATTCTGAAATTTGTGGAGTGAAGTAGGGAGAGGTTTTACGGGGGACGTGGCGGGATGGATGGATGGTTGGAATTCGCATTGTTTGTCCTCTCAAATTGTACACATTTGGATGTTGATGATAGGACTTTCAATGAATCTTGGAACTGTACAATAGAGCCTATATTAATATTAATTAATGACGCAACTAAAGGTGAACATTAAAAATTTAAAGATTTACCTCAATTGAATAATTAACAATGTTTTTTTGAATAATATTAACTAATCCGGGTGAATGTAGGGTAATGAAAGGACATGTATGATTTACAGTTTTGAAGGTAATTAGACTAGTGTTTGCAATCTTTTATATACTTATAGGCACGGTCAGAAACTCCATTTACCATGGAGGTGTTATCCGAGACCATGGATGATAAGGTATTTATTTGTTTGGATAAAATTTTGATTAACTCTTTTTGGGCTTCAATCACTCATTTTAATTATTATTTTTTAGCTAGGTATTTCTATTAATTTACTTGTAATACTTCAAGCACTGTCTTTACTAAAAATCTGAAGTTGGTTTTTATGGTATTTACCGGTTTGAATTAGTTTTTTTTCTAGTTGTGACTTTTAGATTTTGGCCAGTTTCTTGCCCATTTTTTTTATTAAAAAAAAATACATAGTTTTCTTTTAAAAGTTTCTACATTATTTAATTATGTACTTTTAATATGAAAAACTAGTTTTTTTCTTTAATAATATTATTGATATGTATTTTTATCAATATATATTTATTGATATGATTTGCATATTATCCTTCATGCACATGGATTTGTTAATATTCTTGGGCTATGTTTTTCTTTTGTTTTATTTTTTATTATTAGCGAGAACCTTTTATATGCCAATGATAACTTGTGGTTTTAATTATTGTAAGTGTACATTGATTTATAGTAGATAGTTTTATTATTAGGATGAATCATGCAGTTAGGGATATTTAGGGATATAAATAACTTGTGGTTTTAATTATTGCATGGTTAGATTAATATAATGTTTATTTTAAAAAGGAGGCCTTTTTAATATTAGAATAAAATCATGCTCTATGGGGTGTAACTTTCTATATTGTTTCACATGGCAACTTGGTTTCGATCGGCTATTATTATTGTTGTTGTTGTTGATAATTTGTATTTTTGATTATTATTATTATCTGCCAATGATAACTTATGGTTTTGATTATTAGCAAGCTTAGCTACACCCTTTTATTATTATTATTATTATTATTATTATTATTATTATTATTATTATCCAACTAAAATAGGAGTTGAAAATTGGATGATGGTGAGATGTAATATGATTTGAATCTAAGGGTGATATTCAAATGTGTTGAATAGAAATGGGTGGAATCTTGCTTGAAGATAATATAAATTTAAATGGAGAATTGAAGAAGGGTTCAAATATGGCGGGTCATATTCGAAATTGGTTAGGAAAGAAGGGAGGATAATAGGTTCTTGAATTAGTTTGGTGGACGGTTGAAAATAGGGAGAAGGTGGTGGAATATTTGGGATGATAAAATTCGATGATGATGGGCGACGATCAAAAGGGAGGATGAAGATATACTAAAGGTAGGTTGAAGATCTACTACCAAACACTTTGAAGATTCGCTATAATTCAAGTGGAAGATCAATGTACATGGATGGTGCATGAGTGAATGTAGGAAAAACGTGGCTAACAAAATAAAGTGAAGGGTTGGCAATTGAAATGAATTGAAGGGCCAACCTATCTTTGATACCAAAAATGATGCGGATCAACTTGGAAATCATGAAGTGGGATTGGATGGGATTTTATGATCTTAGAAAAGGTTGGAAGGATTGAAGATGGGTTTGGTTTGGTTTGAAGGTATGGATGAAAATGGAGGATGTGAATCTTCAACTAACATACACCCAAGAAAGGGTTAAACTTTGAATGTTTCTTCAAGAACACATTCAAAGGGTTTCTAGATAGGAAATACTCTTGGAAATTTCTAAGAAGGTTGTTGAGATACATTGAATAGAAAATATAAAAATATTAGACAATGTGCAGCAAGTAGGGTTTTGAGATAGAGCATAAATCATTTTAGGGTTGTATAAACAGTTTAATTTGGATTATGTGTTAGCTGGAAAAGAATTGGATGGGATGTGCTGGTAATGATACTATTTAACCCCACCAAAATGGACATTGTTTTGAGATACATTTTTTGATATGTATATATCTGTGTTTGATTGTGTCTTGGTTCCTTTTTTGGAGTTCTACTTTTATCATAAGAAAAATGTGTTTCATGTTTCTATTTGGTTTCACTTATAGTTGTACAGAAATATTAGGATCTTTGATCCCTTATTTTTCTTTTCCTTGTGATTGATACTCAATATATTTTGATGAACTAATTTCAAAGTTTAACTAATCTGATTGTTTGCCTATATGCCAAGTTTGAAATCAAGTGGTGTGGCATTACTACTACTACTACCACTACCAGCACCACTACTACCACCATAAATATAATATATTATTAGTATGGTTATTTTATTGATAATATATAATGATAAATTATTTATTTTATAATGATGATTAATGTTAATATTATAAACTGTGTATTTACAGTGATAGTTAATATTATCTGCATTGTTTTTACATAAAATTTGCTTATGCTAAAATTTCTAACTCCGTCTAATGGAGTAGATTTAAGATGCCAGATAATTCGATTCGCAAGGAGGCTGCATATCATATCATAAATGATGAGCTTTTGTTGGATAGAAATCCAAGGTTGAGCCTTGCATCCTTTGTCACTACATGGATGGAGCCCGACTATGACAAGCTTATGAAGGCTGCTATTTACAAGACCTATGTTGACATGGACTGTGGGCCATTCAAAAGTAAGTGGCAGTAGAAGCGAAAAGCAGAAGGCAAACCTTATGAGAATTCACTGGAGCAAATGTATAGGTTAGTTTGATTTTCTCTTTTTTCGGTGCTCACGCAGTTGGAAAAGGTTGGGGTATATCTATGTAGGTAAGTCTTTCTTTCTTTTTTGTTGAGTCTCCCTCTATTTGTAAGTCAAAGGACAAATCCCTGCATCTTTACATGGAGTTAAATATTATTTTAGTCTTTTTCTATTTTGATCCTTGGAAAAAAAATTATTTTATTATCTATATTTCATTATAATTCAAAATTTGAAACTTACATCAATTTGGTCCCTCATTGAGGGACTTATTCTAATGAAAAATTAAATCTAGAACTAAAATAAATATTTTTTATATAGGGAGCAAAATATAAAAAGTTGCATTTTTCTGGAACTAAAACAGTATTCAATTCTGTCTGTATGTGTGTCCATGTCAGATAATGGAGTTATGCTTCATTTTCTTACCCTTCAACTTATCTCTGATTTTACAAATGGGCTTCATCTTAGAGGAGGAGGTTTCATGTCCAGGGACAAAACATCTAATGTCACAATGGTGCATATAGATCTGATTTATGCATCTAGTCCATAGGGAGCCCTTCTTGCTTTGAATGTGCCACAATTACTTAGAAGTGCACAATTTCATGTCTCCATATGGTTAATCCCACAGTCCCCTTCTATTTTTGGAGGACTCATGTCATTCCAAGCTACAAATGGTGGCTCTTGATCACTATTCTAGGTATTTGATAATTTCCATGCAAAAGATTGGTTATTTTTGTGTTTTATTTTTCTTTTTGGCTTGATTATTTTCATGCTTATTAGGTTGATCCAACCATTGTAGTTTTCAAGCTTTTCTTATGTAGATTCATATGATCTAGTTTTCATTACTTTTTGATGCGTGTAATGGTTAGTAAAATAAATCTTTGTGTTGATGAGTTAAATTCATTTAAATTACTTGCCGATGTTTATTTGTTAATAATTACTAAATATTATTATTTTATATCTATTTTTAATAAAGATTAATTATTAATTTGTATATAATTTTAATCTAATAATATCAATTTTTATTTATTTTTACCATTATTAGAAATAATAATTTATATATTTTTATTTATAATTATTGTTTTTCTTATTGACATTATTTTATCTTGGTAAAATGAAAAATTAATCACTTGTAATAATTATGCGCATTTATTATTATTCTAATTATTATTAGTATATTATATTCATAACAATATATTATCTTATCATATAGACTAGTATTTATTGTTAATGATGATTAATTTGTTCTTATTAATTTATTTTTTTCATTATTTAATTAAGAATAATTATTTATGCTTTTTAAAAAAAATCTAAATATATATATTTTTATTAATTTTTAATTATTATAGTTTATTTTTATTTTTATTTTTATTTTTGTCAATTTTATATTAATGATTAGTATAATTATTAAGTTTTTCTTATTATCATTATTATTCACAATAAATTATTATTTATTAATACAAAAAGTTTATAATTATTTTAATACTAATTTATTATTAATGACGATTAATATTATCATACATAATCTATAAATTATAAATTGTTAGTATTATTAAACATAACCAAAATGATGGTCTTGTTCTATTTAGTTTTGGCATTTGCAGAAAATAGAAATGAAGGATTTTCCGTTGCTAAAATTATTTAATTGAGGTGTTATTGTTATTAGTAATAGACTTGAGTTGAAGGATTTTTGTTATTTGTATAATTATAGTGTTTTGTGAAGTTTACTTTTAAACACGGTTGTTTTTCTTTTTAAATTTAAACATTGTTGCTTTTCTCCATTTTTTTCTGTAAGTTGAAATTAATAATGGGAAATAGTCATCATTTGTTATATAAAATGTAACAACTAGCAACAAGGTTTGCTTTCGAGGATGTATGTAGAAATGGAGGATTCTCCTTTACTAAAATTATTTAAGGTGTTATTGTTATGAGTAATAGAGTGTGTATGCCCCTCGGGTTTATTGGAGTTTCGATAACTCAAGATTGTTGAACATGGAAATCATCCAGGCTCCTCAAGTAAGTGACCATTAGATGTTCATATATACCAACTTGATTTGTAACAAAATAGAATAAAATAAATAAATATGGGGTAGCCGATCCTTATGTAAAATTAGTAGTCTCAAGTAATCAAATATGTAGTTTTTCGATCCTTTCTTCTTGGCTTGTTTATTTATTTATGCTTTAATTGCTCTTATATTTGAACTTGGTTGTGTGAATTTGGCTTAGCTTGTTTGGTATATTCTGATATTTATGGAGTGAAGAGGGGTGAGGTTTTATGGGTACGTGGCAGGAGAGATGGATGGTTGAGGTCAGTGTTGTTAGTCATCTCAAATTGTACACATTTGGATTTTGATGATGGGACATCCAACGAACCTCAGAACCGTACAATAGAGCTTATATTAATATTAATTAATGATTCAGTTGTAAGGTGAACATTAAAAATTTGAAGAGTTACTTAAGTTGAATAATTAACAATGTTTTTTTGAATAATATTAACTAATCCAAGTGAATATAGGTAGTGGAAGGTCATGTTTGATTTATAGTTTTGAAGGTAATTAGACCAGTCTCCGTAATCTTTTACGTACCTATAGGCATGGTGGAAACTCCTTTTACTATGGAGGTGTTATCCGAGATCATGGATGATAAGGTGCTTATTTGTTTGGATAAAATTTTGATTAACTCTTTTTTGGCTTTGACCACTCATTTTAATCATTATTTTTTTATCTATGTATTTCTATTAATTTACTTGTAATACTTTAATGTCGTAAGATGAATTGATTAAGGCTTTAGTGCTCATGAATACTTCGACCAATTTATTATTATTATTTCACGTATTTTAAATAAATTAATCAATTATTACACTTCATTTAAACTTGTAAAAAAGGTTTAATTTTTTTTTGAAAATTCAACGGGGCTTAGTTTAGAAACAACTTTTCTTATGTTTGTCCACACATTTAATTTTTCTTTTTCTTAGTTTCTTCATTATTGATATGCATTTGTTCATTATTTAATTTAATTATTGGTAAACTCCATAGACAATATAAGTTAGCTTATGGTCGATTGCTCACTTTTGTTTATTGTTTTTTGTAATTGGCTTGCTATTTTTTTCATTATAAATAAATTTACCATCTTTGCTAAAAATCTGAAGTTGCTTTTCATGCTATTAACTACTTTGAATTAGTATGCTTTTTTTTTTCTATTTGTGAATTTTAAAATTTGGCCAGTTTCTTACCCTTTTTTTTAAAAAAAATTATGAAGTTATTTTATTTTTTAAAGTTTCTACATTCTTTAATTATGTACTTTTAATATGAACTATTTTTTTAAATAATATTATTGGTATGTATTTTTATCAATATATTTATATTGATATGATTTGCAAATAATCCTTCATGCATATGGATTTGTTAATATTGTTTTCTATATTTTTCTTTTGTCTTATTTTTAATTAATAGACAAGCATGATAAGTTGTGGTTTTAATTATTTTAAGTGTACATTGGTTTATAGTCTATGGGAGATAGTTTTATTAATAGGATGAATCAATAGTTTTATCATTAGGCCGAATCATGCAATTAGGGATATTTAGGGTTATAAATATCTTGTGGCTTTAATTAGTGCATGTGCATATTAAGTTAATTTTTATGGTTGTATTTTAAAAAGGAGCATTTTTAATATTGGAATAAAATCACGCTCTATGGGGTGTGAATTTCTATATTGTTTCACATGACAACTTGGTTTTGATCTTAGTATTGTTGTTGTTGATAATTTGTGGTTTTGATTATTATTATTATCATTATCTACCAATGGTAACTTATGGTTTTGATTATTAGCAAGCCTAGCTACATCCTTTGATTATTATTATTATTATCTGCCTAAAATAGGAGTTGAATAATGGATGATGGTGAGATGTAATATGGTTTGAATATGAGGGTGATATTCAAATATGTTGAATAGAAATGGGTGGAATCTTGCTTGAAGATGATATAAATTTAAATGGAGAAATGAAGAAGGGTTCAAATGTGGGGGGTCATATTCGAAATTGGTTAGGAATGAAGGGAAGATAATAGGTTCTTGAATGAGTTTGGTAGACAGTTGAGCATAGGGAGAAGGTGGCCGAATATTTGCAATGATAAAATTCGATGATGATGGGTTAAGTTTCAAAGGGAGGATGAAGATATACTAAAGGAAGGATATTTTATTCTTCAAACTTTGAAAACTTTGAAGTTGAAGATTCAAAGGGAAGATGAAGATCTCCTGCCAAACACTTCGAAGATTACCTATAATTCAAGTGGAAGATCAATGTGCATGGATGGTGCATGGGTGAATGTAGCAAAAACGTGGCTAACAAGATAAAGGGAAGGGGTGGCAATTCTAATGATTTGAAGAGCCAGCATATCTTTGATACCAAAAATGATGCGGATCAACTTTTAAATCATGAAATTGGAAGGATTGAAGATGGGTTTGGTTCGGTTTCAAGGTATGGATGAAAATGGAGGATTTGAATCTTCAATTAATATTCACACAAGAATGGGTTAAACTTTGAATGTTTCCTCAAGAACGCATTCAGAAGGGTTTCTAGATAAGAAATACTCCTGGTAATTTCTAAGAAGTTTGTTGAGATACATTGGATAGAAAATATAAAAATATTAGACAATGTGCAGGAAGTAGGTTGTTGAGATAGAGATATATCATTTTAGGGCTGTGTAATTTGGATTATGTGTTAGCTGGAAAAGAATTGGATAGGATGTGCTGGTAATGATGATGATCAACCCCACCAAAATGGACATTATGTTGAGATGCAATTTTTTGATATTTATACATCTATGTTTGATTGTGACTTGGTTTCTTTTTTGGAGTTCTACTTTTACCATAAGAAAAATGGGTATCATGTTTTTATTTGGTTTCACGCATAGTTGTACAAAAATATTAGGATCTTTGATACATTATTTTTCTTTTCCTTGTGATGTTTAATATATTTTGACGAAATAATTTTAAAGTTTGACTAATGTGATTGTTTGCCTATATGCCAAGTTTTTAACCAAGTGGTGTGGCATTACTACTACTACGACCACTACGAGCACCACTACTACTACCATAAATATAATATATTATTAGAATGGTTATTTTATTGATATTATAAAATCATAAATTGTTTATTTTATAATGATGATTAATGTTAATATTATAAACTCTGTATTTATCAATAAGTGTAATATTATTTGCATTGTTTTTACATAAAAATTTATTGTAATGAAATTTCTAACTCCGCCTAATGGATTTGGTTTAAGATTCCGGATAATTCGATTCGCAAGGAGGCTGCATATCATATCATAAACGATGAGCTTTTGTTGGATAGAAATCCAAGGTTAAGACTTGCATCCTTTGTCACTACATGGATGGAGCCCGAATGTGACAAGCTTATGAAGGCTGCTATTAACAAGACCTATGTTGACATAGACTCTGGGCTCATGAGAGGTTATTACACTAGCTAGCATTCAAAAGTAAGTGGAAGCAGAAGCGAAAAGCAGAAGGCAAACCTTATGACAAGTCACTGGAGCTAATGTACAAGTCAGTTTTGACTTTTCTCTTTTTTCGATCTTCACGAATAAGTTTCATTTTCTAGCTCACATAGTTGGAAAAGGTTGGGGTATATCTATATAGGTAAGTCTTTCTTTCTTTTATGTTGAGCCTCCCCCTATTTGTAAGTCAAAGGACAAATCCTTACATCTTTACGTGGAGTTAAATATTGTTTTAGTCATTATTTTTTCTATTTTGATCCTTGGGAAAAAAATTTATTTTATTATCTATATTTCATTATAATTCAAAATTTGAAACTTAATTTATTTTTTTCCCTCATTGAGGACTTATTCTAATGAAAAATTAAATCTAGGACTAAAATAAATATTTTTTATATAGGGAGCAAAATATAAAAAGTTGCATTTTTCTGGAACTAAAACAGTATTCAATTCTGTCTGTATGTGTGTCCATGTCAGATAATGGAGTTATGCTTCATTTTCTTACCCTTCAACTTATCTCTGATTTTACAAATGGGCTTCATCTTAGAGGAGGAGGTTTCATGTCCAGGGACAAAACATCTAATGTCACAATGGTGCATATAGATCTGATTTATGCATCTAGTCCATAGGGAGCCCTTCTTGCTTTGAATGTGCCACAATTACTTAGAAGTGCACAATTTCATGTCTCCATATGGTTAATCCCACAGTCCCCTTCTATTTTTGGAAGACTCATGTCATTCCAAGCTACCAGTTGTTGTCTCTCACCCAGGCTCTTGATCACCATTCTAGGTATTTCAAAATTTCCTTGCAAAAGATAGTTTTTTTTTTGTGTTTTTTTTTTGTTTTTGGCTTGATTCTTTTCATGCTTATTAGGTTGAGCCAACCATTTTAGCCTTCAAGCTTTTCTTAGGTAGATTTATATGCTCTTTTTTGCATTACTTTTTAAAGCTTGTTTGTAATGGTTAGTATAATAAATCTTTGCCATGATGAGTTAAATTCATATGGTGCAATTTAGATTACTTGCCGATGTTTATTTGTTAATTATTACCGAATATTATTATTTTATATCTATTTTTAATGAATATTAATTATTAATTTGTATATAATTTTAATCTAATAATATCAATTTTTATTTATTTTTATCATTATTAGAAATAATAATTTATATATATTTTTATTGATTAACTATTTTATTTATAATTATTTTTTTTCTTATTAACACAACTTGTCTTGATAAAATTAATAATTAAGCACTTGTAATAATTATTTCATTTATTATTATTTTAATTAGTATTAGTATATTATATTTATAACATTATATTATCTTATCATTATCTTGAAAAAAAAAAGAATGAAAGCACTAGATGGGTGGTGTGCAGATTGGCAACTTGAGAAACAGAGGATGATGGGTGATGGATGATGGAAGATGGTGGCTGCAGTAGAGGTGATGGGAGATGGTGCAAGTAGGAGGAGGCAGCATGCATGCAAGAAGCAAGGCAAGTTGCGAGTTGCAAAAACCAAAGTCAAGCTTTACAACAAAGCTGACAGAAGAAAGAAAAAAAAGGAAAAAGAGAAAAGGTTGGGGATTAGCTTAGATGAATTCGGATTAACCAAAATAGATAGGAGTAGTGATAATTTCAGCGGATTTGATATTGAATTACAAAATATGATTTATCCGGGTCATAGATTTTAGATTCTGTTAAAGTTTTGGGATTAAAAAACTTGGTTAAGGCTAATAATGATATTTTCTTGAGATTAGAATCAAATTAAGGTATTAATGATACAAGATTAGGCTAAGAAAAATTTTGGGGTATACCTTAGGTGGTTATTGCAAGTATTGATTCAAGGGGTTACCAAGAATCAATTTTCATACTCTCAAATCCTCCCCATTTCTTTCATGTATTTTTGGTTGTTCTAAGGTTTTAGAACACCAACACCTAGCAAGACTTTATTTTTCTCCCCATGAAGTTTGCTATTTTATTTTCCATCACTCTACGAAGCACCTCAATTATTTAATAAAAATTTTCAACCTCAAATCCTTAATTTATAAATTAATTAATTAAACATTAACACAGTGATTAATGTTATTTTTGTTAACCTTTTTATTTAGTGTTTTATTAATTTTTATTCTACATATATTTTATAAGTTATTTAGTATTTAATGTAGCCTCTAACCTTACCATATTTATTTTTTTTTCTTTTTATCTATTTCTCTACAATTTTTGTGCATCTTTAACATTATTTTATGTAAAAACTTTATTTTTCATGTCAGACAATAGTTTGATGAACACTTTTTTTTAGTTTTTTATGTGTTTAGTTTCTCTTTTATTTCTTTATTAACTATTGGTGTGCTTTTTTGATAGTAACATTTAACATAATAATTTATTACAATTATAAATATAATTGTTATTACACAATATAAATATAATAATAACTATTAGTGTGCTTTTTTATAAGTGAGATGCAATTAAGTTTGCTATTATAATTTATTTTATTTATCATATGTGTTATTTATTTTATAGATATTGAAATATGTAATCTAATATAAATTAATTATTAAACTATGTCATTTTTGTTAACTGTTTTATTTTGTATTTTATTATTTTTTATTGTACCTATATTTTATAATTTATCTACCATTTAATATCATAAATGGAGTATAACTCCCAACAAACTTCTCTATCACTATCGTCTCTTGATATATTTTTATTTTTCTCTATTTGTTAATTATTTTTCTTTTTTTGGTTATTTTATTTGTATATTAAAAATCTTAATTTTTTGTGTTAGAAAATAAAAGTTAGGTTTAATTTCTTGATCACTTTTGTTTATTCTTTTTGTGTGTTTGGTTTGCCCTTTATTTCATTATGTACAATTGTTGTTAGCTTATATGTTAGATATGTCAAATGTGTAATAGGTTAGGTCTAGTTTCAAATTTGGTTAGGAAACAAAATAGACAAATTTAATTACTATTGACTTTCTAATTTAGTTGACGTTTATATTAATTGACAAAGTATAAATATTATTTTCATATTTAAAAATAAATTAATGTGAAAAATTAATAAAAGCTAATAATTACGTAATTATTATTACTATCATTATGATTATCTTAATCTTATTAATTATATTTATGGTAAGAATATTTATTTTAGTAAGTAATTTCAATTATAATATTTTCTATTGAGGTGCTTATATGTGGGTGAGATGTATATTAAGTATTTATTAATTTATTCTTATTAATGTATTTTTTTCATTATTTATTTAGGAATAATTATTTATGCTCCGTAAAAAAATCTAAATATATATATTTTATTAATTATTAAATATTATAGTTTTTATTATTTTTATTATTGTCAATTTTATATTTATGATTAGTATAATTATTACATTTTTGTTATAATGATTATTATTCACAATAAATTATTATTTATTATTACAAAAAAATTATAATTCATTTACTACCAATTTATTATTAACGATGATTAATATTATCATACATAATCTATAAATTATATATTTTTAGCATTATTATATATAACCACAATATTGGTCTTGTTCTATTCAGTTTGGCTTATAGTTGTATTGAGATATTAAGATATTTTTTTAATCACTTTATTATTTTCACTATGATTGATACTTAATAAATTTGGCTAAGAAAAATAACTCAGTAGGGCTAACTAAGAAAAATCTTGGTAAACCATATATCTGATTGTTATTTATTTATATTTTTGGAGTTAATTCAAGATTTCAAGTTGGAACAAAGTAGTATGGCATTGGTGTCTTGGTATATTATGTGTGTAATGTGCAATATTATAATTAGTTATTAGTTATTGATTAAGCACAAGGACTTTTGTTAGTTGTATAAATATATGTTACTCTTTCTAAGATTTAACTTAAACATGGTTACAATAGTCAAGTTTTGGCATTTGCAGAAAATAGAAATGAAGGATTCTCCTTTACTAAAATTATTTAATCGAGGCGTTATTGTTATTAGTAATAGACTTAAGTTGAAGGCTTTTTGTTATTTATATAATTATAGTGTTTTTGAAGTTTAAATTTAAACAAGGTTGCTTTTCTCCATTTTTTGCTTTAAGTCAAAATTATCAATGGGAAATTGTCATTGATAAGTGTGACTTTTACATCTTATTCCTAAGGTTTATAAGAGTTTTTACCTTTAATTTCAGTTGGAATTCTCCATTTTTGTTCTTGTTACTGCCTTTGTGTTGTGAAAATTTTCAGGGTCTCAAGCAAAAAAAAATCATGAAGGATGAAGAAAAAGAATAACCTTAAAGGGAGAAGAAATGAGAAAAAAGGAGCAAAGAGGAGCAAAAGTTAAAGTGGAAAAAGAAAGAATGCATATTTAAAGTATATGGGCCTAAAATAAGTGAAATTTAGACCAAGAAATGGTCTGAATTTGGAGAAGCTTTCAACATCAAAGTTTTAGATCTTTTTAATATCTTTCCAACGCATCTAAAATCAGCTTAATCGGAGTTATGATGAAAACGTTATGGTCAAAATACGAAGTATTGTCAAAGCTGACACGGGAAGCCCATCGTTACCGAAACCCTAGCGATCTACGAGGCGGTAATATAAAAATCTCGATGAGTCTCCACTCCCTCTCTTTTCTCTCTTCTCTATCCTATTCCCCAATTCATCAAGATCTCTCTTGTAAATTAGAGACGGAGGTTCAAGAAGTTAATTTTTGCAAGAATTTGTGAACATCAAGGGTATTATCTAATGATATTTTCTTTATCTATGGAATCTCTTATTGTTTTTAATATTCTTGCTATGAATTTGATGGGCTAGATCTTGTGCTAAGGTGAAGGGGAATTTTCCCCGATCCTAACGTGTTGAATTATTGCATCCTTTTTTATTCAATTCATAATGTATGTGTTGTGTTATTGATTGATTGACGGATTTTTGAACCACGGCTGGGTTCTGATTTTCGGTGTAGGAAATACCGGTGAGATCGAGAGATAGTCCAGTATTAGACCCAATAGCACAACGGGAGATTAAATTGTAGGTCGAGAGACGATCAATTTAACCTCTACAACAATAAAGGAGGAAACTTTATAGACTTTAATGCATTACATTCTATTAGACTCTAAGCTAGAGATAGTTAGGGCCATAGATATGTAATAGGGTGGTTGTGGCTTGAGAAAGCACAACACTTTCTATCCTTGTTGGCATGATTGATTATGATTGTTGAAATATTTTGTGATGTGATCTTCAATTACATGTGAGGATCGGGGGCGAGGAACCGGAACCTTAGCTCTTTTATTTATTTGAGTCACTTGAGTGCTACTTTCCTTTCTTTTTAGCTTATTTAGTTATGTTAGCTTACAATTTATTATTTCATATCATCTCATAGTCTAGACATAGTTAAGTTCTATCATTGTCCTAGTGTTCATTCACCAATCCTTGTGGGATCGACCTTGACTACTACTCTGACCCCGTGCACTTGCCAGTAGGAACGCGTTAGTCATCATTTATTATATAAAATGTAACAACTAGCAACGAGGTTAACTTTCGAGGATGTATGTAGAAATGGAGGATTCTCTTTCACTAAAATTATTTAATTGAGTTGTTATTGTTATTAGTAATAGATTTAAGTTGAACGCTTTTTGTTATTTATAGAATTATAGTGTTTGTGAAGTTTAAATTTAAACATGGATGTTTTTCTTATTTTTTGGTTTGGATGGAAATTAATAATGGAAAATAGTCATCAATTGTGAAATAAAATGTAACACCTAGCAATTAGGTTAGCTTTCGAGGATGTACATGTCTTAATATATTTGAATTCGATCACATGTTTACTTTCTTAGTTAGATTTGTATGATGTTGTTTGTATTACTATCTAATCCTTATTTGCAATGGTTAGCAAAATGAAACTTTACACTTTATTAGTTAAAATTGTATGATGCAATTTGCATTATTTGTTAATATTCATTTGTAGGGGCCATCTAATTTATTTTTCTTTTTGTCAATTTCTCTTCTATTTATTGCTGTTTTTTCAATTATTGAAAAACTTTATTTTATATGTTAGACAATATAAGGTAGGTTTAGTCTTTTGATCACTTTTTTTATTGTATTTTGTGAATTTGATTTGTCATTTATTTTATTATTAACTAAAGTTGTTAACAGGTATATTAGTTATGAAACATTAGTAATAGGTTACTAAAGGACTAAAATTGGTTAAATTTTAAATTAAATAATGACGTAGATAGGTTTAATTATTTTTTACTTTCTAATTTAATTGAAGTCTATTGAATAGATAGACAATAATTTTATTTTTATATTTTTGAATATATTATCATTAATAATAATAAAAAAATTAGTATTTTTGTAATAATTATTATCATTATGGTAATCTTAATCTCTATAACAATATTTATCATATTTAATAATATAATTTTAATTATATAATCTTTATATAATAATAATAGTAATAACTATTGAGGTGTTTGTATGTAGGTGAAATTTACATTAAGTTTTCTATGTCATTTTCTCACTTTATCATGTATGTCAATTGTTTATTAAATATTTTTGACCTCTAATCTTTCATTTATCAATTAATTAATGTAACCTTAACACAATGATTATTGCCATTTATGTTAATCTTTCTATTTAGTATTTTATTTATCTTTTATGCACATACATATTTTTTGTTATTTATTATTTAATGTGATCATGAAAGGACAATTCTAACCCTTTTATTTAGAACTTTGTTAGTTTTTTTTAACTATAGATACATTTTATAAGTTATTTACTATTTAATGTATTTAAGCCTTTAAGGGAGTACAACTCCCGACAGACTTCTATAGCTTCTAATATCACCTAGTTTATTTTTCTTTTAATGTTAAAAATTAATAATAATCTATATTTTTGTAATTGTTTTTATCATTTTGGTAATCTTAATCTTATTAATTTATACTTATGATAGGAATATTTATTACAATAATTGATTTCAATTATATATAAAACTACTATTATACAATTTTAATATAATAATAATTATTATTATTGGAGTGCTTGTTTGTAGGTGAGATGTACATATAGTTTGCTATTTTAATTTGTTTCACTTCCTTTATTTTATAACTTTTCTCAACCTCTCATAATTAATTTGTGAATTAATATAAATTAATTATTGATACCTTAACATGAGGATTGATGTAATTACTATTCAACTTTTTATTAAGTAATTTTTTTAATTGTACATGCATTTTTTAATTAATTTAGTATTTAATGTCATTGGGAGCACAACTTCTGACATATTTCTCGGACCCCTATTCTCATTCAATTTATTTTTTTTCTCAATTTCTCTTCTATACTTTGCATTTTTTTTCATTTTGTGAAATTATTGAAAAACATTATTTTATATGTTAGAAAATATAATATAACTTTAGTCTATAGGTCACTTGTATTTATTGGTTTTGTGTGTTTCGTTTTTATTTATTTTATTATTAATTAAAGTTGTCAATTGATGTGTTATCTATGCAACATGCATAATATATTCCTTGTGGGCTTAAATATGTTGAGTTTAAATTTTTATAAAGAGATAAAGTAGACAAATTTAATTATTTTTGAATTTCTAATTTAGTTGAGGTTTATTTAATTGATAAAAATAAATTATTATTTTGATGTGCATTACTCTATTAATTTTAATAATTGATAATAGCCTATTGTTTTCCAATTATTATTGTCATTATGATAATCATAATCTTAATAATTATTTATGAATAATATTTATGTTAATAATTTATTACAATTATAAATATAATTGCAATTATGTAATATAAATATAATAATATTAATTACAGGGGTGCTTGTTTATGGGTGAGATGTACATTATAAATTACTTATTGAAACCTACCACAATTAATGTCATTTCTATTAACCTTTTTATTTAGTTTTATTTATTTATTTTGCAAAAAAATTATATGTTATTTAATATTTAATATCTTCAACGTAACACAAATTTTAATGGACTTCACCAAACCTAGTTTATAGTATTTAATGTTGGTGAGATGTATACATTAAGTTTGCTTGTTTATTTTCTCTCATTTTATCATACTGATTTGTTTTATAAATATTTTCAACCTCTAATACTTAATTTCTAAATAAATATAATCTAATTATTAAAGTCTTAAGACTATGATTGATGTCATTTTTGTTAACCATTTTATCTAGTATTTTATTATTTTATTATTGTACATAAAATTTATAAGTTATATAGTATTTAATGTCATAAAGGAAGCATAACTCATGATAGACTTTTATAATGGCTATCCTCACCTAGTTTATCTTTCTTCCTCTCTCTCTCTCTCTCTCTCTCTCTCTCTCTCTCTTTCATTTCTCTTGTTAAGTTTGTGTTTCTTTATTATTATTTTATCCAGTTATTGAAAAAATTTGTTTTATATGTTAGATAATGTATGTTAGGTTTAGTTTGTTGATCACTTTTTTATTTATTATTTTTGTGTGTTTGGTTTGTCATTTATTTTATTATTAACTAAAGTTGTAACTTATATGTTGAATATGCAATGTGTAATAGGTTACCTAGGGACTAAAATAGGTTAACTTTGAAAATTGATTTAGAAACAAAGCACACAAATTGAAACTTATGAGTGTTTTCATAAGTTCAGATGAGTAGTTTCATTACAAATTTTGAGTAGTTTCATATACTAAAATAAGTTTCTTTATAAATTTAATAGAGTTTTATAGATTAAAATAATCAGTTTTATGAAATTGGAATGTGGTCCGGACTTTTTAATGATGCCTTGAAATCGTTAGGAGGAGTAATTAATTATGGCAATGATGCACAACACAAAAATTATGACACCTATTTTCCATTTGCAATACTGGCTCATATGTTTAAAACTTATACTATTTTTGAGTATTATGATTAATGAGAAACATTACAATATATAACTACCTTGTAATAATCCAAGTTTTCATGTGTAATGATTTAATACAACATCAATCCTACATCTAATTATTTGACAACAAGCTAAATTAGTTATTGAAATTCGAACAAGCTATTGTAGTTGTCATAATTTCCATGAGTTTTATGATAAAGTGATATTGGCATGAGGTTACATCATGAGTGACTCAAGTCTGACATTTTTTAAGGGCATAAATAAAAGGCTTTCACTATTGATAAAACCATAATGACTATATTGTCATATATATCCATATTATCTATAGTTGTAAAAGAATTGTGTGGAAATAACTTATGATAGTAGCTCGGATAAATAATATAATAAAAAACAATTGTGAATAAAGTAATTTAATAGTTTCATTAGATGATCGTAGTTTAATATTCTGAAATATACATTTTTATTAGGAATTATAGCTTCATGAGTAATTTTATTAGAAATTTATATTAGTTTCATATAATGAAACAAGTAGTTTTATTAGAAATTTAGAATAGTTTTTAAAATAAAAGGAGCAGTTTCATTATAACTAAAATTAAGTAGTTTCATATGATGGAGATGGCTCGGTCATGTAAAACAGGGCATGACTGCATTGGAGGAGAAAGAAGAAGAAAGGAAAAGGAGCTCGTGTAGGCTATTTTGGACAGAGTGGGGGCAAGAAATGACACAAATAAAAGAGGGAGAGTGAAGTGTATATATATTTATGTGTGGGGGGGGGGGGTTGGGGTGTGATATCGGTGGAAAGGAAAATGAAGAGCATGCAAGGGAGGTAGTCAAGGGACATGGCAGCAGCATTGGGGCACGAGGGGGTGGATTGTTGAATGAGAAAGGTAGGTTCTATTGCAGAGATGGTGATGGTGTGTGTGTGCATGCTGCGTGGAAATGAAAAAAAAAAGAAGAATGAAAGCACTGGATTGGTGGTGTGCAGATTGGCAACTTGAGAAACAGAGGATGATGGGTGATGGATGATGGAAGATGGTGGTTGTAGTAGAGGTGATGTAAGATGGTGCAAGTAGGAGGAGGCAGCATGCATGCAAGAAGTAAGGCAAGTTACGAGTTGCAAAAACCAAAGTCAAGCTTTACAACAAAGCTGACAGGAGAAAGAAAAAAAAAAGGAAAAAGAGAAAAGGTTGGGGATTAGCTTAGATGATTTCAGATTAACCAAAATAGATAGGGTTAGTGATAATTTCAGCGGATTTGAGATTGGATTACAAAATATGATTTATCCGGGTCATAGATTTTAGATTCTGTTAAAGTTTTGGGATTAAAAAACTTGGTTAAGGCTAATAATAATATTTTCTTGAGATTAGAATCAAATTAAGGTATTAATGATACGAGATTAGGCTAAGAAAAATGTTGGGGTATACCTTAGGTGGTTATTGCAAGTATTGATTCAAGGGGTTACCAAGAATCAATTTTTATCCTCCCAAATCCTCCCCATTTCTTTCATGTATTTTTGGTTGTTCTAAGGTTTTAGAACACCAACACCTAGCAAGACTTTATTTTTCTCCCCATCAAGTTTGCTATTTTATTTTCCATCACTCTACGAAGCACCTCAATTATTTAATAAAAATTTTCAACCTCAAATCCTTAATTTATAAATTAATTAATTAAACATTAACACAGTGATTAATGTCATTTTTGTTAACCTTTTTATTTAGTGTTTTATTAATTTTTATTCTACATATATTTTATAAGTTATTTAGTATTTAATGTAGCCTCTAACCTTACCATATTTATTTATTTTTTTCTTTTTATCTATTTCGCTACAATTTGTGTGCATCTTTAACATTATTTTATGTAAAAACTTTATTTTTCATGTCAGATAATAGTTTGATGAACACTTTTGTTTAGTTTTTTATGTGTTTAGTTTGTCTTTTATTTCTTTATTAACTATTGGTGTGCTTTTTTGATAGTAACATTTAATATAATAATATATTACAATTATAAATATAATTTTTATTATACAATATAAATATAATAATAACTATTAGTGTGCTTTTTTATAAGTGAGATGCAATTAAGTTTGCTATTATAATTTATTTTATTTATCATATGTGTTATTTATTTTATAGATATTGAAATATGTAATCTAATATAAATTAATTATTAAACTATATCATTTTTGTTAACCGTTTTATTTTGTATTTTATTATTTTTTATTGTATCTATATTTTATAATTTATCTACCATTTAATATCATAAATGGATTATAACTCCCAACAAACTTCTCTACCACTATCGTCTCTTGATATGTTTTTATTTTTCTCTATTTGTTAATTATTTTTCTTTTTTTTTGGTTATTTTATTTGTATATTAAAAATCTTAATTTCTTGTGTTAGAAAATAAAAGTTAGGTTTAATTTCTTGATCACTTTTCTTTATTCTTTTTGTGTGTTTGGTTTGCCCTTTATTTCATTATTTACAATTGTTGTTAGCTTATATGTTAGCTATGTCACATGTGTAACAGGTTAGGTCTTGTTTCAAATTTGGTTAGGAAACAAAATAGACAAATTTAATTACTATTGACTTTCTAATTTAGTTGACGTTTATTTTAATTGACAAATTATAAATATTATTTTCGTATTTAAAAATAAATTAATGTTAAAAATTAATAAAAGCTAATAATTACGTAATTATTATTACTATCATTATGATTATCTTAATCTTATTAATTATATTTATGGTAGGAATATTGATTTTAGTAAGTAATTTCAATTATAATATTATCTATTGAGATGCTTACATGTGGGTGAGATGTATATTAAGTTTGCTATTTTAGTCTCTCTCACTTTATCATACTTGTCATTTATTTTATAACTTTTTTCGACATCTAATCATTAATTTATGAGTAGATTAATTATTGAAACACTAACGCAATGATTGATGTTATTTCTATTAATTTTTTTATTAAGCATTTTTTATTTTTTATTTTTATACAATTTTTTATGTTATTTAGTATTTAATATCATCATGGCAGCACAAGTTGTGATAGACCTCTTGAATCCCTTTCCTCATCTAATTTATTTTTCTATTTATCAATTTCTCTTCTATTTATTGCCATTTATTTCAATTATTGAAAAACTTTATTTTATATGTCAGACAATATAAGGTAGGTTTAGTCTTTGGATCGCTTTTATTTATTGTATTTTGTAAGTTTGATTTGTCGTTTATTTCATTATTAACTAAAGTCATTAACATATATATTAGTTATATATCATGCATAATATGTTACTTAAGGACTAAAATGGTTCATGTTCAAAATTTGATTGAATTGACAAAGTATAATTTATTTTCATATTTTTGAATATAATAATATTAAAAAAAATAATTAGTATTTTTGTAATTATTATTATCATTATGATAATCTTAATCTTAATAACTATATTTATGATAGTAATATTTATTCTAATAATTGATTGTAATTAATAATATAATTGTAATTATACAATTTTAATATAATAATAACTATTGAGGTACTTGTATGTAAGTGAGATGTACATTACTTTTCCTATTTCATTTTCTCCCATTTTATCATATTTGTTGATTATTCAATAATTTTTTTCTAATCCTTAATTTATAAATTAGTTAATGTAACCTTAACGTAATAATTAATGCCATTTCTATTAATCTTTTTATTTAGTATTTTATTATATTTTTACTATACATATAGTGTATAAGTTATTTTCTATTTCCTCTGTATCAAAAAAATGTTATTCTATTTTAAATTTTTGTATTACAAAAGTTATTTTAGAAAATTCAAAGCTTAATTTATTTTTATCCACATTTTTTTAATTATATATGCATTAAATGCTTTGTTATTTATTCAATAAAGGGTGTAAATGTAATTTTAAAACTATTTTTATTACCTTCTTAAAAAGTGTGTATTTTTAGAATAATTTTCTTTTTGATACAAAAGAAGTATATAATATGATTATGGGAGCACAACTCCAATCTTTTTATTTAGAATGTTATTATTTTTTTTTATTGTACATACATCTTATAAGTTATTTGTTTTTTAATGTCTTAAAGGGAGCAGAACTTCCAATAGACTTCTCCAGCCTTTATCGTCACCAATTTATTTTTCTTTTACTCTATTTATCTACTATTATTTTCTGCATTTGTTTGTTATTTTTTCTGTCTATTAAAACATTTTCTTTTATTTGTTAGAAAATATAAGTTAGGTTTAGTCTCTTGATTACTTTTGGTTATTGTTTTTGTGTGTTTGGCTTGTCATTTATTTCATTATTTGCTAAAGTTGTTAAACTATTTGTTAGCTATGCCACATGCGTAATAGGTTACTTTACGCCTAAAACGAGTCAAGTTTTAAATTTGATTAGAAAACGAGATAGACAAAATTAATTAGTATTGACTTTTTAATTTAATTGAGATTTGTTTAATTGATAAAATATAATTATTATTTTCAATGTTATCATTATGATAATCTTAATCTTATTAATTATATTTATGATAGGAATATTTATTACAATAGGTGATTTCAATTATACAAATAACTATTATTATACCATTTAAATATAATAATTATTGGAGTGCTTATATGTAGGTGAAATTTACATTAAGTTTGTTATTTTAATTTCTCTCACTTTCTCATACGTGCCCTTTATTTTATAAATTTTTTCAACCTCTCATAATTAATTTATGAATTAATATAAATTAATTATTGAAACTTTAACATGGTAATTGATGCCATTAATATTCATCTTTTTATTAAGTATTATATATATATATATATATATATATATATTTATTTATTTATTTATCATTCATGCCTTTTTAAGTAATTTAGTATTTAATGGCATTGGGAGCACAAACATACATCTCCAACCCCTATCCTCATTCCATTTATATTTCTTTTTCTCAATTTTTCTTCTATATTTTGCATTATTTTTTGGTCATTTTATCAAATTATTGAAAAACATTATTTTATATGTTAGATAATATAATATAGGTTTAGTCTTTAGATCACTTGTGTATATTGTTTTCATGCATTTCATTTCTTATTTATTTCACTATTTTCTAAAGTTGTTAATTGATATATTATGCAACATGCATAATCGATTACTTGTTGACTTAAATATATCAAGTTTAAAATTTGACGAGGAGATAAAATAGACAAATTTAATTAGTTTTAACTTTCTCATTTAGTTGAGATTTATTGAATTGAGAAAATATAATTATTATTTTGATATGCATTAATATATAAATATTAATAATTGATAATAACCGATAGTTTTCAATTATTATTGTCATTATGATAATCTTAATCATAATAATTATATGTATGATTGTAAAAGATGTTATAATAATTGATTATAATTATACATATAGTTGTAATTATACAATCTTAATATAACAACAACAACAACAATGACAACATTAGGGGTGCTTGTTTATGGGTGAGATGTACATTATATTTGATATTTTAATTTCTTTCACATTATCATTCAATTTAATATAATTAATTAATTATTGAAACCTACCATGATTGATGCTATTTCTATTAACCTTTTTATTTAGTATATTTTTATTTTATTTTATTTTGCAAACAATTTATATGTTATTCAATATTTAATATCATCAAGGGAACACAAATTTCAACAACTTCTCCATACCATGTCCTCAATGAATTTATTTTTCTTTTTCTCCACTTCTATACTATTGTTTAGCATACTTTTGTTATTTTACCCAATTATTATTTTACCCAATTATTGTTTGACAATATGAGTTAGGTTAAGTCGGTTGATCCCTTTTGTTTATTTTACCCAATTTATATGGTTCTTTTCATCCTATGAGTTGTTGGAGCCGGATGGTAATGTATTATTTTAATATCTTACTATGCTTATGAAAGTTCTTTTGTATCTATGGTGATTTATGCATCAAGTATGTTCTCAAGCCATATCCCCACCAAAAAGAATGTAATGTAGGTCATTACCTTGATAGTTCTGAAGAATAATATGCTGATCTCGGTATCATATTTGGTACAAATGTTGGTAGGTAACTATTTATTCTTTTCTGACCTTGGATCTGTAGACTTGCAGATTATATTTTTATATCTAGATCTGCTGCCATGGACTCAGCGAGTTGTGAGTTGAATGGTAATCCTCTCATAGCCCTGATTAAATAAACTATACCTCCGCTATGCTTGATTTACTCTATGGCTATTTAATTTTTTGGATGGTAATTAGATGGTGAGGGTATTTTTATTAATTAATTTCTCATCTATTATTGATAAATTATTTTCTATGATAAATGTCACCGGGCATCCTAACTGTTGGTTTGATATTTTATAGGTAGATATTTGGGTCATCATCGACAAATGATTGTTGTTGTACTTATTTGTTAGCAAAAGGAAAAGCAAAAGTAGTATATTTGTGTTCCTAAACTTATTTGGTCTGTTATAACATGAAATGTCAGGTATTCTGGTTGCTGTGTCTTCTGTTCCAATCAACCTGTGAGACTAAACAGGGAGAATTAATTTTGTTCTTTGGGTAGATTAAAGAGACTAGCAAATAATTTCTGAGTTTTTGTGTTTGGGATGACAGGAGTTCGGTCTATTAACATTCATGTTGCATTAGCCACTTCATTTGCCGATCTAACACACACCAACTATTCTTAACTGTTCATTCTCAAAGTATGGCTAGTCTCTCTCTTCTCGATTCTCAGTCCTACACTAGTTATTGAACTCTGATTTGTTGTATCATATATTTTTATTTTGATTTTGCTTCAGATTTAAAATATTGGACTTCTTGTTGCCCTTTCTTTGAATGTTTTAGGTATTTGATTTTACTATCTTTTGCGCCAAACTCTGACCAAGCGCACTATTGCTAGACATGATTACTGCTGACCACCAAAATTTCATTTGATTCATATTTTGAAATCCTATAATTGCATGTATTGATATCTTGTAGGTTCACAGACATGTTTAGTATATAAATTTGACCTAAATTAATAGTTAAGAATTTTTGCTGGATTTTTAAAAATTACAGCAACTTCAAATGCATGTGGTAATTTATGAAAATATGTTAGGATGTAAATTTTTGGAATCATAAACATTAATTTAAATGTGTCTGTGCAAAGTTCTTTGTACTGATTTTTATTTAATTTTGCATGTAATTCCCTTGTGACTATTTTTTTTAAATATATATCAATCTGCCTATAGTTTTATCTCAATATTTGTCTATCTTCAAGGGTTTTTATGAAGTTTGGCCTATTTGCAAATGTCTTCAAGAGAGATCATCCACTCAAAAAGCTTTTTATAATTACTATTTATCTCAAAGTTTTTTTTTGTTTCTATGTCTTGATGTACATGTGCTTGGTATTGGGGCATATAAGACTTTGGGTTTTTTACTAGAATCTTGATCAAAAAATTGAATAAATTATAGATAATAAAATATGGGATGATTTGTGTAGAAATATGGAATGAGTAGAACTAGTACTTTGCTTTTACTCGATTTTTGATTATTTATTATTTATATTTATTCTCATATTATAACTTGAAATTTATATATATTGTAATATATAATCATTTGCTTTTCCCTAATATTCTAAGCTATTGCTTATGAATTAGGAATTTTTCTTTTGGTCAAACTATTTACCTTTTTGTGTTTGCTTTTCTACAATAATATGTATTAATTTGTTCTTGGTCCTGAAATTATTGTTTCAATTTTATATGTCAATCTGCAAGATATTTTTGACTTAGGCTCTTTGAAGGAACGTTTTTAGGAGAGATTCATCATTATCGGAGTGACAAGCCGCGTGGAAAAGGTTTCTACAGTTATGATCTATCTCATTGTTGGGTCTTGGCACGTACGAGACCTATTGATAGTGTTTTGTTGCTTCTTCATGAGTTATTTCTTAAAATTTAGTTTAGTTTAACTCCCCCCTCTTAAATGCCAAGGGGTGGAATATTTCACTAATCACCTTTATCCTTTACAATAACATCTAATAGGAAATCAAGATAAAAAGAATTCCAACTTCAGACACAAAAGAAAAGTCTTGTTGGTTATCAATAATTCCCCAAGTCTTCATGGTGGGTTAGCCAAGGATTTAAGCATCAGATCTACAAGTGAAGTCTGATCTTTCAAACATTGAAGCAAAAAAGAGGTTTGAATTCCTTGATCTCCTTGAGGCATTTAGCTTGTGGAGTAGTTTTAATATTTGGATTGTGTGAAAGATGGTGAAAAGTAATAGTAAGTTAAATGTCCTGATTAAAGTAGAAATATTTTTGGAGGGAAGCTGGGATAATCATGGTAGGTTGTCCGATGGTGAAATTCCATACTTGTTGTGGGTTTTGCTTTCTCAGCTGTAGTTGCTCGCTTTCTTTTTTTATTTCAGGTTTAAATAAATTTGATAGGGAAATCTCTAATATTCCTCAAATTTGAGAGATGACTGGTGAAGAAGATTTTTCGTGCTCGATATCCTAGGATTGTATTGTAAAGAGGACATCAAAGCATCTGTAAGTACTCTAGCAACAATAAACTACCCAATTGTTTTAATATCATTGTACCTTTATTTTTGTTTGGGGTAATTATTTTTTCATGCAGCACTGGAGGGTTGAAGTCCTAAGTCTAGGAATTTTAGTTATATTTTAGGGCTTATTTTATTGATATGCTTGGACTACCTGCCAAGAATATGAGTTACTATAAAGAAAAATGTGGCTAATTCTCTTAAACTATACTCTCTCATCCTCTTTACATTTAAGTAATTTATGCTTGATTTTAAATTAAATATATACAATTTCTGTAGCGTGAACCGTGTAGTTTGGATACATTGATCTATTTGGCTAGTTACTTAATTGAAGATCATATTTTTATTTTTATTTTATTTCTCGCCAGTGATTGACTGTTTCTCTTCAGCCTTCATCATTGGCTTTGTATAGGATGGAGGCGCCTCTTCTGTATTCATGTCATTAAGTGTTAATATCATTCTCTCTTTATGTATAAATGTATAATTGTCCACCCTGGATTAAAATGCTAGTTTTTTCTTAATTAAAATTCTCTCTATCTGTGGAGGGTACGTGCAGGCAAGGGGTTGGTAGGTAGCCTATGCGGACCTGTTTTAATAATGTTGTTTTGAATAATGCACCAGGGAGTTGAGAGTTTATTTTCTCATGTGGTTAGATTAAAAAAAACATATGAATGGTATTTTTTATATTTATGATAATAATGTTGATAATTTCATGTTGCCCAATATATAAATTTATATTCCCAGATTTGTTTAAGATAATGATTATCACTTCCGGACAAGTATGGAGATTAGTTTTGATTCAATTTATGATTGATTGCTTGCTTTATTTATGATTTATTATTTGGTGTTATTAGATCAGGTAAGTGCTTTTGGGCAAAAATGGAGATTTGCTATGTTGATCATGGTTTTTTCTTTCCTTTTGCTTAGGAATGATTAAGTACTTCATACCGTAGTAATTTACCTCATAAGAATGACAATTTCTATTTATTTTGTTTAGTAATTTTTGAAATATTTTATTTTTTTAGTTTCAAATGTCTTAATATTTATTGGATGACTTTATATGTATGGTTTCTTATATAGATAATGAGATGTTTCATTGCTTTGTACTAAACCACAATATTTTAGACTTCCATAGCACTACTGGATTTGGAGGCATATGCCTCTAATTTTCTAATTCCACTTCATTGCTTTGTCAATATATAAAACCTCAGTATCTTACTTTAAGGTCACCTTTGTTGGGTGAATTTTTATTAGTTTTAGTCCATGATTTCCTTTTTGAATGTGTAGTTGTGATAGAGTAGAAATTTTAGTCCCTGATTTCCTTTTTGAATATGATGTTGCCTTATCTATAATCAGGGGCACACGGCCAAACAAGGCCTAGGACTTAGGTGGGCCTCAATTTTTCAAATGGTATATGTATATATACATAGGATAGAAGATACAAAAAATATTAGACAATGTGCAGGAAGTAGGTAGTTGAGATAGAGCATAAATCATTTTGTGATTGTATAAACAGTATAATTTGTATTATGTGTTAGCTGGAAAAACATTGGATAGGATATGCTAGCAATGATGATGGTCAACTCTACCAAAATGGACATTGTTTTGAGATAAATTTTTTGATATGTATATATCTATGTTTGATTGTGACTTGGTTTCTTTTTTGGAGTTCAATTTTTGCCATAAGAAAAATGTGTATCATGTCTCTATTTGGTTTGAGTAATAATTGTACAGAAATATTAGGATCTGTGATCCCTTATTTTTCTTTTCCTTGTGATCGATACTTAATATATTTTGACTAAATAATTTCAAAGCTTGACTAATGTTTTTTCCCTCATGTTCTTAAATATAATTTTAGAAATATGCCTATATGCCAAGTTTGAAATCATGTGGTGTGGCATTACTACTTCTACTACTGCCACTATCACCACCACTACTACTACCATAAATATAATAAATTATTAGTATGGTTATTTTATTAATAATAGATAATCATAATTTATTTATTTTATAATGATGATAAATGTTAATCTTATGAACTGTTTATTTATTAGTAAAAGTTGCATTGTTTTTACATAAAATTTGCTTATACTGAAATTTCTAACTCCATCTAATGGAGCAGTTTTAAGATGCCGGAGAATTTGATTCCTAAGGAGGCTGCATATCAAATCATGAACTATGTGCTTTTGTTGGATGGAAATCCAAGCTTGAGTCTTGCATCCTTTATCACTACATGGATGGAGCCCAAACGTGACAAGCTTATGGTGGCTGCGATTAACAAGACCTATGTTGATATGGATGATTACCCTATTACCACTGAAGTAGCTAATTAACCTCAACTAATTACAACGGCTACTTCCTGCATAAGATGAACTTCACTACCCCGATGAACTTCAGATGCTATTTAATTTCCTCTTAATGGCTCTCTCAAATTGTATGTATTGACATGCTTTTTGGCTATATATATATATATATATGTATGTATATGTAATCCCCCAAAATTTTAGAAAGCCAATAATTTAATAAATAGTTTCTAATTGAAATAAATTAGCTTTTAAAATTATCTAATTTAATTAATTTATGGATTTTTGAGTATATAAATTTGGATGGGAATATTTAGTAAATTAAAATAGATATTTTGTTATTTTATCATGCTATTTTTATTTAAATAATTTCTCAAACTAATATTTTACTAACCTTATCCTTTTTAAATTAATATATTAGATTATAATGAATTAAATTATTAAATTAAATAATTTATCAAGAATATTACATTTATGATTTTATAAATTAATTTATTTTATTTCTCCTATTTTTCCATTTCCCTTTTTGCCCTTCTTCCCTTTTTCCTCTTTCTTCTTTTCTTTTTTTTCCCTTTTCTTCCCTCCGGCCGCCGGACGCAGGCCAGCCCCCCTGTGCGTTGGGCCTCAGCCCACCTCTCCCTCTCTTCCTCCCTTAGTCCCTCTCTCCTGCGTGCCTGACCCAGCCGGTCCCCCACTTTTCTTCTCCTTCTTTCCCGATCGTTCGACCTATTTTCTTTCCTTTCCCCGACCGGCCGCCCGCAGCCTCTCTTCTTCCTTCTTCTTCTTCCCAGGTGTCGACAGCCGCCCGACTGCCTGCAACTGCCGCCCTGTCCCCTGCCTTTCCCTCTCTCTCTTCTCCCTCTTCTTTTCTTCACCTTTCCCTGCCCATTTTTTTAAAAGCCCTTCTTCCCCGACCCTCTTCCCTCCATTTTCTCCCCTCCATCTTCTCCCCTTCGTTCGTGCGCTGCCGCCCTCCGCCGCTCCGACCGCCGCACCCATCCCCTAAACCGCCTCCTGCACCCTTCTACTACCACCTTGCACCACCCCAATATCCATCCCACAGCCCTCTTCCTCCCTTCTCCTTTTTCTTCCTGTTTTTCACCCTTCTTGATAGCCCACCTGTAACACCGCCATTCTCCACCTTCCGACCACTTGTGCCGCCACCTGAACCACCAAAATAATCCCTGCAACCCTCTCTACCACTCCCAATGCTCCTTTGGCTGAGAACACCACCTTCAAGCCCTCGTTTTTCCCCTTTCTTTTCCTTCCTCGCCAGCCCGCACCTCGACACCCCACTACGACCGCCACCTTCGCAGCCTTGCTGCCGCCGCCTCTGCCACCATTAGCCACCATCAACACGTCCCCGACCACCTCTTACACCCCCTCTCCACCTCTGCATCTTTCCCTTGCCTTGAATCCACCCCCACATGCCTTTTTTCCTAGCCTAAAAATCCTAACCCGAAATTGTCTTTATTTCCTTCTATTACCCTCCTTTGAGCCCTCCTCCCCATAAATTTTCATGCAGCTCATGCTGCATTAGCAGCATGAGTTTCTGGACTTCTTAATCTATTTTTTTTTATTAATTTTAAGGTATAATTATATTTTTTAGTTAATTATTCTATTAATTGTTAAAAAGCCTTATGTCTTATTTTTTTTTTATGATTTCTAACATAATAAACCTTGATATTATTTTTATGTGTTGGTTTGGATAATTGAATCTTAAACCTTAAACCGGAATACCGGTGAGGTCTGTTTTTGGTGGAAATCGAGGTAATCGTTAAACCTCCCTTAAATGCATGGAAACGTATGCTAGCACATTAGGAATTTTATTATGATTTTATGTATGTTTTGTGAGCCAAGCATGATATATAAATGGTTGTTTACATTTATTGAAAGAAAAAGGGAAATGCATGATAGCTTTGTTCCATGTGTAGGTATGATAATTAAGTAAAAGGTTGATTATTGATGGAAATGTTAAATGCTTGTTTATGATTTATTATGTTGCTAAGGCATGAATGATATTATTGTCCAAGGGTATTCTAGTAATTATGGTTATGAAGTATGTGATCTAATGTATGTAGTTGCTAATGAGTATTATGTTGATTAATGACAAGTTGGTGGACTTAGATGATAAGAATAATATCATTATTTTATGTAGTGTTGGTAAATTCATAAAAATGGTGAATAAAGGGGTTGAGTGGAAATTTTATAAGTGAAAAGGGTATTTCGGTAATTTTATAAGTAAAAGGGTAATTTGGTAATTTAAAAAGAAAGGGGTTAAATGATAATTCATAAGTAAAAGGATAAAATTGTAAGTTGTGAGAAAGAAGGGTATTATGGTAATTTTTTGAGAAAAGGGGTAAAGCGGTAATTTTGGAGGTAGAGGGGCAAAATCGTCATTTCATAAGTAAGTGGTAATATGGTAAATTTTATAAGTGAATGGCGACACGGTAATTTTGTAAGTGAGGGGTATTATGGTAATTTTATGAGTAAAAGGTTAATATGGTAATTTTGGAAAAGAAGGGCAAAATGGTAATTTGGTTAGGAAAGATAAAAATGATAATTTTGGATATAAAAGGGTAAGATATTAATTTGAAAAGAAAAAGGGGTGTTATGGTAATTTTACAAGTAAAAGGGGTATGGTGGTAATTTTCATAAATAAAAGGATATTATGGTAATTTGAAAGTAAGGGGTAGAAGGGTAATTTTGTAAATAAAAGGATATTATGGTAAACTTGGGAGTAAGGGGGTAACTTGGTAATTATGATAACGAAAAAAGATAATTTAGTAATTAAATTATGATTGTAGAAGGGCAATTGGATAAGTATGATACTAGAGAAGGGTAAATTTGGTAAATTAACCAATTAAAGGGCATTATGGTAATTTTAGTAAAAGAGAAGGGTAATATAGTAATTATAAATATGGAGAAGGCTAAATTAATAATTATGATTATGAAGAAGGGTAAATTAATATTGGTAATTATGAAGAAGGGTGATTTGGGATTCATGATAGTTAAAAAAGGTAAAATGGCAATTAAAATAATTGAGAGGGGTAAAATGGTAATTATGATAAAGGAGAAGGGCAATTTAGTAATTTTCCCACTAAAGGGGCAATTTGATGACTTAGCCAATTAAATGATAAAGTGATAATTATTTAACCAACTAAAAGGGCAAAATAGTAATCATGATAAGGAAGGAGGGTAATTTAGTAATTTATCCAACTCAAGGGCAATTTAGTAATTATAACAAAGGAGAAGGGCGATTTGGTAATATAACCAACCAAATGGGAAATATGATAAGTGTAGAAATTATGAGGGGTGAATGGTGATCTAAAAAGGGTATGAGATAATTTGGTAATCTAAATTGGACAAAGAGTAATTTGGTAATTATGTAACCTAAAGGGTAATATGGTAATTTGGCAAGTAAGGAATGGATACTTAACAATTATATAAGTAAAGGGAAAATGAGTAATTTGCACCTAACATGTCCTTGAGATTGTGGAACATTATAATATGATTCAAGTAATGTTGATTAGCCAAGTAGGAGTATTAGTATGGCCTTAATGGTTTCTCTGTGATATCCTGGGTAATCTTCTGAATAAGAAGCTATTAATGATATCAGAACAATTGAAAGTGAATAAGTATTGGGTTATTGTGCTTTTCGTGATCACTTTAATTAAGACTCTATTACTTAAAGTGAAAGACCTCGAGATCGGGAATGGTGACTCCTTAGGGGTCGCTACCCTAAGGACGTGGTTTAGTCCACGATTATTCTAATATTTGCTGGTGTGCCTTTGTGCCCCAGCCAGGCCCCACATCTTACTCTTTCTAGCTCTACGGACCTAGTTAGGGGGTATGCATACTTATGGATTAGGTGTCCTTGTTGGTAGGGTATTGAATTAGCTTTATGCACCAGTACGACCAGGGTACCTTTGCGTCCTTGGGTTTGTGGTTGAAGGGTACTGAGTAGCGGATATGCATCGGTACGACCTGTGTACCTTTGTGTCCCGGGTTATCGATCTCCCGTTCGAGGCAAATAAATATGATTGATGTGCTGATTAAAGAAAGGAAAGATACTATTATTGAAAATGGAATATTAATGAGCCAGGCCTAGATGATTATGATATTGAGTACCGGTCCACCGGTTATAATAGTGGCCAGGAGTGTTGTGCCCTGGATGATGATTCTTTATATATCCCGGTCCACCGGTTATAATAGTGGCCAAGAGCGTTGTGCCCTGGATGATGATTCTTTATATATCCCGGTCCACCAGTTATAATAGTAGCTAGGAGCGTTGTGCCTTGGATGATGATTTTATATATATATTCCGGTCCACCGGCAATAATAGTGGGGGTCCCAAGCTCAATAAAACCAGTTATGTATGTGAATAAAATTATGGGCAAGTACTAATTACTTATAGTGGAACAATGGCTTAAGGCCTGATTGTTTTGAGTTTGCATTATGACATGGCTTAAGACCGTAAGTACCGATTGTTCGTAACGATATATTGATATGTTATGTGAATGTTAATGGTGTGAATTTTATATATATGTATGTAGCTTGTTTCATGTGTTGCATTGCGGGCCTACTTTTAAGTGGGACTTTAAAGGGTTACTCAGTACCGTCGTACTGAATGGTTCCATTTGTGGGGCCCCTGCCTATTCAATGGGCAGTGTCCCTTGCAGGTCTTTTCAGGTACTACTCGAGTGGGCAACAGGAAAGAGAGTAAGGTCTCATCCGGAACTACTAGGGTTTTTCTCTCTCTCTTGAAAGTTCTGGTTTTAAATGTATATGTTGATACTGTAACCACCATTGGTGGATTTCATCCTTGTAAACGTTTGATACGCTACTCTGATTTAAGTAGGTTGAAATTCTTGCAAATTGTATTTCTTTTTCCTTTAGCCTTAGCACTTAGTACTAGAACGGTATGAGTGAACCGGTTTGGTACTAAGTGTGGCGGTAGTACTCCCAAAATTCACGGTTCATTAATTTGCTTTAGCTAGTTTTCGTTTAATTAACGAAATTTTTCAGTAGTGATATTTGGGGGTGTTACAATATATATTTGCTTCCATCCATGTATAGGTTGGTAGGGAGAAATTTGCAAGGTACTATGAGGTGGAGCTGAAGGAAGTGAAATTGCTTGATGGATCTAGACAAAGTTGTGGAACTTGTAGATGAGAATACTATGTGTGTTGCAGCAATGCTAGGTTCAACCTGAACAAGTGAGATTGAAGATGTCAAACATCTTAACGACCTACTCACGAAGGAGGAAATTGGATATGACACACCAATTCATGTTGATGATGTTAGTGGTAGATTCATTGCTCAATTCCTGTAGCCCCCGAGCTTGAATGTGATTTTTGCTTGTCGTTAAGAGTGGTAATGTTGTCATCTTTTATATGCTGGTGTTGGTTGGCTTTTGTGGAGGAACAAAGATGATCTGCCTAATGAACTTGTCCTTCACATAAGTTATTTGGGATCTGATCAACCCACCTTCATGCTCAACTTCTCTAAAGGTATATGATTATCTTTACAATATTATATGCTTTTAGTTGCACATAAACAAAAGAAATGATAATAGAATGTTTTTTTTCCGATGAGTTGAGTGGAAATCTTAGCTTTGATATTTTTATCCTCCGTTTTCTTATTTATCCTATTTTCGTATGTCTGTTTACTGTGTCGGTGCAAATTTGATAATTGTGAAATAATATCATTTCATACGGCTTGGCTTTAAGGTATGTCTTGTTGCTAGCTTGTTTTTTGGCTATTTGTGACCGGTGTTGCACGGATATCCTTCATCATCCAGACACCGAAGAAACTATGTAATATTATTAATATACTATTTATTTTTTAATAGAAATTATTAATTAGTAAATTTAATATGACTAAATTTTTCATCTCTTTTTTTCTGTCTATATTAAGACAAGCATTTTTTCTATTTTAGTCAAAATCTTAATGTGTGCTTGAGAGAGCTCTAAGCTGCGGGATGTTTTGTAGTGAGTTGCTTTATTAATGGATTGATGTCGTATGGAGTTATGTGGTCACTCCAGTTTTTCTATTTGGTTTTGTTGGAGTGCTTGGAATTAGGTGAGATATATTACTTTAATAAACATGTCATTTTTTATAAATAAAAAAAATTCAACCACTTATCCGAATTTAATCTTATTACACAAATCTACATTTTTTTAATGTTCCGTCTCTAAATATATTGGCATTCTGATTCCCAATCCTCACCCATTTCATTTGTCATTTGTTATTCGTCTTGATTTTTCTATTAATTTCATATAACCGTTTGTTGTTTTTATAGAACTTAGTGTATATAATATAGCTTAGCTTTTATATTATTGATCACTTTTGTTTATTATTTTGTGTGTTTGGTTTGTTAATTTTTCCATTATTAAAGAAATTTTTTGTCATTACTAAACAAAATAAGTTGGCTTTTAGCCTATTTGACCACTTAAAATAAATTTATATTGTATGTTACTTTATGGGCGGCTTCTAAATTATGGGTTATGTCCTTTTTTTATTGTCTTACAATATCTAAATAAAATTTGATAAATTTATGTCTTATTTTTTGATCAAAGATATTTATAATGTAATATAATATCTAACAAATATAATTACATTAGGTTATTTACAAAACCATGAGCTTAGAGTTCCTATATATGAGGGTATTATTCTAGCTGTATACTCGGCTATCAAAAAAGGAAACCAAAGAAAAAATAAGAAGAAATCAGTTGACCCTGATATCCAACCGTCCAACAAACATAGAAGGTAATGGGGCCTTGATTTTTTTTTTGTTTTATAATTTCAACCATTGCATCAAATATCATTAGCCACTCCATTTTAAAAATTGCAAAATTCCTAACTTGCCGAACATGATACACCGTTGATTTTTGTGCTAATATTCTGGCCTTTTTGTGTTATGAAACTCTCAGATGTTCCTCAAGGTGAAATCTAGAATTGTGCATCATCTTTCAATGCCCAACTAGTTCGCCCAACGAGTTCTTCCCCTTGTTTGAAATAAGCGGTATAATCATACACTATAAAAATAGGTGTGAATGAGTTTTATTTTTGCCTAATAATATCACTTTTTATTTATTTTTCACATTATTAGAAATAATATATATATATATATATATATATATATTATTTTATTTATAATTATTGTTTTTCTTATTAACATTATTTTATCTTGATAAAATTAATAATTAAGCACTTGTAATAATTATTTAATATTCTAATTATTATTAGTATATTATATTTATAATAATATATTATCTTATCAACTTGGTGTACTCCTCTTTGCTAGCTATAAGAGATGCATATTCCTCCCTTGCCCCAAAGGGTGCTTGATCAACTTGTTTGAGCTGAAGTGTTATAGCTACAAGTGGAGTGGAAGGATTTTTACTAGACTTCATTGTGTGGGAAGGCAACAACATCCACCTTTAAGCTTGAGGTTAAGCTCAATCGTCAAGATGAGTCTAATGTTAGTATGTTACAAGATTAAATCTTCAAAGACCTTAGGAAGCCCACTTGAGCTCTTTTTATTATATTTAATTAACTATTAGTCGGAATTTACTTTTTGTTATTTAGTTAGTTACTTACTTTTAGGATCTATCTAGATCAACAAAATTTAATAATAAAAAATATAAAAATAATGATAATAAGTATGATATTTTTATTAATGATAACAATAATAGTGATGATAATAAGAAACATATAATTTATGACAATAATAATAGTAAAATAATAATAAATCATTGAAAATTTTAATTCGGAGAAGTTCAGATTAAAAAAAAAATTTAGATGAGGACATATCCTTTTTAGTTGGAGATTTAGGTCTTTTTAGGACTAGGGATATCTCATAATTTGAAAACTATAATATTATATTATGTAACTAGGATATCTTATAATTCTTATTATTTCCTTAAGAGTTAGGGATATCTTATAAAGTAAATATTTCATTAGTGATGTACAACAGTTACCCTATATTTTGTGTGTGGTAATTGATGTGGTTTTTATCAAAGTAACGGAAGGTTGGATCAAAATTTGTATTAGAAGCTGTCACCCACGATCTAATGCAAAAAGAATGAAGTGAATTGGTGGATTATGGACGAAGAAATTGAAGATACAAGTGAAGGTACTCGACAGATTTGTATAACCTTCAAATATGTCGAGATTTAAGATAGTTTTGAGGAAGGATTATCCCGGATCTTCCTTGCTCAATGTAGACCCAAAAGGGAGTATTATACTTTAGCTCTCTTGCTCAAAGTTTTATCAAAATTCTTATTATTCATTCTATTCAATTCTCTCCATACAAATGTTGTGCACAAAAGGTATATATAGGAGAAGGGAGACTCGGTGGTGAGCTAGCTTAAACCAGCCGAGTTTTCCTTCTTAATTCAGCCCATTAATCATGGTTGAATTAAGCCCATATTAACCTTAATCCAAAGCATAATATCATTGGTTAAATGATACAAAGGATTAATATTACAAAGCTATACAATAGACTAATATACATACATGAAATTATAGCCATACCCTAACTTACATAAAATATACTTAGGGTTAGGGTTTACAACAAGTTTATAAAAATAATGAATATCATCACTCTATCTCTTATTGTAATGTATCATCCCATGTATGTCATAGTCTTACATGCCTTGGAATACTTGTACACATCAATGTGTATGAACATCATCTTCTTGCAAATATGTAACATACCTACAAGAATAACTTGAATGGTTTTTAATGTCAAGCATATTAGAATTATCAAGAATATTTAACATGATAGGCTCCAATATTATGAAAGCTAAATCATCTTCCTTACCTTGAGGATTAGAATGAATATGACAATCATTATGTTCAATGGATGCTCCTGCATCATACTCCCCAAGTTGAGAAGAATTTGCCCTCAAATTTTCATCAGAATAATAAGGAGACAAATCACCAACATTAAAATTTCTTGAAATTCCACCATAAGAATCTGGAAGTTCAAGTTCATAAGCATTATCTCCAAACTTCCTAAGTATTTTAAATGGACCATCATGAGTTGATTTTCTATCAAATTGCCATGGTCTACCCAAAAGTAATCCACAAGCATCCATAGGTAAAACACCACATAGAACTTCATCATGATAGTCTCTAATAGAAAATGTGATTAAAGCTCTTTTTTTTACTTTAGCTCCTTTATCCTTATTTTAAATGGACCATCGGCTCTTGGCATTAGCTTGTTTTTAAGTAAATTAGGAAATATCTCTTTACGTAAATGTAACCAAACTAGTCACCAGGAGAAAACACATAAGAATTTCTATGCTTATTCGCTTGAGCTTTATACTTGGCATTGGATTTTTCAATATGATTTTTGATTTTCTCATGAAGTTGTTGAAAAAATTTTATTCTCTCTTTAGGCTCATAGTTTTGCAATTCACCTTTTTTCAATGGAATAATGTTAATAGGCATGTTAGGATTCACACCATACACACTAAGCATATTCCATAAAGTTTTCCAAAAGTAAGTCATAAACTTGACATGAGAAGTATTTGAAAAGATTATATAAAAACTCATATTTTCTTTCACAAATCCTTCATCCATAAGTTCTTGTATTTGTTTTTGTAATTCCTTAACTTCTTCTGGTTTACATCTATAAGCTGGTTTATTAGGGATAGGTACACTAGGAACGAGATCAATAGCATGTTCTACACCTCTTTTAGGTGGTAATCCAGGAGGTAAATCATCAGGAAATACATCATTATACTCATCAAGCAACTTAATCAAATTAGGATCTTTAAGTTGTTGTTTTTCAGGTTTAGAATCTTTAGAAACTAGAGCATAACAAATTCCTTCTTCTTTTATACATTTGTACATAGCCTTTTCATGTAAAATGATGTAATTCTCAAAACACCCTCTTAGATCACAACTTTAATTTTATTCTCAAGAAGGAATACTCAAATTTGGACAGAAAGTAATTAGCAATAAAATAACGAAAATGAACCAAAACTCAAGAACACACTCAAAGTTCTGGGATCTTAGGCAAGAACTCAAGACAAACTCAAAGCTCACCCTAATCTTATAACTTAAGATAAACTCAAAGCTATAAGGAAATAATCTTTAACTTGAGACAAACTCAAAGCAAAGAGAAAACCATAAGGTATATTGTGAATAATCAGGAATTATTATTCCTCTCTTCAAACTTGTATTTATAGGAAATATCATACAGCAAAAGAAAGCCAACGGTTTGGCTGAATAATAACCCTAAAACCGTTTAGCTATAACATCTAAGAATTAAAGATATGCCCCCCTTTTAACTCCCCTCATTAAGGCATCAAATGCTTCTTAATGAATAGAAATGAAACAACAGCAATTCCTTAATCTAGCGTACATTTTGCCTCCCTTCTTAATGGGATTAAATACCCATTTGAAAGAGCTACATTATTTATTATAATAATAAAAACATGAAAATAAAAATAAATAAGACTAAAATAACCACGGATCTCCTTGGGCTTCTACGTGCTTGATCTTTTACTGAATAAGGTTTTAATCACACGCCCTAGTAAGGCATGTAACAGATTCTGACTTGTGAGCAAATGGAGAAAACCCAAGGGCTTCCAAAACAAGTGCCACAGGTTCATGGGCCAAGTTTGACTTTGGATCATAAAAATAATCTTTTTATCATCACTCAAGGGCATATGATCATATAAAGAAGGTTTGAGCCTATACAATTGTTTTTCCTTTTTCACCACATATTCATTAGTTACCCCATCATGATTTGCTTTTCTATCAAATTTCCATGGTCTACCCAAAAGTAATCCACAAGCATCCATAGGTAAAACATCACATAGAACTTCATCATGATAGTCTCTAATAGAAAATGTGATTAAAGCTCTTTTGTTTACTTTAGCTCCTTTATCCTTGTTTAACCATTGTAACGAATAGGGTTTAGGATGATTAGTAGTTTCCAAACCAAGTTTCTTAACCATTTCCTCACTAGCAACATTAGTACATGAACCACTATCAATTATAAGTCTACAAACTGTATCACCTATTTTACACTTAGTTTTAAAAATCTTTTCTCTTTGAGTAGATGTAATATTAGGTTATATTTCCAAGACTCTTTGAATTACAAATTAGGGGTCTCCTTATTCTTCTTCCATAGTTAATATTTCATTAGGAGATTCAACTTCTAATTCATCATCATCACTACATGGTTCCATGTTTTCTATTTCATGTAAGGTTAAGGCTATTTGGTTAGGACAATCTCTAGCAAAATGTCCATATCCTTTACATTATAAACATTGTTTATTAACCATTTCAACCACCTTATTTTCACCTTTATCATCTTTGTTATTCTTTTTATCATATGAAAATGTTGATTTAGGTGTAAAGGTGTTAGAATAGGGTGTAGTCGAAGTAGAAGCATTAGACTTAACATAGGCTTTTGTTGTCTTGGTTTGTCTTTCAATTTTCATAGCCAATTTTATCAAGTCATCAAGAGAGTCATAAGAGTACATATCAACCTTGTCTCATATTAAGTTATTCAAGCCACCTAAGTATCTAGCACATCTTTGTTCCTTTCTTTCATGAACATCACAAATAAGGGCTAGTCTTTCAAACTCTCTAGTGTATTCTTCTACACTAAATAAGCCTTGCCTTAGAGTAGTCATCTTAACATACATATCTTGTTCATAGTCTCTAGGCACAAATTTCTTTCTTAAGTGCTTTTTAAAGTTTTTCCCAAGATTTGATTTTAGAGTAGCTAATTTGAACTTTCTATCATCATCATATTCTATAAGCCCATATTAACCTTAATCCAAAGCATAATATCATTGGTTAAATGATACAAAGGATTAATATTACAAAGTTATACAATAGACTAAGATATATACATGAAATTATAGCCATACCCTAACTTACATAAAATATACTTAGGGTTAGGGTTTACAACAAGTTTATAAAAATAATGAATATCATCACTCTATCTCTTTTTGTAATGTATCATCCCATGTATGTCATAGTCTTACATGCCTTGGAATACTTGTACACATCAATGTGTATGAACATCATCTTCTTGCAACTATGTAACATACCTACAAGAATAACTTGAATGGTTTTTAATGTCAAGCATATTAGAATTATCAAGAATATTTAACATGATAGGCTCCAATATTATGAAAGCTAAATCATCTTCCTTACCTTGAGGATTAGAATGAATATGACAATAATTATGTTCAATGGATGCTCCTGCATCAGTAATTATCTTAAATGGTAGTTGTGCAAGTAACTTGCAGTCACGATTGTAGTTGTGATGTTGCAATATCGAAACATTACGAATTATAAATTATGTCTCGTAGTTGTCACAACTTGATTATTTATTTTTATTTTTAAAAAATTACTCTAATTCTTATTTGTTCATCAATTAAATATTATTATTTAATAAATTAGTGTTCTATATTATATTTGAAGAAATTAAATAATTCATATGTTAAATTGTCCTAATAACAAGTGTTCCTATAATAGACTAGGTAATAGATAATAATAGTCTTATCAATAATAGTGTAATACTACTATAATAGTATTAACATGTGACACTGATGCCTAAATGTCTTACTTCTACATAAGAATTTAATTATAATAAATGAAATTTCACTTATAAATAATAACACATTACCAAATGTAATTATTAATAGACTAGATAATAAATAATAGCCTTGGTAATACTAATACATCACGAGGAGTTATTAACTTTTACTTAAAAAATAATAAATAAAACATAAGAACTTAGCTTACTAATGACAATAAATAGTAAATAGAGTTCATTCTTTGTACCAAGTCAAACGATGCTCCTCCTATCCTTTTTAAACATTAGTTGTTCGTTTTTTAGGCTTCTGGATTTCGACTCCCCACCCAGATTCAAGCGATGAGAGATGTCAATAGGTCTTTAGCGACAAGCAATGATGGTTGAAGGTGACGACGATGACGTTAGCTTTGAGATGCATTGCTGCTAGACTACCAAATCATTCTTCTGACAATTCAGGATCTTTCATTCACTTGCTTGGAATCGTGGATGATATGCACAATTCAAACAATGTAAATAATCTTGGAAAAATCTCACATAGATAATGATTCCAAAGGATCTTAGTTAGGTAACACACAAATTAATACCCTCTCATGAGTTCATATTTTGACACATTTTATACCCTTATAATCTTAGTTTTTGGTAGTTTATTTAGCTAATATAGAGGAATAATTATTGTTTTATGCTTAAGTGGTAAAAATTGCATAAAAATTATTATTTGAGCTAAAATGATATAATTTAAGTAAATTTAGAGTAAAATATTATTTATTAATATTTATTGAATTTTATTTTGCAGGTATTGTTTTTCAATAAAAGAAAATAAAAAAAAGGGAATTGGACCTTTGGACCAACGGCCGAAGGCCGAAGGCCCAAAGGCCTGGAACAAACCAAACGAGAGCACAAATGCTCAGCCGATGAAAATTCAAAGAAGAAAAAGAAAAGAGGTTGGGCGAGGGCTGACGTGGCGCAACAAACTTAAATTATAAAAAGAGAGACGTGACGTCAAAAGGGGGGAACGCGGTCGAGGAGGACGGTAGAAGTCAGAGCCTTCTGAGGCTCTGTGGAACGACAGCAGAGGGAGGCGGCAGAGCCGTAGGCCAAAAAGAAAAGAGCCTTTATAGGCTCGGGAGAAAGGAGAAGCGCGGAGAGGAGGATCGACCGAACAAGCAGGCTTGACGCAGTAGCACGGACTTTGAGGCGCACAGGTCTAAGGGCCAGATCACGCGAACGTCCACCCACATTAGCCTTCGTCAGCGTCGAATAAAGAAGAAATAGAAAAAGAATTTAGCACGGAAATTCAAGGCAAAGAAGGAAGAAAATTTAGAGGAAGAGTTAATGCCGGTAGAATTTATTTCAGATAAAATTAATTTTTATCTGAATAAATTCTTGATCTTTTATCCAAAAATTAATTCCGAATATTTCTTTCTCTTATTTTTAATTTATATTTTAGATATATATTTCTATGTAATAAATTCTTTAATTATGGCTGGCTGATTATTTATTGTTTGGGAATGAATTGAAACCCTAGACTATGGTTTAAATTATAATTTTATTTTCTTTGTTTCGTGAGATTGTTTCTTGACTATATATTAATTGCTATCGTTTATATATATAATTCTGTCAAGTATAGTTTATTTGGTGCATGCCTTGTTCTGGTTCCTCATAAGTGACAATATGTAGGATTATTTGCCTACGAGGTGGCCATCTAAATATACTAGAATTTATGTGTATAAATTGCAGCTAGGTTAGATAACAATTCACCTAATCGTTTTGTGATTCTAACCGAAGTGGTAAAACATTTCGATACGTGTGGGTCAAGGATAGGAAACACAGCTAGACATGCGTTTTGTACTAGTCTGGGTACTTAGATTGACAACCTTGCACTTACACTTAATGCATTAAATCTAGTTAAATATAGGAGCCGCATGTTGCTGCTATACTGCTAGTATTTAATAGGGTTAATATAGGCATGTGGTCGTATTAATTAATTAAGGGAAGTAATATAAGGTGTATGGACCTGCGTTTGGTGTGCAACTTGGTCGATCTCTTTCTCATGATTAAAAGATGACTTAGAAATAAATATTATATTTTCGACCTAATCTAGTGGTAGATTTTTATTTCCCTAACATATTCCTCATATCTGCGGTTTCCCATTATTTCCATTATTTTCATTATTTCTATTAGTTTATTTTATTTTTTTTATTTATTCCTTTTATTATTTTATTATTTTGATAAACCCCCATTATTTTATTTTCTTATTTATTTATTTTAGGTTATTTAGTATTTTTAGTTCTAGTTTTATTTTTAAGCTAGGTAGAAAGAGGTGAGCCCTTTCAATCCCCGACTAGAACGATACCCTTATTTACCAGTGCTACAATTGACAACAAGAGGGTTTAAATTGCGTGTCGGCTACGGCCACACCAATTTTTGGCGTCGTTGCCGGGGATTGGTAACTTCACCTTTATTTTGCTAGTATTTTTAGTGTGTTTTTATTTTTAGTGTTTTTATAATTTTTCTTTTATTTTTGTTTTAGATTTTCTTAGGATTTTTGGTGTGTTTTATTTTGATATTAACCTTTTCCTTTGAAGTGTTAGTGTTTTCAGGTGAGTATGAGAGGATCCTTTGGTTATGGACAACTTTGCTCGAATCTTAACGCAAGAGTAAATGAGGTAAGTATGAGTAGTCTTGAAGATAAACTTAACAAACTTACTACTCTTGTTTTGCAGGTTGCTAAAGCTACTGTAGTTGTTAATACAAGTTAAGTGTGTCACACGCAAGGAAATCCATATGCTTACCATGAACAAGCTATGAGAGGAGGAGGATGGACACAATCCGGTGCTCAATCCTTCAATGGTTTTCAAGGACATGATCCCTATACAAGCACATACTATTCGGGAATGAGGCATCAACCCAAATTTGGATGGGAGATGAATGATCAGTATCAAGTGCCATATCAAGACCCTTACACGCATGAATATGAAGCTTCAAAATATTATCAATATCCTCGACAAGAATTTTCTCCAGTTTCGGAAACCTCAAGTTCAGAAAAAATAGATAATCTTCTTGAAGCATTGACAAATGATCAAAAATAGTTGACAAACAGCCTAAATCAATTGATGCAAAGTCAAATTAGACAAAATGAAAGGGTGTCAGTGCTAGAGGAGAAAATGGGTTATATGGTCAACCTAATGAATCAATCACAAGCACAAAAAGAGCTCTCTAGTACTTCAATTCCAAATTCAAGTGAGAGTTATGAGGGTGATGATGCCATATCTGAATGTAAGGATGAGCTAGTTGAGGAGATTCCCATGGAGAACATTGAAAAGCAAGATCAAGTGGAAGAAGAGCTTATAAAAGTAGAAGAATAATCTCATCAAAATGAGGATCAAGTGAACAAAGAGAAGTATATGGATGACAAGACTATCACTTTCACCTACCATATACCATCTTTGAACATTTATTCCCCACTTTTGCTTGGAGATGACCATGAGACACAAGGTAAGCCTTTGAACCACTTTGATTTTATACTCCTTTTTTTCCCTCTTTTAGTAGGTTATATGGATCCAAGAGTGAAGAGAGTAATCAAATCACCTTGGATACATTTAATAAAAAGCGTGATGCTCCAAAGGAGAGGTTATGTTGGAAGGATGTGTTTAAAGATTTTGAGATGGGAAAATATGTTACTTCGATAGAGAGATCACGATACATGGACATTGGACAAAACATTCTCTCTTTACACACGATCTTAAACTCCATGCTAGGTAAGTTATGTTCTTGCTGGATCAAATCTTTCGTTAAATCTAACATCTTGTCTCTTTCTTCCTTGCAGGATAAAGATGATCATCACGAGGAAGGATTTGGTGAAGCAGCTCTCAAGTGGGCGTATCCACCTTGAACGAGAAAAACCGAGATCATGTCAGGCTGAAGACATAAAAACAAGTGCTACTTGGGAGGCAACCCAATGTAATAAGGGAGTTTTCTATCCTTTAGCTATTTATTTATTTATTTTGTTTTCTCCATACATTAAATTTCATGTTTCCTTAGTTGTTTACACATTGAGGATAATGTGTGATTTAAGTGTGGGGGTGCGTGTGTTTTATGTATGTGAAAAAAATTTTGAATTTTTTTTTTTAGATTTTGATTAGAGTGTTTAGTGTTTTTAGAGTCGTAGGAACCCTTAATTAGTCAATGAGGAATATATCTTTGAAATCTAAAGAAAAGATGATCATGAAATTGAGATAAAGTAAGTGGATATTTTTTGTGTTAATTTTGATATAGGGAACACATATCTACGTGCCTAAATTTTAATGGAGAAAGAATATGTATGATTTTCTAATCACTGACATGGCATGTTGAGATTCATCACATTCCTTAGTGAGCTTTTGAACCATATGTACCTTCTTTTTCTGAGCGAATTTACACAAAATCATCTACTTTTTCTTGGCTTCAAAATTTTTTTTAAACCTCATATACGTTAAATTGGTTTGATCAAATTATTTGCCATAGATCTTGTAATGGACTATAGAGACTACTAGAGGTTACTCTTGTGCTAGTCGAAGCTTATAGTCAAAACATGCTCTGATTGAGAAAATGATAAAGGCGGCTTAGGAATTTTCCATCACATGACCAAATAGCTTAACCTGATTTGTGTATACATGATACACATCCTATAGAAACCCTTTGAGCCATACATGGAACATATACTTTTCTTCATTACCTACATTGAATAACCATTGGGCCTTAATGTCCTTACCTTTGCTTAAAGCTAGTGGAAGGAAATCATATCGTTATGGATATAAAGAGTGGTTGTGTATGTGTGTATGTGAAAGAAATATATGTATTTATGCTAAGAAAGGGGATTGGTTATGTTTGGTGGAGATAAAAAAATGAAGATTAAAAAAATGAAAAAAAAGAAAAAAAAAGAAAAAAAATGTTAGGATATAAGGAAGAGAGGGAGTTATGGAGACGATGTTGATGAAATTGTATTCATGATACATTTTATTGTAAAGGTGGAGAGGTGTATCATTAATCATTTATGTGGAGTTATGCTTATATTTCATCTAATTATTAGATTCCACTAGCTCTTGATCTTTTTAGCACCATACACCTAAAATACTCCATACCCTTCTTTACCTTAAACCCCGCTACAACCAATAAGTAAGTCCTATTTGATTCTTAAGATGAGCAGCCTTTGATATGTTGGAGATTAGTCACAAGAGTTAAGCATATGGTTCGGTCCATTTAGCAAGTATTTGATATCTTTCATGAGGTTTTATCTACAAGAATATGAGCCTTCTTTGTTTATATATGTGAGTGTTTGTTATCTTCATCATCTTATCTCACATACATAAGTGTTTCTATACATTTGTAGCCATGAATCTAAGAGAAAAAAAAAATCGAGGGTATCCATAGTGAGGATGAATCTTGATGTGACTAAGGCGTGGTAGATTTTCATCCATAATATTGATCTGTTCATACCTGTCATGTTTATGTGTGAACCATATGTTGAAATTGATTCTTTAAATCTCCCAATGCTGAATCTTGGTCGATTGCTAATCTTGATGTATTAAAGTAAAAGATTCTGAGACAAATATGGTTAAGGGTATTAGGTGTGATTTTTATTTTATTTTAGTTGTGTGATTTTGTGGGTACATCATCTGCGAAACCCTCACGAGACCTTACTCGTCCTCAATGGGTGACCTAGGGGTTTAAAGGGCTTGTTACACATGCTAAGTGTAATCGTGAGACCTAAGAAAGTGGCTAGTTAATTTAATTTTATTTAGTTAGAGTAATAACTTGCTTGAGGACAAGAAAGAAGCTAAGTGTGGAGGTGTGATGAGTTCATATTTTGACATATTTTATAGCCTTATAATCTTAATTTTTGGTAGTTTATTTAGCTAATATAGGGGAATAATTATTGTTTTATGCTTAAGTGGTAAAAATTGCATAAAAATTATTATTTGAGCTAAAATGATATAATTTAAGTAAATTTAGAGTAAAATATTATTTACTAATATTTATTGAATTTTATTTTGCAGGTATTGTTTTTAAATAAAAGAAAATTAAAAAAAAGGGAATTGGACCTTTGGACCAACGGCCGAAGGCCGAAGGCCCAAAGGTCTGGAAGAAACCAAACGAGAGCACAAATGGTCAGCCGAAGAAAAGTCAAAGAAGAAAAAGAAAAGAGGCCGGGCGAGGGCTGACGTGAAATGCCCCAAAAATTTCTAATTCTAAATATTATATTTAAATGAGGTTTTATCATAAAGATTAATTAAAGAAATTATTTTAATTAAAATAAAAGAAAATTAATTAAGGCAAATCAAGAATATATTTATAAGTATTTTAATTAGGAGGAATTTGGGTATTTTAGCTAATTAAAGATTTTAATTTGAGAATTAATTAATAAATTATTTTATTTAAAATAAGAATGAGAAAATAGTTTTAATTTAATAATAATTTTATAAATAATTTAATTAGAGGAATTTAGGGTGTTTTGATAATTAAAATGGAATTTATGGAAAATATTTTAAATATCCTAATTTAGCCTAAAAAGGGATTTAAATATTATTTTATTTAAATATTATTATTTTTAAATATCCTAAATTTTCAGATTAATTTAATTGGCTCTAATCTAATTATTTTTCTCCTTTCCTTTTTCCCTTTTTCTTTTTCTTTCTTCCTTTTCCTTTCCTTTTTTTCCTTCTTTTTCTTTCTTCTTCCTTTTCTTTTTCTTTTTCTCTTCTCTCCGGACTAGGCCTGTTTCGGCGGCCTAGTTTCCTTCTCCTTTTCCTTTCCTCCGCGGCCCAGCGTCGCTGGTGCCTCCTACTTTCTTCCAGACGCGGCGTTTTGGAGCGTTTTATGTTGAGACGCCGCGTCTCGTTTAATGAAGGTATAACCTGCGCCGACCGGCCCGGTTCTCCCTTTTTTTTCTTTCCCGGCCGACCGGACCGCCTCCCCTCCTTCTTCCTTCTTCCTCCGTCGTAGCCGCTGCAACTCTCGCCCCCGTCAATGGCATCTCCGGTTACGGTGAATAATACCAGTTGTTTCTTGTCTCATTGTCTTCCTCTTAACTCCAGGAATAAATTGGCATAATTATTGGACGTTATATCTCGCCCGTTTCCTCTCCCCAGCCCCGCGAAACTTCAAATCCAACCAAACGGTGCCCGACCGTTTTCTGCCACCGGCCACCCAAATTCTCCCATCTAATGACTTCCTGCCGACCCCCAAAACCTTATTATACCATCTACCATCTATAAAAAGCCTGATTGTAGGAGTTGTGGAAGATTTTTCTTCCCCGAAACCCTCGGCGAGGGCTGCCACCACCGCAACTTTAAACACAGATTTCACCGCCGTTAGCCAACTTCAACGCCACCGCCGCATGCTAAATTCTTCCCTGAAACGCCCTCTAGTTAACCAAACTATTTTCAACCTTCGATTCTTCTTGTACGAGCCTCAATAACCATGCAAAGTTGGCTGCTTGTCTCGCCTGAATTTTGACCCCGAAGCCCTTAAGCCGCCATCCGCCGCCGTTTCCGCCACTTCTACTGCCCTCTGAACCACCCAAAAACTCCCTCTAATCCTTCTCCATTGAACCATAACCTTATTTTAATTTCTCCCCTGCTCCTTCTCTTCGTTTCTTCATCTTTTGCCCTCTTAGACCCATTTTCCGGCCATCGCCGTGCACCACCGCCGGCGCCGCCCATTCCCGTCAAATCAAGGGTGGAGAGTGGTAATAAAATAATTTTATTGTTAGTTTCAAATTTTAAGTTATTAATTGAATTATTATAGGATTATTATCATTCTTCTTCTTATTATTATTATTAATATTATAATTATTAGAATAATTATTATTAACGTTTTATTATTTTTTCTGGAAAATATCAGGCCCTAATTTTGTATTAACATTCGCACTTATTTATTTTATTATTATTATTTCTACTGTTCTTATAAACATTAATAATAATATTATCATTATCTTTATTATTTTAATATTATTATATATGTTATTAATTTTATGATTAATATTAAATAAATGGTATGTCATTAGTTATTTTAAAACTTATATGTTATTGTTATTGTTGTTGTTATTATTATTATTATTATTATTATTATTATTATTATTGTTATTATTATTTATATTCTCATTGATATTAGTTTTATTATCCTTGATATTATTATATTAGTATCATTATTATCATTAGGGTAAAATCTTTAACCCTATATTATCAAGGTTTATAATATCTCTATTATTTTTATGTCTTTAGCAAAGTTAGAATTTTGTTAAGGTTATTATTTGGTCAAAGCTCTAAGGAGGCGTAGGAGCGTGCTCTAAGACCGGTGTCGTTTTAGGTAATGGGTGCTAAGGCCTTTTATGTGCTTATGGGCATTATGTGCTTCGCAAGCTATGTATCCTATGTATTATTATAATCATTCTGTATGTGATATAACGTGGATGATATAATGTGGAGTTGAAGAATGTTTTGCATGGTATGTGTATTATTTATGTATGATGATATGTGTTGTGATACTGTAAGACATGCATTTGAGAATGTCGATGTGGTTGTGTGGGGAAAAGGATGAAAAATGAGGATGGAGAAAGAAGTTGATTAAGGGATGTGAGTTGACCTAAGTATTCCATTGATTCATGAGTAAAGGAATAAAATGGAGAATTTTAGGGTTTCGTGTGTGAGAATCTAGTTTATGATTTTTGAGGTTTTGTATGGAGAATATAATTTATGGTTTTATATGGGGAATTTTAATTTATGGTTTTGTATGGTTTCATGGGAAAGAATATAATTTATGACGTTATATGGGAGAATTGAATTTATGGTTTGTTTGGGAGAATCTAATTTATGATGTTATCTGGGAGAATGTAATTTATGATATTATATGGGAGAACCTAATTTATGATTTGATTAATTGGGAGAATCTAATTTATGACTTGTTTGGGGAAATCCAATTAATCCAAATTATGATTTTGCTTGGGAGTATCTAATTTATGATTTTATGTGGGAGAATCTAACTTATAGTCTTGTATGGGGGAATCTAAATTGTGGTTATGAAAGGGGAGAATCTAATCAATTGTATTATGTGAACAAATCTTGGGTTTTGCTATGGATTGAATTTAGGGTTTTATATGGCAGAATCGTGGGTTGTATGATGTTACTAAGGTTTGTATGGTGGTAATTATAGTTGTTTGGTGGTATTAGGGTTTACATGTTGCATGGATGGTTGGATGACGGTATTAGGGTTTGCATGGTTGAAATTAGGGTTTCACATGGAATTTTAGGGTTTGCATGAAAAATGTTCGAAGGTTTGCATGGGGAGATTAATGTCTGCATGGGTATGAAATTTACGTGTGGAAAGTTAATTTGGGATGTAAGGAAGGTAATGTAAGTATTATTCGGGTGTTAGACTATTTTGGATGAAAAATAGTACGTGGAGCATTATGAGGGTATGGAAGAGATTGAATTAGGGTTTGGAGTAATGAACTCTGGGTTGTTGTGATTAATTATGGTTGGAGTGGATAATTGTGGTTTGTTATGATTAACTAAGGAGCAGAGTGGCTAATTATGGTTGTTATGATTAAATAGGGTTTGGAGTGGTTACTATGGTTTGTTGTGGTTAATTGAGGTATGTGGTGGCTGATTAGGGTTTTTGTGTTATCATGTGCATGTGGTAATTAAAGTGTAATTATGATGGTGGAATTTTATGATTCGTGCATACCCATGGTGGAAACTTTTAAATAAGATACTTAAGACACTAATTATTTAAAGTGGAAGATCGTTGAGACGGGACCAACCGATCCACCAGTTCGGAATAGTGGTTAGGGTGTTTACCCTATGTGTGACCGATCCATCGGCTATAATAGTGGTTAGGGCATGATGTTCTATGCGTAACCGATCCACCGATTTTTATAGTGGGGGTTCCCGAGCTCAACAACCGCAAACCAGTGTTTTGCTAAAATGTCTAAAAGATACTAATTACTTACAGTGGAACACCATGCAAGTCAGGGCCAACCGATCCACCGGTTAGGAATAGTGGTTAGGACGCGTAGTCCTATGTGTTTCCGATCCACCGGCTATAATAGTGGTTAGGGTATGATACCCTATGTGCCTCCGATCCACCGGCTATAATAGCGGGGGCTTCTGTACTCGCATGGATTTGATATAAAGCTTGGTATGTATCGACTTCCGATAAAAGATTAAGTAAACAATTAATCTGGATTATATGGGCCTTTGTACTTTTACCTGAATTGTTCACATACCTTTATATTGTTATTTTGGATTATACCCTGTTATTATTCTGCATGGATTATGTGCTTATGTGTTGGCCTTAGTGCTCGGTTACCTTACTTAGTACGTAGCGTACTGATCACCCGTTTTATGGGTGCTGCTCATTCCCACGAGTAGTACGCCCTTCTGATTTGTGCAGGTGGGCAAGACATCAGTTGGGGCTGAGTGTCGAGCATGTGTTGGCTTGAGGTTCGAGAGAGTTGTGGCCATATTATAATCTTTATATGACTCTATTTTCTTTTTGTTAATCTTTTATCGGTTGTAAGTTTAATTCTCTTTTGGAAATGAATTACATTTCTTTATGCGTACTTTGATTTTGTTTTACAACTCTTTATTGCTTTAGTTTGTCTTGATTTATAATTGATTGTTATTCCTTTCTTTAGCCTTAGCACTTGGTACTGAAACGGTCTGAGAGAACCGGTTTGGTACTAAGTGTGGCGGTAACATTCCCAGAATTCACAACTTTTAAGTGATTCTATTTTTATTTGCTTCCGCTTTAAGAAAAAAAATTAGTGAATTTTGGGGTGTTACATGACGTGGCGCAGCAAACTTAAATTATAAAAAGAGAGACGAGACGTCGAAAAGGGGGAGTGCGGTCGAGGAGGACGGTAGAAGGCAGAGCCTTCCGAGGCTCTGTGGATCGACAACAGAGGGAGGTGGTAGAGCCGCAGGCCAAAAAGAAAAGAGCCTTTATAGGCTCGGGAGAAAGGTGAAGCGCAGAGAGGAGGCTCGGCCGAACAAGCAGGTTTGACGCAATAGCACAGACTTCGAGGCGCACAGGTCTAAGACTCAGGTCACGCGAACATCCGCCCACATCAGCCTCTGTCAGCGTCGAATAAAGAAGAAAAAGAAAAAGAATTTGGCACTGAAATTCAAGGCAAAGAAGGAAGAAAATTTAGAGGAAGAGTTAATACCGGTAGAATTTAATTCAGATAAAATTAATTTTTATCTGAATAAATTCTTGATCTTTTATCCAAATATTAATTCCGGTTATTTATTTCTCTTATTTTTAATTTATATTTTAGATATATATTTTTGTGTAATTAATTCTTTAATTATGGCTAGCTGATTATTTATTATTAGGGAATGAATTGAAACCCTAGACTATGGTTTAAATTATAATTTTATTTTCTTTGTTTCGTGAGATTGTTTCTTGACTCTATATTAACTGCTATCATTTATATATATAATTCTGTCAAGTATAGTTTATTTGGTGCATGCCTTGTTCTGGTTCCTTATAAGTGACAATATGTAGGATTATTTGCTTACGAGGTGGCCATCTAAATATACTAGAATTTATGTGTACAAATTGCAGCTAGGTTGGATAACAATTCACCTAATCGTTTTTTTATTCTAACCGAAGTGGTAAAACATTTCGATACGTGTGGGTCAAGGATAGGAAATACATCTAGACATGTGTTTTATACTAGTCTGGGTACTCAGATTGACAGCCTTCCACTTACACTTAATGCATTAAATCTAGTTAAATATAAGAGCCGCATGTTGCTGCTATACTGCTAGTATTTAATAGGGTTAATATAGGCACGTGGTCGTATTAATTAATTAAGGGAAGTAATATAAGGTGTATGGACCTGCGTTTGGTGTGCAACTTGGTCGATCTCTTTCTCACGATTAAAAGATGACTTAGAAATAAATATTATATTTTCGACCTAATCTAGTGGTGGATTTTTATTTCCCTAACATATTCCTCATATCTGCGGTTTCCCATTATTTCCATTATTTTCATTATTTTTCTTAGTTTATTTTATTTTGTTTTATTTATTCCTTTTATTTTTTTATTATTTTGATAAACCCCTAGTATTTTTTTTTCTTATTTATTTATTTTAGGTTATTTAGTATTTTTAGTTCTAGTTTTATTTTTAAGCTAGTTAGATAGAGGTGAGCCCTCTCAATCCTCGGCTAGAACGATACTCTTATTTACCAGTGCTACAATTGACAACAAGAGGGTTTAAATTGCATGCCGGCTACGGCCACACCACCCTCTAGTAATTCTCAAACTCGCATAGATGATTGAGTAGCACTCAAAGAGATAGAAACTTGATAAATTTTGAAATATGGTCGTGTGTTACGATGGACGATCATGAGGGCTATATGTAGTCCTAATTACAAGTAGTGACAACTAATTTATAAATAACTAACAACTAATCTAGATGTTTCCTAACTAATAATAATGTTGGCAACAACCTACCATGTGTTGGTTTCAGTTTGTTATCAACTAAGTTGAATTAGTTGCAACCAAATTCAACGCGTGGCTAGTTAGTTGTGCAACTAATTATAATATAATTAGTTATATTAACCTTAAACGAACCATGTACTTTATATAATTCAGCATATGACAATTTTACAAGATGATATAACTGAAATATAAAGAAATAACAATGCTAACATAAACCCTAATATACATAAAACGATAAATAGGCCATGCAGTTTTGTCTTTGAGGTACATAATTGTTTCTCTTGTCTTGCCATGGCTTGTAATAGTCAAATATGCATGTTTAATTCCCGTTCTTGCCCTTTTTGTAAATATTTTATAATCTTGTAAGAATCATGCAAGAAAATGTTAGACTCGTTAGGGTTTTACTGAAGTCTTTCAAGAAATTCAAGAATAATTGACTTCATCACCAAGAATGCTAATTTTTAGACTTCTTGAGGGTTATTAGAGTTTTTAGATGCTCCTCATAGTTTCGGAAGAGGAGGATGTGAGGAAAAAGAAAAAAATTGGGGAGGGGAAGTTATAACTCACATGCGGTGGTGGTGGGGGGGAGAGAGGATGTCATGATAAAGAGTGTTGAGGGATGTTCTTTTACAAAATTTGGGGTATTTTAGGTTAGACAAGAAGAGAAAAAATGGATAAAATAATGGAGAGAATGGGTTTCATGAGATGTAAAGGTAAAATTGTCATTTTGCCTTCCCCCCTTTTTTAAGTTAACAAAGATTTAATTGTAAAACTAGATAAAAGGTTCTTGATACTGATAGGCCCATAACTAATTATACTTACGTGAGGAGGGGTAACTGGGCTAGGTTGAGGGGTAATTCTTATAATCGGGAGGTTAAATTCTATTTTACTTAGTTATCCTAGCTGTGGGGTCCTAGGAGAGTCAGTAGTTTGGTAGAAGTCTGGTATCGAGAGGAATGAATATAGAAATGAAGTAGCAGGGAGAGAGTGATCATCTGGTTTTGGGGAGAATATCTGTGGAGGTGCTAAACCCTCAAAGTCTGGAAATTATCTGTTATTCTCTACTCATCAATACAAAAATCACATTCTCTGAGTTCTGATCCCGATTTCCTTATTTGGCCATAACATTTTGGTAACAAAGGTAATACATTCCTAGTTGAATGACTCAAAGAAAGGTGGATCAGGTAGAAGAGAAACTATTGTTAATGCAAGAGGATTGGAAGAAGGAAAGCATTGATGTGAAGGAATGGAGAGGATTGGTGGACAAATGGATGGGGGTGTTGGATATTTTTTATATATTGGGAAGTTCAAATTATTGACCGCATGAAGCATTTCTTAAATACATTGAGTTGAAACAAAAAAATAGAGAAAATAGCAACTACCTAGCTAAACTTCAGCAACTAAGCTAAAATCAAGCCACTAAGACACTAACAACTAGTAAATAACAAACTCCTAAATACTTGATAAAAGAAAACAAATTGAAACGTGGGAATAATCTAAAAAAGTAATCAAGGCTACTAATGCAACATTTAAACACTCCTTGCATTAGTAGGTGTAAATTCCAAGTCTCTCTCTCAAGTCTTCAAATCTGCCATTTGTGAGAGCCTTTGTTAATATGTCTACCAGCTAATCTTCATCCTTGCAATACTTCATCCGAACTGCACTATCTTTCTGAACATCTCTGATAAAGAATAATTTGATGCTGAAATGCTTGATCTTTCCTTGAAAAACTGGATTATTTGAGATAGCTATAGCTGATTGATTATCGACCATAACTTTGGTATTTGACTTTTGCTCCAAGTGCAGATCATTTAGAACTTTTCTTAGCCATAACGCATGATTAACAACTACTGTTTCTGATATGAACTCTGCTTCATCTGTTGATTGAGCCACAATTTCTTGCTTGTTTGAAATCCAAGTAGATATTCCGGATCCAAAGTTGAAATAGAAACCAGAAGTGCTTTTCATGTCATGTAATGACCCAACCCAATCACTGTTGGAATAACCTTGCAACTCGAAACTTGGTGACTAACAAAACTTAACACCAAAGCTTAAAGTTCCCTTCACATATCGGAGAACTCTTTTTGCAGCTTTGAGATGAGACTCACGAGCACAATTCATGAATCTTGAAAGAACACTCACTGCATATATGATATCTGGCTTTGTTGTTGTGAAATACATCAGGTAACCAATAAAGCTTCTAAATATAGACTCATCTACCTTAGCTATTCCATCATCCTTGCATAGCTTCTCTTTTTGACACATAGGAGTACTCATTCTTTTACAATTATTCATGTGGAATTTCTTCATAATCTCCTTTGCATAGTTTTGTTGATAGATAAATATTTCATTCTGTCTCTGCTTGATTTCCATTTCGAGGAAATACGACATTTCTCCAAGATCAGTCATCTCAAATATTCATATCATATCTTCTTTGAATTGCTGAATAAGCTCAGTGTTGCTCCTAGTAACTAAAAGGTCATCCACATATAAGGAAATCACCAAAAAATCATTTTCGTCGCCTTTAACATATATCATGGACTCACTAAGGCTTTTGATAGAGCCTAGTTTCAGTGGGTATTCATCAATTCTGTTATACCAAGCCCTTGGAGCCTACTTCAATCCATACAATGCCTTTTTTATTAAATATGCCTTGTCTTCATTTCCCTTTGCAACAAAGCTTTCAGGTTGCTCAACATAAATTTCTTCCTCTAGCAAGCCATTTAAAAAAGTTGACTTGACATTAAGTTGGTAGATTTTCCATTACTTTTGTGCTGCAATAGCTAGTAGTATTCTGTTTGTATTTAGCCTTGCAACCGGAGAAAAAGTATCAAAATAATCTTACCCCAAAAACTTGAGCATACCCTTTTACCACTAACCTTGCTTTATTTATTGTGCCATCCGCATTCTCCTCCTTTCTGAATACCCATTTTACTCCAATCACTTTCTGATGTTGACGTCTTTCAACTAGTTCCCAAGTCTGATTTTTTTTTATCATAGCGAGCTCTACCTGTATTACAACCCTCCATTTAGGATCTTTCTCTGCCTCCTGATATCCTGTTGGTTCAAGCACAACAATGTTGCATCTTTGATAGATATCAATAAGTAATCTAGTACCACGGGCATGGGCATCATTAACTAGCTCGTTTGGATTCAGATCATTTGGCTGCTAATTTTCTTCATTGTTCCAACTCAACTTATCATTCTCCATGAAGCTTACATCCCCATTTATTAGAATTTTTATTGTGTCAGGTTGAAAAACTCTATAAGCTTTAGACGTTAAGCTATATCCAATAAATATGCCGGGCTTAGCTCTTTTATCTAACTTGTCTCCCTTAATCTGTGGTACATGGGTAAAACACAAACAACCAAAAACTTTCAGATTCTTTATTTGTGATTTTTAACCATACCAAGCCTCAAAAGGAGTCATGTTGTCGACTGTTTTTGTTGGTAGCTTGTTCAGCAAAAATATAGCAATATTTGCTGGCTCTACCCAATATTCTTTCGAAAGATCCTTCTCATGAAGCATGCATGCGGCCATCTCCATTATTGTTCTATTCTTTTGCTCGCTGACCCCATTCTGTTGTGCAGTGTATGGATTTGTAAGTTGATGCTCAATTCTAGCCTCCTCACATAATTTATCAAATTCATTTGAGGTATACTCCTTGCCATTATCTGACCTCAAAACTTGAATTTTACAGCTACTTTGGTTCTCGATCCAATTCTTGAATTTAAAGAACACACCTACAACTTCTGACTTGAACTTGATAAAATAGATCGAACACATCCTTGTGAAATTATCAATGAAACCAATGTAATATTTACTCCCATTGAGTGAAGGAGTTTTATGAGGTTCAGCAACGTTTGTATGAAGGAGTTGCAGCTTCTCAGTAGCTCTCCAGGCTCCTTTTTGGAAAGGAAGTCTTGCTTGTTTTCTAAATTGACACGCCTTGCAGCTTGGTATATTGGACTCAATGTGAGGTAAGGACAAACCAACTACTTCTTTTGCATATTTATTATTGCTGCGTGATGAAAATGACCTAACCTCTTATGCCAACTCTCTCTGTTAGTCGTAGTAGCAATATAAGCCGCTTGCTCCTCCTCCATCGGATCAAGTGAGAAACTTTTGCCTCTCATTTTAATTCTTATGACATCATTGTCATAAGCATCCTTAATCACACACTTCTTGTTTTAAAAAAGAACTTTAGGCTCTGTTTGGTTTTTAGAAAGTTAAGTGGAAAGAAAAATATAGATAAACAAACTGAAGGAAAGAAAATGAAAGAAAGTAATTTTCTTTCCTTTATTTGGTTGTTCGAGAAAATTTTGTGGAAAATTGAATTCTTAGAAAATATTTTTAGTGTTTGGTGTGTAGAAAAAATTCTGAGAAAAGTTGAATGTTATTATTTAATTTTTTTTATATATTTATTAAAGTTAAAATGTTATATTGATACATAAAATTTTTCATAAAGTTTATAATAAAATTATAAAAATTGTATAAACTCAATACTAATTCCAAATTTTTTCAGAAAAATTCTAAAATACTACATGCATAACTAAGCATAATTTTTTTAAAAATATTTGTAAAATATCAGTAACATTCAAAACTTCCTACTAATAAAAGATAGAGTAATTAAAAATAAAATAAAATAAATCATCCTACTTTACTCACTAATGTAAGAATTTAAAAACCCACTTATATTCGACTACTTGTATGTCTTCACAATTGAGTCAATGGATGATATCTTCAACGAGGACATAGTTTCAGATTAGGATTGAGGATGATGAGAACTCAGGACCAATACATATTAGCACATATCCATGGTGACATAAATAGATAAACAAAACATAAGTGAAATCGACAATGATTGGGTCAATTCCAAAAAGTAATGACATACTAATAGTAGTATTGCATCATTTGTTAAAGAATTCCAATATTTCTATCCAATAACACCGCCAACAAGTATCGGGGTATGAAGTTCCTAGTATAATAAGGCAATCCAAAAGATCAATCTAATCTAAATTTGAATCTATAAAGCCAATGAAGAAAATTTTTCATTAGCAAGGAAAGGGAAAAGAAACAAGATCTGACCATTAATTACCTAATTTTACATCATTAGCCTTCTTTCAACTTCAACTCTTCCAAGAATAAACCAGAAGCGAAAACACAGTTGGTCCTTTCAATTCATTTTCCTCAACGCTCTCCTAATCTATCACAGTCCCACAACCAGAAGACTTCGATGATAGCAAACTCATACTCGGACTCCGCATCTTCACCAATAATCTCTTATTCATTTGCATCTTCTTCCTCTCATATTAAATGCCAGAACTCGAGTCACTATAATCCTGTGACTGTATCGTGGATGATGACAACAATGCCCTACCCCTCTGTTTAGCCCCACTAGTCCAATCTACACCGCTTCCACCAATCATATGCTCAACCCTAGAAGCCGTAATAATTGCTTTGTTCTCAAATTTGAACGTATTCTTCACTATATTCTTTTTCAAAAAGCCAATTATATGCGTCCTAAGACACTTTTATCAGTTTTCCATCAAATTAGATCCATTCACTTCCCCTAAACTTTGACTTCAAATGCTTAATTTGTAACACCCATTTAGAATCAATCATGATCAACAATCTCAGATCGCTTGAATTCGAGCTGCATTCGATCAAGATTTCCCTCTCTTTGCTTCCAATTAGTGTCTTCGTCCAAAATAATTTATTCCCAAATATATGGTCCCTTCTGACGATTAAATTTTTTTCTGGAAATTTAGCCTTGGTTTTCAAATATTGTTCTTTATATAAATCTCTGACAAAAAGGATTAACTCATTATAGACAGCGGTAATGTAGAACCCAGATTCAAATTCCAGACCTGACTTGAGTTTAGATCTAGAGAATTCATAATGGAGGAAGATGGTTTTAAGGGTTTGTGGACTAATGGAGTCAGGGAAAAAAGTGAGTTTCTTGGACCTTGATGTGTTCCAGAATAGCAAGGGTTCAATATTCAGGTGGACGGATGAGGCGGAGACGGTGCATGGGGAGGATGAGGAGGAAGGTGATGACAAGTGGTGGTTAGGCAAGAAGTGAAGGTGGAGGGTGAGGCAAAATAGGTTGTGGGACCAAGTTAAAGAAATTAAGTCGAAGTTTGGTGCTCAAAATCGACAAATAATGAAGATTACGAAAATTAGTCGAAGAAAGAGATTGATTGACTTGGAGAAGAGGAGGATGAGTAGGAAGACATTGAAGGAGCCTATGTAGGGAGCAAATGAGGGTCGACGGGTCAAGGAAGGACAGTCTAAAAATTTTCCTTTGCTTTCTTCTTCTTTTCCTCCTGTTTAGTGCAAGAAAAATAGTATAGGGTAACTTTCTATAATGTTTTTCTTCTTATTTTCTTTCCTTTAGATTTTTCTGGCACCCCAACATGGAAAATAGATTTCCATCTAACTTTTTTTCCTTTCCTTTTGGTTTTCCATAAACCAAATGAAGCCTAAATCCCATCTCAACTAGATGCCCAATGCTCAATAAATTCTTATTAATGTTAGGTATATACAAAACATCAGAAATTAATTTAGTACCTGTGCAACTCTCTATGGCAACAATTCCCTTTCCCATGGCTGCGGTGCAGTCACCATTACCAATTTTAACTTTTGATACATGTGACCTAAACAACTCTCTAAATATTTCTTTGTCACTAGTCATGTGATTGGTACAACCATTGTCTACGAACCAACAATCACTTGAGCTTGAGCTACTGCTTGTAAAACAAGATGCTACAAACAGGTGCTGCTCTTCCTCTTGCTTGCGTACTACTTAAGCATCATTCTTCCGCTTAAAATTGCTTTTGCATATTTTTTAATGGTGGCCAAGTTTATTGCACTTCCCACACTTCACATCTAATGTTTTCCAATACTTGAAAGGAGGATGACCCTTTTTGCCGCAATGTTTGCAAGGAGGAAAATCCCTCTTCTTCTCTCCTTTGCTCCTACTATCTGCATCACGTGGGTTGAAGTTTTTCTTAAAACTCTTCTTTTATTTCTCTCCATGATTGATTTGTAACGTAGCCTGCAATGCTCCTTCCACAGAACCTTCGCTTTTCATTAGTTTCCTTTGTTGTTGAGCCTGTAAAGCACTGTTTAGTTCTGCCAAGCTTATTTTCGACAAATCTTTACTACTCTCCATGGAGATATAGTAGCATAAGATCTTTTAGGAACAATTACAAGTAATTTTTGAACAAGTATAGAATCAGAAAATTCAGAACCAAGCAACCTTATTATGTTAGTAATGCCAAGAAGCTTATATGTGTACTCCTTGATTGTTTCTGACTCCTTCATTTGCTGCATCTCAAACTCATGATATTCAACTTTTGCATTCCTTTAACTTTTTCATCTCCTTCATACTCTGTTTTGAGGAAATTCCAAATTTCAAATGCTGACTTCTAATTCATGATTCTTCTAAAGATCCCTTCCAAGACAGCTGCAAACAAGGTAGAATTTGCCATTGACTTCCTTGTTTTCCTGAAGTTGTGACTCTTCAGCTGAGCCATGGTTGGATTATCTAACAAGGGAGTAACTTCATACTCCTCCTTAACAACATCCCATAGATCATTCGCCTCTAGGTGGGCTTCCATTCTAGCTGCCTATAATTGGTAATTTTCACCCTTAAACACTGGTGGTGCTTATGCTGTAAAAGGTGTTTCAAAATCTATTTTATGGATTGAATCAAGGAAGGTAAGGTTTTTATGGTGGGTTTCTCTTTGCTCACTCACAGATCCCTAAAGAAAAGAGCTTTGATACCGATTTGTTGGATATTTTTTTATATATTGGGAAGTTCAAATTATTGACTGTATGAAGCATTTCTTAAATACATTGAGTTGACACTGAAAAATAGAGAAAATAGCAACTACCGAGCCAAACTTTAGCAACTAAGCTAAAATCAAGCCACTAAGACACTAAGAGCTAGTAAATAAGAAACTCCTAAAGACTTGCTAAAAGAAAACAAATTTAAACGTGGAAATAATCTGAAAAATTAATCAAGCCTAGTGATGCAACATTCAAACAGGGGAAAATGTCTAGGATGTTGTAGAAATTGCTCAAATCAAGGGGGTGACTCATCTGTTCTCAATATTAGCAAATAGTTGGAGATAGGCGATGGAGGAAACCTGAAGACACCCATCTGTAAGATAGTTGATGGTGGTAATGTAACACCTATTGATGGGAGTCACAGTCCCTTTAAGCCCACTCAACAACTAGAGTTTCCGATCTTTGAAGGGACAGATCCCGATGGATGGATTTTTAAGGCTGAACAATATTTCAATCTCAATAAGTTGAGTGAAAGAGAGAATTTGGAGGCAGCAACCATGGTTATGAAGGGTTTAGTGTTGGTCTGGTTCTAATATGCCGAAGAGAGCCATCAATTCCATTTTGTTTCAGTTTCAAGGAGGCTCTACTTTCCCAATTCCGTTCTAAGAATGACGACAATTTGTGTAAGAAATTTTTGGCTTTGACACAGATGAATATAGTGGAAGAGTATGTCGAAGAGTTTAAACTTCTAGCGTCACCGCTGTAGTGACACTTTTTGGTAAAGGTTGTGGGGAGTAAGTTCCTAGATGGGATGAAACATAGCATCTGGCTGAAGCTAGAATGATGAGGACTCGTGGGCTGGATGGGTTGATAGAGGTGGCCCAAATGGTGATGGACAAGCAACGGGTCATAATGGAAAAACAGGTTGTGTTTGGGCTTGTCTAAACTTGACATAGGATGAGGCATGGATTAGGGTGTTATATGTGGCCCAGAACAACTCCTTACTGTTTGACTCACCCAAAACAAGCATGTTGTAGTTCTTATTCATTGTGGAGCTCTGAGTTTTGATCCTGATTCCCTTATTTGGATGCAACAGTTATTTGGTGGGAGAATCCATAAACTCATGAGTTATATTGTGAATTCTCATAAACTCAATTATATTGTACATTTTGGAGGGGGGGAACTAAGGGCTATCTGCTTTACTTCCTTATTTATTTAATATCTAGACTTAAATGTGTGTTGAAATATGTAGCTTGGAAGCTTTAATCATTGATTGAATGATAGCTTCCATCGTGGATGTAGTTTAAGAGGTTCAATTGTTGTTGAAGCATTGAGAACTAATGAGGTTTTTGTGTCTAAACTTCATTGTGTGTAGGAGTTTTCAATTTATAGAAGTTGAAGCCTCCATCCATGGCCATTGGGCCTTGTCTTCTCTGGTTGCCTTCTGGATTTAGGATTAGATACTGTTTGGCTTATATTCAGTATTCTTCTATAAATTGTACTAGAATGTACTCCCTTTGTTTTAAAAAGAAAGTCATTGTAGGATTGGATTTGTGCTCCAGAAAGAAACTTTAAAATAGTAATACCTGATTTCTACTTTTATTCTTATTATTTCTTTCGTTATCTATACATTAATTGTGTTGCTGTTTATTTGAAAGATACAAGTGGAATATTAAATATAAGTTTATTAGCTCCTTAAAGTGTGCGGACTGCTAAACTGTCTTTTTTTTATGGAGGGAAGGGATTATTTAATTACATTAACCCAATTTCATTTATTTTGACCTAATTCAATCAGATGCTGACAAAACTTGGCAAATTGAATATTTAATTTAATTTACATGCTCTAAATAATTTTAAAAACATTGTTGACCTCATTTTGGTTGTCCATCCACCAGGCATTATTTAATTTATGTTAACACTTCATCTGTTTTGCTAATAAGTGTACTGGGTCAGAACTCAGTTTCTTTGTTGTCGCATGCAAGTTGATTGTTGCGGTAATGTTCACTTTTAATATCCATTTGGAGTTTTTATTATGCTTAATTAATCAATTTATATCTATTGCACTTGCAGATCACATCAATAGTAACATTTGCTGCAGCATGTGCATCCGCTGGTATAACAGTCCTTATCAGTAATGACCTGAAAAACTGCTCAACAAATCATTGTACATAGTTTGAGACAGCTACAGCTATGGCCTTCATGAGTTGGTTTTCGGTCTCACCTTTGTTCTTTTTGAATTTTTGGTCCTTGACATCCAATTGATCAATCAAATGCAATCAGAAGACTGATCGGATTCTTCCAAATCATTCCTAAAATTCTTTTGATAGTTGCCCGCATGTAAAGCGGGTAAAATAGCACTTGTCACGAACAACATACGTCTGTATCATATTCACGCACATACTAAACAATGAAAATGTAGGAAGTGTGAAAACTGGTTCTGTCCCATCAGATTGGTAGTTTGTGTTTCACCGCTTTGGTGCACAAACTTTTTTGCTTTATATAACACAAAAATTCATATAGTGAGTGCTGGATTGCGGAACTCGGCAGACTAATGCAGTTGCGACATACACATACAGAAACAGGATCTTAAACTAATTCCTCATTCCTTCTGGTCTATGTTATTGGGGCAGAGGCACTATTTATGTCTTATTTTAGATCTGCGAGTTCTGTATCACCTGGTCCGACATGGTTATATGACATGCACCTACTAGTTCAAATTTGGTAGAGACTAATTTTTAAATTACATAAGAAATCAGCGTTTTTCAGTATAGATGTGAATAGTAATCATATGATGGTCATTCAATTAGATAAAGAATTGGAATATTAATGAGAGGAGGGTAATAGCTTATGGAATGAAGATAGTTTACTTGATCATTCATTAGAATAATTATATTATATCTACAGTTTCTTTATATTGAAAATTAGGTATTTAATAATTATTTATATTAAATTTTATGGTAGAAGTTAAAATTTGGACCGATCGACTGATGATGTCGGTAGGGTTTCATTAAGCATGATTGACCTACATCTTTCTTAGCGTCTTGTTTTTAGTGGAATACGACCGAATTTACTTCAATACGTAGGCAATGAGCGAACAAAGCTAACTACAATTATCACATTTTCAGAAGAGGACATGCCCTTAGCAAATTTTAGGTTTTTAGAAGCGCTATAAAGCGTTACATAGAACCTTTTTATTTTTTATTTTTTTATCTTAAGGTGAGGATAGACTACTACTTAAATCTCATTACAAAGGGAATGTCTTGCGCCCTAATAGATGGGGCGGATGAGAAAAGAAACAAAGCAATTGAGAAAAAAAAAATGATGTTGGATAATGATATTTATGAAAATCAATAGCTGGGGAAACCTAAAATATAAAACAATGATAGAATATGAGTAAAAAAAATGACAGCCGTAAGAAGTAAATCCATAGTGATTTGGTTTTGGGTAAATGGGGGATAAATTATATTCATTTACTCAATTTGAGGATGTGTTTTAAAATGCTCATTCATGTTAATTAGGATTAAAATTTTGTTTTTTCATTTAATTGGATTCACTCGATTTTTACTACCTTATTTTATTTCTTTATATATAATCGGACATAAATATTCTTACTTGTAATACCTCTATATATCAATGAAAATGTATAAGTATTATTTTTTAAATATTTATTTACCTCACTCTAAATACGATCAAAACAACTCACCTATATTAGATTAATATTTATCTAAATAATATTTTAAAATATTTATTCTGATTTATTTTATTTTTTTGTCTAGATTCATTTTTAAAATTTAATTTTAGTTTTATTGATTTCAATACGAATAAACCATTAGGGAGATCTTGATCTGATGAGAGGGAAGCCGATAGAGAAGAAATGTGGGTGTGGACGGGAGGCTATTAGAGTTGGCTGCTAGAATTAGCTACTAATGTGTTGGAAATAAAGCGTGAGCTTATTATTTGGGCCAATTAATTTTTTCCTATAATTAGTTTAGATAATAGAAATTAGAATTTATTTTAATATTTTATTATGTTATTTTTTTCATAATATATTAATTCAAATATTAAAAATTCTATAAAATCTATAATTATATTTAATAAATTAGGGCGGATCACTGGTTCAACTACTAATGAGACAAACCTATTTGAATTGATTCGGTCTTTGATGTAAATAGTCCTAATTTGGTGGCCTAAAGATGTTTCATTCATAATATCCAATATTTTGAAACCTTATATATTATGAGATATTATTTTACCAATAGGATTTAGCCCATATCTTAGTATTATTTTCACAAGTTATTTAATAATAAGAGTATATTCATAATGCATTAACACCATAAGTTATATTCTCATACTATCTACCTTATTATTTTATGTAGCTAAGTAATGTATGAAGTTAATTATTGATTATTTCAAATTTCTATAATAATCCTTATTTATTCAAATATTTATGTATTAGTAATAATATCTTAAACATTATTAATACACTAGTAAAATTTGAACATTAGAAGACTAGAGCCGAGCTTTTTTTTTTCCTTTTGGACATCAACGCCTACTATTTTTGTAATATTCCAATTTTTTACTACAAAAAATGTTCATTTTAAAAATATTTGTGGAAGTAAAAATATGAAAAATACATTTAAAAAAATTAGGGTATTATTCCTACACCTACGATTAAGTAGATGTCTCACTGTCTATCTCATATTAGATACAATACTAAGTATTAAACCAACCAAACATAAGAAATAAAGGGCACCGAATAGATAGCATAAACGATGATACGAGTTAGGGTTTACAAAATCAATACCATACCAAGTCTTAAACAAAATGAAATACATAATGAGACTGTTTACTAAAATAGGTTTTTCAAGGACCAACAAAAGGGAACCACTAGAACGTCCACATTCCCTTGCCCATGCCCAGTACATAAATTGGTCGGCTATTAGCCACACTTAATTACCAACACGAGGTTCTCTACTTGTAGAATTGATCAAGCGACTAGTTGTAACACCCCATTCCTCAAAAACTAATTTTTTTATAAATTATTAGGGTTGATTTATAAGTTTAATCCATTAGTTTTATTTTAATTATGTTATTTATCAAAACATGTTTCTCGTAAATATTTCTTAAAGGTTTGACTTGTTTTATGGCTTTATTGATGGTTTCAAGTTTCTATTGAAATTTATCTAATCATTTAATATTGTGAATTATTCTAGATAAATTCGTTAATATCCATGATATTATTAAATTCTCATAATTCAATTTTATTTGAAAATATTTTTTCATTTATGTTTTGTGTTTGATTTTAATATTTTAAACTCGTTTCGGGTATATTATTGTCGTGTGATTATAACTTTATTTTAGTGTTATATTTGTTAGTGAAAACAAATGATTCTAAATTATAAAACTTATTTAAAGTAGTAAAATTATTTGAATAATTTTTTTATCCATTTTTGAAACTATTTATTTTGATAAGGTCGATAAGATCTTTGAAACATTTAAATATAAATAGCTTCCCCAAATCATTTAGAATTTTATTTTCATAACTAATTTTCTTTCATTTTGCTCATTTTGGTTTACGCATGACATTTTCAAAAATGTGTTAAATTTTTTTTATTCATTCAAAATTTTACAAAAGAAAATTTATTTTCTGAATTGTTATCTAACAGTTTATATTAGATAAATTTTTAGATAAAATTACCTTTATCATATTTTAGATAGTTTACTAAAAAAAAACTCTGATCGAACCACCCTTTTTTCCTCTTCTCTATTCCTTTTCTTTTCTCACTTGCATTCGACCCCCTAACTTGCTTCTCTTGCCTTCCTCCTTCGTCATGTGACAAAGTAAATTTTTTCTATATTTTTACCTCTCTTTCCCTTAGCTTTGGGATTCCCTTTAATCTCTTTTACATATTTTACTATGGTTTTGGTCTATTATTTGCACTACCACTTTCTTGAGCTTTGTGTTGTAGGATTTCCCACAAAACACTAATTTTGAGAAAGAATTGCTTATTTTTGGAGCAAAAGACCTGGCAAGGAAAGCTTGGGAGGAGAGTACATCGACCCAACATGCTAATGGAAGTGTATTGAAGCTATGAGAGTTAAAAGATATGCCAAGATATCCCTAAGAAGATTGAAAAAGGGGTTGCACAGTCAGCCGCATACCCAGTTGCACAGCCATGCAACACTCCCCTATGATTATGGAAGAAAATAGAATCGCATGACCAGGCAATGTAAGGTTGCACGGCCCACGTGAAATTCTGAACTTAAAAGTTGAGGCTAAAAATATTGCACCACCATGCACAGTCGAAAATTCTAAAATACCAAGAGCTGAGAAACTGTATGCCTGTGTAGCAGCAATCTTTTCGCCAATTTACATGCGCGACATGGCCAGCGTGATGGGAAATTTTGTGGTATGCCTCGGGGACTTCTTAAGGAGAGAGAAAGGAGATTTTAGAGGACTCTTAGTGTAACACCCCCAAATTTCACTCCTGAAAAAAAATTTTAAAGAATAAAGCGGAAGCTAGGAGAGAATTTGGGAAATGTTACCGCCACATCTAACACAAGATAAATGTCAATCATGTATCTCATGTTAGATACAAGGCTAAAACCTATCAAACAATTACATCTGAATTTTAAAAACTTATCAGAGTACGAGAAAATTAAAAGGCAATTACAACACCATTAAATTTTATATACAATAATTGAAACTTCCAAAAAATAAATACAGTTAGACCAGACAAAACCCGATAGATTAAATTTCGAATTGCCTACTCTCTCAAGTCAAGTCTTCCACCCCAAAACAGTATCCGATCTTAAACCTGCACAAGTGGTCTGCTCCCCACCATCAGTGGATCATCACAGGACCCATTCAACCAAGGTAGTATCAGTACGGGTCCAATACTGAGTAAATCTCACTACCCTACCTTATGGAAGAGACGTAAACTATAACATCAAGTGCATATTAAATTATGATACAATACGTTGATACAATATTATGCATACTCAAACCCACATCACAAGTCCTACCATACACATATAATAACATGCGAAACATATGTAATATCTTAAACCGATAAAAGATTTAGATAAACCAACCAAGCATTTATGGATAATGTTAAACCAACCAACCAGACATTTTTGGACAACGCCAAACCAAACCAAGCCGAATCGGACATTTATCAAACGGGCATTTATGGGCAATGCTGAACCAAACCAAGCCGAATCGGGCATTTAGCCTCGCGGACATTACTTAGGGACATGTCCAGCCCCGAGCATTACGTAGGGACATGCTCAGCCCCGATCGAGTAGACTCGTTCTTTAGATCTCTGGTAAATGTAGTCGATTCACATCATAGTCTTTATCAAAACCCTAATCGGCTCCCTTATACTCCCTTTTAGCAACCCACTTCCCATTTATTTCTTTTTGTCCTTTCATCTCCATGTCATAATAATAATCACCCTAGTATGCATGTCCTAGAGGGTTACATCATGTCACAGCACATTATAATCACCACATACGGATATCACATTCATGTTATAAGAAAAATACATACCACCTACCTTAACTCCAAGCTGCGCTACGCATAAAACATGTTAAGGACAAACATGTGATACACAACAGGACATGGTATATATATACGAAGCATCCAAGGCAAGTAGATCACATATCACCCAAGTGGCTTTAGCTAGACCCTTACGAAACACCCATAAGTGGAGGTAAGTAGAGACTTACCTGGATCCGAAGCTAGCTAAGCGAGATAAGAGGGAGAGATCACTAGCTCATGGATCCACGAGAAAGCTTTCCTAGATCCGATAGAAATCGAAAACTAAATTAGACACTATTCTATCAATCAATAATTCACATATTCTAATTAAATAAACACAAACAACACAAATGATCTTTCTTAGAAAACGTGTCCAAAACTTAGAACTTAAAAGCATAACTTTATTAAGATTTAAGGTTAAAACTAAATCAAAACGGATTAATACAAATATCACTTGGGACATTTCAACTACTTTTATACATTTAATTTTAGCGAAACAACTATACAAATAACCAATTTCATAATCTCACTTAAAATCTAGGGTTTTGGGCCCGAAAATACGATTCGATAAAATTCTATAAGTTTAATCAAATTGAATATTTAGAAATGCAATTAAACACATTTTATAACATATCAAATAATCAATTGATCAAAACCGATATTAGAATTATCCAATTTAGCACAATTAGGGTTTTTGAGCTCGGAACGCAAATCCGATCAACTCTTACCAAACATATAAATTGACGGTTCGGACATGTAATTAAAAATATTCTAATGTAGTTTATATAGTCAATTAAATAAAATAACCTGATTACACAATCCAATTTAAACCCGTAAGAGTTTTGACCTAAAAATCCAATTCCGATCAATTTCATACAATTTTCCCAAATCAACACTTCGGATATAAAATTAAATACATTTAAAAGACATTACAAAATTGATCGAGTAAAATGACTCAATTATGCATCCTGATTTCATCACACACGAATTTTGACATAGAAGGTCAATTCCGATTAATTCCGCATAAATTTCTCAAATTGACAGTTCCAACATGAAATTAGATACATTTCACAACATATTGTAAAATCAATTTATCCAAAATAGCTAAATCGGACGAATCCAAAAAATTCGGACATAACCCGGCCAAAAACTCAATATTCACAAATCAACCAAATACACTACAATTAACCACTCTAAATCAATCATACATCATATATATACATAATCAAATAATCAATTTATCTTTTCATAAGCTAATTCATACTCAATTAATTAATTCCAATGTTAGGGTTTTTAGAATTTATACCAAACAAGAATTAGCAAATCGGGACAAGAGAAGGCGAGAGAAGCTTTGCTGGAGGTCGAACACTGCTCGCCGGAGGTCAGGAGACGTTAACGGTGACCGGACGGCGACGGCGTTGTCACTCCCGTTCTCTGCTATTGCTTCCATCCGTTGCTGCGCTGCTGCTGCACTTCTGCGGCATTTGTTGTGGCTGTTGCTGCAGCATTTGCGGCGGCTGTTGTGCAGCGGTTGTGGCCGACGATGGCTGGAGGTCGGGTAGCGTGGAGAAGCAAGGAGAAGATGGAGATGAGGGAGCAAAATATAAAAAGTTGCATTTTTCTGGAACTAAAACAGTATTCAATTCTGTTTGTATGTGTGTCCCTGTCAGATAATGAAGTTATGCTTCATTTTCTTACCCTTCAACTTATCTCTGATTTTACAAATGGACTTCATCTTAGAGGAGGAGATTTCATGTCCAGGGCCAAAACATCTGATGTCACAATGGTGCATGTAGATCTGATTTATGCATCTAGTCCATAGAGAGCCCTTCTTGCTTTTAATGTGCCACAATTACTTAGAAGTGCACAATTTCATGTCTCCATATGGTTAATCCCACAGTTCCCTTCTATTTTTGGAGGACTCATGTCATTCCAAGCTACCAATGGTGGCTCTTGATCACTACTTTAGGTATTTCATAATTTCCATGGAAAAGATAGGTTCTTTTTGTGTTTTATTTTTCTTTTTGTCTTGATTCTTTTCATGCTTATTAGGTTGATCCAACCATTGTAGTTTTCAAGCTTTTCTTAGGTAGATTCATATGATCTAGTTTGCATGTTTGCAATGGTTAGTTAACTAAATCTTTGCCTTGATGAGTTAAATTCATTTAAATTGCTTGCCGATGTTTATTTGTTAATCATTACTTAATATTATTATTTTATATCTATTTTTAATAAAGATTAATTATTAATTTGTATATAATTTTAATCTAATAATATCAATTTTATTTATTTTTATCATTATTAGAAATAATAATTTATATATATTTTATTTATAATTATTGTTTTTCTTATTGATAGTATTTTATCTTGGTAAAATTAATAATTAAGCACTTGTAATAATTATACACATTTATTATTGTTCTAATTATTATTAGTATATTATATTTATAACAATATATTATTTATCATATAGACTAGTATTTATTGTTAATGAAGATTAATTTGTTCTTATTAATTTATTTTTTTCATTATTTAATTAAGAATAATTATTTATGCTTCGTAGAAAATCTAAATATATATATTTTTATTAATTTTTAATTATTATATTTTATTTTTATTTTTATTATTGTCAATTTTATATTTATGATTAGTATAATTATTAATTTTTTCTTATTATCATTATTATTCATAATAAATTATTATTTATTATTACAAAAAAATTATAATTCATTTAATACTGATTTATTAATAATGATGATTAATATTATCATACATAATCTATAAATTATAAATTGTTAGTATTATTATACATAACCAAAATGATGGTCTTGTTCTATTCAGTTTTGGCATTTGCAGAAAATAGAAATGAAGGATTCTCCGTTACTAAAATTATTTAATTGAGGTGTTATTGTTATTAGTAATAGACTTTTGAAGGATTTTTGTCATTTGTATAATTATAGTGTTTGTGAAGTTTAAATTTACACATGGTTGCTTTTCTCCATTTTTTTCTTTAAGTTGAAATTATTAATGGGAAATAGTCATCATTTATTATATAAAATATAACAACTAGCAACGAGGCTAGCTTTCGAGGTTGTATGTAGAAATGGAGGATTCTCCTTCACTAAAATTATTTAATTGGGTGTTATTGTTATTAGTAATAGATTTATGTTGAAGGCTTTTTGTTATTTATAGAATTATAGCGTTTGTGAAGTTTAAATTTAAACATGGTTGGTTTTCTCATTTTTTGGTTTACATGGAAATTAATAATGGAAAATAGTCATGATTTGCGACATAAAATGTAACACCTAGAAATTATGTTAGCTTTCGAGGATGTACATGTCTTGATATATTTAAATTCCATCACATGTTTACTTTCTTATTTAGATTTGTATGATGTAGTTTGTATTACTAGCTAATGCACCAGGGAGTTCAGAGTTTATTTTCTCATATGGTTAGATTAAAAAAACATATGAATGGTATTTTTTATATTTATGATAATAATGTTGATAATTTCCTACTACCCAATATATAAATTTATATTCCCAGATTTGTTTAAGATAATGATTATCACTTCCGGACAAGTATGGAGATTAGTTTTGATTTAATTTATGATTGATTGTTTGCTTTGTTTATGATTTATTATCTAGTGTTATTAGATCAGGTAAGTGCTTTTGGGCAAACATGGAGATTTTCAATGTTGATCATGGTTTTTTCTTTCCTTTTTCCTAGGAATTATTAAGTACTTCATACCATAGTAATTTGCCTCATAAGAATGACAATTTCTATATATTTTGTTTAGTAATTTTTGAAATATTTTAATTTTTTAGTTTCAAATGTCTTAATATTTATTGGATGACTTTATATGTATGATTGCTTATATAGATAATGAGATGTTTCATTGCTTTGTACCAAACCTCGATATTTTAGACTTTTGTAGCACTACTGGATTTGGAGGCATATGCCTCTAATTTTCTAATTCCACTTCATTGCTTTGTCAAAATATAAAACCTCTGTATCTTACTTTAAGGTCACCTTTGTTGGGTGAATTTTTATTAGTTTTAGTCCTTGATTTCCTTTTTGAATGTGTAGTTATGATAGAGTAGATAAATTTTTTGATATGTATATATCTATGTTTTATTGTGACTTGGTTTATTTTTTGGAGTTCAACTTTTACCATAAGAAAAATGTATATCATGTTTCTATTTGGTTTGAGTAATAATTGTACAGAAATATTAGGATCTGTGATACCTTATTTTTTTTCCTTGTGATCGATACTTAATATATTTTGACTGAATAATTTCAAAGTTTAACTAATGTTTTTTTCCTCATGTTCTTAAATATAATTTTAGAAATATGCCTGTATGCCAAGTTCATAACCAAGTGGTGTGGCATTACTACTTCTACTACTGCCACTATCACCACCACTACTACTACCCTAAATATAATAAATTATTAGTATGGTTATTTTATTATTAATAGATAATCATAATTTATTTATTTTATAATGATGATTAATGTTAATCTTATGAAGTGTTTATTTATTAGTAAAAGTTGCATTGTTTTTACATAAAATTTGCTTATACTGAAATTTCTAACTCTGTATAATGGAGCAAGATTAAGATGTTGAAGAATTTGATTCCTAAGGAGGCTGCATATCATATCATGAACTATGTGCTTTTGTTGGATGGAAATCCACGGTTGAGCCTTGCATCCTTTGTCACTACATGGATGGAGCCCGAACGTGACAAGCTTATGGTGGTTGCAATTAACATGACCTATGTTGATATGGATGTTTTCCCTATTACCACTGAACTTCAGGTAGCTAATTAACCTCAACTAATTACAACGGCTACTTCCTGCATGAGATGAACTTCACTACCCCGATGAACTTCATATGCTATTTAATTTCCTCTTGATGGCTTTCTCAAATTGTATGTATTGACATGCTTTATGCTATATATATATTTGCATCCATCCATGTATAGGTTGGTTGGGAGAAATTTGCAAGGTATTATGAGGTGGAGCTGAAGGAAGTGAAATTGCTTGATGGATCTAGACACAGTTGTAGAACTTGTAGATGAGAATACCATGTGTGTTACAGCAATGCTAGGTTCAACCTGAACAAGTGAGATTGAAGATGTTAAACATCTTAAAAAGCTACTCACGAAGGAGGAAATTGGATATGACACACCAAGATGATGTTTTCATCTTGTATATGTTGGTGTTGGTTGGCTTTTGTGGAGGAACAAAGATGATCTGCCTGATGAACTTGTCTTTCACATCAGTTATTTGGGATCTAATCAGCCCACCTTCATGCTCAACTTCTCTAAAGGTATATGATTATCTTTATAATATTATATGCTTTTAGTTGCACATAAATAAAAGAAATGATACTAGAATGTTTTTTTCTAATGAGTTGAGTGGAAATCTCAGATTTGCTATTTTTATCCTCCGTTGTCTTATTTATCCTATTTTCGTATGTCTGTTTAATGCGTAGGTGCAAATTAGATAATTGTGAAATACTATCATTTCATACGGCTTGGCTTTAAGGTATGTCTTGTTGCTAGCTTGTTTTTTAGCTATTTATGATCGGTGTTGCACTGATATCCTTCATCATCTAGACACCGACGAAACTATGTAATATTATTAATAAACTATTATTTGTTAATAGAAATTATTAATTAGTAAATTTAATATAATTAAATGTCTCATCTCTTTTTTTTCTGTCTATATTAAGACAAGCATTTTTTTCTATTTTAGTCAAAATCTTGATGTGTGCTTGAGAGAGTTTTAAGTTGCGGGATGTTTTGTAGTGAGTTGCTTTATTTATGTATTGATGTTGTATGGTGTTATGTGGTCAATCCAGTTTTTCTATTTGGTTTTGTTGGAGTTCTTGGAATTAGGTGAGATATATTACTTTAACAAATATGTCATTTTTTATAAAAAAGAAATAAAAAAATTCAACCACTCATCCGAATTTAATCTTATTACACAAATCTACATTTTTTCTAATGTTCCGTCTCTAAATATATTGGCATTATGATTCCCAATCCTCACCCATTTCATTTGTCATTTGTTATTCATCTTGATTTCTCTATTAATTTCATTTATCCGTTTGTTGTTTATAGAACTTAGGGTATATAATATAGCTTAGCTTTTATATTATTGATCACTTTTGTTTATTATTTTATGTGCTTGGGTTGTTAATTTTTCCATTATTAAAGAACTTTTTTGTCATTACTAAACAAAATAAGTTGGCTTTTAGCCTATTTTACCACTTAAAATAAATTTATGTTGTATGTTACTTTATGGGAAACTTCTAAATTATGGTTTATGTCATATTTTTATTGCTTACAATATCTAATTTAAAATTTGATAAATTTACATTATATTTTTTGATCGAAGATATTTATAATGTAATATAATATCTAACAAATATAATTATATTAGGATATATACAAAACCACGAGCTTAAAGTTCCTATAAATGAGGGTATTATTCTAGTCGTATACTTGGCTATCAAAAAAGGAAACCAAAGAAAAAATAAGAAGAAATCAGTTTACCCTGAAACCCAACCGTCAAACAAACATAGAAGGTAATGGGGCCTTGATTTTTTTTTCTTTTATAGTTTCAACCATTGCATTAAATACCATTAGCCACCCCACTTTAAAATTTGCTAAATTCCTAACTTGCCGAGCATGATACGCCGTTGATTTTTGTGCTAATATTCTGGCTTTTTTGTGTTATGAAACTCCCAGATGTTCCTTAAGGTGAAATCTAGAATTGTGCATCATCTTTCAATGCTCAACTAGCTCGCCCAATGATTTCTTTCCCTTGTTTCAAATAAGTGGTATAATCATAAATAATTAATTATTTTATTTATAATTATTGTTTTTCTTATTAACATTATTTTATCTTGATAAAATTAATAATTAAGCACTTGTAATAATTATTCGGTATTCTAATTATTATTAGTATATTATATTTATAATAATATATTATCTTATCAATTAGACTATTACAAGTTATCAGTATGTATTATTAATGATGATTAATTTATTCTTATTAATGTATTTTTGCCATTATTTAAGTAAGAATAATTATTTATGCTTCGTAAGAAAAAGGAATATCTATTTTTGTTTATCATTATTATTTGTCTATTTTTTTGTTTATTTTTTATTTATTAATTTTATTATTAATTATTACATAATATTTTTATATAATTAATAGTATTAGCTCTATAATATAGTATTATCTAAAATTTATATATTATGATTAATTCTTACTTATTGTAGTTTTTATTATTTTTATTATTGTCAAATTTATATTTATGATTTGTATAATTATAAGTTTTTCTTATTATGATTATTATTCAAAATAAATTATTATTTATTACTACAAAAAAGTATTATTTATTTACTACTAATTTATTATTATTGACGATTAATATTATCATACATATTTTATAAATTGTTGGTATTATTATATTTAACCAAAATGATAGTCTTGTTCTATTTAGTTTGGCTTATAGTTGTATTGAAATATTAAGATAATTTTTATCACTTTATTATTTTTATTGTGATTGGTACTTAATAAATTAATAATGGGAAATAGCCATCATTTGTTATATAAAATATGATAATATTTTTCTAATCACTTTATTATTTTTTATTGTGATTGGTACTTAATAAATTAATAATGGGAAATAGCCATCATTTGTTATATAAAATGTGACAACTAGCAACTAGATTAGCTTTCGATAATGTATGTAGAAATAGAGGATTCTCCTTCACTAAAATTATTTAATTGAGGCGTTATTGACTTCACTTGTTTAGATCTAATATAATTTTTATTTAGTTGTTTATGAGTATTAACTTTTAATTTTATTCCAATTAGTTTATTTTATTTAAATCACAATTATTGAAAATATATTTTAAAATTTTTTAATTTAATGTAAGGTTTTATCGATGATTTTGAAATTATATTGAAATTTAATTAATTGTGTGTTGTTACGAATAATTGCAAATAAATTCATTCATAACGTTGAGACCTAATGTTTCAGTTTAACCGAGCCAAATCACGACTTGTACTATCTATCTTTCATGTATGGATTATCTGCATAGTTACCTACTTGTGTTATCTGTATTTTGTGTATGGCCTTAGCTTCATGGTTACCTTACTCAATATGTAGCTTACTTATCATCCTTTTCATGGGTGCCACTCATTTCCATGAGCAAAGGTCCCTTGTAAGATTGTGTAGGTAGGAGATGTCGTATTCGATGCTTATAACACATTTGAGGCATCAGGCGAGGCTGCGTGTTGACCTTTTAGGACTTAGCATGGGACCTAAGAGCAATGTAGACCGGGCTCTTTTTATAGAAGTTTTTGGTTTATTGTGTTGTACTATTCTATCCCCTTGGGGGCTTGACTATGTAACCTTTTTCATTGGTTACACAAGTTTTTTCTAGCATATCTTTCCCCTGGGGGACACTTCTTATAGACTTTTAATCACGCATTTTGATTTTTTCTTTATGAATATTTCAAATTTATACGGTTATTGGTCTTAAGTACGTTTAATATTTGTGAAATTATTCTTAGCTTTATGGTTGGTGCGAGACTTGTCGGGGGCCAGGCTTGTGATGATTACAGCGATAGCACCCCCCGTGCTTGTGTATGCTTTAATTAAATGAAAATTATCAACTGTAATTTTTGGGAGTGTTACAAGTTCTTACCATAGCCCAACTTACTTCTCTTTAGTAGCATTAGCTAAATCTCCTTCCTCCATTTAAGAAGAATTAGCTGAAGATTGTCATGCCTCCATTTCAGTAGCCAAAACTATAATAATCCTTCCTCCATTAAGGCTGCTCCAACCTTACCACACCACCCCCTTTAACTTCCACCAGCAAACACACACCCTCTTATTTAGCCTCCCCTAGTGTTGCAACCCTAGCAACGATAGGTTGTGTCATTTCTCACCCTCCATTTCCTACAGCAACCATCGTTTCCCCCTTTGATTGATTACACAATTATTTACCGAACAATACCCTTCTTTGTTTGGTTTTCTTCCTTACTTCACCCTTCTATTTCCATAAGCACCATTTTGTTTGCTAAAGGATTAGTTGGAGGAGTTTTTTGCTCACAATTACATTTATCCAAGTGTGTCTCTATGGGGAGCACTAGCTTTATTAGTAAGGAATAAGGATGGGAACCTTTATCTGTGCATCAAATATTGGGGTTTGAGTAGTTGACGGTGAACAATGATTATCCACTTCTAAGGATTGACGAATATTTAGACCAGATATCATCAATTATGTATTGTTAATGTAGACATCATGAGGATGGGTTTAATACATGGTATGGGTACCACAAGTTTATGGCGATATCTTTTGGGCTCACGGATGAGCCTGGTATCTTTATGAACTTGGTGATAAGGATTTTCTTGGTGTTCCCTGATTAGTTTGTTATGGTTTTCATAAACAATATTTTGATTTACTCTTAGAGTAGAGAGGAGCATGAGCACACACACATACAATATTATCACTCCTTAGATAGCACAAGTTGTATGTCAAAATCTCTAAGTGCAAGTTTGCATTTCTGGGACAGGTAGTGTCAACATAAGAAGTTGATGTGGATCTAATAAAAGATTTTAGCAGTAACTGAGTAAAAGGCACCCACTAGCTTCCCTAAGGTTCAAATGGGTTTGAGGTTTATAGTGACACATCAAAGCATGTAATGGGTTTTGTTTTGAAGCATCAAGTCAAGGTGGTGGCTTACACTTTCGCTAGCTGAATTAACATGAGCAAAATTACCTAACAAATGATTTAAAGTTGGAAGCCATTGTTTTTTTTTTGCTAATGATTTGGAAGCATTATCTATATGGGACTCAGTGCAGATTTGACACCAACCATAAGAGCCTCAAATATATATTCACTCAGACGTATTTGAATAGAGGCAGGAGAGATGGTTAGAGTTAGTAAAGAACTATGATATTACGTTGACCTACCATGAGGGTAAGAGCAATTTCGTTGTTGATGCTTTGAGAAGGAAGACGTCACACTCCTTGAGTGCTTTTGGGGTGACTAATCAATTTTTGGAAGAGCTTGGTGAGATGAAGATAGAAGTGATCTAGCATAGTGATCTTGAGGTTCGAATGTGTTCATTGATGATAATTACGCTGATGGTTTTTTGATGAGATCTGATAGGGTTAGCTTGGGGGTGTTAAGCTTGAGAGGATTTGGTAGAAGATTCAGGATAGTCGAGCTGGGGGTTTTTATATTCACGAGGATGGCAGCATTCTATTCAAAGGCTATCAGTGTGTGCCAGAGTTACATTGATTTGAAGCAGTGGATTTTAGAGGAGAGTCACTATAATCCGTATTTTTTCTACCTAATAGAGAATAAGTAGTATAAGGAGATCAAGAGGATCTACTATTGGCATTGCATGAAGCGAGATGTAGGGGATTTTATATCAAGATACCTGACTTTCTAGAAAGTTTAGATCGAGTACGAAAGGCTTGTAGGATTGGTTAATCTTTTAGATGTTTCCGGATGGAAGTAAGACTCTATCTTAATGGATTTTGTGAGTGGGCTACTAAGGACTTATTATGGTTATGAATTTCTTGTCTACTCACCACAAACTTCAAATATGCATTGGCAGTTGATCCATACTCCAAGTGAACTTCTACCTTGTTTGAGTATACTTACCAAAACTAATTATGTAAGTTAACTACTTATTTTAGAAATTTTTTAACCTAAAAATAAGGTGAGTAGTTAACTTACATAATTAGTTTTGGTAAGTATAATCAAACAAGGCAGAAGTTGAATTGGAGTATTAGTTATCCAATGAATATTTGAGGTGTGTTGTGACGTAACACCATAGAGGTGGATCCCTTTGAGTCTCTGTATGGGCGTAAGTGCAGGACCCCTTTGTGTTGGAGAAACATTAGCAATAATATTATTTTTATGCCAAGGGATAGAGTTTTGTTGAGGGCTTCACCCACCAAGGCAGTGTAGAGGTTTGGTCTGAAGGGTAAGCTGAGTTGAGGTATGTTAGTCCTTATGAGATTTTTGATAGGGTTGGCGATGTTACATACTACCCAACACTTCCACTAGAGTTTACTCGAGTTTATAACGTCCTTCACATCTCCTAATTGAGGAAGTACGTTACATATCTGTCCTATATGATCAAGCCAGATGAGATAGAGCTCGACGACTCATTAACCTATAAGGAGGGGCCTTTACTGATTCTCCACACTAAGGTTTAATAGACTCAGATCGATTCATTTATGTTGGTGAAGGTTCTTTGGAGCTAGTATGGCATAAAGTAGGCAACTTAGGAGATCGATAAAGGCACACACAAGTTGCAACCCCATCTGTTTGACTCAAGTGTGTTAGGTTTTAGATTCTCTCTCTTTTAAAGGGGGTCGTCCTCGGTAGTATTGTAGTAACTCTTGTAGAGTTAGTCACTAAGATCACATTCCTTACATCCTTTCTCTTTGTTCCACAACCTTGACTTCTTGGCTTTAGGGACATAGTCTCTTGTAAAAGGGTAGTGATGTAATACCTCAAATTTTTAGCTATCCTAATCCTAAGTATATTAATATTTTAACCTAATCCCAATCCTAGGAAATAAATATTTCCACCTTATTAACCTTTAATCTAATCCCAATTTATCAATAATTAATATATCCTATTACCCCTATTCTTTTTAGTATTTCTCTTTTTCTCTCCTATTCCCTCTCAACTTATCTCCCTCTCATTCTTCTTTTCCCCCCATCTCCCAATGTGGAACATTGTCTCTAGATAATGCTTACATTCTCATCACTACCTATCCCATTGCCCAGCCAGCCCACCCCCTCTTTTTTTCTTTTCTCTCTTTTCCCTAAGACCACCGGTCCAACCCCTTTCCCTTTCCTTCTTCCCCAGTCGACTTGCACCCCAACCCTGCAGCTATTATTTTGCTGGCAACCAACCACCGCTGACCAGCCCATCATCTTCATATCCCCCCTTGTCGTTTTCTTTCCATTTTTGACCCAAAAAATCCATCCTCCCTCCTCACCCATGCTTGCCCCCTTTCCCTTCTCTTCCCCGACCATTCACTCCCTACCATGGCAGACCTGTGCCGATCTGCCATTATTGGCCGGTGATCCTACCTCACCTGCCCCATCTTATCCTCTTCTTCCTCTGTCATTTTCCCCCTCCATTTTTTTCTATGAATACCCCATAAGTAGCCATAATCGAGCCTTTGTTTTCGTAGCCCAAAAATTTCTCCTTTTCTTTGCTGCTCGATCAAACGACCGCCCCATTGCCGCCGACCAACATAGCTGCTCGAGCCACCCGTAGAACTTCCCACTGCATCACCCTCTGCCCAACCATACCTCCTTCCTCCCTCGATTTTCCCTACAAGAGCCACCCCGACCAAGCAAAGTTACCCTCCCGATCAACCCCTCATCAACCCCTCACCGCCCTTTGCACCATCGTCTGCCACGAATTCCACCGCAACTAACACCATCTCTACCCTCCAAAACACCCGGGAGGAACTTCCTATACCTCCCCATACCTCCATCTCTCCTTGTCTCCCTCTCCTCCTCCCTTCTCCTCCCTCCACCACCTTTTCCCACCACACCCGTCGCCGTGCGCTACCACCTTTGGGTACACCACCACCTTTATTCCACCCCTCTCCACCTAAGGCAACCTCCACCACCTCAATCACCCCATCATTCCCTTTCCTCTAGCTTATACCACCATCTCTCCACCTCTCTTCTCCCTCCACTGTAGCTGCGGCCACCACTATACGTCGCCGTCGGTTTCACCACTATCCCTAGGTGGTATTCTAACCTCCCCACGTGTTAGTAATTTTTAGTAATATTTATAGTATTACTCTTAATATTAATAATAATAATAATATTATTAATGTTATTATTATTACTGTTATGTTATCATTATTATTATTTAAACTAACTTCAGAAATATTTCTAACTAATGTTATTATTAATAAAGGTCTACAACTTTAGTATTATTATTATGATTATTATTATTATTATTATTATTATTATTATTATTATTATTATTATTATTATTATCATTATTGTTTTACTAATACTATTAATACTAACTTTGGCCCAATATCACTTTTATTATTAGTGTAAATATTTGAACCCTTATATTACTATTACCATTTTGATTATTATTATTATTATTATTATTATTACAACTACTACTACTACTACTATCATCGTCGTCGTTGTCATCACTCATCATCATCATCATCGTCATCATCATCATTATTATTACTTGACAATTTTATCACCAAAGCTACTACTATTATGATTATTAGGACCTTTATTAATATTATTCTTAAAATTAGAACTATTATTACTATTACCATTAGTATTACCTTGTCATTATTGTTAACATTTCATATATCAGTAACCTTATTATTGCTACTAATATTATTATTATTAATATCATTATGGTCACTACTTTTATATTACTAATATCACTATTATTATTATTACTAAGGTTTGGGTTGATATTAGTATTATCACTGAAACTATTATTATTATTATTATTATTATTATTATTATTATTATTATTATTATTATTATTATTATTATTGAAACTATTACCTTTACTAATATAAATATCGCTATGATTACTTTAACATAAACTGTGGTAGCTACTAATGTAACACCCCCAAATTTACTACTGAAAAATTTCGTTTAATTTAAAAGTGTTTAGCGGAAACAAACAGATAAAACTGTAAATTCGGGGACGTTACTGCCACACTTAGTAGCAGATCGATTTACTCCTACCAACCCGATACTAAGTGCTAAGGCTAAACAAGAATAACATCAAATACGAGTCACTTAATAAGTATAAGTAATATAGAATCAGAGTGCGAAAGTCAAAAGTTACAATCCAAAGTACAGTTTTAAAATACCAAATGTCAGAGGATGTAATACAGCGGAACAAAACACAATACGATAATATAGAGAACAAAACGGAGGATGAACTCTGGCCACGTCACTCTCGACCCCCAAGCTAGGTCCAGAATCAACTCTCAGCCCCGTAGGCACCAAAGACATCGCCCCCTACCTGCACAAACTTAGACGGGTCTTCTGCTCGTGGGAATGAGTAGCACCAATGAAACGGGTGATCAGCACACTACGTACTGAGTAAGGTAACAGACTCACTAAGGCCCACATATGTATGGATACATGACATAGTAGACATGGCATAATTAGGTAGATAACATACAATAACACAGATAAACAATACCGGTTATGAACCAGATAACTTTCTCATTAGATCTCTGATAATTATAATTGATTCACATCATAGTCTTTATTAATTCATGTGAGTGCGGGAACGCAACTATTATAGTCGGTGGAACAATCACGAGGGCCATGCCTGCCACTATTATAGCCGGTGGACCGGTCACGAGGGTAACATAACCTGCCACTATTATTTGCCGGTGGAACGGTTTGGCCCTGACTCATAAGGTGTTCCACTGTAAATATTCGTATATTTCCCATGTCTTATCATTATTATGATTGGTTTGTTGAGCACAGAATCCCCCACTATTATAGCCGGTGGAACGGTCATGAGGGCACATGCCCTACCACTATTATTGCTGGTGGAACGGTCGCGAGGGTAAAATACCCTACCACTATTATTCGCCGGTGGACCGGTCTGGGTCCGGCTCAACATAGTCCTCTTTAAGTGATTAGTGTCTTAACGTATATTATTCGAGGGTATTTCACCTTTGACATGCATGGCTAAAGGGCCTCAACACATCACATCATAACTTATGACATAGTCGTACTATCACATACTAATGAGGACACATGCACATGTCTCAATTCCAAGCCACACCACACATGAAATAGTTAAGATAATGGCATTTAAAACACGACACATAAATTATATAGAACATCCAAGGCACGTAGGATACATGTCACAAATTCAGCCTTAGCTATACCCTTACTTAGTTTAGGTTACCGAGCTATCTTCCGCACTTATATTAGGCCACTAAACACCCTTTATAATTATCATACTTAACACATTTCTCACATCGGAAACCCAACCTCTAGGTGTGTGGGTCAGGGCCCACCACCTTACACCCCGAGGTCTACTCACCACTTTACCCTAGGGTTTGCACCAAAAACCCTAATCTGGGCCTATGTGGCCCTTCTTTCTCTGCGTCCCATAACCCATACTATTTTAACGCCCCATGTATCATGACCCTCAGACTCAACTCTCACCTCATACCTCGCTCCTCCTCGTTTATTTTTATTATGTTCTTTTTCTTTTTTCCCTCCTCAAATTAGGGTTTCCTCTCCAAACCCTAGTCGGTCTCTAGGTACCCTTATATTATTATACGTACTATTTTTCACCTCGAGCCTCCAAACTCCCAAACAGACCTTCCATTACCTTCCCCACTTCCTAAAGTAACTTTCCATACGTAAGGTTCGCCCGCATGCGAACCTTAACCTCCCCATACAAACCCCTCGACCTCTACCATGCCAAACCCTAAGATTTCCATGCAAACCCTAGTTCTCCCATATAACCTTAGTTTCTCCCACTCTTCCATTTTATTCAATTCCCCCTTTTCTCGTCCATTTACGGATCACAAATTGCTTAGGTCATTCTTACCTATGTTAGCCAACATACTTCCCTTTGGTTATCTTAATCTCTCATTTTTCTCTTTCAAGCCCCCCATTCCACAACACCTCATCAAATAACCTAGCATGCATGTCCTAAGGGTCACATCACATCACATCACATCATAATTGCATCATATCCATATTAGCACATACATACAAGAGTACGAGAACATACCTCGGTTCCACGTTGCGCTACACAATAAAATAGATAACATACACAGAATACAGCATATAAACCATACGAGGCATCCAAGACAAGTAAAAACATGTAATACACACAGGCGACCTTAGTTACGTCCTTACCTAAATCTGCGTCGGGCTTGGAGCACGCTCCTACGCCTCTTGGGGGCTTTGACCCGGTTCACCTATAATGGGGAAATACTAAGGGTCAATCTCCCTCTACCAAAATTGCCATAATTTTCCTATCTTACCCCTATCATGGCCTAATACTATAGTTAATATTAATAATAGTAGTTTAAAATTAAAAGGTAGGGTTATTATTATTCTCAAGGTAGTTAAACAAATGACCACTAATCAAGGCAAGTCTTAGTAAAATCCATAGTTATTAAAGTAAAGGGTTTGAATATTACTAATAACAATATTATTATTAATACCAATAATAATAGTAAAAATACTACTAATAATACCTGATAGTAGTTACAATGATAATAATGTTGACAATAATAATTAAAATCGTAGTAGTATCGGTGATGATAATAATAATGATAATAATAATAATAGCAACAACCATGATCCTAATGATGATGATGATGATGATGATGATGATAATAATAATAATAATAATAATAATAATAATAATGATGATGATGATGATGATGATGATGATGATGATAACAACAATAATAATGGTAATGATAATAATAATAATAGTAGTGCAAATAGCAATAATAATACTAAAAATAATAATAATAGGGATAATACAACGATAATAATAGTTAGAATAATGACATAATAATACTAATACTAATAATAATGATAGTGAAAACGATGATGATAGTGATAACGATAGTAATAATAATAATAACAATAATGATAATGAAAATGATAATAATAATAATAATAATAATAATAATAATAATAATAATAATAACAACAACAACAACAACAACAACAATAATAATAATAATAATAACAGTGGTAACGATAATAATAATAGTAATAATGCAGATAATGATAATAAGAGTACTAAAAGTAATAGTATTAAATAATAATGATAATAAGGATGGTAATGATGGTAATAATAGTTAAAGTAATAAGTGTGGTAGATATAACGATAGTAATAATAATAATAATAATAATAATAATAATAATAATGATGATGATGATAATGATGATGATAATAATAATAATAATTATTATTATTATTATAATAATAATAATAATAATAATAGTAATAACAATAATAATAATGATAATAACTATGATAATAACAATTTTGATAACAATAGTAATTATAATAATACTAAGGGTAAAGAACAATAATAATGATAATAACAACAACAACCACCATGACCATATTAATAATAATAACGATAATGATAGTAATAATAATAGTAATAATACTAATAATAGTAAAACTACTAAAATAATAATAATAATAGAGATAATAATGATGTTAGTCATAGTTAAATTGACAAACATGATAATCATAATAATAATAATGATAATAGTAATAATAATAATAATAAAAATGGTAATAATAATAATGGTAATAACTTAACAAGGTCTTATAATTAATTAATACCATTAATTAGAAGTACTTAGGGGTAATGTTGGGACCTAATAATAATAATAGGGGTAGTAATAATAGTAATAATAATAATATTAGTAATCATAATAATAATGTTAATACTAATCATAATAACATTAATAATAGTAGTTAATAGTATTAAAATCATCAATCACTTTTATTATTTAGGATCTAGGGTTCAGGGAGTTGGGCAACCTGGCTGGGGTGGTGGCGTTGACGACAACGGTGGAGTAAGGGAGAAAAGGGGAAAGTGGATGTGGAGGCTAGGGGAGGGGAAACTAGAGGAAAGTGGAGGTGTAAGGTGGTAGGGCAGGATCCCCTGGTTGTTTTGGGGGGTAGTGGCGGTACTGCAGGCGGCGGCGGCGGCGGCGCGAAGGTGGCGTAAGGGTTCAAAAGGGCTATTTGAGAAGGCAACTTCGCATTGCCGGGGCGGCACGTGCGGGGCAAGGTAGGGAGATCTAGGGGCTTGGTTGTGTATAGGGCGGTGCAGGGAGGATTTTGGTGGCAACGGCAGGCGGCAGAGGTGGCTGAAGGCGGAGGAAAGGGCGGCTGAAGGTGGGGCGGCGCGCGACTGGTTTTCTCTGGGTTCCAAATTTTCGAACCCGATTAATGCAACTCCTGGGGCTATTTATAAGCCAATTGGGACGGGAAAACGACAAAGGTGCGAGGGGGAGTAGGGGGTTAGGGTTATGGGCGTTGTCGGCGAGAATGGCCGGTATAGGGTCTGTAGTTGCAGACCATGATCTGTCGAGAAATGGAGAGGCTTGCGTGCGAGGGAGAGGCTGGATTGATGGGTCAAATCTACAAGGAAGACAACGAGGAGGAGGGGAAGAAATGACCAGTGCAGGCATGGCATTGTAGGCTTGTTTTTTCCGGCGAGATTTTCGGCTGCAAGTGGCGCGAGGTTGAAGATGAAGTGCAGGTGGGGTGGATCGACGGTCCAGGGGAAAAGAAAAGAAAGAAGGAAAAAGGCCGAACTGGCCAGGAGGAAGGAAGGGTGTGCACGGGGGAGAGCTGGGTTGCGAGGGAGTGCTGGGCCAGCAGGCCGGCCCAAGTCGGGGGGAAATAGAAAAAAAAAGAAGAGAAGGAAAGGAAAGAAAAGGAAAAAGGAGGGGGGAAAAGGAGAAAAGGAAAAAGGAAAAAGGGAGGAAAACTAGTGGTTGGCTTAATTAGTATGATTTGGGTAATTTGGGATGTTTAATAAAATATAATTATTAAAATAATAATTAAATTCTATTTTTAGGTTATTTAGGCATTTTTGAAGGAATTTTCTTAAATTCCATTTTAAATTAACAAAACACTCTAATTTTCTCCAATTAAATTATTTATAAAGTTTATATTAATTTGAAACTATTTTATTCTTCTTAATTTAAAAACGTAATTTATTTAATTAATTTCTAAAATAAAATCCTTAATTAGCTTAAAATACCACAATTCCTCCTATTTAAAACACTTTTAAATTTCTTCTTGATTTATCCTAATTAACGTCCTTTTATTTTATTAAAAGCAAATTATTTGATTAACTTTAAAAATGAAATCTTATTTAATAATAAATAATAGAAATTAGGGTTTTTGGGGCATTTCAACTAAGACTTATTTTGGTTAGTAGTAGCATGATTAACTATTTTTAGAATAAGAACCCTACTTTTACTTATAAAACTACTATTATCATTATTAGCCATAATAAGGGTAAGGTAGGAATAATGGTAATTTTGGTAAGAGGGAGATTAACCTATAGTATTTTCCTCTTATAGGTGAATCAAGTCAAAACCCTAAGGAGTTGTAGGAGCGTGCTCCAAGCCCAACGTTGTTTTAGGTAAGGATGTAGCTAAGGCCTCTGTGTATTATGTGTCATGTATGCCTTAGATGTTATGTACTATGTTATGTTGTGTATCTTATGGTTATCATTAAACTTTTTTTATATGTAGCGCAGCTTAGAGTTGAGGTATGTTCATGTGTTTTCTTATGGCATGAGTATAATATGTATATATTGTGATTATGATGTGATATGATGTGACCCTCTAGGACATGTATGCTAGGATGATTGATAATATGATATAGGGATGAAAGGATAAAAAGGAATAAAATGGGAAGTGAGTTCACTAAAGGGAACATGAGGTTGACCAAACTATCTCATGATCTGTGAGAGGAAAATAAGAGGTTATGATCAAAATGAACGAGTGATGTGAATCTTGCATGAGGAATTTCTAGGGTTTTCATGGGGTGGATGGAGTTTGCATGGGTATGATATTTGCATGAGAAAAATTTATTTTAGGGCGTAGGTAAGGTAAGGGGAGAGTTGTGGAGTTGGAGAAGTGGGATGAAAAATAGTACGTAGGTTGGTGTAAGAGTGTATAGGGGACCTGATTAGGGTTTTGGGAGGAAACCCCAATTTGGAGGAAAATGTGGAAGTAAAATTAACTAAGGGAGAATGGAGCATAGGATAAGAGTGGAAACTTATTATATGAGGGATGAGTTTAGGTGACATGGGAAGGAAGAGATGTTAGGTGAAAAATAGAGAGGTGACTTGTGGGGGAAGAAAGGTGCTAGGGTTTGGAGTGGTCAATTATGGTTTTCCGATTACATATGAAATAGATGAGTAAAGTGATATGATTTGGGTTAAATCTAAATGAGATGAGACATTGGGCGATAAATGAAATAATGGTAGTGTAAGAGAAAGTTGGGCCACATAGGTCTAATTAAGGTTTTCAAGGGAAAACCCTAGAGAGGGATATAGTAAGCAGATTTGGAAGTTAAAAGGTGATGGGCCTTAACCCACACCCTTAGGATTTGAGTTCTCATTATGGGTAAGTGGAAGGAGGAATGGATATCGAGGTGTGATAGAAGATGCAGGAGTCTCAAGATATGGGACGGGCCCTCTTGAGAGGATGGTAGTAGAAGGTTGGTGACATACATGTCAAGGGTGAAATATTTATCGAATAAGACACATATAAGATACTAATCATTTAAAGAGGAAGATTATTGGGTTGGGCCCAAACCGATCCATCGATATATTAGTGGTTAGGTGTCGTGGTGCCCTAAAGATTGATCCACTAGCATATAATAGTGGTTAGGAGCGTTCTGCCCTGTAAGTTTTTGATCCACCGGCTATAATAGTGGGGATCCAGCACTCGCATGGATTGATACAGAAAATGGTGTGAAATGATTATATTTACCAGAGATCTAAAGAGTGAACTTATCTGCACTATAGTCTAGCCTTCTATCTATATCATTGTATATTGTTTTATAATCATGCTTGTGGTATATGCTTTATATGTTTAGCTTTAGCTGCATGGTTACCTTGCTCAGTATGTAGCGTATTGACTACCCTTTTCATGGGTGTTGCTCATTCTTGCAAATAGAGGATCCACCTGAGTTTGTGTAGGTAGGAAATGGTATCTTCGATGCCTATGACGCTTACGAGGCATCGGACGAGGCCAAGAGTTGAGCCTAGACTTGGCCTGGGGATCAAGAGTGACTTGGTTGGACTCTATCTTGCCTTTTATTTACCTTGTATTGTTTTTATTCTATTTATGTTTTGTCATACGCTATTTTATGTCTTTGGAAAACTTTAGTTACTTACTCCTTGGGTTGTAACTCTTTTAACAGCACTCTTGTTTCTGTATGGTGACAATTGAGTTCTTTTATGAATTCTCATTTTTAATTAATGACTTGTGTTTGGTGTTAACCCTCTTCAGCCATAACACTTGGTACTAGAACGGTAGGAGTGAATTGGTCTGGTACTAAGTGTGGCGGTAATATCTTCAAAATTTATAGTTTTGTTATTTTAATTTTGTTAAACCTTTTCATTAAATGAAATTTTTCAGTAGTAAATTTTGGGGGTATTGCACCTAACCTTATATTATTTTGGATTATTGTTTCAGTAGTTGCCTTAGTGCCCTACCACTATGTTTAGAATGTATTTAACTAATCAAATATGACTTTACACTTTGAAATGATGAGAAGTGGTTTGGTATGTTTTACTAGTAAGTTGTGACTTGGAGCATGATATATGTTTCTGTATGAGTATTGTTTATACCGAACCAACAATCTAAACAATACTAGGGAAAAGAATTAAAGAATCTACCAAACCAAAAAATCAAAAATAATATCAAGGTAGAGCATTGAGGGGAATACCATACCAACAAATCAAATTAATACCAAGGTAGGGCAGTGAGGTAACTATTGAACTAACGAATAAAAAACAATACAAATTACCAAGGTAGGACACTAAGGCGACTACCGAACCAACCAATCTATTCTCTTCATTTTTTTTACACAATAGATACTTCAAATTTTTTTTTACTTACTTAAGGTGGATATAATATACCTAGGGACATTGAAGTACACCCCGGTCATATTAGCATCTAAAGGTGGCATAATACCTTTACTCTCGAAGCCAACATAATGTTACCTAAAAGTCAAAAACCCCATATAAAAAAAATTATTTGACACATCGTTAGTTCCTCTGTTTCATCCACCTCCTTTAGTAGTAGCACATTTTTTTTGTTTGCAAAGAAACAGAGAAAAGATCTAACATAATCAGTAAGAAAGCAGAACCCCAAAACCAGTATCCATCCATCCATCTAGGGTCTTGTCAAGTAGCACAAAAATCAGTAAATCAGCACCCAAATTATAAACATACATATATTTTTTTTCAATCATAGCCCACAATATCAAAAAGATACAAAAGTTACAATAAAAAGAAACAAGCTAACATTTAATTTAGGGTGAAAAATTATAAAGTTATAAATAAAGAAAACATGGTGGTACCAATGATTGTACAATAGATGACAAAACATTTCTATCTTAAACAAAACCCACCGCCCCAAAATCCACAATGGCATGAAGCTAGAATAGAAAAAATCAATCACTAGCAATAAAAAAAAACATACCGTATTAGTTAAGTAGATACCGAAACCACTTTGGTGTGGCTATGTGGAATGTGGGCATGCAACTTCTTATAACATATTGTGATTTACTCAGTACAGGGAAGTTGTACCGATACACTTTTGCAAATGACAATGTGAGGGGCATGGAATGGCATGAAGCTTATAAGAACGAGTAAGACAATTGGAGTCCTTAGAAAGATGTTCCATTTTCAAAAAGAGCATTTGGGTCTTAGAGTTAGGGCAAATTGGACTCTTAAGTCTCATACTGTACTTTAGTTATATATATAGCACTTACAATAAGAAAGGTGTGAAGCCAGACTTATGTTAAGTGTGGCAGTAACTTCCAATAATTTGGCAATTAACGCTTCTGCAAAAAAAAAAGTTCCAGCTGGTAAAAAGTCAAGTGTTACAAGAAATGAATGAGTAAAGATTATACAGTATTGTTATTTTATGTGTGAAAGCCTTTGCTATGAAATATGGAGGTATCATTGGTTTATTAATGGTATGATGAATGTTGAAAGATTATGATAAAGTTTTTAGAGAAAAATGGGGATTTGGAAATAATGTTAGAAAAAAAGGGGATTTGGAAATAATGTTACTAAACGCATAAGATTTGCATAAATTAAGGGTTTTGTTATCAATAAGAGAATTGACTATTATCAATAAGAGAATTTTATTCAATGTGTGTTAAATCATGGTATTTTAAGGTATTATATTATCCAAATATGCTAAGGAATTTAAAATCATGGTATTTTAAGGTATTATATTATCCAAATATGCTAAGGAATTTATATGAAGTGTTTAGAATAGTTATGTATGTCCTAAGTTCAATAAAGTATGCAAATGGTTTGATCTAGGAATAATGACCCTACAACAATGAGGCTATTATCATATGTGTAAAACGATTGAGTTAGACCAAAAAACTCAATATTTTGTTAATATCGCTATTTTGGGAATTTATATTTAATACGGGAAGTTTTTGAGCCTTACGCAAGAAGTTATGATTGGTTTGTGAGGGTTTATAAGCCTTGAAAATAGTAACGTTGGTGAAATTAGGATTTTGGGGGATTATATGGATCTTAACTCTAAAAAAACAACCTTTTGGTCTACATGATGTGCTTACCTACTTTAATGCATTCTATAGTTGTGAATATGAATAAGACATTAATAATTTAAAGTGAAAGATCACTTGAGTTAGGTCAAGGAATTTTTATGGATCTATTCCATTGAATGATAATAGTAGCTCAGGTGTGTTATCCTTAAGAGTTACTTAGTTTGTTCCATTAGAATAATAAAAGTGGGGCCTTATATTCATCATGAATAAGAATATTTCAGATAATTAACCTAATGGATATGACATCAATGATTTATAGTGGAAGAGTATGTGAGTTAAGACCAAGGTAATATTTTTTGAATATGTTTCACCTAATGATAATAGTGTCTAAGGGGCATTTTACCCTAAGAAGGTGCTTTTATAAATTAGTTCCACCATATGATAATAGTGACTCAAATATGTTGTCCCTAGGAGGTGATTTAGACTATTCCATCGGTTTAAAAATAGTAGGGTCCCCAAACTCAACGTAAATAAAAGAATAATAATGGTTATATCTAATAAAGAAGCATGGATCAGGATTTACCTTGTGAGAATTTTTGTAAATTGTACATGTGCTTATCATCTACTATGAATGTATATATTTATCTATATCCTTGAATCGATAGTATTTTTATGTTGCTCATTACCTAGTATACTAACTATCCATTTTATGGGTGCCGTTCATTCCCACAAGCAGAGGATCCTAATAATGTTATGTAGGTCTTTGAGGCTAGCTGGATGATTTTGTTACTTTTTATGGATTGTGTGAGGAGGATGATGGTTTGTATTGGGTGTTTGGGCAAAGAGTTATGTTATTTGGATGATGGTTTTTTCCTTGGATACCTTTTAGACTCTTTGCTCCATTATATCCCTTTGTTTGTATTCTATTATTGTACCTTGGTGTTAATATCCAAACTCATATTTGTATGTACTTAAGCTCCTCTTATTTTGAATTACCTTGTTTTAGTATAAGTGGTTTTAGCATTGTGATTGATATAAAAATGGTATGGTAAACTAGACTTATGCCAATTACAATAGTAACACTTGATTATTTGATTATATATTTCCGCTGTAAATAAAAAAATTTAGTAGTAAAATATGGAGTGTTACACACCACAACCCATCCCTTAGCTCCTAACCACTACCCTTCAATGTTCCTCACGCCACCAGCAACCACACCACTAATCACCTATCAACCACCTCCCTCTACTTGTTCCTTTCCCTGCCTTTTCTTCTTCCTTCATTCTCTTTTCCTTTCTCCTTGCCTACCCTACTTGTGGTTTCTTTTTCCTCCCCACCATCGACGCTAATGCACTACCACACCACTACCACTCCCCTCAACTTCTTCCTCTCTCTTCTTTGTCGTATCTCATAGCCTCTCTTAACCTCTACCTTTACAACCTCCTTGCACAATTGATCCACAACCTCACCACCACCTAGCTACCTCTGCCCCTCCATTGTGCCTCCCTACCCACCACAAAACTAAACATCTTTCCTAAGCTACGCCAAACCATCGAGATAGGTAGCCATCAACCACCACCATACCCTCTTTTGCCTCCCTACATTACCACCCACCTCAACCACCACCACCACCTCCACCCAACCAACCTTTCTCACACCCCAGCCTTTGACATTTGACCTTTGACCTTCATCGAAAGACTCACACTGCATGAGTATATATATAATTTATTTACCTATATTCCACTAAAGGGGAATTTGGTAATTTGCCTATTTAATAAATATATTTTAATAAAAATTGTTATTTTATTAGTCAAATATTAATTTGTTTAATGTGGTATTATCTTTAGGTACAAAAGTTTGATTAGCAGAGACTTATAATTTTAGTAGGCTAGTTGATCAATTTTTGCTTTTAATGGAAATCAAATAAATTGTATACTCTATTAGAATTTAAGATATCACCTGATAGCACATTAATAATTTTAATGCGTAAAATTACTCTAATCTCGGTAGAGTGAGAGTGGCTTTTGTATAACATTTATAGGTTTTAGTGAGGAGCTCAGGAGTTTATTCAATTTGTTTGTTATATTATATTTATTTTTTTTAAAGAGTTTTAGCATGAAAATTGATAAAATAGAGCTTCTTAAATTTTGTATGATTTATTATGTGTACAAAAGTATGTTAAAATGGGTTTTATATCGGGAGTAAATTATATATGTCATGTTTTTCCATTATGATAAGTTGAGGATGCCTAGGTATATTTTTAGCATGATTGCTATTAATAAGTGCCTTGGGGGATATTTTTTTTTTCATTTGAAGCATATCATGATATTTCCTCCAATAAGTATGCCTTAATTATTCATAAATATGGAAATATGTGCTTGGTATTTTAGAAAAAGCATGGTAAGGTTTTACATGCTACACCATATGTAAAGGTACCTATCACGGTCGATTATCTACATAAAATTATGGATATGTATTTTTATGATGATAGAAGGTATTGGGGGCTGAAAAAATCATTCATTTTGGGACTTGTAAGATTCTGGGTAGAAAAATGAATACTCTAGTGTTCTGAGGGATATTTTTGTCAATATCAGTGTAAAATAAAATTTTAGGTATTTTTATGTGATAATTGTTATGAAATCAATTAAGTGTATTGTATAGTAAAAGTTATGATTGAATTATGATATTTGGGTTTCATAGGAAAGTTAAATAGTAAACCTATGGGTAGACTGTTATCGCATATGCAAAATATGGGATTTGGATCTCAATTTTCATATATGATGTCAATGATAATATTTTGGGAATGTATGTTTAATTTGTTTGTTATGTGGGTTTTACAAGAAGAGTTATGATTAAATTGTGGATTTAGGATTTTATGGGAAAATATGAATAGTAACCATAAAGGCATGCTATTATCTCATGTATAATAGGTTGGAATTAAACCTTTATTTTTAGATATTTTTTCAATAATAACATTTTAGGGTAGGTATTGAATTTAGTGATAAAATGAGTTATAATGGAGAAGTTATGCTAGACTTATGAAAATTAGGGTTTATGAGGAGAGGGAGGTCTTTTCCTTAGAGAAGTGTATCGGTATTCATGGTTTTTGTGCTATACATATTTCAAATGATTATGTTAAGATATGTTATGTAACTTACATGCCTATATATGCTCATGCATGAGGACCTTGATAAATACCACCTTTAATAAGATATTAATCACTTAAAGAGAAAGATTATGTGAATCGGGGCCTAGGTGTTGGGTCTGTTCCACCAGATGATAATAGCAACTTAGGTGTATTTTCTTTATGAGGTGCTTCAGACCATTACACTAGTTTAAGAATAATGGCTCAAGTGTGTATTACATGAGAAGAGTTGTGTTCGTTCAACCGAACAATGATAATGGCTTAGGTGTATTGTCCCTCAGAGGTGATTCAGACTGTTCTACTAGTTTAAGAATAGTGGTTCAACATAAATAAGAATATGATCTTGAGATAAAAAATGGTAAATAAGCTACTAATCATTCATAGTGAAAGATCACGCAAGTCAGGACCCAGGTATTATGTTAGTTTCACCGGACTATAATAGTGGTTCAAGTGTATTTTTCTCTTGAAGGTGCTTCAAACCATTCCAACTATTTAATAATAGTGGTTTAGGTGTGTATTACTTTAAGAGGTGTAGTGTCCATTACATCAAATGATAATAGTGGCTCAGATATGTTTTTTTAAGAGGTACTTTATCCAGTTCAATTGAGTTAAAAATAGTATGATCCTTGAACTTGGTGTGAATAAAAAAAAAAAAGAAGATAAAATGATCATAATGATTGATTTTGCTTATAGTTAAGATTAATGATACTGATTTAGACAAATTGGAAAGGTCTTAAAAAAGTTTTATGGTCAAAAGCAACTTAGAAGTTTTACAAAATTTAAAACTATAAGAATGGTTAAAAACTTCTAAACCTTACAAGGATGTAATAAACCTCATTTAAAATAAAGTTTCTCATAATAATTGTATTAACTAGATTTTTGAAAAATAGTTTTATATCTCTCCTTTGTATTTTAGAGAGGAACTACTTATTAAGATACCCCTTAGTAAATAACACTTCATCTCCTTATTTATTTGTTCTCATATAAAAAAAATCAATTAATATATTTTTATTTCTTCTCTTGTTTAGGTAAACCAAATACAAATGTATGATATCCTTAATCACATACTTCTTGATAAATAAATTATTTTCTCCACTCCCTTCGTAAATCATATTGTGCACACCAAACAACACCAAAGCCTATAATCAAAGATACCCTGTACTTAATTTCTTTCCTTCCTTTTTCGTACTTGATCAAGAATTTTTGAGGAACTTGATGTTGTTGCTTCTTGTTTTTCTTGCAGCTAATAACAGGTGAATTTATCTTGTTGCAGTGATCCTCTGTTTGCAGAATATCGACCACTACTACTACTAGTAGATTGATGATTATCATTTGCATTACAAATAGTATATATTTGAGCACTATTCCACATATTTGACTTACATGAGCAAATGGCATAGAACTTATCTGCAGGAATGTCCCAAACAAGTTCCATAACCTAAGTTTCATCGTTTGTTGCACATCCATCAATTGAGAGGAACAAACAAAATTGAAATATACAACGATATCATCGTAATGTGAATTTAGAGTTTTATCTCTTCAAGGAGTTAAAACGAAAAATAATCGTAACAGAGCAGAAGCAAGGAACTACCCTCCCTTTCATCCGTTGTTTATTCATTATGACTTCATTGATTTACTTTTATCGAAAAAAAATGGATTCTGCGCGGGAAGCAGCAGATAGATAATGTCGTTGTAATGTAATGAGATGCTTCCAAAATAAAAAGGGACATGTATCATAATTTCAGGACTTAGGGGAGGGTAAAAAATACTGGGGAGGAGCCGGACCCCAAAATAAGACCCTCTTGGCGAAGAAACTTGATTTTGGTCGATCAATACGAGGGTTTCTGTGCATGTGGCACCACTGTAAACTCAAGGAAAAGTTCCAACTTTCAGATTTCACAACAAATGAAATGCCGAGCACATCACAAAGATACTGGGGAGGAGCGGGACCCCAAAATAAGACCCTCTTGGCGACGAAACTTAATTTTGGTCAATCAATACGAGGGTTTCTGTGCATGTAGCAGCACTGCAAAATCAAGGAAAAGTTCCAACTTTCAGATTTCACAACAAAGGAAATGCCGAGCACATCACTAATCCCCCAGTCCCTCCCTCCTTTTTAGCCTTCAGAAAAGGAGGAAGAAAACTGAAAGCTCTTCTCAATCTCAGATACAAACGAAAGAAGGCTGAAGTTGTTCGCTGTCTCAGTAGACTAAATTTGATGTACATCTGATGTACAGGCACGAAAACCTGGTTACCAACAATTGTTAAAATTCCTATTAATAAAGGGCAATCCTACGTTCAGCCAAATTCGCTCTTACTCTCACAATGCACGATGCAGTCACATTGGATTGGATACTTTCCCATTGGAATGGACAAATTAATACTCAAAAAGCTCTCGATTACGTTACGAAATCCCTTGTCCTCAGATATGTTAAAACTAGAAAGTTTCCAAGAAAATTGACGTCGGATATGCAAGAACTTGATATGCTTGGCTAAAGATAAGTGTGAATATTTGCATATAGAACTAACCACCCAAGAATTTCTAGCCCTAACCCTCTATAAGCTTCCCCCAGTTATGTCAGGTATATACTGTCTGAATCATGAAAAATCATAAGGTAACGGTTTTTACAAATACCTACTAATCCAGCAATAGGCCACCCAGTAGCTATGAATGCCAGTAGGAACCAACAAGCATAACCACAGCGAAAGACCCAAATGTTAGTAAACAGAGTAAGTTGCAGCACCCTGGTGCTGGCACAATAACATAATCCACACAAAATGAACTCAAGCTCAAAATAACTTCTCCTACAATCCATTGCATGATCAATATAAACACTATACTTGCATATTGAAGATCTTTCATCGAAGAGGGAACTAAGGGACCAAACAATGACTAGTTCAACATCGAAGAGACACACAAGGAACTGCCAGGCCTGCAACCATATAGCGTGATTCATTGACATAGACATTGGCTACACAGTCCCATCTATACAAGGCAATAATGCTACTAAGCCTCACAATTTCCACCAGGGAGAAAAAAAAATCAGGAGAAGTTGAAGCATTACATTCCAGCCACATTAAAAAACTAAAGAACAGAGACCATCTGTACGCATCCAGTATACAGCTAATAACTGGCTATAGAAAAAACAGTATACTGCTAGTTAGCATCAGCAATACGAAAAATAGGTCTCACAAAGTATGGGTGCCTCCAACAGCAAATGATAATGTTAGGTACCAGCTAATTAGCAGTAACAATAATCGGATATTAACTAATGGATCGAAAATAAGAGGATAGAATGACTAGGTGATATATTGATGAAACGAAATGAGAGTTACAGCCAGGTATTCGAGGTCCTGGTGCCCTCCCACATTCACTGAATTCTCCTCCCCCTTCCCTCTTCCTTCCCCCGGTATTAATAGAGATCCCTCGACTCCCTTCCTCTCACATGCCATAACAACCAAAACAGAAAATATGACGCGCCCTACTACCTACGAGCACCTCCCTAACAGAATAACCAACTTATCTGAATTAATTAAAACAGACCCCCTTACACACTAGAAAACAAAATATAAAAGATAAGGACATAATAACCGGATCGGTCAACTCTGGTCTTTCTCATTTCTTGCTCCTCCTTACATACGTGTATTTGATTATGAGTCTATCAGATAATTCCATTGAAATATTAAAAAAACAAAGGGTTTTGCCATCCTCTCGATGCCCAACAACTTAAGCAGCCAGGGGCCAAAAGAACAGACGCTAGTACGAATTACGCAACATGAGGAACGGACGGAAGCTATGTAATGGAGGCTATTGCCAAACTTTATTATACACTATCAATTCCAACTCTGAGCTTGACTGAAGACACAGACACCATGATCCATAAAACAGTCGTAACATACGATGCTTATTAGAATACTCCTTTTGTGGGTATAATCTTCTTTACGTCCTAAATTTATTTATAAAGTGGAACAGAACAGGAGAGGTCAAAACTTTTCACCCTAATTACTTTATTTCAGATACCATGTCCAGTAGATCAACTATAATGTTTCTTTTCCCATACGAGTTTAAATTTTCAAATAACTTATGAATTCAACCATAAATCCCTCATACATCAAATATAATACCACTAGTACCTGGTGAAACCATACATCCAAAGGATTTCAGACAAACCATGTCTCACCTACACCCGAAAAGTAGCAGCAGCAAAACTGAAATCATTCAGAGCGATTAGCGTACCTCTCGACCTTATCATCATTGAGATTAATCCCAACCATAGCCTCACCTAAACCACAACTCACATCAGCCAATATATTCGGGTCACTGTAATGGGTCACTGCCTGAACAATAGCCCGAGCCCTTCTAGCGGGGTCACCACTCTTGAAAATCCCAGATCCAACAAAAACACCATCACAGCCCAACTGCATCATCAACGCTGCATCAGCCGGCGTCGCGACTCCACCAGCCGCAAATTGCACAACCGGAAGCCTGCCCAATTGCTTAGTCTGCATGACAAGGTCATAAGGGGCAGCAATTTTCTTAGCAAAAGTGAAAACTTCATCATCATCCATGTTCCTCAAAACCCTAATATCACCCATCACAGAACGAACATGACGCACTGCTTCAATAACATTTCCGGTACCAGCCTCACCTTTGGTTCGAATCATAGCCGCCCCTTCACGGATCCTCCGAAGTGCTTCGCCGAGATTACGACATCCACAAACGAAAGGAATGCGGAAGTTGTGTTTATTGATGTGGTTATCTTCGTCGGCGGGGGTAAGAACTTCGGACTCATCGACATAGTCGATTCCGATGGCTTCGAGAATTTGGGCTTCGACAAAATGGCCTATACGGGCTTTGGCCATGACAGGAATAGTGACAGCTTGTTTAATTTCCTTGATGAGTTGTGGGTCAGACATCCGGGCCACGCCGCCTTGGGAACGGATGTCGGCGGGGACACGTTCAAGGGCCATGACCGCGCATGCGCCAGCTTCTTCAGCGAGACGGGCTTGCTCGGCGGTGACAACGTCCATGATCACGCCACCACGAAGCATCTGGGCAAGGCCGACTTTGACAGAAAAGGGGGATTTCTTGGTCTCGGTGATGGCACCATTACCGTAAACTGTGACAACTCTGCTGCCTGACATTTTCTGATGAATGGCAATAGAATATTAGAAAATAGGGAGGGATTGAAGGTTGAAAGGGGGGAGGATGAGCACAATAATTTGGAGGGAGGAGGATGGGGGCAGATATGATTGCGATTAGATAAATAAGGAGGGGAGGAGAGGGGGGAGGAGGTCATATATTCATGAATGTAACGAGGACAGGAGAGAGAGAGAGAGACGTAGAGATTGGAAGGTCGGCGAAGAGATCCAACGGTCGGCTGAATTTTTTTTCTATTTTATGCCAAACAAGGCCAATATTAATAACTTGCGGATCAAGATACAATTACCGGGGCCGGCCCCTTGTTCAGCAAACTAGGCGCACCAAATTATGAGCGCTCCCGGGTCTGGAGCGGGCGGTTTTGTTTGCCTATATCACCTTAAATATTACTAGGTTAATACATGGTAGATTCCAATGATACGTGGTAATTAAAAGAAAAAAATAATATAAATTACTTGAAAAGCGATCGCACACAAGTATTAGGCCCTGTTTGGTTTGAAGAAAATTAAGTGGAAAAGAAAATGTAGAGGAAAGAAAATTGAAAGAAAGAAAATGAAAGAAATTTATTTTCTTTCCTTTGTTTGGTTGTTGGAGAAAATTTTGTGGAAAATTGAATTCTTAGAAAATATTTTTAGTGTTTGGTATATAGAAAGAAAATTCTAAGAAAAGTTTAATGTTATTATTTAAATATTATTATACATTTAATTTTATTAAAAATATTATATTGATATATAAAAAATTACATAAAAGTTCAAAAAAAATTATAAAAACTCCAGATTCCAATTTTTTTTTATAGAACTATTATAAAATATTACATGAATAACTTACAATAATTTTTTAAAAAATCTAAAAAAATCCGTATACAAATCCCGTGAATATTTTTTTTCTCTCTATATATATAATTATGTCTATTTTTTATATCTTTTTATATATCCATCGGATAAAACCTATTGGATTTTGATTAAAACCCATGAAATTTATTTAATGTTAGAATTATATGATTAGATTATTAAAATTTAATTATGTATTCACTTTTAATCTTAGAAAATATATGTCAAATTATATAAATAAGAATAAAAATATAATTTTATATCAGATAAATAAATTCGAGTTTTCAACTGAGTTATATATATATACATATATATATATATAAATAGCAGGAAAATATAATTAAATAATGAAGAATAAAAAGGCTAACTATCCCACGAACCGTTTTGATTGCCTCGTTATTTATTCTACCCTTCTCGTCGCATCCATCCCACTTGACTTCGTCCAACGGTACAGTGTCCTGGCCCCATCTAATTCCACTTGAAGATATAATAAGACAGGTAGTATGATCGGCTTTTTTCTTCCTTCACACCAAAACTTCTGTTTCCAGGCTTTGGATCAGTTTAAGCTCCTCATCTCATCTCTGCGAATGAAATAAAAATTCCCACTACCCCCTCACTTTTTTCTCTCAAGCAAAAAGTCCTCCCCAGCCTTCCTTTTTCATATTCTTCTTAATAATAATAATATGGGTAATTTGATAATTAATGCGGATGTTTAACTGCTTTTTTTTGTGGGGGGGTTGGGGTGGGGTGGGGGCAGCAGGTAATGGCGTATTTGATGGTGACATCAGGAGGATCGGCAGTTGAATTCCTGTACTTAGCGTACAACGGAGACGTAGATATAACCTGGAGCGAAGCTTGTAATTCGACGATTGTGGTCTGCAGCTTCGATGGAGAACCACATAATCGACGAAGGAGAAGGAAGCAGAGGAGGATGGAGTCATGGAGGTAAGACTGTCGAGTCGGGTGAGAATTTTCCACTGTTCTTATTATTTTCTTCAGCTTTAGCTTCGGAAAGTTATCAGGTATAACTTTCCCCGATCCTTTCCTCCTTATTTTCTTTCTTCATCATTTTTCTAATAATCAAACAAGTAATAATCATTTTCCTTCTAATTTTTTTTCCTTTCCTCGTTACTTTCCCTAAACCAAACAGACTCTTAGAGATGAAACAATGAGTATAGTACAATGACAACCAAATAAATTTTAATGAATACAATTTTAATATAAATTTTTTGATTGCCTTTTAAAATGACTTAGTTATAAAATTAGCACATCTTTCATGACATTCAAAATTTTATAACATTTTATTTTTAGGTATGTATCCTCTTATTTAAAACTTAACAATAAAAATTGACTTAATTATTTTTTTAAATTCATAAATTGTAACACAAACTATGTCTTAACTATTTTATCCTAATTATTTATCTACTTTTTTTTTCCTTTTTCTTTAACCCTCATCCTTAATTGACTTGTCTTTCTAATTTAATTTCTTTAAATGGAAACCATAACCTAAAAAACTAATCCTAATCTAATATGCCATCCTCTACCCGTATCCATTGTCTCCTACAAAACAACTCATTGCCATTCCCGTTCTCATCTGTCGAATCTTCTTCCGCAATCTCTCCTAAGACTCCCTTTCTCTCCCATTTTCTTCTTCAACCATTTCCAAGGCAACCTCAACCTATCTACAACTCCACACTTCCCCATCCATTTTCATTCATGCACCCCATACCAAACTAAGGCAACTCCCTAACTTATACTCACTTTATCCTGTCTCCTCCCTTTAATTATTCTTTGTCCATCCCAATCATGCACGACTCAACCACCATCCCTTAAGCCACACCCACTAGCGAACTACCAGCCCCTCACTTTGGATGCCCAAGCTTGCGTAAGCCATGCATGCATCTAGCTTCCACCTATGCCACAAACTCGTGTTGTCATGTATATCTTCATTAACCCCACTTTGCTATAGATCAACCACTCCCCTAGCTCTCGCTAACTTGCACATAACTTAGCCACCCCTCCCCTTGTTTTTTCTCTTAGCCTTCTACTCACAACCCATCACTCTCCCTTTATTTCTAATATATTGTTTTGCACCTACCCTACTATTGTCCACCTTTCTAACATAGCCAAACACACCCACTATCACTTAGGCTCTTATTTTTCCTCCTTACTCCTTCAACTCTTTTTTCCTTTAGCCTCCGGATCCTCTCAAATAAACCCAAACTCCATCTCCTACACACCTCTCTACCTCCTTCCCAATCTTTCTTTACCTTTTCATAGCCATTCCACCCACTACCTTTATAGGCAGCGTCCATGTGCATCATTCTCTCTTGCATAAAATCACCACCCTCACGCCTTCCTCACACTACCACATTTTACTTTGTTAAACCTCACATTATATAGCCCCATACAATGGGCCTTCTTCACATTACCAAGTTGTTGCTACATTAGCCCTCTACATTGATGCCCTATTGTCGTGTGAGTCCTTTTATAACACCCCCAAAACTCACTATTGAAAATTTTCATTTTTAAAATTATAAGCGAAAGCAAAAACAGTAAATTTTAGGGATGTTACCGCCACACTTAGTACCATACCAATTTTTCTCTACCATTCCAGTACCAAGTGCTAAGGTTGAAATCATTGAATCCACTATTAGTGGCTAAATAATGAAATCATTGAAATGGAAAATATAGGAGTTTTAAAGATAACATTGATGCTCCTATTGAATAAACAAGGGCGCACAAAAGGAACCCTTTATACAAGACTAAAAGGTAGGGCATGCATGCAACACATCAATTGCTACATATCAAACATATGAACAATAAATTACACATATATAGACTGAAATACGATAATTATTAGAACGGCCACAAACATCAAGATCATATGTCACAAATATTCATTCACTTAGAAATAATAAAACTTACCTAAGGAGCATCTAGTGAAGCTCTTTGTAATATAATTAGATAGCCATCATGTGCTCAACTAATGCATACCACCACTCAACTCAAAGGTAAGCATCAAAGCCTCTGCCATATTATCAATAGGTTATAATAGTAAAATTATTATTATCTAGACTTAAGCTATTAATTAGATATTAATCATCTCTCGAATTATATCCACGTACGGTGCACATGATATAATCCAGGGTAGAACGCTTTTGACCACTATTATAACTAGTAGACTGGTACACATGATATAACCTAAGGCAAGATGCACCTGACCACTATAATAATTAGTGGACTGGTAAATGATATAATCTAGGGTAGAATGCACTTGACCACTATTATAATCAGTGGGTCGGTACATATGATATTATCTATACGGTCCAGACCTACTTGGTATTCCATTATAAGTGATTAATGTCTTTCCATTTAATTATCACACTACTTCCATTTTATTTACTCGAGGTAGAGATCACGAACCTGGAGACACAAAGGTACACCAATCATACTAGTGCATAAATGCAACACAATATCCTACAGACTATCAATCTAGGGATGCAAAGGTACCCTGATTATAGTAGTGCACGACGACACATAGTACCCTAACAATAAGGACACCTAATCCATAAGTATACATACTCCCTAATTAAGTCCATTGAGCTAAATAGAGTAAGATGTAGGGTCTGGCTGGGCACTAAGGCACACTAGCAAAATGTAGAATAATCATGGGCTAAATCACATTTTTAGGATAGAAAACCCTAAAGAGTCACCATTTATGATCTCAAACTCTTTCACTTTAAGTATTAGTATCTTAATTAAGGTGATCATGAGAAACACATTTTAATTACATACTTAACTATTCTTATCTGTTTATATTATTATGAATTATTTAATATCAGGAGTATTTTCAGTGTTAACTTGAGAAGTCTACTAAGGCAATCCTAGGTTCCCATATTCACACTTGGGTGCCTTAGGTCAAAATGACCAAAATGTCCCTAAGGCTAAGGCTACCTCTTTACCATCCACTTCCATCACATTATTCATTTTTATTTATTAATATGCCATAAGAGAGTAATATACCATAATCATACTATTGATTATAAAGTTAGAATGCCCTACACACCAAATGATTATTTTACACATAAACCTTAACATGCACTTCTAGAAAAATCAACACACATTCTCATGGATCATTAGCAATTAAGGTACCTCTTACATGTTTACATAAATAACATCATAACACACCCTCAATTATCCATTTAACCTTAATCCATGCATACTTATTATGATACACTCAAATATACTAAAATACCCCTAGGTCTTATAAATTTTGTGATCATGCTTGACTAGGTGATACTAAGGCCATAACCCCTATTATCACATTTAGAATTAATTTATTCCTTATCATGAAGGTTCTCTATATCAATTGCCATTTTACATACAAATTTGCTAGATTACCCCTAAACCATATTTTATTAAATATCATGCTCAAATAAGTAATATCAGGATAATAAATCCTTATTGTCATGTTCAACATTATTCTATACTTCTCATGCGTGTTTGTTAAACTAATCACCCTTTTATTAAATATCATGCTTAAATAAGTTATTCTACATTAATAACCCTATATTATCATATCTAATATCAATTTTTACCTACCATGCATGTTTATTAGACCAATCCCCATCTTGCCTACAAAATGACCAAAATAGCCCTTCTTACGTGCAAAATTACTAAAATGCCCTAAGCACATAAAATATTGATATTTATGCCCAATATGCATTATTTAACACCACAAAATCCTTATTATCATTCTTAGCACCAGTTATCACATATCATGCACATTTATTTACGTCACTCCCATTTAACATGTAAAATAACTAAAATGTCCCTTGAACCTAAAATATCAATTTTAATGATGGAACATGTATTTTCAATGCCACAAACTCCTATCATCAATTCCAACATCACATAAATACTTAGCATGTATTTTTATTGATATAATCGACAGCATACATTAAAATCACTAAATCACCCCTAGGTCATAAATATTGACATTTTTTTACTAACACTTATATTTATACTCCACCAAATTCCCATATCCATTTTTAGCATCAAATATAACATATTAGGTATCTCATTTAAGTTTAAATATTATGATGCATCCAAATGAACAAATTACCCTTAGGGTTTATATTAGTATTATTTTTACTATAAGTGTCCATATTTACTCATTATAACATGTGTATACACATAACATTTATCATCAACATTAATCCCTAAAATTTATCATCAACATTAATTCCTTTCTTGACCACCCTGCCACACATCATACCACATACAAGATAATATGCTTCTCTTCCTATTTTTCAATATAACATTGTTAATTATGAGATGATTAGTAACATATCATATTGTAATACCCCAAAGTCTTAATTAAGGAATTAATAATAAAATAGGGATTAATAGGTGAGATCAATTATAATATAATAATTTTAATAAAATAATGTTATTATAATAAAAATAATCAAGATCAAAAGAAGAGGAAAATAATGTAGGAATTAAATTAGTGGATGTTAGGATAATTTTCTAAACTAAAAAAGATGTGAAGAAAATTTAACCATAAATTCCAAATTAATATAAAAAGAAAATTTAGTTATTTATTTTTACTAATTTTATTATTCTCAAAAATTCCAAAAAAAAAATCCAAATACTCCAACAACCTCATTTTTCCTCTTTCCCCTTTTTCTTTCTTTTCTTTTTCTTTCTTCTTTTTGCTTCTTTTTCTCCTTTCTTCATCGATCTAGGCCTCGCTTAGCATGGTCCAAACTTCTCCCCCTCCCTCCTCTCCTTCCTTCACACATGGCCCAGCCCATCCTTTCTTTTTTTTTTCTCTATTCCCCTTGTGCTGCCCAACACCCCATGTCCGATCCTTCCCTTTTTTCTCTCTTCCTTTTCCCATTTTCCCCTTTTGGCCCTTGTCTACCACCTCACCTCGACCAATTGATGTGCATGGCTGTTTTGTAGCCATGGCTCTCTAACCCTCTCCCTTCACCTTTCCCTTGAGCTAACCTATAGTGCATGTAGCTGGCACTGCCCTACATTGGTCTCTACCCCTCTGCAGCCCCAACACCCTCACCTAATCCCCCTACAACCCAGCTAAAATCCTCCCCTTTCTTTTTGTGAACCTGCACCTTTTCTAGCCTGCATTAGTCTGCCACCTACCCCTCCCACTCTCTTGTCCTCATTCTCCCTTATCCTCTTCTCCTCCCTATTCCTATAAAAACTCCAAACCTCACCCTTCTTCATCTTCCTTTTCCTTTGCCCAAAAAATCCCCAAAACCCTCCTCTACCGCCCCTTCTATGCAACCCCAACCACCGTTGCACCTTATTGTAGTCCAAACTTCCACCCACCCTCTTCCCTACACTACCCCTACTTAACAATACCCCTCCCCACCTCTAACTTTCCCAGCTCTTCCCTCCTTACTCATGCAAAGTGGGTAGCTCGAGCTTCCCTTTACACCTTATTACTGCCCCTTGTGCCACCTCTGCCACAACTACTGCTCCCACTACCTCCCTCTATGCCCATAAATCCTTTCCCTACATCCCCATACCCCCTTTGCCTTTTATCCCATCTTCCTCCCCCTTTACTCTCCTCCACATTCAGCCACTGTCATCGCCGCCACCTACACTACCACAGTGGCACACCACCGCCACCACTACAACCCCCTTTGGTATAGGAATCCTACCACCTCATAACTACCACTTCCCTTCCCCTTTTCTAGCTCCAAAATTGGGTCTTTCTAAATCACCACCACCTCCACCGTTGTCGCCACTATCTGGTGTTGCCGCCACCCTAGCTACCACCTCCACTGTTGGTTGTGCCATAACCCTTGTTTTTACTTAAGTGTAATTTATTTTGCATAATTATCATTGAAATACCCCAAAAATCCTAATTTAGGAATTATGGCAAAATAGTGATTTATTAGGAAAAAATTAAGAAAATAAATTACTTCATTAAATAAAGAGGAAATTAATTGAGGAAAATAAGGAGAAAATAATAAATAAATTATTTAGAAAATTTTGGACATTTTACTAATTAAAATGAAAGTGGAGGAAAATTACCCAAAATAGCCAAAATTAATCTAAAAAGGGAATTAAATTATTATTTTAATAATTTTTAAATATTCATAAATATATATATATATATATATAAATGTACAATAACCCAAAAACATTCTAAGTAAATTGTGCAAAAATCCAAAACCCTAAAGAAGCCCTTTTTCTCCCTTTTCCTTTTTCCTTTCCTTTCCTTTTTCCTTTTTCTTCTTCCCTGCCGGATTTGGGCCTTGCCAGGCCCAATCCCCCTTCCTTCCTCTTTTTCCCACAACCCAGCATCGTCCGCTGGCCGTCGCGCGACCGCAACGCAGCGTTTCACCCATCAAAGCCGTCGAAACGTCGCATCGCGTTTAATGACCCTTATGACCGTTGCCCATCCAGCGACGCGACATCGCGTTTTGTTCCTCTAATTACTGAAACGCCGCGTTTGGTTTCAAAAACTTTATAACTGTTGCCAAACCGGCCGACTTGCCTCCTTTCTTTCTTTTTCCCTAGATCGCCGGTCCAACCACGGCGTCGTCTTCTTCCTCGCGACCTGCAACTGCCAGCTTGCAACCTCCGACAATGCCTGCCGTCCAGCCGTCCTTCCCCTGCCATTTCCGTCCCTTTCTTTCCCAATTTGACCCAACACACCTGTCCTACCCCTCACACGTCCTGTTGCCTTTCCCTTTTCCCGCACTCGGCCAAACAACCCTGCCAAACCGTAGGCCTGCGCCGGCTGCCACCACCGGACGGTGGCCTGCCGCACTTGCCCTCGCATGCCATCCCTCTCCCCTTCGTCATTTTTTCCTCCACAATTGCCTATAAATACCCCCCGAACGGCCAAAGCAAGTCCTCTCTTCTGGACCTTGCTAAAAACCCTGCCTGATTGCCACCAGAAAAGACGCACTTTCCGCCGCCGCGACCACCGCCACACACCAAAGCCTTCCCTACACCACCCTCCACGCAACCAAGCCATCGCCGCCCCCTTTCTTGCCCCGCACGTGCCACCACAACCGTGTGAAATTCCCCACCCAAAAACGATCACCGCCGCCTCACGCCATCTTCTACTGCCACCTCCGCCGTGATCAACCTCCCTACCACCCTCCAAAATAACCAAAAGGTCCTCCCCTACCTGCCCATACCCTCCTTACTCCTTGACTCCTTCTCCACCAACCTCCACCAACCTCCACCACCCTCCTCCACCTTCGGCCACCGCGTCAACCACTGTGCGCCGCCACCCCTGTCATGCCACCACCCTCATTCCACTCCCCTTTCCCTGTTGTCTCCTCCCTCACCTCAAACTTCTTCTTTTCTCCTCCCATCTAACCACCACCTCCATCTTTCCCTCTCTTCTCCTCCTCCACCGCCGCCGCCGGACCACCACCGACCCTAGGTGGTCTTCCACTCATCCCAAACCTTAACCTTTCTTTTTGTATAGCTACTACTAAGTTTAACTAATATTAATATTAGTATACTTATTATTATCATTATTATTATTCCTTTTATTATTATTAGTAGTATTACTTTTATTATTATTATTATTATTATTATTATTATTATTATTATTATTATTATTATTATAACTAATATTATGATCTCTGTTATTAAAGTTATCATTTTTACCAATAGCAGCATCCCTTTTAACCCTAACTTCTATTATACTGAACTTTAGTTTTATTTTTATGATTATTAGTATTATTATTATTATTATTATTATTATTATTATTATTATTTCTATTATCCTTACTATGGTTATTATTATTGTTGCTTAACCTTACTTGGTTGTTATTATTGTTATTATTATTACTACTAGGATTATTATTATTATTATTATTATTATTATTATTATTATTATTATTATTATTATTATTATTATTATTATTATTATTATACTTAACACCCTTATCATTTTGCTAATAATAATACTACTTTTGTTCTTATCCATGTTACTTAACTCAAGCTAGTGAATATCATTGGGTTGTTAACTAAGAAGAGTGCTCGAACCTTATTACCATACCACTTAACATTACCCCTAATGCTTTTAACCCTAATCTCATTACTATGGTACCATTATTAGCTATTACTATCATTACTACTATCACTACTTTATTATTGTAACCAAAAGTGTAACACCCCAAAATTCACTAATTTTTTTTAAAGCGGAAGCAATTAAAATAGAAATACTTAAAACTTGTGAATTATGGGCATGTTACCGCCACACTTAGTACCAGACCGGTTCTCTCCGACCGTTCCACTACCAAGTGCTAAGGCTAAGGAAAAGATTTACATTAAATTCGAATCAACAATTCATAAAAGAACTAGAAAGATCATACCTTAAAATCAGAGTACGCATAAACGTTTATAAACGTAATAAAATAGAAATCAGAGTGCGAAATCAAAGAGGATAAATAATCCAATACAAAGAAATAATAGTAGGAAATAAAATTACATAAAGGCTGAAATACGGCCACGACACTCTCGAACTTGAGCCAAACACGCTCAACACTCAGCCCCAATTGATATCTCGCCCACCTGCACAAATTTAGAAGGGCATACTATTATAGCCGGTGGATCGGATACACATAGGACTACGCGTCCTAACCACTATTCCTAACCGGTGGATCGGTTGGCTCCGGCACGCATGTTGTTCCACTATAAGTAATTAGTATCTTTTAGGCATTTTAGTAAAATTCTAGTTTGCGGTTGTTGAGCTCGGGAACCCCCACTATTATAACCGGTGGATCGGTTTACGCATAGAGCATCTTGCTCTAACCACTATTATAACCGGTGGATCGGTCACACATAGGGTAAAAACCCTAACCACTATTCCGAACCGGTGGATCGGTTGGTCCCGTCTCAACGATCTTCCACTTTAAATAATTAGTGTCTTAAGTATCTTATTCAAAGGCTTTCACCCTAGACATGCATGAATCACTCCTTTAACACTTCACACATTGTAACTCATAAATTCCATCCTCATGACTCTACTTTAATCACCAAAAACACCTGATACCGAAAAACACCTAAGCAGTTGCACCAAACCTTAATTATCCACACGAACCCTAGCTCGGTTTCCTACGTACCCATATAATGCTCCACGCACTATTTTCCCTTCAAATGTTCAATCACCCAAACAACACTTACATTACTCTCCTCAAATCCCAAATCAGCGTTCCATACGTAAACTTCACTCTCATACAAACTTTACACATCCCATGCAATTATTAACTTCCATGCAAACCCTAATACCACCATACAACCATTAACCATTATGCAAAACCCAAAATCTCATCATACAAAACCCAAATTCAATCCACATAACCCAAAGATTCATTCATACCAAACCCTAGATTCAAACCATATACAACCCAAAGATTCATTCACACAAAACCCTAAATTCAATCCATACCAACACAAAGATTCAAATCATATAAAACCCAAAGATTTTTCCACATAATACAATTGATTAGATTCTCCCCTTTCATAACCACAATTTAGATTCCACCATACAAGACTATAAGTTAGATTCTCCCACATAAAATCATAAATTAGAATCTCCCAAGCAAAACTATAATTTGGATTAATTGGATTCCCCCAAAAAAATCATAAATTAGATTCTCCCAATCAAATGATCATAAATTAGGTTCTCCCATATAATATCATAAATTACATTCTCCCCAAATAACGTCTTAAATTAGATTCTCCCTAACAAACCATAAATTCAATTCTCCTATATAACATCATAAATTAGATTCTTCCTAACAAACCATAAATTCAATTCTCCCATATAACATCATAAATTATATTCTCTATACAAAACCTCAAAAATCATAAATTAGATTCTCATACACGAAACCCTAAAATTCTCCATTTTATTCCTCTACTCATGAATAAATGGAATACTTAGGTCAACTCACATCCCTTAATCAACTTCTTTCTCCATCCTCCTTTTTCATCCTTCTTCCCCACACAACCACATCGACATTCTCACATGCATGTCTTACAGGGTCGTACACAAATAATACACATGCCATACGAAAACATACTTCAACTCCACGTCATATCATATACGGCATAATTAATAATCATAAACATATAATGCATAGCATATGAATCACACAATGCACATTAGCACATAAAAGGCCTTAGCACCCCTTACCTGAAACGACACCGGTCTTGGAGCACGTTCCTACGCCTCCTTAGAGCTTTGACCAAATAATAACCTTAACAAAATTCTAACTTTGCTAAAGACATAAAAATAATAGAGATATTATAAACCTTGATAATATAGGGTTAAAGATTTTACCCTAATGATAATAACAATACTAATATAATAATATCAAAATTAATAAAACTAATATCAATGAGAATATAAATAATAATAATAATAATAATAATAATAATAATAATAATAATAATAATAATAATAATAATAACAATAACATATAAGTTTTCAAATAACTAATGACTTACCATTTATTTAATATTAATAATAAAATTACTAACATATATAATAATATTGAAATAATAAAGATAATGATAATATTATTATTAATGGTTATAAGAACAGTAGAAATAATAATACTCAAATAAATAAGTGCAAATGTTAATACAAAATTAGGGCCTAAGATTTTCCAGAATAAATAATAAAACGTTAATAATAATTATTCTAATAATTATAATAATAATAATAATAATAATAATAATAATAATAATAATAATAATAATGATAATAATCCTATAATAATTCAATTAATAACTTAAAATTCGAAACTAACAATACAATTATTTTATTACCACTCTCCACCCTGCAAGTACAATTCAGCATAAATTTTACATCAAATAATAATAAAACATATTAAGAATATAAATATTAAGAATAATAATAATGGTATTTATATGCAAATAATTGAAATAAATTAAATAAAGGCTTATAATAATATGGAAAATGGTTGAGAGGGTCTAGGGTTCAACCTTAAGCTGGTGGGGATAGGCTTCATCGGCGGTGGTTCACGGCGGCGGCGGCGGTGGCCGAAAAATTAGAAGAAAAAGGGGAAAGATGGATGTTGGGAAAAAGATAGGGAGAATTGAGGTGATATAAGAGGTGTTTATTGTTGCCCAGGAGGAGAGGGACAAAATGATGGTGGTGGTGCAACCAAAGGTGGCGGCGCACGGCGGTGGAAGGCGGTTTAAGGCTTCGGGGTCAAAATTCCGGCGAAACGAGCATCTAACTTTGCATGATTATTTAGGCTCGTACAAGAAGAATCGAGAGATGAAAATAGTTTAGTTAATTAGAGTAAATTTTAGGGAAGAGAATGAAATGTTTCGGTGGCGCTGAGGTTGGCTGACAGTGGCGGAAGAGGCGTCTGAAGTTGGGGTGGCGGCAGCTCGGGCCGAGGGTTTCGGGGAAGAAAAATCTCTAAAAACTCCTATAACAAAGCTATTTATAGATGTTGGAATGGATAATGAGGAGCTGGAGGTCGACATGGAAGTTTTAAATGCAATAATTTTGGGGGAAGGTGGCGGTAATTGATCGGTCGACGTTTGGTTTGTTTCGAATTTTCGCGGGGATGGGGAGAGGAAACGGGCGAGATTTAACGCACGAAAATTATGCCAATTTATTCCTTGAGTTAAGAGGAAGGCAATGAGACAAGAAACGGCTGGTATTATTCACCGTAACCGGAGATGCCATTGACAGGGTCGAAGCTTGCGTCGCAGAGATGGAGGAGGAAGGAGGAAGAAGGAAGAAGGAAGGGAGGCGGACCGGTCGGCCGGGGAAAGAAAGAAAAAGGGGAGAACCGGGCCGGTTCGCGCGCGGGTTATTCCTTCATTTAACGAGACACGACGTCTCGACATAAAACAGACGAAAACGCCGCGTATTGGCGCACGCAGGAAGAAGCCAGCGACGCTGGGCCGCGGGGAGAGGAAGAGAAGGTGGGTTGGGCCGCGTCCAGGCCCAACCGGCGGAAGAAAGAAAAAAAAAGAAAGAAAAGAATAAAAAAGAGAAAAGAAAAGGAAAAGGAAGAAGGAAAAAGGAAAAATTTAAGGTTTTGGATTTAAATAAATTAATTAGAATATTCTGGGTATTTAACATAACATATTTATTTAATAAAAATATTAAATTCCCTTTTTAGGCTAATTTTGGATTTTTAAAAGATTTTCCATAAATTCCATTTTAATTATCAAAACACCCTAAATTCCTCCAATTCAATTATTTATAAAATTATTATTAAATTAAAACTATTTCTCATTCTTATTATAAATAAAATAATTTATTTAATTAATTCCCAAATTAAAATCTTTAATTAGCTAAAATACCCCAAATTCCTCCTAATTAAAATACTTATAAATTTATTCTTGATTTTCCCTAATTAATTTTCTTTTATTTTAGTTAAAATAATTTATTTAATTAATCTTTATGATAAAACCTCATTTAAATATAATATTTAGAATTAGGAATTTTCGGGGCATTTCAAAAAGCATTTGAACCCTTGTATTATTCAAGAATATACAACTATTATCATTATCACCCTTAGGAATATTTTACTTGTAGTATTGTGATTTTATATTATTATTATTTTGACCCTAACACCATTAATAGACTTGGCCTTAAAACACTAGGGTTTCTATCACTAAACATTAGTGTCACTATTATTAGTTTATTATTAATACTATCACTATTTTCCTATAGTTAGCATGAACCCTATTACTACAAGATTAGAACTAATGGGTCTAATAAAATAATGATAATAATAAGTATAAAAAATAAATACATTTTGACTAGTAAGGTGTAATATGCTAAATTTAAGATAAAAACCCTAGCTTTTGTATAATACCCCCTCTAGTGATAAGAACCTTAATCCTAAACTAGAATAAGGGTTGATGGTACTTGCAAGGGAAACTAATAATTAGCATTTTCCCCTTTTATAGGTAACCCCGACCAAAGCCCTAAGGAGTTAGAGGAGCATGCTCCAAGCCCGACGTCGCTTTAGTTAAGGACGTAACTAAGGCCTTTTGTGTGTCTATATGTATTATGTGTTTCGTATGCTACGTACCCTACGTTTATCATTATCAATTATGTTGTGTGTACATGACATGGAGATGAAGTATATGTGGTATGTTTACATGGCATGTGTATTATGTATATGTGATGATATGTGTCATGATCCTGTAAGACATGCATGTGAGGGAGTTGATGTGTTTTGTGTGGGAGAAAGGATTAAAAAAGAGGATGGGGAAGGAGATTGACCAAGGGAGGTAAGTTGATCTAATTATTTTAATGAATCATGAGTGGAAGAATAAAATGAGAATTCTAGGGTTCGTGTGGGAGAATGTGGTGTATGATTTTTATGGTTTTGCGTGGGAGAGTTTAATTTATGGTTGTATGGTGGTATTAGGGTTTTCATGGTGGTATTATGGTTAGTATGGTGGTATTAGGGTTTGTATGGTGGTATTAGGGTTTGTATGGTGGTATTAATGTTTTTATGGCGGTATTAATGGTTGCATGATGGTATTAATGGCTGCATGATGGTATTAGGGTTTGCATGGTGGTATTATGGTTGGTATGGTGGTATTAGGGTTTGCATGGTGGTATTAGGGTTTGTATGGTGGTATTAATGATTGCATGGTGGTATTAGTGGCTTATGGTGGTATTAGGGTTTGCATGATGGTGTTATGGTTTGTATGGTGGTATTAATATTGGTATGGTGGTATTAGGGTTTGCATGGTGGAGTTAGGGTTTTGCATGGGAGTTAATGATTATATGGGATTTAGGGCTTGTGTGAAAAGTTTGAGAGGTTGCATGGGATGTGTGACGTTTGTGTGGGAGAAAAATTTACGTATGTAAGGTTGATTTGGGGTGTGAGGAAGGTAATGCAAGTATTTTTTGGGTGGTTAACTATTTTGGACAGGGAATATTACGTGGAGTATTATAAGGGTATGGAGGAGACAAAATTAGTGTTTGGAGTGATTAACTCTGGGTCGTTGTGATTAAGTAGGGTTGGAGTAGCTAATTGTGATTTGTTGAGGATAATTAAGGTTTGGGATGGCTAAGTATGGTTTTTATGGTAAAATAGGGTTAAGGGTGGTTAACCACGGTTTGGTGTGGACAATTAGGGTTGGTTATGGCTGCTTAGTGTTGTTTGGTGTTATCATGTGTATTTATTGATTAAAGTGTAGTTATGAATGTGAAATATTATTTGTGACGTGTAAAGTATAAAGAGAATGATTTATGCATGTCAAGGGTGAAAATCCTTTGAATAAGATACGTTAAGACACTAACCACTTACAGAGAAAGACGTTGAGCCGGACCCAGACCGGTCCACCGGCAAATAATAGTGGCAGGGTATGTTACCATCGTGACCGGTCCACCGGCTATAATAGTGGCAGGGCATGGCCCTCGTGACTGTTCCATAGGCTATAATAGTGGGGGATTCCGTGATCAACAAACTAATTAGAATAATGATAAGACATGGGAAAAATACAAACATTTACAGCGGAACACCTTGTGAGTCGGGGCCAGACCGGTCCACCAACAAATAATAGTGGCAGGGTATGTTACCCTCATGACCGGTCCACCGGCTATAATAGTGGTAGGGCATGGCCCTCATGACCGTTCCACCGGCTATAATAGTGGGGTTCTCGCACTCACATGGACTGATAAAGACTATGATGTGAATCGATTATAATTATCAGAGATTTGATGAAAACGTTATCTGATTCGTAACTGATATTGTTTATATGTGTTATTGCATGCTATCTACATAATTATGCTATGTCTGCTATGTCATGTATCTTTGTGTGTGTGGGCCTTAGTGCGTCTGTTACCTTACTCAGTACGTAGCATATTGATCACCTGTTTCATGGGTGCTGCTCATTCCATGAGTAGAAGGCTCGTTTGAGCCTGTGCACGTAGGGGATGATGTCTTCGATGCCTACGACACTTACGAGGCATCGGATGGGGCTGAGCGTTGAGCCTAAACCTAACTTGGGGATTGAGAGCAACTCGGCCGGACTCATTTTCCTTCATTCAACTTGTATTATCATTTTAGTTGCGTTTGTACTATGCTTTATGTTTTAAAACTCTAATCACATACTCCTTGGTTTGTAAACCTAAATCGCACTCTGATTTCTATATGACTTGCATTTTATTAATGATTCGAGTTCAATGTTAACTTTATTTAGCCTTAGCACTTAGTACTAGAATGGTAGGAGTGAACCGGTCTTGTACTAAGTGTGGCGGTAATGCCCCCGAGTTTACGGTTTTATCTTTTCACTTCCGCTAAACCTTGTTAATTAAACGAAATTTTTCAGTAGTAAATTTGGGTGTGTTATAATCATTATTAGTCTTATTATTATTATTATCATCATTATTAGTACTACTACTACTACTATTGTCATTCTCATTCTCATTCTCATTATTATTATTATTATTATTAATCTTACTATTGTTATTATTACTCTTATTATTATTGTTAATATCATTACTATTACCAATCTTATTATTATTAAGAGTATTATTATTATCATTACCAGTATTAGTCCTTTACCAATAATTAGTTAGGGAATAATAAAAGAAAAGTAGTAAGAGAGAAGTTAACATTAGTGTTCCACTCTTATAAGTGAACCAAGCCCTTCCTTTAAGGAGGCGTAGGATTCGTGCTCCAAGTCTAGTGTCCTTCTAGGTAAGGATGTGGTTAAGGCTAAAATATATGTTTATGTATTCATGTGTATTTTGGTTATGTGCTTGTATTATATGTGAGTATGGACTAAATACTTGTAGTACAACTTGCTATGTATGGAGCTAAGGTAAGTTGTGTATGTGTTATGATACGTGTGATAGTGGTGATATGACTTGTATTTTGTGATATGCCCTTATGTATTATTACCCTAATATGACATGCATAATAAGAGGCCTTAGGTGGTATGATGAGGTTCTGGGGAGTTTAAAGAAATAAAGAGGCTAGAGTGATTAGGGAGAAGTAAGAAAAGCCTAAGTACCTTATGATTTATGGGTGGCCAAATAAAAGGATAATAGAAATAAAATGAAAGGTTGGAGTAAATCTTGCATGGGAAGTGTAATGCTTGCATGTGGTGGTTAGTCTTTGCATGTGGATAACATTTACATGGAAAAAAGGTGATTTAGGGGTCAATCATGGTGTGGGAAGAGTGGTTGGAGTGTGGGTTGAGACTAGGAGGGTGTCATATGAAGGGAGGATGAGTCAAGTGGAAAGGAGGGTGGAGTGTGTGTGGATGTGGGGATGACATAAAATAAAGGAGAAGTACTAGGGTTTGGGGTGGCAAACTAGGGTTTCCATGATCACATGTGAAGGATGAGAAGTAAGATTGTGATGTTGGGCGTGGGTTGAGTGGAGTGATGGTGTTGGAAATAAAAAGAGCATGGGCCATGTATGATAAAGAGAGTTTAGGGCCACATAGGCCAGATTAGGGTTTTTGAGGATAAACCTAGAAGGAGATGGTGAGTAAAAGCGGAGATATGGGAAAGTTGGCATGGTGAGTAAGGGAAAGGTGAGGAAGAAGTCTTGGAGTTCAAGGGTGTGTAGAGGTCCCCAGATATGGGACAGGGATATTCAAGGGAGTTGGAGTGAAAGAGATAGAATGGGTAGTCCAGTAGGTGATGAACATATAGTAAGAAGGTACCTATTGAATAAGGCAAGAATATGACACTAATAATTTAAAGTGAAAGATTATTATGCTAGGCCTAGACCGATCCACCGGTAAAAATAGTGGTCAGGTGCATTGTGCCTTGAAGACCAATCCACTGACGAATAATAGTGGCCAAGTGTGTTTTGTCCTGGGTGTTTATGATATATCTTCTATAGTAGTGAGGGATCTTGATCTTAGTAAACTAAACCTTAAATGACAATAACTCATGGTAAAAATACTAATGACTTATATTGGAACACCATGAGAATCGGGGCCATACTAATCCACAGGTATAATAGTTTGCCAAAGGACCTGTGGGGGTGGTAGAGGAGGTTGCAGGGAGTGGTTTTGTGGCTCAGGTGGTGGCAGAGGCGGCAGGACAGCGGCAGATGTAGGGGTTTCAGGGAGTTTATAGGGAAGGGAGAAAAAGAAGAGAAAAAGAAGAGGGGAGGAAGAAGGGGGGTGTAGGGGGCTCGAGGGGGTGGTGTGGTGGTGTAGGCAATGGAAGAAGCAAAATGGGGCAGTGGTGCAAAAACAGGGGGTTGGGATAAAGGGAGAAGAAAAGGAGAGAAGGAGGTCGGGGAAGGGAAGAAGGATAGAAAAATGGGGCAGGAAAGGGTTAGTGAGGAGAAGACAAAGAAAAGGGAGAAGAGGGCAGTAGGTAGACAATCAGATGGTTGGGTGTAGGGTGGCAAAGAGGTGGTGGGGTGGCAAGGAGAGGGAAGGGAAGAAGAGGAAAGGAAGGCCATGCATGGTTAGGGAGTAAATGGCTAGTTTGGTCCGAAATGGGGAAAAAAGGGATGGGGGAGAGAAAGAGAGAGAGGAATTGTTGCAGTGGTGGCAGGGAGAGGTTGAAGGGCGGTGGTCGGGCATGCTTGGGGTGGCAAACATTCTCAGGGTGGTCAACGAAGAAGGAAGAAGAAGAAGAGGGAGAAAAGAAGTCAAGCCAGGCGTGGGAAAGGAAGAAGGATTTGATCCGGGCCAATCAGGGGAAAAAGGGAGAAAAGAAAAGAAGAGGAGCCTGGGCTGCGTGCGGGAGAAGGAAAAGAGGGAAGGGAGTGGGCTGAAGGCCCAGGTGTAAGGAGGAAGATAGGCCGGTGTTGGCTGTCCAAAGGTGGAAAAAAGAAAAAGAAAGAAAGGAGGAAAAAGGAGAGAAAGGAGAAAGAAAAGAAAAGGGAAAAGGAAAAGAAAAAATAGGAGAAATTAAAATAATTTAATTTATAAAATAATATAATTTAATATTTTTGCAAAATAAATTTATTTAATAATTTAACTTAATATAATTAAATAAATGGGTTTAAAAAGGATAATTTTAGTAAAATATTGATTTGGAAAATTATTTAAATAAAAAGAGTATGATAAAATAACAAAACATTTATTTTAATTTATCAAATATTCCTATCCAAATTTATTTACTTCAAAATCCATAAAATAATTAAATTAAATAATTTTAAAAGCTAATTTATCCCAAATAAAATCTATTTATTAAATTTTTGGTTTTTAAAATTTTAGGGGATTACATCACTACCCCTTTAAAGAAAAACTTCGTCCTTGAAGTTTACGCATTAGCAATATGGTTACAAAGAGGGATCCTAAGTTACTTGGGGTGACTACCCCCTTAAAAAAAAACTTACTTAACTATGGAAAATAACTACACACATATTTAACAATACAAACAACTACGTGGGACCTGACAGTAAGCTTGAAGAATTTGCATCTCGATCGATCACTTACTCATCTGCTTCAATTAATAAGGTTGAATGAACTACTCCAATCGCTTGATTCTACCGAACCGATAGTTATTGAGACCTTTGAATTCCTTTATGGGGTGCGCTGTAGCATTTGTAGCTTCTGTTCCTAATCTTTCCACATTTGTGGTGTTGAACCAGCTTTTCCCGTGCAATCCTTGCCTAGATGATCTCTTCTACAGCGACGACAATGGTAGTGCCGGACTGATCTCTTGCTAGCCTTGCCATTTGGAGCATTCTGACTCTTTTTACGCCGAACTTTAGTTTAAGGTTAAGGCTGGACCTGCAAAACCTTGCTATTGGGACGACGACCCTTTTCTTTAGACTCGATCTCTTTTTTCTTCCTCTTGCCAAGGATGGATGCTTGTTCTTGGACCAAGGCATCGGTGACACACGCCCGCTTGTACACCGTAGTCAAGTCATCGAAAATGTCTACACCCATCATGCTTCAAATATTGAGGTGAAGTCCTTGCTTGAATTGAAAGACCACTATAGCCTTGCTAGCTACTATTCCACAGGTGAACCTCAGCAACTCCATGAATCGTGTGTAGCACTCTCGGACCGACAAGCTTCCTTGCATCAGCTCCATGAATTCTTTAAGTTTGGCCCTCTTGAGACTTTTTCGTGTAGAAATGCATGCAGAGGGCAGTATTGAATCTTCCTAAGATGTTAATCATCCTCCTTGGGTTCGAAATTATTCCCACCAAGTGTCGGCTAGTCCTTGAAGGAAGTATGTCACAATGCTCGTCTTTCAATCCTCAGGGTAGTTGAGCGCTTTGAAGGTCCTATCAAAATCTCGTATCTAGCTTTCTAGGACTGCGGGGTCTTCTCTCTCGTTGTAGGTCTGGGGTTGATGATGTGAAACTCTATCGAGCCAATCCTCTCCGATACCCACCAAAGGTAAAGAAGTTTGAGGTTGGGGTATCGGGGAACGCTTATCTAATCCCATGAGCACTTCGAACGCTCTCTCTAAGTTGTTAACCCGTTCATCTCGGTTCATTTTGAGTTAGCTGTAAAACAAAAGTTTGTTAGGGAAGGTTCTATTTTCTTAAGCTAGGTAACCTAAGTCGAGGTCACTTGATCTATCCATACCCAACTCTCAAGACTAATCTGGCTTTTCCAAAACAAGAGAGAATTAGGGGGAGAAACCTTAGACTAATCATTTAAACTTCAAAACTTCAGTGAAACACTTTGATACTTGTAGTTTCAACTAAAAACATTTAAAAACTGAGAAATATTTTCTAAAAATATCTGATACCAACTTGCGGTACCAGCTTAAAACACTTGAAATTACAAGGGTAGTCGAAATTAGTTTAGATACCAGCTATGGTATCTACTTAAAATCATTTAAAATTGAAAGAGTTGTAAAGAAAAGCTCAGATACCAATTTGTGATATCGACTTAAAAATTTTGAAATTGAAAGAGCGGTAGAAACCAGCTCTGATAGTTGTAACACCCCTAAAATTCACTCTTGAAAAATTTTGTTTTATTTAAAAGAATTAGTGGGGATATTACCGCCACACTTAGTACCAAACTGGTTCACTCCTATCATTCCAGTACAAAGTGCTAAGGCTAAAAGAGAAAATTACAAATTACGAGAAACTCAAACCATAATTAAATTAGAGTAGTGTAAATAATAATTTACAAGAATAAATTCCACTAGTGGTGGTTAAAAAAACAAGGACCACATTAAAACTGGGGTTTAAAAAGAGGAGTACCACCCTAGGTGTAATACCCCAAAATTTACAGCTGAAAAATTTTGTTTAATAAAAAGATTTAGTCAAAGAAAATAACAAAATATAAATTATGGGGATATTACCGCCACACTTAGTACCAGGCCGATTCACTTCTACCACTCTAGTACTAGGTGCTAATGCTGGTTGGGATAGATATAAAAAACGAGTTAATAATTAAAACAAGCATTCATAAAAGAAATAAGTTGTTAATCATACAAGAAATTAGAGTGCGGCAATCAAAAGAGGTACAACCCAAACGTATGGTTTTAAAGTTCCAAACGTCATAAAACATCATACAACAAAATAAAACTATATATAACGATATAGGAAATAAAAAATGGAAGATAGAATTTGACCATGTCACTTTCGACCCCTAGGCTAGGTTCAAGCTCAACTCTCAGCCTCGCCCGATGCCTCATAAATATCGTAGGCATCGAAGATAGAATTACCAACCCGCACCAAGTCAGAAGGGCCTTCTGCTCGTGGAAATGAGTAGCACCTATGAAATAGGTGGTTACTACGCTATGTACTAATCAAATTAACCATGCAACTAAGTCCAAACATATAAGGCACATATCACAAGCATGATCATATAGGCACCATATAATAATACAGATGATGATGCCGGGTTACGTTCCAATAAACTTGTTCTTTAGATCTTTTAACAATATACTCATTTCTCACATACTCTTTATTAATCCATGTGAGTGCGAGAACCCCACTATTATAGCCGGTGGACTGGAGTATATTTAGCCCAAATTAGGGTTTTACACAGGGCAGAACGCTCCTGACCACTATTATTCATTGGTATATCGGTCTCCAAGACAAAACTCTCTTGGCCACTATTATTCGCCGGTGGACCGATCTGGCTCCGACTTGCATGGTGTTTCACTATAAGTACTTAGTGTATTTCCCACGTCTTAGCTTCATTACGTTTGGTTTGTTGGGCATGGAATCTCCCACTATTATAGTCGGTGGACTGGAAATCATGCAGGGCAAAACGCTCTTGGCCACTATTATTCGCTACTAGATCGATCTCCAGGGCACCCCAGCTCCTGGCCACTATTATTCGCCAATGGACCGGTCTGGGCCCAGCTCAAAAACCTTCCTCTTTAAATGATTAGTGTTTTATTTGCATCTTATTCAATAATTTTTTACCCTTGACATGTATGCCACCAATCTTCTACTTCTATCCTCCCAAGAGAGGCTCGTCCCATATCTTGAGACTCCGACACTTCCTAACTGCCCCGACGTCCCTTCCTTATTCCATTACCCACACTAGAAGCCCAATTCTGATGCATGTGGGTCAAGGCCCACAACCTCATACCACTAAGTCCATTCATAGTCCCCCCTAGAGTTTTCTCCAGAAAAACCTAATTTGGGCCTATGTGGCCCATCCTTCTCTGCCTCACACGACTCAAACTATTTTAACACCCCACACGTTGTGACCCTTAGCTTCAGCCCTCATTTCATACCTCGCTCATCCTCATTTGTTTTTTTGTATTATTATTATTTCCTTTTTCTTTTTTCACCTTCTCAAATTAAGGTTTCCTCCCAAACCCTAGCTCAGTCTCCTATGCACCATTATATTATCCCACATATTATTTTTCACCTGAAGCCTCTAGTCACCCAAATGATACTTCTATTATATTCCTCATACCCCAAGGTAAATTTCCATACATAAAGTTTTCCCCCATGCGGACTCTAACTATCCCATGTAAAACCCCCGATGTTTTCCATGCAAAACCCTAAAATTTCCATGCAAACCCTAGTTTCTCCCACTCTTTCGTTTATTTAAGTTCCCCCTTTTATTCACCACTCATGGTTAAGGATTATTTAGGTCATTCTTACCTACGTTAGCCAACTTACTTCCCTTTGGTTATCTTATTTTCCCATTATTCTTTTTCATGCCTCCATCCCACATCACCACATTAAATACCCTAGCATGCATGTCCTAAGGGGCCACATCACATCACGTCACAACTTGCAATGTATCCATATTAGCACATACTAGAAGAAAGGACATGAACATACCTCTATTCCAAGCCGCGTTACACATAAAAAAGTTAAGATAATAGCACATGGTACACGACATATAATTATACGGGACATACAAGGCATGCAAGACACATAACACACATATGGTCTTAGCTACACCCTTACCTAAAACGTCGTCGGGCTTGGGGAATGCTCCTATGCCTTCTTAGGGTTTTGACTTGATTCACCTATAAGATGGAAATACTCTGGGTTAATCTCCCTCTTACCAAAATTACCATAATTTCCTATCTTACCCCTATTATGGCCTACTATTAAGGCTAATGATGATAATAATAGTTTTATAATTAAAAGTAGGGTTATTATTCTCAAAATAATTAATTATGCCACTACTAACCAAAGTAAGTCTTAGTAATATTCATAGTATTAAAAGTAATGGTTTCAATATTACTAATAATATTATTATTATTGTTAGTTTTTGTGCTAGTAGTAATAATATAAAAGTGATGAAAATAATATAAAAGTAATGACCAGAATAATACTTATATTAATTATGCTAGTAGTAGTAGTAATAATATTAATGATACTAATAATAATAATAGTAGTAGTAGTAGTAGTAGTAGTAGTGATAATAGTTTCAATTTTGAGAATAATGCTAATAAGGTTCTAGAAATTATAATAGTAGTAGCCTTAGTGATAATATGGTCAAGTGTAATAGTATAATAATAATAATAGTAATAATAATAATAATAATAATAATAATAATAATAATAATAATATTAATAATAATAATAACGCTAGAAATGATTATAATAATAGTGGTAATGATAATAATAATAATAATAATAATAATAATAATAATAATAATAATAATAATAATAGTTGTAATGAAGATAATAATAATATTATTATTATTATTATTAAAAATCATTAACACTTATATAAAAGAAAGGTTTAAGGGTTAGGAAATTGGAATACCACCTAGGCTTTGTGGTGGAGCCACCGGTGGCGGCGGCAATGGAGGAGGAAGAGAGGTGGAGAGATGGGGGGTATAGGTTAGAGGAGAGGGAATGAAGGGGTGTTTGAGGTGGTGGAAGGTGTCTCAGGTGGATAGGGGTGGAATAGCGGTGGCCGAAGGTGGAGGAGGGAGAAGGAGAGGGAGGTAGGGAAAGATGGAGGTATGGGGAGGTAGATTAGAGTCCCCTGGTTGTTTTAGGGGGTAGAGGTGGTGTTATTGGCGGCAGCATCGGTGACAGACGGTGGCACGAGGTGTGGCGGAGAGTCGAAGTGGGTTTTTTTGGAGGGAGACTTTGCATGGCCGGGGTGGCTCATGTAGGGCAAGGCAAGGAAGGAGGGTGGCTCAGTTGTGTAGAGGGCGGTGCAGGGAAGGTTTTGGTGGCTGGAATGGGCGGTGGTGACGGTCGACGGTAGAGAAACGGCTGTCTATTTGCGTGGTGGTGCATGGTTGGATTTCTGGGTTGCCAAAATCGAAACCTGATTATTTCTACCTTTGGGGGTATATATAGGTCGATTGGAAGGGAAACCGACAAAGGGGAGCGGGGAAATAGGGGCAAGGGGCATGGGGGCACCGCCTGGTGAGGATAGGCCGACGCAGGTCTACCTTCATAGGCCATTTCTACAGGGAAGAGGGGATGGCACACGAAGGAGAGGGGATGGTCGGCTAGGTTGAAATGACGGGGAAGAGGGGATGGCACACGCAAGAGAGGGGAAGAATGGTGAGTCAAATGACATGATCAACGATAGAAAATTCGGCGCTGATTGGGGGGAGTTGTAATGGCGCGAGAAGGAAGAAGAAGAAGAATAAGAAGAAGAAGAAGAAGAAGGGGGCTAGATCGGCGGTCCAGGAGAAAACAAGAAAGAAAGGAAAAAATTCAGATTGGCCAGGAGAAAAAAAAAGAAAGGGCACCGCAAGCTTGGGCCGCTTAGGAAGGAAGGGAGAACTGGGCCGAAGGCAGGCTGGCCCAGGTCAGGGGAAAGGAGAAATCAACTATATACGTATATACATGGTACATACTAACCCTTTAAAAACGCTTAAAAGTAGGCCTGCAATGCAACACATGATATAACTATATATGTATATGATGGGATGTGCACACATAAAATTCATATACTTAACAAGCCCATCAAATATAATCGGTCATAATGTGAAATGAATACTTTTGGGCCTTAAGCATTAGTCCATCAATATTTTATCATCTCTCGGATTTTATATCCATGTGAGTGTGGGAACTCCACTATTATAGCCAGTGGACCAGAATACATACAGGGTAGAATGCTCCTAACCACTATTATTGGCAGTGGATCTGTCTCTAGGGCAGAACGCTTCTGGCTACTATTATTCGCTAATGGACCGGTCTAGCCCCAAATCACATGGTGTTCCATTATAATTAATTAGTATTTTTCATAATTTATTCTCAACCATATCAAATTTATTGATCTCAAGACCCCCACTATTATAGTCGGTGGACCATAATACATGTATATATCATCCAGGACAACACGCTCTTGGGCCACTATTATAACCAGTGGACTGGTACTCATAATCATCATCCAAGAAAAAATGCTCCTGGGCCACGATTATACCTGGTGGACTGGTACTCATAATTATAATTCAATTGGGCCCGACTCATTTATCTTTCTCTTTCATGATTAGTGTTTTCCCTTTTTAATTAGTAAAATAATTCTATTTATTTGCCTTAGACGAGAGATCAAGATCCCAAGACATAAAGGTACACCTGTTGCAGTGGTGCATATAAGCTACTTAGTACCCTTCAACTATCAACCTAGGGACGCAAAGGTACCCTGGTCGTACGGGTGCATAAAGCTACTTAGTACCCTACCGACAAGGACACCTAATCCATAAGTATGTATACCCCTTAAATAGGTCCGTCGAGTTATATAGCATAAGATATAGGGTCTGGTTGGGGGACAAAGGCACACCAGCAAATACTAGAATATTCATGGGCTAAACCACATCGTTATGGTAGCAACCTTTAAAGAGTCACCATTTCCGATCTCGAGGTCTTTCACTTTAAGTATTAGTGTCTTAAATAAGGTGATAGCGAGAAACACAACAATTAGATACTTATTCATATTCGATCGTTTTGATATCATTAGGTATTTCTTATTCATATGGTTATCTAATATAACATAGACGAGTCATTAAGGCCATCATAATCTCATCCAATTCCGATTTAGGATTCATTCTTGTGATATTTGCTAATTGTTAAACACCATTATCTTACTATTTAGTGTTACTTGAGTCTTATTACGAAACTCTATTATCCCATCAATGAATTAGATACGAATTACTACTTTACTCCTTGCTTGTATCATTATTAAGTCATACTTTCCTTGCCAATTTACCATATTACTCTTTATGTTATATAATTATCATATTACTCCTTACTCGGTTTGGATTACCAAGTTATTTCCCATACTTATTAGATCACCAATCACCCCTTCATAATTGTTACACTTAATATATTTTCATTTGGTTGGTTAGAGTACCAATTGCCCTTCTCCTTTGTTATAATTACCAAATTGCCCTTTAGTTGGTCAGATTACCAAATTACCATCATTCATTATCATAATTACCAAAATGCCCTTCTCCATTATCCTAATTACCAAATTACCCTTCTTTATTATCATAATTACCAAATTACCCTCTAATTGAATAAATTACCAAATTTCTCTTCTCCATTATCATAATTACCAAATTGTCCTTTAGTTGGTTAAATTACCAAATTGCCCTTCTCTATTATCATAATCACTAAATTACCTTTCTCCGTTATTATAAATACAAAATTACCCTTTAGTTGGTTAATTTACCAAATTACCCTTCTCCATTATCATAATTACCAAACTACCCCTCTCCATTATCTTAATTACCAAATTACCCTTTAGTTGGTTAAATTACCAAATTACCCTTCTCTATTATTATAACTACCAAATTACCCTTCTCCATTATCATAATTATCATTTTACCCTTCTCTATTATTATAATTACCACTTTAAACTTTTACTTGCAAATTACCATTTTGCCCCTTTACTTTTAGAATTACCATAATACCCCTTTTACTTAAAAAATTACCATTTTGTCCTTTACTTTCAAAAATTACCATGATGCCCTTTTTCTTACAAAATTACCATTTTGCCCTTTAATTTTAAAATTACCATATTACCCCTTTTCTCTTATTACAAAATTATCATTTTCCCTTTAATTTCAAAATTACTATAATACCCATTGTTACTTACAAAATTACCATTTTTCCTCCTTATTACACCACTTTTATTAAATTATCATCGCTACATGAAATAGTAATATTAATACTCCATTCTCATTATCCAACTCTACCAACTATTATTATTCAACATAATACTCATTAACACCTACACAAATTAGGCCACACTCTTACGTAAGCCATATTATTAAAATGCCCCTAGGGTTCATAGTAATATTATTCATGCATTGATGGTTACAATAACATAATATAACATGGATAAGTACTTAATATTTTCATTAATAACCAAGCTATTTCCTTAAGCAATATTTCCACACATAGCATTTAAACTAACATGCTTTCCTTTTTATCAATCACTATAAGCAATTACATATAATATATTAAACAATATATATCATGGAAAATAACATATTAAAACCTAAATGTGTTAGCATATATTTATCTGTGCCTTTAAGTGGGGTTTAATGATTACCTTAATTCCCTCAAAAATCGAACCTTATGAGTATCTAGGTTAAAGATTTAAGCTTTGATTAGCAAAATCAATACCTAAAAATAATACCCATAATTATCATATTAGAAGTAGGAAAACTAAAAAGGATAAAAGTTTATAAAAACTTAATTAATAACACACTTTACTTAACCATTAATATACCTCAATAATTAAACAAAACAACTCCCAAAATAATGTGGAACTCATACTGCATGAGCAACGTGAGCCACATGCATGTTATAAGGGGGAAAGAGTTGAAGGTAGGGAGGTAGAAGGGAGGGGGTGATGGTTCGGGTTGGGGTCTTAAGGGCCAAGAGGAGTGTAGGTGGAGGAGAGTTAGGGCAAGGGATAGGTGTAGGGGTGGAGTGGGGTGTAGGTGGTGGTCGGGGATAGGTTGTTGATGGCAAAGGGCGGTAGTGAGGCTACGAAGGTGGATGTCGAGGTAGAGGGGGCAGAGAAGGAAGGAAAAATGAGGGGAAAAGGAGGGGTTGCAAGTGTTGGTTTTGACCAAAGGGGGTGTGGGGGTGGTAGAGGAGGTTGCAGGGAGTGGTTTGGTGGCTTAGGTGGCGGCGAAAGGAGGGGTTGCAGGGAGGTTTTCGGGAAGGGAGAAAAAGAAAAGAAAAAGAAGGAAGGAAGAAGGGGCTGCATGGGGCTCGAGTGGGTGGTGTGGTGGTGCAAGGCAGTGGAAGCGGCAGTGCAAAAACAAGGGGTCGGGATAAAAGGAGAAGAAAAGGAGAGAAGGAGGTTGGGGAAGGGAAGAAGGCTTAAAAAATGGGGTAGGAAAGGGCTGGTGAGGAGAAGAAAAAGAAAAGGGAGAATAGGGCAGCAGGCAATTGATCACATGGTAAGGTGTAGGGTGGTAGGGAGGTGGTAGGGTGGTAGGGAGAGGGAAGGAAAGAAGAGGAAAGGAAGGCCATGCATGGTTACGGAGTACATGGCTGGTTTGGTCGGAAATGGGGAAAAAGGGATGGGGGAGAGAAAGAGAGAGGGAGGGTTGTAGTGGTGGTAAGTGGTGGTAGGGAGAGGTTGCAAGGCAGTGGTTGGATGTGCTTGGGGTGGGAGGAATTCTTAGAGTGGTCGACGAAGAAGGAAGAAGAAGAAGAGGGGAGAAGAGAAGGTAAGCCAGGTGTGAGAAAGGAAAAAGGATTTGGGCCAGCTTGGTTGGGAGGGAAAAGGGAGAAAAGAAAAGAAGAGGAGCCTGGGCTACGCGCGAGAGAAGGAGAGGAGGGAAGGGAATGGGTCGGAAGCCCAGGCGTGAGGAGGAAGGGAGGCAAATGCCAGCGGCGCGAAGGAGGAAAAAGGAAAAAAAAAAAGAAAGGAGGAAAAATGAGAGAAAGGAGAAATAAAAGAAAAGGGAAAAAGGAAAAGGGAAAGTTGGGGAAATTAAAAGAATTTAATTTATAAAATAATAGAATGTAATATTTTTGAGAAATAAATTTATTTAATAATTTAATTTAATATAATTAAATATATAGGTTTTAAAAGGATAATTTTAGTTAAATATTTGTTTGAAAAATTATTTAAATAAAAAGACTATGATAAAATAACAAAATATTTTTTTTAATTTATCAAATATTCCTATCCAAATTTATATAATCAAAAATCCATTAAATAATTAAATTAAATAATTTTAAAAGATAATTTATCCCAAATAAAAGATATTTATTAAATTATAGGTTTTAAAAATTTTGGGGGATTACAGATTGAGGGAGTGACATAGGGGATTTAGGGTTGGTTGTTAGGTGTAGTGTTGAGGGAAGTTGTAGATGGTGGTTGTGGGTCGATTTATGGTGGCTCAGGGCAGCGGAAATGGTGATGGTGGCTACCAAAAGGAGGGTACGGAGAAGGGAGGAAGAAGAGAAAGAAAGGAAAAAAAGGAGAAGAGAAAGAGGAGTTGTATGGGGGGTTTGGGCAAGGTGAGGTAAGAAGGTGTTAGGGTGGTGTCAGATGGCCAAGGGGAGGCCTTGGTGTGGAAAAAGAAGGGAGAAAGAAGATGTAGAGTGGTGGTACATGGAGAAGGTCAAAAGGAGAAGGAGAGGAAAGGGAGGGGGTTGGTTGTAGTGTTAAGCATCTGCTTAGGATAGTGTAGGGAGAAGTTAGGGAGCAAGAGTGGCTAGTCTGGTGGCTAGCTAGGCAGTGGAGATGCCAAAGCAAGGAGGTGGAAGAAAATAGGGAAGAAAGAGGTAGATAAAGGAAAGGAAAATTGGACATGGAGAGAAGGGAGCTTAAGGGAGAGAAAAAAGGTAGAGGAGAAGAAGAGAAGGAGAAGATAAAGAAGAGGAGAGAGTGATGGCCGCTGCAGGGTTAGGTGGTTGCGAGGGGAGATGTAGGAGACTTGGAAAGGGTGGTAGAGAGAGAGAGAAGAGGGAAAGAGAATGGCATGCAGGGGGAAGGATGTAAGGGGGCTGTGTGGCCTAAAATGGGAAGGAAAGGGATGGGTAAAGAGACTACAGTCGGGCATAGCAAGTAAGATGTAGAGGTGTAAAGGAAGGAGAAGGAGAATGTAATATCCCAAACCTTTTAATTTAGGATTAAAGAATAAAATAATGAATTATTGAACAAAATTTAATTATATTGTACCCTTTTTAATAAAATAATAATAATGATGGTGATGATAATAAAAATGATACAAGGACATAGTTATTGGAAAATAATTTAATTAACTAACCTAAAATAAATTATAATAATTTCTAAATTAATAATAATAATAATAATAATAATAATAATTATTATTATTATTATTATTATTTATCCCTAAAAATTCGAAAAACCCAAAACACCCTATCACCCATTTTCCTTTTTTCTTTTCTCCTTTTTTTCTTCCTTCATTTTCTTTCTTTTCCCGTCTAGCTAGGCTACGCTTAGTGGCAGCCTAATCCCCTCTTCTCCCTCTCCCTCTCTTATTTCCTTTCCCATGACCTGCCCAATCCTTTTTTTCCCCTCTCCCCCGAGTGACGACCTAACCCACACACACGACCCCCCACATTTCCCTTTCTCTCATTCTCTTTTTCCTTCCTTTTCTTTTTCTACCCTCATCAAGAACCTTCCACCTGCGCTGAACCTACACAACACTACAACTCTACAACTCTCCTTCCCCTCTCTCCCACCTTCTTTCCTCTTTCAACCATATAGGGCATCAGTGGGCACATCCCCTGTATAATCCCCCTCCCCTATAAGCTCCCTCTCCCTCACCTAGTTCCCTGTCCCCTACAAACCTACCCTTATCATTGTCCCCATGCACAACCACACAGGCTTGCACACTTACCTACAGCCACCAACTCCCCCTTATCCTTTTTCCTTCTTTATCCACTTCCTTCCTCCCCTACACCTATAAAGCCCTTACTCTCTTCTTCTCTCTCCTTTTTCTGCCCAATTTCCCCTACCTCTCTTACTCTCATCGCCCATTCAAATACTACCGCCATCACCACCAAGTTGCACTACCATCTCTACTCCCTCCCATCTTGTTCCCTACATCCCCCTATGTACATCAATCCCCTTTCCTTCCCTTCCTTTCCCTTCATTTCCTCTCTCCATTCGTACAAAGTGGGTAGTTTGAGCTACCCTTTTATACCCTAGGCCACCACCAGCGCCACCCTATGCCACCACCATTGTCTGTCACACCACCATCCTTGCCTCACTTTTTGTACAAAAAGACCCCCCACCACACCAACACATCAACGTCTCCTTTCTTCCCTCTCTTCCTTTCTTCTTCTCAAGCATCGTCGCCGTAGCTGTGAGGCCACCACCACCACCAACCACCTAAGTCAAAAATCTCTAGCACCTAAGAAACCCAACCTCCCCTACTTCTTCTAACCCTAAAAATCTCCTCTTTACATCACCACCATTACCAATGTCGTGCCACCACCGCCACCGCCGCCGCTGCTGCCACCCTTACCTGCCTGGTCCCTTCTTGTTACACATTCCTCTCTCTTACTTATTTAGTGTATTTTATTTTAATAACTTATTATTATTAACATTATTATTATTATTATTATTATTATTAGTTTGGTTGAGAAAATAAGGAAAAAGAGGCAGGAAGAAAGTGAAATGACTTAGTTAATGCTCTCATTATAGGTATTGAACAAACATTTTCCCATAAGGAGGCACGGGATTTCTTGCTTCAAGCCTGGAGCCAAGTAGGTAAGGATATAGTTAAGATTTGGGTTATGCTATGAGTCTTATTTGTGAAATGGGTGTACTTATGTGTAATGTGTTAATATATGCGTATTACACTAAATGTGTGTGGCATAACTTGGTTTTTTTAGGATCTAAGGTAATGGTATGCATGATTCTCATTGTTGGTTGTATGTATGGCTAAAACTACTATAGGTGGGCATACGGTTGTTCATGATTGAATAATAATATATTGATGCCTAGATGCAAATTTCCTAGTTATCTCATGAAATATGGTGGAGTTATTAAAAGGAGAAATGATAATATGAGGGGTTAGGGCAAAAACTCGCATAGGAAGCATGAGCCTTGCATAAGGGTTTGTACTTTCATAGGGAAAAGATTTATATGGGGAAGTCTTGTTTGGAGGTTAAAAGTGGGGAGGAAAGTGTGTTTAGGGTGGTTAATGTACTTGGAAAAGTTTTGGTAAGTGGGATGATAAGAAGGTGTATAGGACAATAAGCTAGGTTTCAGGGGATCAACCCTAAGGATCGGGTATGTTGTGGGGAAAGGTTGAGGAAGTTAGTTGATCATCAGTGTTATGATGAGGGGTGTACCATATGGAGGCTATGGGTTAAGCCAAATGGAGGGTAGAGCTGTGTAAGAGAATGGGGTATGAAAGAAAAAGGGGGAATAATAGGTTTTTTGGGGGTAACCAGCTAGGATATCATTATCACATATGTGAGTTGAGGAGTTGGACTATGAGTTTTGGAGTTAGGGTGAGTATGGGAATGGTTCTTGAATCAAGGGAGATGTGGGATAAGTAAGGAGAGGAGAGGCAAGGGCCACATAGTCTAGATTGGGGTTTTAAAGGGATACCCTAGTAGGTGGAGAAAAAGGAGAGTGGGCCTTTAACCATGAATATGAGGTCTCTATGATCACTATAAGGTTGTTGAAATTTTTTTTGGGGGTTCCAAGAGTCCTTAGAGGGTGTGATTGTTCTAGGTTAAGGGATTAGGGTTTAGATGGAGTCTGGGTTAGTCAAGAGGTAGTAAGTAGGGAGTATCCCTTGGGTTATGCATGGGTGGATGTGTGTTACTTGGCAAATAAAATACTTATAAAAATAATAATTATTTAAAGTGAAAGATCATTGATTAAGGCACGGATGTAGGATGATTACCAGTCCACCAATTATAATAGTGACCAAGTGCATTTGCCTTGAAGTTGCATATATTTACCAATCTACTGGTTATAAGAGTAGCTAGGTGTGTTTTACCCTGTGGTAGTTATTCCTAGCCCACCAGTTATAATAGTGGGGGTTCTAAGCTCAATAAGTAAAACCCTTGGATGATAATAATCTATAGAAAAGACACTAATTACTTATAGTAGGACACCACGTGGGTCGGGATCGGATGTAGGATATTTACCGGTCCACTAGTCATAACAATGGCTAGGTGAGTTTTGACTTGGGATTGTATATGTTTATCGATCCACTAGTTATAACAATGGTCAGGTGCATTTGGCCTTAGGGTAGTTATTCTCGGTCCACCAATCATAATAGTAGGATCCCCATCCCTATGTCGGTATAATTTGAGAGATGTAAATATGGTCCTGATGGAGTAAACTTCAAAGGGGGTAAATGATTTAACTAAAACTACTATATACTTGTATTTGTATTATGTGTGGTGTGCTATTTTGACTATATTGTTACCTTACTTAGTACGTAACGTATTGATCACCCTTATTATGGGTGCTTCTCATTCCCTCGAGTAGCATCCCCTCTTGAGTCTATGTAGGTAGGCAATGAGCCTTAGAGGACTTTGCTGCTTACAATGAGCTGGTTGGGGCAGAGCTAGGCCTTAGTGTCCCGAGGTCGGGGTCGGAGAGAGTGTATTCTAGATTATGTTCCAATTGTAGCTTATGTTTTTATTGCCCCATAGTGGGATACTATTATGTATTTCATTTGTACCTTATGTATTTCATTTCTCTAATGTATAGATATTTAACTCTCACATGTTCTAGCATTTTGTTTTGTATTTTAATGATAAACACCTTCATGTTTTAATAATTTTCTATTACTATTATGTGTTCATGTTTATCTTTTAGCCTTGTGATTAGTATGAGGCTGGGTAGGGGCCAAAACTGATTATGGCGGTAGCACTCCCTTCGGTGTGTGATTTTCTTTAAGCAAATGAAAATTTTCAACTGTGTTTTTTGGAGGTGTTACAGAGAAGGTGGCATGCGAGGTGCATGTGGGCTTGTTTGGTTCAACACATAGGCAAGGAATAAGAAGGAAGAAGGGAAATGAGGCTAGGTGAGGAGCAATAAAGGGGGAGGCGGGTAGGCTGGCCCATGCCAGAGGAGGAGAAAAAAAGAAGAAGAGGGGGAGGTGGGCTGGCCTAAGGAGAAGGAGAAAGAAAAGAAAGAAAAGAAAGGAAGAGGGTGCAGGTTTGACCGAGTAGAAAAGAGAAGAAGGAGAAAGGTTTTAGCCTAAAAGGAGAAGGAGGAAGGAACAGAGGAAGAAGGTTGGCTGGCCTAAAGAAGAAGGAAGGAAAATAAAAAAGAAAAAGGAAAAGGGAAAAAAGAAAAGAAATATTTTTAGAGTTAGGATTAGAAATTTGACTAATGGATAAAATATTAAATTAATTTATCCAAAATTTTAAAGTTTTAGTTTAAGAGAATAATTTTGGTAAAATTATGGGTTTGAAAATTTATTTAAATAAAAGAGAAAGAGAAAATGATAAAAATATTTATATTAATTTATTAGATAATTCTATCTATTTTTTGTAAACCAAAGGCCCACAAAATAATTAAATTAATAATTTAAGATTAAATTATTCCAAATAAGGGTTAAATATTAAATTTTAGATTATAAAATTTTTTGGTATTGTACCTTCTCTTTGTGATATGTGATTTGCTCAAGTTTAATCTCCTATGTTGCATTAAACTCTCATGCAATTTCCCTAGCAATCGAGCTTTGGTTGAGGTTGTTTGGTGTGTTTTGATTAATTATTCTGATTATGTTGGTTATTAATTTTTAGTTACGAATATGCGGCTTGTTTTTAGGTGGAGAGAGGATATTAATAGTGGATAGGGTTTGTTTTTTCCCCTTATTTCTATCTATATTTTTCTTGGAGTTAAGGAAAACCATATGCCTAACTAAAAAAGATTATATGATAGCATATTAGGGTTTGATGTGTAGTTGTAATTATTATCTTGTTATTTTGTTTTTATTTTTCTTAGTAAAATAGCATGAAATTATGTAAAATGGATCATGTTAAATTGTTATAATATTATGCATATGAAAGTATCTTATAATATGCTTTATATCGTGGATTAAAACTATACATAATGTATATGTCTAAAAAATAGGTTGAGCATGTTTTGGGGTATTTTTGCATGATTATTTTTTATTTTTATACCCTAGGGATAAATTATTATTTTAAACTTACATGTTTATTTTATTCTATATATATGCCTAATATGTAGTATATAATATTAAGTATGAAAACATGTAATTTATGATAAGTTAGATTCGCATATTAAGGTTTTATATGCTTAATCATATGTAAGGGTGAAATAGTCATTTTTCATGTCATGCAATTTATCTGCATGCTAAAATATTCTAATTTATCATATTTTAGCCTTTTTACGAAAAAAAAATAGATTAAAGTGAGCATTTAAAATGGATAATAATGAGGTGATTACGGGCTCAAGTGTATTTTGGTCATTTATAACCTAATTCGCCTAAAATTGAATAATTTGATATAAGATGTCCTTATTAGATTTTGAGTGTGACTTTGACTTTGGATTTACTTTTATTATTACAATTTAAGGAAAATGGTTAAGTATAGAGATTTGAATGGCTTGCTTTGTTATGGTTACCCTAATAAAATATTAATATTTAAAATAAAAGACCTCAAAATTGGGAATAACAACTATTTAGTAGTAATGGTTTGGTTTGAATTTTGTTTATTTCCCCCATTACCCCAATAAGGTGTGATATCTTACTCTAATTAGCTTTTTGAACTTATTTTAGGGTATGCATACTCATAGATTAAGTATCCTTTGTGTATAAGGTAATGTACTTACTTTGTGTATCAGTGCAACCATGGTACCTTAGTGTCTTTGGATTGGTATTCGGTTATGTTACCTTTATGTATTGATATGGTTGTTGTACCTTAGTGTCTTTAGATTAAGTTTATCTCTCCTCAAGTACTTAAAAATGAAAGTGAATAGTTGATTGGTTTTGATTTGTGTTTTGGTAGTTTCCTTTGTGCATTACCCCTAGTTATATTGATATGAATTATGTTGATTATGATACTTAATAAAAAAATTTAACCTTTAAAGTAAAATATCACATGAGTAAAGTTTTACACTATTGTACATATTAAAAAATTAATAATTAAATCCTAATCCCAAATACGTAATAAATAGTAAGTAGGAGTTGTACTCACAAGGAATGTTTTTTAATTAAGAATTCTATAGTCAATATCAAAACCCCAATTGTTCAATAGCATTGATTTCTATTACTAAGTAATAAAATTTTATACTCACTAATGAACGAATAAAAATGGAAGATAATTAATTATGAATTTAGGCTATCGTATAATTATTTAGAAGAGATGTATTTTAATTTCTATAATGTTGACCTATGGAAACTCATAAAAATTCACTTCTTTTCTTTCCTTCAATTCAAATAATACAAGAGTTAATTAATGGCAGCATTACAATCAAAAAGTTATCATCCACAACCATCACATAAGCTTGGATTATGTAATTGTATGAATTAATAGACAAGATTAATGATTAATCTTTTGCTACTCTGGTAATGATAATTACTAAATATCTATTAATTCCATCATCCTAGCTTTTATTAAAGTATAGACTAATTAGGGATGATCAATCTAATAAGTACAAAATCATAATATATGATATAATATCATTTAATTTCATCTATTAATTCAATTAGAATCATAATTCAAAATTACATTTCATATTTGAAACCTAATTCCGTCATTGATTTCCCCTATCATTTACAAATTTACACTAACATCTTCATCATCATAATAACACACAATATAATTCAATATTACATAGTTAGTGTCAATGATTAATAACACAACATCAAATATAAATTCATAAATGTCAAAAGAATAATGATGAAGTAAACATAATGTACTTGCATTTAAATTTAAATAAGCATTTTGTATTTGAGAAATGAATAGGAAAGAGCTTATCAACTTTGAATTATAGAATATTAAGAGCGTGTTCAATCTTGAAAGGACTATGATCAATAAAAGTGAAATGATGAAATGTATTTACTAATAGAGAGAAAACTAGAACCTGTTCATTATTTCAAAAAAATGAAAGATTACCTCTAATATATGGAAATAATATGTTATATCTAAGAGAAGCACGCGTGAGAAATTACAAGATTTTAAGGAAACACAGTCCATGTTTGTATAACACAAGGGTACTATGTTCTTTTTTCTTGATCTCGCTAAAATATAAAAATTAAGATTTTGAATGCTTATGAAAAAACACACCCCCGGCATGGAAATAAACATAGGTGTACTTTGTTTCTTCTTCTTTCACTTTCTCTACTTGAAACTTCATCATGATATTCCCTTGGATGTTTTTTTTTTCCATTTTTGGTATTTTCTTCCATTAATTATGATGTACTAGCATCCCCTTCATATGATAATAATAATCTATATATAATTTTTTCTAAGTTAGGAAAATCTAAAAATCTCCTTACTTAGACTAATATATGAGCTAGATTATACGGAGTCATGTAAGCCATGCAACAAAAAATAAAAGCCATCAACTCACCACATTTTCTTTGCTTCCTTATGGCATGAAAAAGACATGCATACACTCGGCCAAACCAGCCGGCAAGCAGCCCCATGGAGCACCTAATTTTTGAGATTTAACTATGCAACACTTTCGTTTTATGCAATAGATTTTGGGGTTAAGATTTTTGATTTCCAAGACCTTAATTAGTAGGAATTAAGGGGAATTGATGGCGTAGAGAACAACCATGGAAGTTGAATAAGGAGGGGTCATAGGGAAGGGTTACTTTCTCCATTTAGTTAAACATAAGAAAAAGTAATGTACTAATATTTCCTTTCTTGTAATTTATATTTCCTAAGTCCTATTGTTATCTTGTAAACCTAATGTATTAGTTGATTCATTGGAAAATGGTTGCGAGAGGCTAAAAAAATCAGCCCAATGCTAATTTTTAAGTGTGTTTATTCCTACTATAGTTAGCATACATTAGTGTTTAGTTAAGTTGAACTATTATGGTTGCCTAAGGGTTAGTTATAATTTTCTCAACCTCTTACACTCCTTACATGAATATAGAGATGAATTTAAGGGGTAGAAACCCATTAGTATTCAACAAGCCAAGTTTTGCCTACTATCTAATAGATATAGTGTATTATTTGTTGTTATCTCCAAAAATCTTACATTCTTTATCTTAAGAGTTGATACCTTCATAGTTGATTATAAGCATTTGATTTGAAGGGTTACTTGAAGATCAAATCATCTTTTCCATCTTATATTCTCTTCTATTTTCTCTTTTGTTGGAGCTAAACCTAAATTCCATCATCAGTTCTTAGCAGGACCCAATTTGTTGATCCTTTTATGCATCAAATTACTATTAAAGCTCAAGGTTGATAAAGTTGGGTGTGATTTTTTTTCACAATTTTCTACATATTTATTTCACCGTTTTCCAGCCCATTTTCGATCCTACCACATCCCCATATTTTGGCGACCCTACCACCACTTAAACCACTTTCAAACACCCCTATTTTCTTCCACCAAAACCAACTTCAAACTACCCTAGCATCAAGCACCACAATTTTTTTCTTTCCATATTTTAGGCCAACCTTTAACCAACCCTTCCACCACCCATCCCATTTGAACCTTACTTACCCTACCACACCCTATTGAAACCAAACACCACCAAAAGATTCCACCATTCGACCGTAAACCAATTTGATAACTTGTTTCCTTTATTCAATCCCAAACCATCACGAAAAATCAACAAGTTCCTATAATTTGAATCTTGGAGAAGCACGCACTTTGTGAATATATGTGATTATAAAGGCCCTATAAGAATACATAAGGAGAGTGCTAAGAATTTTGGAATCACTTACACCAAATGCTAGTATTCTCCACCCACGAAGAGTTCTATCACCTCATGTGGAAAGGGAGGAACCAAATCTAGAGGAAGAAGCTAGTAATTTTATCTCTTCTTCTAGTGAGTCTCCTAGGTTCCAAGGGAGAAGGAAACATGTTAGGAGGGAATCTTCTTATGATATCAAAATAGAGATTCCAGAGTTTGATGGGTCACATAATCCTGACGACTTTTTAGATTGAGAGTTGAGGTGTGATAGGATGCTTTAAGTAAAGTCTTATGAATGTGATAATCATTTCAAGGTGGCGGTCCTTAAGCTAAAAGGGCATGCTTTCTTATGGAAGGAAAACTTGGTGCACAAGAGAGGAAGAAAAGTAAATTCCAAGGTGAGGAGTTGGATAAAAATGAAAAAAAAAATTGGTGAGAGAGAGGTTCTTGCCACCTTCTTAAAACCCAAGGCCTTTACAATAAAATATCTTCTTTATAACAAGGGTCTATGAGTGTAGAATATTATATTAGGGAGTTTGAAAATCTCATTATGAGATTTGGTTTGGAAGAGGAGGAAGAGCACATAATGATATGATTTTTAAGAAGTTTAAGAAGTGACATTTCTTGGAAGGTGGAGCTTTACAAATATTACACATTAGATGAATTGTTTCATCTAGCCATTAAGCTGGAGAGGCATAAAAAATAAATGAGGGTTTGAAAGTTTGCCATGGTGACACTAATCCAAAACCTTCAAAGGGAGTCACTAAACCACCTCCTACACCCAAAACATTTGATGTTAAGGGTATGGAAAGGCAAACATTGGTGAAATAAGTAGGACTAAAGGAGTGAGGTGTTTTAAGTGTCAAGGGATTGGGTATTGATGACTTTACTTGACCTATAGGATGTTCCATTAGAGGAGGAAGAAGGAGAGCATTTGACCATGGAGGGGGAAGCCAAGTTTGAGGAAGCCTCACTAGATGTTGGAGAGGCTTTGATGGTGAGGAGGGTGTTGCATGCAAATGAAGTCTTGGATGAGGAGTACCAAAAAGAAAAAATATACTAAGTGAAAAATACTTGCTAAAATATGTTCCTTTATTGTTTATAGGGGTACTTGTGCAAATGTGGCTTCTTACACTCTTGTAAAGAATCTAAATTTTCCCACTACTACACATGCTAAGCCATATAAGCTTCAATGAGTTAATTATGGCTCTATGGATGAGGTCACTAAAAAATTTGTTGTTCCATTTTTCCATAGGGAAGACTTATTAAGATAAATTTATTTTTTATGTAGTTCCTATGGATGCATGTCATTTGCTGTTAGATTGGCCTTGGAAATAATAATCATGTCAAGCATGATGGGAGGAAGAAAATTATAGCTTGAAATACATGAATAAAAATATTGTACTTACACCCCATAGCATTTTATCCTCACTTGTTAGGGAGGATCTAAATTGTAAAAAGGTTATGTTCATAGATGGGAAAGGGGTTAGACAAGGCCATAGGAAAAGGGAAACCTATATATATTTTTTTTGATGCTTGAAAATAATGAGAATGGTTTTCCACTTGAATTAAGGTTTAAGACCTTTCTAGGTAAGTTTGGGGATGTCTTCCCTAATGAAATACCGATTGAGTTGCCTTCTATAAGAGGAATAAAGCACCAGATTGACTTTCTCCCTAACAAACTGGCTTGTAGGTGTAATCCTAAAGAGGCCATGGAGTTTCAAGAACAAGTTAAAGAATTATTAAAAAAGGGTTACATTAGGTAATCAATTAGTGCATGTGCAGTAATGACCCTTTTGGTGCCAACGAAGGATGGCTCAGTGAGTATGTGTGTTGATAGTAGAGCTATCAAAAATATTACTATCAAGTATAAGTATCTCATACCTATACTTGATATCATGTTGGATTGTTTATATGGGGAAACTGTTTTCTCCAAAATTGACTTGAGGAGTGGTTACTATCAAGTTAGGATGAAGGAAGGAGATGAATAGAAGGCTATTTTCAAGACCAAGGAAGGCCTATATGAGTGGATGGTCACGCCATTTGGATTGTCCAACATGCCAAGCACCTTCATGAGGTTCATGGATGAAGTCCTTAGACCCTTCATTTCTATATTTGTAGTGGTGTACTATGATGACATTCTTGTATACTTCTTTAGTAGTGATGATCATGTAAGGCGCTTAAAGCTTGTATTCTCAGCTCTTAGGGAAAAAAGGTTGTACAATAAAATAGCAAAATATGACTTCATTATACTAAAAGTCACCATTCTAAGATTTGTTGTATCCAAAAATGGTATTTTCATGGATGATAAAAGGTGGAGGTAATAAGAACGTGGACTACACACATCCATCACCAATGTTAGATCCTTTCATGGGCTTGTCTCCTTCTCTAGGCAATTAATACAAGGATTTAATACACTTTTAACACCCATCATAAAGTGTCTCAAAAAGGAAAATTTCAAATGGACCAAACACGCATAGGAAACCTTTGAAGTGATCAAGTGTATGCCATAGCTTTGCATGATTTGAATGCATTGTATACTTTAAGTATCTTCATGTATCTTGACTTATTCACCTTACAACTATGTAACATACATACAAGAACATCTTAAAGTCTTTTCAATATCAATAATAGAAATATTATCAAGAATATTTAAGATGATCATCTCCATTATTAGAAATGCTAATTCCTCATTAGTTTGAGAATCACTCGATGCTCCTACATCACTCTCCCCTAGTTGAGAAGAATTTGTCCTCAAATTATAATCATTATAATAAGGATACAAATCACTAATATTAAAAATTCTTGAAATTCCTCTATAATTATTTGAAAGTTCAAGTTCATAAGCATTATCCCCAAATTTTCTTAGTATCTTAAAAGGTCCATCAACTCTTGGCATTAGTTTATTTTTATGTAAGTTAGGAAATTGTTCTTTACATAAATGTAACCAAACTAAATCACCAGGAGAAAATACATGTGAGGTTCTATAATTATCTGCTTGAGCTTTATACCTGGCATTAGCTTTCTCAATATTGTTTTTTATTTTCTAATGAATCCGTTGAAATAATTTGACTCTATGTTTGGCTTCATAACTTTGTAATTCTCCTTTCTTCAAAGGAACCATATTGATCGGCATGTGTGGATTCACTCTATAAAACAATTCAAATGGGCTAGATTGAGTAGTACTTGATGGACTTCGGTTGTAAGCAAAATTTGCATGAGCTAACTTAGCATTTTTAGTACTTTTGTTAACCAAACCTCTTAATATTGTACCAAGGTTTCAATTAGTTACCTCTGTTTGATTGTCGGTTTGTGGATGATGTGAAGTGCCAAATAACAATTTAGTACCAAGCATATGCCATAAAGTTGTCCAAAAATAAATCATAAACTTGACATCCCTATCTGATAGAATACTTTTTGGCACATCATGAAATTTAAAAATTTCTCAAAAACATAAATCGGCAATATGCGCGTCACTGTCAGTTTTATTACATGGAATAAAATGAGCCATTTTCAAAATTCTATCTACCACCACTAAAATAGAACCTTTACCCTATTGTGTTCTAGGTAACTCTAGGACAAAGTCCATACTAACTTCTTCCCATGGTTTATCAAGAATGGGTAAAGGTGTGTATAAGCCTTTATGAAAGTAACTTTTACATTTTTGACAAGTAGAACATCGACTTATCATTGTATATTTTTAATCATACATGGCCAGTAGAAATTTTCTTGTAATACTTCTCTAGTTTTATGTATTCCAAAATGTCCCGCAATACTAGAAATTTTCTTATAATAATTCTATAGTTTCATGTACCTCTTTTATAAATAAATCTTGAATACTAGATCTAGAGACACAAAGTTTATTTAGTCTAAACAAAAATCCATTTTGTAAGACATGATTACCATGGTATCCGCTTTCTTTACATGCATTGAATATATCCATGAAATCTTAATCTTTAGAATATAATTCTTTTAACATCTTGAAACCTAAGATTTTAGCATCCATCATGACAAGTAATGTAGATCTATGAGAAAGAGCATAAGCTACTACATTCTCCTTTCCATATAAGTGTTTGACAGAGAACACAAAGGATTGTAAGAAGCTCACCCACTTTGTATGCCTCGGACTAACTTTCTTTTGACCATGTAAGTATTTAAAAATCCCATGATCCGAGTGTAACACAAAGGGTTTGGGGCTCAGATAATAACTCCATGTCTCTAAGCTCAGTATAATGGCAAAGAATTCCTTGTCATAAGTTAAATAGTTAAGTTTGGTACCATTCAACTTTTTAGAAAAGAATGCTATAAGTTTTTTTCTTATGAGAGGACACCCCTATCCCAACCCCACTAGCATCATAGGTCACTTCAAAAAGTAGATCAAAATTGGGGAAAGATAGGATAGGAGCATTACATAGTTTAGTTTTGAGGGTTTCAAATGCTTTAGTAGCTTCTTGTCCCCATTTAAATTTTCCTTTTTTCATGAGTTGTGTAATAGGTGTAGCTATAGTAGAAAAATCCTTAATGAATCTTCTATAAAAACTAGCTAACCCATGGAAAGTTCTCACATAATGTAAATCTTTAGGGATAGGCCACTCTTGTATAGCTTTAATCTTATTAGGATCCACTTTAATACCCTTGCCACTAACAATATAGCCTAGGAAAACTACACTTGGAAGCATGAAATCACATTTCTCAATTTTTCCATAAATTTTAGCTTCCCTTAACTTATCAAATAATTTTCTCAAATGCACTAGGTGATCATATCCATTTTTACTATACACAAGTATATCATCAAAATAGACAACAAAAAAATCACCAAGGAAAGGTCAGAGAACTTCATTTATAAGTCTCATGAATGAGCTAGGTGCATTACATAGCCCAAAAGGCATAACTATCAATTTATAGAGACCATATTTAGTTTTGAAAGTGGTTTTCCACTCATTTCCATCCCTAATCCTCATTTTATGGTAACCACTTCTTAAATCAATTTTGGAAAATACTTGTTCACCACAAAGTTCATCTAACATATCATCTAACCTAGGCATAGGAAAATAATATTTCATAGTAATGTTATTTATGGCTCTAGAATCTATGCACATGCTCCAAGTACCATCTTTCTTATGAACTAGTAGGGTAGCTACACTACAAGGGCTCATACTTTCTCTCACAAATCCTTTATCCATAAGCTCTTGTATTTGTTTTTGTAATTCCTTAGCTTCTTCTGGGTTACATCTATAAGCAGGTTTATTTGGGAGAGGCATTCCAGGAATAAGATCTATAGCATGTTCTATACCCCTTTTAGGTGGTAATCCAAGAGGTAAGTCATCCGGAAATACATCATGATACTCATCAAACAGCTTATTTAGATTAGGATTATTATGTTGTTTGTTAAGATTCTTTATCCACGAAGGCATAACAAATTCCCTCTTCTTCTATGCATCTTTCCATAGCCTTTTCATATCGATATAATATCTTTTAATCATCACTTAAAGGCATATTATCACATATATAAGGTGTTAATCTATACAGTTGCTTTCCCCTTTTCACAACATATTCATTAGTCACTCCATCATGAGTTGCTTTTCTATTATATTGCCACAGATTTCCTAAAAGTAAACCACAAGCATCTATAGGCAATACATCTCACAAAACTTCATGTTGGTAGTCTCTAATACAAAATGATACAAGGGTTTTCTTATTTACCTTAGCTCCTTTCTCTTTATTTAATGATTTTAAAGAATAAGGTTTAGGATGATTAGTAGTCTCTAAACCAAGCTTTTTGACCATTGCTTCACTAGCAAAACTTGTATATGAACCACTATCAATAATGAGTCTACAAAGTGTATCACCTATTTTACATTAAGTTTTGAAATTTTTTCCATTTGAATAAGTGTCACATTAGGTTGTATTTGTAACTATCTTTGAAGAACAAAACATGGGTCTCCATCTTCTTCACCCATGGTTAAAATATCATTAGGAGATTTGTTTTCTAGGTCATCATCTTCACTACATGGTTCCATTTCTTCTATTTCACTTAAGGTCAAAGTTCTTAGGTTAGGGAATTCTCTAGCAAAGTGTCAATATCCCTTACATTTAAAACATTGTTTATTAGAGATCTCAACTATCTTGTTTTTATACTTTTCATCTCGGTTAGTTTTTTTTATCATAAGAGGATGTATATTTAGGCATGAATGATGTATTTGAATATGGTTTAAATGAACTCGAAGCATTAGATTTAACATAAGCCTTGGTCGATTTTTTTTTGTTTCTCAAATTTTAATGCCAACTTAATCAATTCATTAAGAGAATCATATGCAAACATATCAACTTTGTCACGTATCAAATTATTAAGCCCGTCTAAGTATCTAGCATATTTTTGTTATTTTCTTTCTTGTACATCACATATAAGTGCTTGTTTTTCAAATTCCCTAGTGTACTCTTCCACACTAAACAATTATTACCTTAGGTTTCATTTTTACATATTGTTCGTATTCCCTAGGCACAAATTTTCTTCTTAGGTGCTTTTTAAGTTTTTCCCATGACTTAAATTTTGACTTCGCTTGCCTTTCTCTTGTCTTTTTCAAGTTATCATACCAAATCCTATCAAACCTTATAAATTTAAGAGTAGCAAGTTTACGCTTTCTTTCATCATCATACTCTTTAAATTCAAAAATATCTTCAATCTCATGCAACCATTCAAATAATAACTCCACATTCAATTCACCATAAAAATTAGGGAGATCTAGCTTTATACCTTGATCTTCATTATGTGTATGTCTTACTTGAGTTTGATGTGGTCTCTTATGGTTACTTGATCCATGAGAACCTCTTTCTTCTTCTCCATCGTTGATGTACTCCATTTTTGCATGCACATCCTTCTTTAGCTTGGATGGCAAGTCTCACCATCCCCTCTACACTATCTTGAGTTGCTTCCATTTGATTTTGTAGTCGTTGAAGCTTGTCTTAGTCGGCTATTTTGGCTTCTACACTTTGAAGTTGTTGTTGGAGTTCTGCATGGGTTTTAAGTTGGAAATCCATTCGTGTGGTAAGACTCTTGATAGACTCTACCAAAGCCCACACATCTTCACTAGCCATGACGTGATGTTGATCAATAAAACTCTCAAACTTCAACAAAGAATAACAACCGAAGATGTTCTTGGTAGATTTATGTGTAGCCGTGAGGAGTAGGATAGTTCTTTCAAGGGTTTAACCAATTCTTGATGGCTTCTTTAATGATTTGATCACGTAAGAAGTATAGGAAGGTGACCAAATGGTTTAGGATAATTCCTAGGCTGGTGAGGATAGTTTCTTGATGGAAGTTAAGTAAAGGGAACGTAGAAGAAAAGGATAGGATGTTAAATGGAGTATTTATCCTCAGGTTGAAGATGTTCTATTAAGAAGAGCTTGACGACTATAGTGGAGAAGGAAAGTATAAGTATGAAGGATGGGAGATGAATTACAAGGTTTGAATACTGTAGGTAATATTTGAACCTAACAGAAATTGCTAGGAGTAAATGGTATCTATATTAAAGATACGTAAGGAGAAGTGTTGGTGGTGTTGAAGTGAACTCTTATTTTTTTAAAGATGGATAATGGAATGAAGGGACACGTTTGAAGAATGGGAGAATCAAAACATACTCGATTTGAGTATGGTAACTACAGTTGAAGATGTGAAGATCTTCAAGCAAGATTTGTGCAAGAAGTATCTTCAACCTTTCTTGGATGCACGGGATTCTTGCATGCAACTGCAAGAAGGTTGAAGAAATTTTGGATGGCTATTAGAAAACCAAAGTAATTCAAGAGCTTTGATACCAAAAAATGATGTGAATCAAAGGGAGGGAAGCGATGATCGTGAATATCCTTGGTTGATCTTCAAGTAGGTTTGAAGATATGAAGAAAAAAAAGCACGGCTTAGGTGGTGTTAGGCTACAAAAAAAGGAATCTTCAATCTAGAATTCAAAGGAAGGGGATAACTTTGAATGTTTCGATAAACATCCAAAGGTTTCTAAGTAGGAAGATACCCCGGGAAATCTCCTATCTAGAATGCAATCTCAAAAGATGGAATAATCAAGTGTTTAACTTGTGAATTTTATTAAAATGGACTTCAAGCTTGGGTGTACAATGACATAAGGGGTATATATAGGAGACTTAGCTGACTAAGTTAATAAAAACTAGTCGTTAACCTCATTAAATCAAGCTAGTCTTACCAACCTGAATTAATATCCTATAATACCTAACCCTAGTTGTAATATCATCATTTAAATGATATTAATGACAAACATTACAAAGCATTACCATCAACTATGGTACATACATGAAATAACAATGAAACCCTAACTTACATGAAATATATCTTAGGGTTTACAAAAATTCTAATATAAGTAATGAGATTACCATATCAATCTTGGTGCATTGTCATCCCATGTATGCCATAGCTTTGCATGCATTGAATGCATTGTACACATTAAGTATCTTCATGTATCTTGACTTATTCACCTTGCAAATATGTAACATACCTGCAAGAACATCTTAAAATCTTTTCAATATCAATGATAGAAATATTATCAATAATATTTAAGATGATCGGATCCATTATTAGAAATGCTAATTCCTTATTAGTTTGAGAATCACTAGATGCTCCTGCATCACTTATTTAGTGAAATTCTCAATGGCTCAAGATCCAGTTATAGCACCTATGATAAAGAATTTTATGCTATTGTTAGGCCTTTATATCATTGGTCTCATTACCTTAGGCTATCACAATTTGTATTTCATACCGATAATGAGTCCCTAAAATACATAAATGGGTACCATAAGCTTAACCCTAGGCATGCTAGGTGGGTAGAGTTTTTACAATTTTTCTCATTTGTTGCAAAATATAAGAGTACATAATTAATATCGTAGCATATACCCTCTCTAGAAGGTATTGTATGTTGTCATTACTTGAAGCAAGATTCTTAGGATTTGGGTGCTTAAAGGAGCTCTATAAGGATGATGAATACTTTTCAAGCTTTTTTAAAGATCAAGACAAGGCTCGAGGTCCTAATTGAGTCAAGATGTTTTCCTAATCAAGGGTAACAAGTTATGCATTTCCAAGAGTTCTATCAAAGAGTTTTTGATTCAAGAGGTGCATTAAGGAGGACTAGTGGGACATTTTGGTATTATCAAAACTTGTGATGTACTATAAGAACACTTTTTATTGGCCTATAATGGTAACAGATGTACAACTATTTGTGGCAAGGTGCTCTACTTTCCAAAAGCCCAAGATTCACTTCCACCAAGGGCTCTATACTCCTTTACCTATCATATTATCCTTCGGAATGTGTGAGTATGGACTTCATAGTGGCATTGCCTAAGACACAAAGGCAAAACAATGCCATTATGCTATTGGTAGATTCCCTTTTCCAAGATGGCACATTTTGTGCCTTGTCACAAGATAGATGATGCCTCTTACATAGCCGATCTATACCTTAAGGGGATAGTTAGGTTACATGGAATTCCTAAAACAATTATTTATGATTGTGATACCAAGTTTCTTAGGTACTTCTAGAATAAATTGTGGAGGTTAGTCGATACTAAATTCTTTTCAGCACCACCTATCACCACCAAATATATGGTCAAGTAGATGTCCAACCTGTAAAAGTTACCTTCCCTTACCACCTTATCTAACCTACACAACCCATCATCAATGCCACCATTTTTGTAGCTTGCAGCACCAACAATAGCCCTTCAAAGACCTAAAAGGGACAAAAAGGAAAAGTAAAGTTGGTAGCCTGCCAATATGTAGACTCATGACCATGTTTGATGCTTTGTACTTCCCACTTGTACTTATGGCATCCCATTTTACAAGTTGACTTTAGGGGTTAAACATTATATATTTATTTGTTGAAATCATGTAATAGCTTATACTTATAAGGGATAACTTGCATTCAAACAAAATCAGCCAAAATATGGGCTGAATGAAGAGGGGCGCATGATGATCCCTTTGGGGTGGGGAAAAATAGGTTGTTTTTGGTTAGAATTAAACTAGACAAGGTAATTAACTATCTATTTAGGTTTCTAACCAGCTCTAGTTTGGTTGTATTATAACTAACACTTAGTAATTGTGAAACCATATAAGAGAAAGAAGGGGCTGATTGTAGGGGTCTTTTGTCAGCCTTACTTCCCTCTTGATTAGTGAAAATGACCTCCTTGGTTAGTGCATACCATGGTTGAATTTTCTCCTAAAATCTTGTGTCTTTTATCTTAAAGTGTTGCATAGCTTAAGTGGTAGATTCATGTATTTGAATTAAGGGTCACTTCATTCATATCTTCAACACTTCATTCCTCTCTAATTTTCTCATTTTCGTTATCTATTACCTAACCATACTTTTTGCACCAAGTTTAACCCGATTTGTATCCACCATGTATCATAAATTCTATAAAATTAATAAATCCATACAAATGCTCGGTTATTTACAATTCCTTCATATTATCTGGTCTTAGCCTTATTTGCATCCATTGAGTGCACACATAAAGAAAACTGCCAAAGGACATAGTATATACAAATTTAGTAAAAATTCTAACAATATGCATAGAGAATTCATGGAAATAAGCATATATCAAAGGTGAAGATCATCCCAATATCAATCATTTTACCAATTTATCAAAAATCAAACTACTAACTTCTTGACATCACATCACAAAATTCACACAATCTAAGTCATGTATACACAAAAATCAATACTCAATTCCTTAAGTATGTGTATTCCCTATGAGATTTGTGATTCCTTATGATTTGTAATTAGCCATTTGATCCAAAGGTCCATTATGCACTTAGTGGCCTATTAAGGTAGGAGATCCATTTGGAAAACAACATTATTATTCCTCAAACGACATTAAGGTCCAACACAATATGTATAACATCCCATTTATATATCCAGAATTTTTTTTCATACAAGACATTTTTCGAAAGCTAAATAAGAAATGGAAGGTGATACTGTCACATCAAACATAGGAGAGGTATAACCAATACCTAATCTGTGTTGGTTGCAAGACTAAAAAGTAAAATCATATCCCAAGAGTTAGGTGCCATTGACATATAACTTGAGTTTGATATAAGAGTTACAAAATAATAGAAAATTAAATACAAGATTGATATGTACTAATGATCCAAACCACCCCCAACACTGAATGAGTTGATCTAGTACTCAATACTCTTAACCCTATAAAAGAAAAGCACGAGAAACCTACACAAGACTGAAATTGTGTTGTATCAATATGACAAGCATACTAAGTAAGACCTAATTATATCACATAAGACTACTTCGTATAAAACACGTTATCACATTGTAATATGTCACGCTGATAATGGAATTTGATCATGCATAAGCAAAGAGAACAAAACCACGTAGAGTAATTAAAGCTATAAATCTAGGTCAGAAGCATATAGTATATTACACCATTATGGTACCACATAAAACATGGAACCATAAAGGATGCAATAAGCATAGATGAATTAAGCAAAGACTATAACATCTCTAGCACGTATTTCAACAAGTGTCACAAAAGGACAATTATGAAAAATCCACAATCAAGAAAATAACATAAGCCCTACTAAGCATATGGATAGAGCCCATGGGGCACAAATAATAGCAACACAGTTTACAAACCATGGTATGCTGGGACATATGTGCTACTAGAATAAATAAAGTTAAAGATACAAATAATAAGGGTATAAAAACTATATTTACATATGGATATCACATCTTACCACGAATGGACAAAATCCACCAGGTATAATAATCAACATATGGTTATCACCAATAAACATCAAAATATGGCTACCACAGCTAATAATCTCAGTATATGGCCATTGTAGCTATAATTATCATTGTATGTCCATCACAACTAAGAATCTCAACGTATGGATATCTGATGTAGAAGCATCCCATTCATTTGATCACACATTAACCACCCTTCTCCCCAAATCAAAAAACCCAAAAATTCTTCTAATTTCATAACCTGCCCACTAAATTATCCTTCATCAATTTTCCCAACCCCTTTCATTTTTATGCTCATTTATGACCACACAAACACATTCCAAATCTATCACCTTTTTATATAAGAATCTAACCATGCATGAGCTATGCACAATCCATGCAAACTCGCCTTAGCCACCCTAAACTTGCATCCATTTTTTGCCACTTTTATAAGCCATCAACCTATACCTTTTGTAGCTATTTTTTGATGTATATGCTAAAGAAGTTGGCACATGCTTAATGGAAGATGGTGGCTGAAATGCCCCAAAAATTTTTGATTTTAAAAATTATATTTAAATAATATTTTATTAGAAAAAATTAATTAAATAAATTATTTTTAATAAAATGAAAAGGAATTAATTAGGGTAAGTCAAGAATAAATTTATAAGCATTTTAATTAGGAGAAATTTGGGTATTTTAACTCATTAAGGAATTTATTTTTAAAATTAATTAAATAACTTATTTTATTTAAAATAAGAAGGAGAAAATAGTTTCAAATTAATTTTAATTTTATAAATAATATAATTGAAGAAAATTAGAGTGATTTGCTAATTAAAATAGAATTTATGGAAAATCTTTTAAAAATCCTAATTTAGCCTAAAAAGGGGTTTAAATATTATTTTATTTAAATATTATTATTTTTAACTATCCCAAATATTTTAATTTATTTATTTAACCCAACCCTCCTATTTTTCTTTTTCCCTTTTTCCTTTTTCCTTTTCTTTCTTTTTCTTCTTCTTCTTCTTCTATTCCTTTTCTTTTTCCTCCCCTCCTCGTTTGGGCTTGCTTCGTTCGGTGCAACCCAGCCCGCACAACCGATGCCTTCTTGCATCCCTCGTAGCACATTGTGTTGCTTCTTATTTTCCTTGGACGCCGCGTTTTGTTAAAAAAAAATTATCTACGTCGCCGACCCGATTATTTCCTCCTTTCCTCTTCTTTTGGACCGCTGGTCCAACCCTTTCTTTTTCTCCCTTCCCTGACTTCAATTAGCCTGCAACCTCGGCTCCCACCAGCCAAGATTTTTATCGCCAACTTCGTCGTTGATCCGGCCAAAATTTCTTATCTCTCCCTCGCTGATTTATCAGCCTCATCAACCCAACCACTCCCCCTCTCCTCACACGTTTCTCCCTCTCCCAGCCAGTCAAGCCCCCTGCCCCAAAAATTGTTGCCACTAGCCAACCTCGCCGTCGGTAACCCTAACCCTACCTGCCTTACCCTGTAGCCGACCCACAAAACCTTAACCTACCTTCTAAAATCTATAAATACCCCCCATAATCAGCAAGGGTTGAGCCTTTGATTTTCTCACCCAAAATTTTTCCCTTGTTTGCCGCCGCCCCTTTAGACGCCAGCCTTGCCGCCGTCGGCCAACTCTACTAACCAAATGTTCCATATCCCTCAATTCTTCCTGCACAAGCCAGCTCGGCCGTGCAAAGTTATCTTCCTGATTAACCCTATTTTTTGTCTCTGTCACCCTTCGAACCTTTAACCATCTCTTTCACCACTGCTGCTACTTCTTTCACCTTCCAAAATGTTCTGTAGATCACCTTCTACCTTCCCCAACCTCTCTTTTCCTCTCCCTCACTCTCCTCCTCTCTTTCTCTCCTTCTTCCCTATTCGGCCACCGCCATCACTGCTGTGCGCCACCACCTTTGGTTGCGCCACAACCTCCATTTTATCCCCCTCCTTTTGGGCAACCCTAAACACCTCAACTCCCAACTCCCACCTCCATTCTCCCTATCCTTGTCCCATCATTTAACTTTTACACTTGTATTTCCTTTTTTCGGCCATCGCTGCTACCGTCGTACACCATCATCGGTGCCGCCCATCCCCTCCAGCCCAAGGTTGAACCCTAGGCCCTCTCAAACCTTTTCCCTATTTTTATAAGCCTTAGTTTATTTTATTTCAATTATTTGAATATATTATTAATAATATTATTAATATTAATATGTCTATTTTTAATATGTATTATTATTATTATTAGTATTAATGTTTTTATTATTATTTCTGTTGAGAGTTGAAGCCTATTGTAATTTTTAATTCGATTTTAGCATTATTACCCTTATTATTTCTTTTATTACTATTATTAATATTAATATGTGTTTATTATTATTATTATTATTATTATTATTATTATTATTGTTATTATTATTGTTATTCCTATTTTGAAATTGTTATTATTATTATTATTATTCCATTATTATTTTAAAACTATTTTACCATTAGTGTTGCTATTTTTATTATTATTGTTATTATTGTTGTTGTTGTTTTTGTTCTTATTATTATTATTATTATTATTATTATTATTATTATTATTATTATTATTATTATTATTATTATCATTTCATCATTATCATTATTACTAAATTTTGTTATTTATTTTACTAATATTATTATTATTATTATTTTGGTAAAAGGGCCAAAGACTTCATTTTACTTTGTGTTTGAATAATGCCTTATTATTAATATTATTATTATTATTATTATTATTATTATTATTATTATTATTATTATTATCTTTGATATTATCTTTAGTATCTTTGCTATTATTATTTTATTATCATCATTATTGTTAGGGTAAAGTCTTTAACCTTATATTATCAACTTTTATAATATTTTTATTATTTCTTATATCTTTAGTAAAGTTATAAATTTGTTAATTTTATTTTATTGATATGTTATTATTTTGGTCAAAACCCTAAGGAGGCGTAGGAGCGTGCTCCAAGACCAGTGTCGTTTTAGGTAAGGGTGTTACTAAGGCCTTTGTTTTTTTATATGCATTATGTGCTTCGCATGCTATGTATCCTATGTTTATCTTTATTAATTATGCCGTATGTGGTATGATGTGGAGTTGAAGTATGTTTTCGTGTATTTGCATGGCATGTGTATTATGTATATGTGATGATATGTGTTATGACCCTGTAAGACATGCATGTGAGGATGTTAATATGGTTTGGGTGGGGGAAAGAATGAAAAAGGAGGATGGAAAAGAAGTTGACCAAGGGATGTGAGTTATCGTAAGTATTTTAATGATCCATGAGTGGAAGAATAAAATGGAAAATTTTAGGGTTTCGTGTGCGAGAATCTGATTTATGGTTTTGCATGGTTTTTTGTGAGAGAATTTAATTTATGGTGTTATATGAAGGAATCTGATTTATGGTGTTATCAAGGAAAATCTAATTTATGTTTTGTATGGGAGACTCTAATTTGTGGTTTTTATGAGAGAATCTAATTTATGGTGTTATGTGGGAGAATCTAATTTATGATGTTATATGGGATATTCTAATTTATGGTTTTATATGAGAGAATCTAATTTATGGTGTTATATGGGAGAATCTAATTTATGGTTTTGTATGGGAGAATCTAATTCATTGCATTATATGGGAGAATTAAATTTATGGTTTGAATTTAGGGTTTGGTATGGATGAACATTTGGGTTTTATATGGTTTGAATCTTTAGTTTCATGTGGATTGAATATAGGGTTTTATATGAAGGAACCTTGGGTTTTGTAGGAAAGAATTTAGGGCATTGTATGGATGGATCTAGGGTTTGCATGGCGGATTTTATGATGTTGCATGAAAGAATCTAATCTAGAGTTTTGTATGGATGGATTTGGGGTTTACATGGGTGAAACTAGGGTTGCATGGGAGCTTAGGGTTTTGCATGAGAAAGTTTGAAGGTTTGCATGGGAAGGTTAGCGTAGGCATGGAAGTAAAGTTTACGCATGAAAAGTTGACTTATGTTGTAAGGAAGGTAATAGAAGAGTCATTTTGGTGTTTGGAAGTTTTAGGTGAAAAATAGTACGTAGGCCCTTATAAGGGTATGGAGGAGACTGAATTAGGGTTTGGAGTGATCAACTATGGTTTGTTGTGATTAACTAGGGTTGGAGTGGCTAATTGTAGTTTATTGTGATTAACTAAGGTTTGGAATGGCTAATTATGGTTGTTATGGTTAAATAGGGGTTAGAGTGGTGAACTATGGTTTGTTGTGGTTAATTAGGGTTTGGTGTGGCTGCTTAGGGTTTTTGTTGTATCATGTGGAATGGGTGATTAAAGTGTAATTATGATGGTAGAATTTATGATTTGTGATGTGAAATGATTCATGCATGTCCAGGATGAAAGATTTTGAATAAGATACTTAAAACGCTTTCATAAGATACTTAAAACGTTAATTACGTAAAGTGAAAGATGTTGAGCCGGGCCTAGACCGATCCACCGACATAATAGTGGTTAGGTACTGTAGTAGCCTAGAGACCGATCCACCAGCTTAATAGTGGTAGGGTATGTTACCCTAGTGACCGATCCACTGGCTAAAATAGTGGGGGATCCTGAGCTCAACAAACCAAACCATATATGTTGTAAAGATGTGGGAAGACACTAATGACTTACAGTGGAACACTGTGCGAGAAGGGGCCAGATCGATCCACCGTCATATAATAGTGGTAGGACATGTACCCTAAGTGACCGATCCACTGGCCATAATAGTGGCCAGAAGCCAAAAGTGCACTGGAGACCAATCCACTGGCAAAAATAGTGAGGTTCCAGTACTCATATGGACTTGATAAAGAGCATGGTGTGAAAATATTTCAATAAAGGATTAATGAAGTAATTAATCTAAACTATATTGGATCTTGGCATTATCACCTGATCGTTCATTTGCCTTTATGTTATTGTGTTAGCGATTATGCCCCATTATTATTCTGCATGGATTATGTGCTTATGTGTTGGCCTTAATGCTCAGTTACCTTACTCAGTACGTAGCGTACTAATCACCCGTTTCATGGGTGCTGCTCATTCACACGAGTAGTATGCCCTTCTGACCTTGTGCAGGTGGGCGAGACATCCGATGGGGCTGAGTGTTGAGTGTGTTTTGGCTCAAGATTCGAGAGTGTCGTGGGCGTATTTACTCTTTACATGATTTAATTCCTTTTGTTATTTCTTCTGTATCTGATTGATTCCTTTTGAATTATTATGTTGTATTGAGTATTTTAAATGAACCTTTTATTGGTTGTAGGTTTATCTCTCTTTTGAATATGAATTACAATTCTTTTATGCGTACTCTGATTTTTGAATGTTATGTGCTCTTGATTTAAGTATTAATTAAAGTTTGACAAAAAAAATTCCTTTAGCCTTAGCATTTGATACTGGAACAGTCAGAGTGAACCGGTCTGGTACTAAGTGTGGCGGTAACATCCCCATAATTCATAGGTTTTAGTTTAATTACTTCCACTCTTAAAAAAAACTAGTGAATTTTGGGGTGTTATAGTGGCTTATAGGATAATTGACCACCGAAAGTTAAAATGGAGAAAATATATGAGTATGATAATATTTGATCAGAGCTATCCAAATACCAAACACTCACAACTATCACTTAAGGTTTCAACACTTGAGATAAAAGTTATGATATTTTTCACTCAAAACAAAGTTTTCACTCAACTTTATAGAGGGGGGACATAGGGAGCTCAAAAATCTCATTTGTAATTCAAGGGGTAGTGTGTTGCATTGTATTGAGGCTACCCATATTTATAGTGTCAACCATGGTCACAAATCAAATTTTCAAGCTCTCTATGTCTCTCTCTACAAAGTTGAGTGAAAACTTCATTTTGAGTGAACAATATCATAATGTTTACCTCAAGTGTTGAGACCTTGAGTGGTAGTTGTGATTGTTTGATCTTTTGCTACCTCAGATCGAATATTATCATACTTCTCATCTCTTTTCTCCATTTTAACTTTCGGTGGTAAATTATCCTATAAGACACCATCTTCCATTAATCATGTGCCAACTTGTTTAGCATAGGCATCACTGCCACGCCCATCCCTCCCTGCCAAAGACCTGTAAGGAACAAAAGGAATAAAAGTAAGCTGGTAGCCTACCATTGTGCAGAATTATGACCACATTTTATACCTTGTAATCTCCACTTGTACTTATGGCTTCCTCTTCTTACAATTTTACTTTAGGGATTAACCCATTTTATATTTAAAATCATGTAATAGCTTTTACTTTAGGGAACAAGCTATACTTAACCCAAATTAGCCAAAGTAAGGTCTGGATGGAAGATTGACTCACGTCCTCCATTAGGGTGGGTAAAACTAGGCTATGTTTGGTTAGAATTAAACTAGAATAGGCAACTAATTAGTAACTATCTAATATGGTTTCTAATGAGCTCTAATTTAGTTAGATTGTAACTAAATATTTAGTTAGTTATTGGTTAGTGCATACTTTGGTTGATTTCTCTACAGATCTTATGCTTTTATCTTAAGTATTGCATAGCTTAAGTGGTATATTAAAGTGTATGAATTTAGGATCACTTAATTTATATCTTCAACACTTCTTCTCTTATCTAAATTTATTACTTTAATGGCTTATTACCAAGCCATTTTAATTAGCACCAAATTTAACCCAATTTTTATCCACTATACATCATTTAGTTTCTAGTCACTATTTTCATTTGTTTAACATCTATGTTAGTTGTAGTTGCAATTTAATATATAATCTTGAAATAAAACAATAAATTATATTTTGATTTTCCTTTTATTTTGGTTTAATTTTTGTAAATTTACTTGACATATATGATTTGAAAATTGGAGAAGGGTTAGATCCTAGTCCAATTAGGTTTGTTTCCTTCTTCATCCGATTATTATATAATTTGTATCAAAATCTAAGTAATTGATTTTGGCTATGAAGCTTAAAACAATAGGATATGACAGGCTTAAACCATTGTTCTAATAAGAAAATAGATAAATTAGGTTACGTTCCTAGAAACTATAAGGATGAAAAGTAAACAACAAATATAGATAGAGTATGGAATAACAAAGGCTTCTTCGAAGAGAATTATGCAGTACTAGGTGAAGATCCATATGTTAGTAATAGTTAGACTATTTTAGTTTTTTACTATTCTTGCACATTTCCCATATCTCAATTACCACCCCCTTAGGTAATAGATTGATGGGAATGCAAACTATTAATTTTATTCTCCACTTTTATTCCCATTCCCCCAAAACAAATATTGCAATTACTAAATCTCAAATTGAATTCCCATTTCCAATCCCTTGATCCCTCAAAACAAATGCCCTTTGTATATGTAAGCACATTGGAGAAAATCAAATTTGGGAAATATTGGGTAGCCTTCACAAGCAACGACACATGGAAATATTTCATAGCAACAAATATAAGTCCGGATTGATCAGTATTATTTTTAGACCAATTTTAATAGGGTTATGTTATATACAAAATGCATCTTTATGTTATGGAAAATACTTAATAATAAACTAATTAAATTGTCCTCTTCATCTATTTAAATGTTGCTCACTCGTTCACCTCTTACACACATTCATTAGCTTATGCCTCAACATGACCTTAAATTCACTCAGTTCACTTCATCACTACTTAAGGGTCTAATGGGGGATGAAAGCTTTAGTCACTATGAAGAGATGGAAAATAAAAATGAGAGACAAATTCATTAACTAGAATTCAATTATAAATTGGACAAAGTGGTGAGATGATTTTCTTTTCTTTTTTACTTATATAATTATACATAACTGAAGTAGGTAGTGTCGTTGTTGGATCTAGGTTTTACGAGTTGTTACCTCACCCATATAAGGGATGGGGGAGCATACACATGGGATATATGATCCATTGTTGCAACCATAAATGAGCTACATTAGATTTTATAGCAATCATGCATGAACTACTTAACCTATTACCATTTCTAATCCTTTGCAATATGATCTCCATGTGCTCACACTAGTCTTCAACTAATATACACTTTTGACTCTTTCTTTTGTGATCCTTTGCAATTGTTGGTGGTCATAGAATGGTCGATTGCTCCCGCTTTATTTTGACTCTTATTTATAGTCTACACATGAGTTTAGATATCTTCCTCTTACTAAAGTGGTTTGCCATTTGATCTCTATGGAACTCCCTTTTCTCTAGTACATCGTGGGCTGATCTTGCTCAAAAACTCATGACTCCACCCTTTACAATTGATTTTTCATGGTAGGAAGTTGTTTTAATTGAGCATTGGTTTAATATAAATTAATTGAGAGCTTTTGGATTTATTTTAAAATGGCTTAAAATTTTGGTTAGAAAACTTGAATCAAAGATGACTACCTCTTAGCCTTTGGTTGGTTCTTGTAGGATATTTCAACTCAAATAGGTTAACCACAAAATCAACGTTCAAATATATCATAAGCACAAAATTATTCTTATACTCAACATGCTTCTTGTTAAGTTCTTGATATATAATTCAACAAAACCAACTCTAAGCTACTCGATGTACTTCAAACATTCATGCATGTTATCTATGTCATATTTTGCAGTGTGCATAAACCAAGATTAGAATATTAATCTATGTGAAAGTACATAGTAAAATCTCAAAATAACCCATCCAAATCCCACACTACACATGGTTAAAGGTTTAATAAGTAGAAGGAACATAATCAATACAAATCATTCATGTTTCAATAATGATCATGTCATAATTATTAGGTAATTATAACAAATTTCACCCTCCTAATTTCTCTTTAGTATGTTCATGGAGTTTAAAAAAATCTAAACATTTCAAAGAAATATAGAGGGCTAGGAATTTCTCAAACGAATTGCACTCCTTCATATACGTCAAGAGTTCATTAATGAAAAGGGACTGGGGAAAGCTTGAAGCCAATTGTTGGTACTAAATAGGGATGGCAATTTTCCTCGCGGGTTCGGGGCCCCGTCGGGAATTCCCCGTTCAGGTTCGGGTTCGGGGAGAGAATTCAGGGATAGGGTTCGGGGATTCTTAACGGGGATTTTTATGGGAACGGGGTGGGGACGGGTTTGGGGTCCCCATCCCCGCACCCGCCCCAATTTTTTTTATATATTTTAATATATATATATATATATATATATATATATATAATTTTTTATAGAATATAAATTAAAAATATAATATAATAAAATAGTTTTAGGATCGGGGATCGAGTATAAAGTTGGGTATTAGGGATCGGGTTGAGTTTTAAGAATGGGGAATAAATCAGAGATAGAAAATAGATCGAGGATCGGGTCGGGTATGGGGATTTGATCCCCATAGGGATCAGTTCGGGGAATCCCCGATAAAAAAAATAATGGGGATCGGCTCTAGGAATATTTTCCTTATCAGGTTCGGGGATGGAGATGGTGTCCTCGTCCCCGACCCACCCTGTTGCCATCCCTAGTACTAAACATCTATTTAGTACCACCTATAATCCACAAAGGGATGGCCAAACCAAAGTCACCAACTAGACCCTGACAACTATCTTGTGCAACTTGGTGCACAAGTCCCTCAAATATTGAGACCTTAAGCTTCCTCATGTTGAATTCACATATAATAGAACCCCAACATACACCACCAACCATTCACCTTTTGAGATCGTGTATTGAGACAACCCTATCACTACGGTTGAGCTTATTCCACTTCCTATTAAGTCTCAACCAAAATTTGATGCCAAAGATAGAATTCAAACCTTAAAGAAATTACGTGATCAAGTTAGAGCAAGAATAGAGAAGGTCAATTGAATAGATAAATGGAAAGCCAACCAACATCAAATAGAATTAAATTTTGAACCAGGAGATCTCATGTAGCTACATCTTAGAAAGGAAAGGTTTCCCTCTAAAGGTAAAAGACAAGCTTATGCCAAGAAGTGATGGACAATTCAAGGATCTTGAGAATATTAGAAGTAATGCTTATTGTTTTGCGATACCACCGAACATGGGAAGTATATCAAACACATTTAATTATGGTGATATACTCCCTTACCTTCATCATAAGCCCTACGTGGATGAGGAAGAACCCTCCCAAGATAAGGAGGATGATGTAGGAGCATCCCATAATAATAATTTATTAATTAATTTTTCTGCGTTAGGGGATCACAACATAATATTAAATTAGATAAAATTAATTAGGCAAATATGAGAAAATAAGTGAACATACCAACCCATGCACTAACTAACCATGCATGATGGCAATCCAGCCAAAGCCTAACTAATTATAGTGGCACATCGAGCCCGAGCCCAAGCCTAACCAGCTATTTTATTATTATTGTCAAGTATTATGCCACCTAAGAAGCCAAATCAACCTTATCACCTGACTTATTTCAAAAATGAAAAAAAAACAAAAAGAAGATAAGTGGATAGTGGAATAGGTGAGGAAAGTCAGCCAAGTCAAATAAGGATTTGTTGATTAACTAAATCATGATGACCGATTGATTAAGTATGGGAAGTGATTAATAGATTTTTCTTTGATAAATCAACATGTATAGTCAGCCTTATGGAGGAATGGGTGTCTAAAATCAGGCCATAACACCCGCCATGTGTTGAACCTAATATAGTTACATTCAACTCCTTGTTAACTTGTATTAAGTAACTAGATTGATTGGAATGTAACAAAGTACATAAAGGGAAGGGTATAATGGACTATTTATACAAATCATTACCACTATAAATATGAGTAGCCTCACCACACTAGGACACACTACCTCCTTTTATTAAAAATTAGATTTTTGAAGGTCCCCTATTCCCTATCTTCAAAAGTTAGTCAAAACTTTGTTTTGAGTATAAAATCTCACAACATTTATCTCAAGGATTGAAACCATGAGTGGTAATTGTGAGTGTTTGATATTTAGCTCTCTGATATCAAATAATATCCTACTTCGCATCCTCTCTCTATCTCTCTCTCTTCTTAAACTTTCGATTGTCAATTATCCTACAAGCCACCATCTTTCATTAAGCATATACCAACTTCTTTAGCATATGCATCATCTTCATCTTTCAAGTCCATGAGGGTCATAACCATTTTGTTTTGACACTTATTTCATAATTTCCGATATCTTGACACTTAAAACATTTTAATCCTCTTCCCTTGTTAGGAAAAAAACAACCCTCTTTATCCTTAACATCAAATTTCTAAGATGTAGTGGGTGGCTTGAATGTGGTTGGGTCTTCCTTGGCTAATCTTGTGGAGGTTTTGTTGGATCCAAATATCATAGGTTACTTATCCCTTTTGTGCTTCTTCAACTTGATGGTCAAAATGGGAAAGCTCATCTAAGGTGTAGTACCTATGTAACTTAACTTAATGTCAAAGACCAATGAATCTTGATGGGGTATGGTCTTCCAACTCTTCATGCTCCAATCTCACCTTCAACCTCTCAATATCCTTAATATACTCTTCGACGCTCAATGATCATTGCCTCAAAGATGACATATTATTGTATAGATCATAAGTGTAAGATGGAGAAAGAAATCTCTCCCTCATTAGCTTCTTCATCTTAGACCAGCTTCTCACTTTCAACTTTCCATTTTCCTCCTTTGATGTTCAATAATCTCCTAGCATGTGATGCGTGCCCCTTTGGCTTAAGCACTTCTACTTTGAAAGCCTTAAAATTATCAAATGGCTTAGCCTCAAACATTCTATTGCATCTCAACTCTCACTCTAGAAATTCTTCCATATTATGAGAACCTTCAAACTCTGGGACATCCACCTTCATGTTATGAAAAAAGTATTTCTTTCCATGCCTTTTCCTTATTGTTGCTTGATAGGACTCATTCAAGGAAGAGTCAAAATCACTAGCTTCATCATTTGAGCTAGGATTAATGACTTTCCTTTGATGAATGTGAACTTTTCTTCTTAGCATGGCTGACTCATGGATATTGAAAGGGATAAGATTGAAATGAAAGGATGAGTTAGCATTTGGGATAAAGTTTTCCAAGATCCTAACAACCTTCTTCATATTTTCTTGTAAGTACTTGATGGCTTGGTCCTTTTTAGATTTTGAGCCTTTAAAGTGAGTGCTTCATCAATGATCAAATATCTTAGAAATGGTTGATTATCCATAGGCATTTAAAGTTGAATAAATGAAAGTAAAGGATGAACAATGGGTGAGAGAGTTTTGATTTTTGGGTAGCTTGCTTGCACTAAACACACAAATTAGCCAAGGGGATAGGGGTGGATAATGAACACACATTTCTTGGGTACGAGAAATCATGCGAAGCTGGTTAAAATTAAACTAGGATAGTTGTATGATGAGTAACTAAATAGTTTTTAAGTCCCAACCAACTTGTACATTTAATTGAGCATAGTGATTTTGTAACTAGAGGTTTGTACACCTATATATGTGTAAGAAATGGTTAAATGAGGGCGCTTTTGGTCTACCCATTCTCCTCTTATCTTTGAGTGATGTACCTCCTTGGCTAGTGCATGCCTTGGTTGATTTGTGTCCAAATTCTTGTCTCTTTTATCTTAAGAGTTTCATTCCTGAAGTAGTAGATTCAAGTGTGTGATCTAAGGCTTACTTAGTTCATATATTCTTCTCCTCATCTTCCCCTTTTCCATTATTCTTTTTGGTCATCTCACAGCCACTATCTTTATTTCCTAAGTTTGGCCCATTTTGTATCCACCATGCATTACTATTTAGTTTACTTGTTTGTAATAGTCTTTGTTGAATCATGTATTATATAAGATATAAATACATTGTAATACTAGGTTATGTGCAAGTCAATTATTTTTCTTTCATACGGCTAAATTAGTATGCTAGTTAGTAATGTTCTATACCTATATATATACATGTGTCGACACATTGTAGAATGTTTATAGTTGAGATATTGAAATATAATATGAGCAATTCACTTGGTTAATTCTCTTTGTGATTGAATAATCTTTTCTGAGACTACTTGATACGATCTTAAATAGGAACATTCAAAGTTGATTTTTTTGAGTTCTTTTTAAATTCTTGTTTGAATCTTTCAAATTATTCTTCCAAGTTAGATAGCTATTGATCCTACTTAATCTACAATCACACTAATCTTCACCCACCCTTGAAGATTTGTGTTATTTTGGTATCAATGCCACAGTTGGCTTTGTTCCAATTCAAAACATTTCTATTCTTTTGTCTTCTTTCATTCAAAACCTTTTTTCTTCTTTTTTCTTCTTCTTCTTTCCCATACAAAGTTTGCCAGCATTTTTCCTCCCATGCACATCCATGAGTGTAGGAATTCTTCAACTTAAAGTTTGAGGTTGAGTTGTATATCTCCATCCAAATAGTAACAAATCTTCAACATTATCTTACAATCGTCAACCTATCCTTCATATCTTCAACATCTATGGTTTAATATTGTCTAGACTTCATCCATACCTTTGAATCTTGGAGGTAATTGGATGATTATTAACCTCCATATTTTCTTCTTCCAGCTTTCTTCTTCTATTCTTTTTTTTATCCTCAATAATCCTTGAATATTTGTGGTGCTCGAGAGTTGTTTGGTGTGGAATGTTCCAACATGCTATACTAGTTCTTCTACCTCTTGAAATCTCCTCTTTCTTTCATTAGTTAGTATTGAATAACCATTTCAAGTTTAGCCTTAGTTTTGGTGGGGAAGAATCATTCATTAACAACATGATTTCATCCAGCATAATCGAGTGTCTTATATATAATCACCTTCTATTATTGTATTTAGCATTTGATCGCAAGTAGAGATGAATCTATTTTCACTTGTATTCGAATACCAACCATCCATTACACCGATTCTTCATGTTCTCTTCTTTAAGAAAGAATATTTACTGTTCACCACTAAGATTGCCTTGAAATTTATCAAGAATACTTGATAATACATTCCAACATTTACCTTCCATATCCATCACCTTCTCGAGTTCAAGAATCCTTCAAGAATATTGCCATAACTTCAAAAAGATATCAAGAAGTAATTTCCAACAAGTGCTTGAGGTTGTGTCGAGATCAACTTGAAGAAATAATTTAAGTATGGGTGAAGAAGTATCAATGAAGATTGTGTATGATACTATTCAACAATTTATAGCAAGTGTACATGCAATAAATGTACAATTTTAGCAATTCCCTTCCATTCAAAGGGAACTATAAAGGTTAGAATCAAGGGTAGCTGACCAAGAGACTATTCAACACATGCACAACACATTAGAGGCTACAAATGATCGAGTAGAGGGCCTAGTTAGAAAAGCAGTCCAAGCTCAATGTGTCCATATTTAAATTCAAATGGAGTAGGAATAAAGAGTATAATAAAATGGTTTGTATGACCTTAGCCACAACCAAAGAGGCTATGTAAATCATCAACCAAGGTACAACCATTTTGAAGATAAAGGTATAAACCTTGACCTTCCTAATTTTAATGGAGAATTAGATGTTGAGTTATTTTTTGAATGGTTGCATGAAATTGAAGTAATATTTAAGTTTATAGAAAGTATGATAATGAGCATAAGTGTAAGTTAACAACTTTCAAATTCAAAAATTTTGCTAGAGTTTTGAATGATAATAGTAAGAGAACATGTGATAAGTAAGATAAAAGTAAAATCAAGTCTCACAAAAAGTTAAAGAAACAACTAAGGAAAAAAATTGTACCTAAAGAGTGTGAACAAGAGACATATCATATTGACTACTCTTAGGAAATGACTTATTGGTGTAGAGGAATACACTAGAGAATTTGAAATACCAACACTCTTATATGATTTTAAGAAAGAAAAGAACAAAATTGTGCTAGATACTTAGGTGGCCTAAACAACTTGGTTAGGGATAAAGGGGAAATATTTGCCAATGATTCTCTTGAAGATTTGACTAAGTTAGCCTTAAAGTGTGAAAGACAAACTAAGTCTACTAAAGTCTATCATAATACAAGTGCTTCAACTTCTAATTCCACTAAAGTTAGTGAAATTTCCACTAAACAATGTTTCAAATGTAAAAGATATGGTCATTTTTCTAAAGAATATCCTAATCTAAGAGTTTTGACCTTAAGTAAAATTGAGAACATGGAACCATGTATTGATGATGATGACTTAGAAACTGAATCTAATGATGATGTCTTAAGTATGTATGAAGAATATGGAAATCCTTGTTTTGTACCTTAAGAGGCATTACAAATACAACCAAATGATTAATCTACACAAAGGGATAAATTTTTTAAAACTAAGTGTAGAATTAGTGATAATGTTTGTAAGGGTCATAAAAGACAGTGGTTCATATACTAAGGTTGCTAGTGAAAAAATGGTCAAACTAGCACTAGTGACTACTATAAATCCTAAATCATATTTATTAAAATTACTTAATGAGGACAAAGGAACTAAAATGACTAAACAAAACACTCATTTTTTTCACATTAGTGATTTTTATGATGAGGTATTATGTGATGTTTTGCTTATGGATGTTTGTGGTATTTTACTAGGAAGACCATGGCCATATGATGAAAGTGCAGCTCATGATGGTGTAACTAATGAATATGTGGGACTTAAGGATAACAAGAAATATAATTTGAAACCATCCCAACGTGATTATGTATAATTACAAAAGGTTTAAAAGAGTTTATTTTTACAAAAATAGGAAACAATTAATTTCACTGAGAAGGAGGGTGATTATTATGCCTTAGTAGCTAAATCATCTCAATTTGGGGAGAAAAGGTTTAGAAATTCAAACCTTAATAGTTTTCTTGATGAGTATAGTGATGTATTTTCAAATGATTTACCTCCTGGACTACCACCTATTAGGGGTATACAGCATACTATTAATTTAATTTTGGGAATGCCTTTACCTAATAAACATGCATATAGATGTAATCCAAAAGAAGCTAAGGAATTACAAAGGCAAATTCAAGAGCTAGTAAACAAGGGTTTTGTGAGAGAGAGCATGAGTCCTTATTGTGTACCTACCTTACTAGTTCCTAAAAAGGATGGTATCTAGCATATGTGCATAGATTCAAGAGCAGTGAATAATATAACTATCAAATACCATTTTTCTATGCCTAGAATAGATGACATGCGTGATGAGCTATGTGGTGCATGTGCATTCTTTAATATAGATTTATGAATAGGTTGCCATCAAATGAGGATTAGGAAAGGGGACAAATGGAAAACAACATTTGAAACTAAATATGGTCTCTATAAATTGGTTGTTATGCCTTTTGGGTTGTGTAATACACTTAGTTCTTTTATAATACTAATGAATGAAATTCTATGTCCTTTCCTCAGTAACTTCATTGTACTTTATTTAGATGATAAACTTGTATATAGCAAAAGTAAATATGATCATCTTCTACATTTGAAGAAATTATTTGACAAACCATGCGAGACTAAACTATATGGAAAATTGAAAACCCATGAATTTATGCTTTCAAGTATAATTTTTCTTAGTTATATTATTAGTGCTTAGGGTATTAAAGTTTATCCCATAAAAATACAACCTTTTTAAGAGTGGCTTATTCCTAAAGATATATATCAAGTAAGAAGTTTTCATGAGTTGGCTAGTTTCTATGGGAGATTTATTGAAGATTTTTCTACTATATCTAGACCTAGTACTCAACTCATGACAAAAAAGGAGAATTTATTTGGGGAAATAAATCCATTAAAGACTTTGAATCTCTCAAAGATAAATTGTGCAATGCTCCTATATTATCCATTCCCAATTTTGACATACTCTTTGATTTCACTTGTGATGCAAGTGAGGTAGGTATAGGAAGAATTCTTTCTCAAGAAAAAGACCTATAGAATATTTTAGTGAAAAAAATAAATGGTGCTAGATTAAGGTGATCTACATATGACAAGGAATTTTTTGCCATCATATAAAGATTAGAGATATAGAGTCATTATTTGAGGCCTAAACCCTTTTTATTACATTATGATTATAAGAGTTTTAACACGGACAAAAGAAAATAAGTACTAGAAATGCAAAGGGGGTAAACTTCTTAAAATTGTTTGTGTTATCTATTAAAAACTTGGATGGAAAAGAAAATATAGTACATAAACTAAACAAACTAGGTCAACCTTGATGTGGGGACTAGGGTATAATTACCACCAAAAATGAAATACAAAATGGGGTGAAGACGATGAAGGGGTAACCAAAATGCAAGGTTCTTTGTTTTCAACTACTTATAAATACTGCTCAAGATATGAACAAATTAAGATAAATTTTGTCAGATTTAAAGGAGCATAAGACAATGTTCTTCACTTGAACATTGAATGTTAAAAATTATTTGAACTTTCTCAATGCAACAAGTTGTTCCCCTCATTCTATTTAGCCACCACTCTTATAATGGTCTATCAGTTAGGGAGCTGGGAATCAAATTTCTCATTCAGAAAATGACAAAATAAATAAAATTGTAACACCCCAAAACTCACTACTTTTTTTAAAGCGGAAGCAATTAAAATAGAAATACTTAAAACCCGTGAATTCTGGAAATGTTACCGCCACACTTAGTACTAGACCAGTTCTCTCCGACCGTTCCAGTACCAAGTGCTAAAGCTAATGAAGAGATTAACAATCAATTACAAAATTGATACAAACTAAACTCCAAATAATCATTAAACGGTTGTATAACAAAATTAGAGTACGCATCAAGAAATGTAATTCATTTCCAAAAGAGAATTAAACTTACAACCGATAAAAGGTTCATTAAAATATTCAATCGAGTACTGAATCAGAAAATGGTAAATACTATACCAAAGAAATAACAAAAGGAATGAAATCGCGTAAAGAATGAATACGGCCACGTCACTCTCAAACTTCGAGCCATACATGCTCAACACTCAGCCCCAACTGATGGATCGCCCACCTGCACAAGTTCAGAAGGGCATACTACTCGTGGGAATGAGCAGCACCCATGAAAAGGGTGATCAGTACGCTACGTACTAAGTAAGGTAACCGAACACTAAGGCCGACACATAAGCACATAAAATCATGCATAAGAATAAAAGATCATAAAGACCATCATCATATCATAATATCGACCAATCATTCTGGTACATACACAAAGTTCCAATCAGAGTCCGAATTAATTATTTAATTAATCTTTTATCGAAATTCGATACACACCATACTTTATATCAAATCCATGCGAGTACGGAAGCCCCCACTATTATAGCCGGTGGATCGGAGGCACATAGGGTATCATACCCTAACCACTATTATAGCCAGTGGATCGGATACGCATTGGACTACGCGTCCTAACCACTATTCCTAACCGGTGGATCGGTTGGCTCCGGCACGCATGGTGTTCCACTGTAAGTAATTAGTATCTTTTAGGCATTTTAGCAAAACTTTGGTTTTGCGGTTGTTGAGCTCGGGAACCCCCACTATTATAACCGGTGGACCAGTTTACGCATAGAGCATTCTGCTCTAACCACTATTATAACCGGTGGATCGGTCACACATAGGGTAAAAACCCTAACCACTATTCCGAACCGGTGGATCGGTTGGTCCCGTCTCAACGCTCTTCCACTTTAAATAATTAGTGTCTTAAGTATCTTATTCAAAGCTTCCACCATGGGTATGCACGAATCATAAAATTCCACCAACATAATTACACTTTAATTACCACATGCACATAATAACACAAAAACCCTAATCAGCCACCACAGACCTCAATTAACCACAACAAACCATAGTTAACCACTCTAAACCCTATTTAACCATAATGACCATAATTAGCCACTCCACGCCTTAGTTAATCACAACAAACCACAATTATCCACTCCAACCCTAATTAATCACAACAACCCAGAGTTCATTACTCCAAACCCTAATTCAATCTCTTTCATACCCTCATAATGCTCCACGTACTATTTTTCATCCAAAATAGTTCAACACCCGAATAATACTTACATTACCTTCCTTACATCCCAAATTAACTTCCCACACATAAATTTAATACCCATGCAGACAATAATCTCCCCATGCAAACCTTCAAACCTTTTTCATGCAAACCCTAAAAATTCCATGTGAAACCCTAAATTCAACAATGCAAACCCTAATACCATCATTCAACCATCAATGCCACCATGTAAACCCTAATACCACCATACAACTATAAATACCACCATACAAACCATAAATACCACCATACAAACCCTAATACCACCATATAACCATAAATACCACCATACAAACCATAAATACCACCATACAAACCCTACTACCACCATATAACCATAAATACCACCATACAAACCTTAGTAACATCATACAAACCCTAATACCACCATGTAAACCCTAATACCACCATATAACCATTAGTAACACCATCCAACCCACGATTCTGCCATTGAAAACACTAAATTCAATCCATAGCAAAACCCAAGATTTGTCCACATAATACAATTGATTAGATTCTCCCCTTTCATAACTACAATTTAGATTCCCCCATACAAGACTATAAGTTAGATTCTCCCACATATAATCATAAATTAGAATCTCCCAAGCAAAACCATAATTTGGATTAATTGGATTCCCCCAAACAAATCATAAATTAGATTCTCCCAATCAAATCATAAATTAGGTTCTCCCATATAATATCCTAAATTACATTCTCCCAAATAAAATCTTAAATTAGATTCTCCCTAACAAACCATAAATTCAATTCTCCCATATAACGTCATAAATTATATTGTCTCCCATAAAACCCTACATTTCCCATTTTATTCTTCCTCTCATAAATCATTAAAATACTTAGGTCAACTCATACCTCTTGATCAACTTCTTTCTGCATCCTTATTTTTCATCCTTTTTCTCCACACAACCACATCGACATTCTCACATGCATGTCTTACAGTATCACAACACATATCATCATACATAAATAATACACGTGCCATGCAAAACATTCTTCAACTCCACGTTATATCATCCACATTATATCACATACAGAATGATTATAATAATACATAGGATACATAGCATGCGAGGCACATAATGCATATAAGCGCACAAAAGGCCTTAGCACCCCTTACCTAAAACGACACCAGTCTTGGAGCACGCTCCTACGCCTCCTTAGGGCTTTGACCAAAATAATATCATACTTATAAAATAACCTTAAAAAAATTCTAACTTTGCTAAAGACATAAAAAATAATAGAGATATTATAAACATTTTTAATATAGGATTAAAGACTTTACCCTAATAATAATAATGATACTAATATAATAATATCAAAGATAATAAAACTAATATCAATGAGAATATAAATAATAATAACAATAATAATAATGATAATAATCATCATAATAATAACAATAGTAATAACAATAATAACATTATCAACAATAATAATGGTCAAATATTTGCATTAATGATAATGGAATAAGAATAATAGAAATTCGAAATATAAAATAATAGTAATAATTATACTTATAACATATTAATATTAATAATAGTAATAAAAGAAATAATAAGGGGAATAATAATAAACTCGAATTAAAATACAATAAGGCTTCAGCCCTCAACATAAATAATTATAAAACAATAATACTACTACTACTAATAATAAAACATATTAAGAATATAAATATTAAGAATAATAATAATGGTATTTATATGCAAATAATTTAAATAAATTAAATCAAGGCTTATAATAATATGGAAAATGGTTGAGAGAGTCTAGGGTTCAAACTTAAGCTGGTGGTGATAGGTGTCACCGGCGGTGGTGCACGGCGGTGACCGGAAAAATAGAAGAAAAGAGGGAAAGATGGATGTTGGGAAAAATATAGGGAGAATTGAGGTGATATAAGAGGTGTTTATCGTTGCCCAGGATGAGAGGGACAAAATGATGGTGGTGTTGCAGCCAAAGGTGGCGGCACACGGCAGCGGACGGTGGTTTAAGGCTTCGGGGGAAATATTATGGCGAAACAAGCAGCCAACTTTGCACGTTTATGGAGGCTCGTGCAAGAAGAATCGAAAGGTAAAAATGGTTTAGTTAATTAGATGAACTTTCAGGGAAGAAAATGGAATGTTTCGGTGGCGTTGAAGTTGGCTAACGGAGGCGAAGGCGTCTAAAGTCTCGATGATGGCAGCCCTCGCCGAGGGTTTCGGGAAAGAAAAATCTTCCACAACTCCTACAATCAGGCTTTTTATAGATGGTGGATGGGATAATAGGGTTTTGGGTGTCGGTAGGAAGGCATTAGATGTGAGAAATTGGGTGGCCGGTGGTAGTAATTGATCGGGCATCGTTTGGTTTGCTTCGAATTTTTGCGAGACTGGGGAGAAGAAACGGGCGAGAGATAACGGACAAGATTTATTCCAATTTATTACTCTAGTTAAGAGGAAGACAATGAGCCAAGAAACGGCCGGTATTAATCACCGTAGCCGGAGACACCATTGATGGGGGCGAGAGGTTGCAACGCAGCGACGGAGGAGAGGGGAGGAAGAAGAAGATGGGCTGGGCCGAGCGGTTCGCGAAGGAAAAGAAAGAAAAGAAGGGAGAACCAGGCGGTCGGCGCGAGAAATCGATGAAGGAAAAATGCTTAAAGGAAACGACGAGTTGCGGTGGAAATGAGCAATGGAACGCCGCACAGAGAGGGGTGAAAGAAGGGTACGCGGCGTGGGTTGGGCCGCGCGAAGAAAAGGAAGAAAAGAAAAAGAAGAACTGGGTCGCGGCTGGCCCAGTTGGGGAAAAGAAGAGGAAAAAGAAAAAGAAAGAAAAAGAAAGAAAAAGGAAAGGAAAAAGGAAGAAAGAAAAAGAAAAAGGGAAAAAGGAAAGGAGAAAAAAATAATTAGATTAGGCCAATTAAATTAATCTAAAATTTTAGAATATTTAAAAATAATAATATTTAAATCCCTTTTTAGGCTAAATTAGGATTTTTAAAAGGTTTTCCATAAATTCCATTTTAATTAGCAAAACACCCTTATTTTCTTCCATTAAATTATTTATAAAATTAATATTAATTTGGAACTATTTCCTCGTTCTTATTTTAAATAAAATAATTTATTTACTTAATTTCTAAAATAAAATCCTTAATTAGCTAGAATACCCAAATTCTCTCCTAATAAAAATACTTATAAATTTATTCTTGATTTATCCTAATTAATTTCCTTTTATTTTAAATAAAATAAATAAAATAATTAACTTAATTAACTTTTATAATCAAACCTCATTTAAATGTACTATTTAAAATTAGGAAATTTTTTGAGGCATTTCAAAAATCAATTACACAAGTGGTCCATGAGTTAGGGAGCTGGGAATCAGATTTCTCACTTCCAAGCTGACCTTACATACAAAAAATAAAGAAAACTTTGGTCATATGGCCTAGTACAAACTACAACCTACTGTTAGACAAAATGGGTAAAAGACAAACCTTTTTTCCTCTTAATAGTTAACTAAAAGGGTGTAAACTTATTCTCAACGTATTCATTCCACTAGGCTACTTTCACAACTCCCAAAATGTCTTGATAAGAGCAATTAACTAGGTAAAAAGAACTTGAAGAAGTCAGACCTCTTCTTCTTGATTTTTGAATCCCTTATGCCTAAAATAACACCAAAAAGGGCTTCTACATCTCTTATCTTTGTTACTTAATTTTTTCCTTTATTGTCTGAAAAAAAAAGGAGAGAATGAAGCCCTAAATTAGTTCTAAATTTGTGCTCCATGTGTGGTTTGTGGTAACAACATTTTGAGCCATATTGGAGCCATCTACGGATAAGGTTGACAGCTTGCATGGCTTCCACATAGCATGCATGGATTGAAAATTTCAACTCATTAATTTACTCTAAGTTAGAAGAGTTTTGAATTCTTCAAACTTAGGAAAATTAATAAGTGTATGAGAAATGCTTGAATGAGATGCTCCTAAATCATGCATAAAATGTTGAAACTATCATGTGAACTACTAGACATGATATTATGATAAGTTACATGCATTATATGGATTAGGGATCACTTACATCGCCTTGATAGATAAGCCATGCATAATATGATGTGGATCCACATGCAATAACCATCATATATCAACTCCAACTTGAATGATGAAATCTAAACTTAAAAAGTAGGAAATAGCTATGAATGAAAGTGATTTCACATGTAAACACTATCAAATGACCAACTAAGAATTCATACAGATTTCCTCACCTGGAATCCCTAAAGAAGAGGAAACAAAGTATAATTCCAAAGGTAAGAATAACTTTTAAGAGATTTACAAAGTATATCTTTAAAGACACAAATCTAAGCTCACTAAGATGAATGGGTATGCACAACTTTAATTCGCAAAGAATATGAAATCGAATGAAACTCATAATGAGAATTATATTACTCAACATTACACTCTTATACAAGCTCCTATATATACCATATATATAGGAATAACTCCTGAAATATCAAATCATCAAGCTAGATTAAAAGTTGGGACAAGGAGGGAATTAATTAACAACAAATCTTAATTAATCAAGAAACCTTAGTTATTAGTGTTTAACCAGACTAATTGTAAATACCCATGTTGTATGTATGTTTCACAACATTCAAAAATGTCATCTTGTCATCTTTGATTTGTCAACACATTGTACAACTCAGCAATGATTCTTTTGGTTTCACAAAATTGCATATTTTGAAAGAATCTTAAATTTATGCTTAAATATTCAAGATAGTGTTTGCAATTTGAAAAACACTTCCAATACCTTTAAGAAACATCTAAAAACTATCCAAAACCCATTTTTTAGATTTAAGGTTGCTGAGTGAAGAAGACCAAATATAATGATGAAATGAGATAGGTGTGTAAGCTTCTCATGCTGCCAAGATGGAGCCATATAAGACTTTGATCCAATGAGGTTTGGGCAGTGACAACTTAGAGGATCCCAAATTTCTTCTAAGTTGAGAGGGATTCCACTAATCTATGTCTCCAATATTCTCACCTCCAAGGAATTCATGCAAGACATGAAACTTGCCTTCCCAAACCCATCTATTGTAAGTCAACTATGAACAACCAATGTAGCCCACACAACCCTTCTATTTTTATGTGCAAAAGGAGTAATGTGAAGCCATGCAAGCTCACCTCTTAGCCACCCCTATTTTGCAACCAAAAAATCCACCCACTTTGCAACCATTTTGCGGCCAATTTTTTAGCTACTTTTCTACCCCAAGGCATAACTTTTTTGTGGCTCAACTCCAAGACATAACTCCCAACTCCCCTTGCCTCCTTAGCCAACAGACAACACTTGGAGGGGACCACAAATCATTGACTTTCAAGACAAAAGGATAAGGGATTTGGTAGCTTGTAAGGTGCAGAATTATGGGCAGGTTTGGAGTTTTAATTTCTAACATTTTTGTACTTTTGACAGCCCCATTTGTAGGTTGTGTTTGCTTGTTAAATTTATATTAACTTTAATCATGTTATAGCTTGTACTTAGGATGGTTTGCTTACACTCAACCCTAAATCAGCCAAGAGATGGGTTGGATATGAGGCACACAACCACAAGGTTGGAAAAAACCATGCAATGTTTGTTAGATTAAAACTAAGTTAGTTACATGATGAGTAACTAGATAGTTTAAGTCCTAACCAGCTCATATATGTAGTTGGGAATGGTTACTTTGTAACTAAAGGGTTGCATTCCTATATAAGTGCAAGAAATAGCTGAATGAAAGGGTCTTTGGCTAGCCATTTCTTCTCCTTTCTTGAGAATCTCACCTCCTTTGTTAGTATATATCTTGGTTGAATATTATCCAAAATTCTTGTGTCTTTTATCTTGAGTGTTGCATTGCTCAATTGGTAGATTCAAGTATATGAATTAAGGTTCATAGTTCATATATTTATCTCTTCATCTCCTATTCCATCCTCATTTTTGGTGTTCATTATCAGCCCTCACTTTCAAGCTTAACTTAACCCAATTTGTACCCACTATCTATCAAATTAGTATAAGTTCTTAGGTTGTCCTAATTTTAGTTACATAGTCTCATTTCTCACCCTTTGTCTAAGCCAAACAATCACACAAAAAAATTTCTAAACCTTCAAGACATCCAAAGACTAAAACATATAATTTTTTTTCTCTAACACGGAAAACCCATCTTGAGATCAAAGCTTGTAAGCTAAAAATTTTATAACATCTAGCAACCCCTTTCGAACCCATACCATGTAAATAAAAAATTTTAACCCCAAAAAATCTTCGTCAAGACTATTCCCTTTAAAAAGAAAGAGAAATCCTAAGTCCAATAGCCTTTTCAAAGCTCTTTACAAAAATAAAGAAAATTATCTAGTCCTATAGATGAGCATCCCATACCTATAGGTTTGACCATTAATAAGGCACATAATAAAAGAAGATATCATGCCATTGAATCTTTGTAATGAGACACTCAACGTATAGATAAAAATTTGGTAGAGTTGGAAGAAGAATTGGGTCATATTCAAATCATCCTACAACTTATCCCAAACACTAACACCCCAAACCAACATCATCGTTAAGTCCCCCTTGAAGTAGAAGAGCCGCATAGAGTGGAAAATATTTCAAGCGAGGATGAATCTTCAATGAGTTGATGCAAGAGCATCCCCTTCATCACATCTCGTCATAAACACCCTTCTCCCCAAATTAGACGACCCTAAAATTCTTCTAATTTGAAAAGATGTCCATTAAACTTTCTTCCATAAACTTTCCCTTCATAACCCCCTTCTTTTTTTAAAAAACTATTGACAAACAAAAGCATCCCAAATTTGCCACCTTTTTACTTAAGAAAAGCAACACCATGCAACCTCCCACCAAGCCACCCTAAAATTGCAGCCATTTTTACCACCTTTTCAAGCCAACACCTAGCCACTTTCAAAACCAAAATGACCAGCCACCTTCTCATCCATGGTCCACCCTTGTTAGATGATTTTCCCACATCCTCATCCTAACTAAACCAACTTGCAAAACCACCCTAGCATCCTTTTTACAACCTGTAAACAACCACCAACTATTACCCCCTTTTTCCCATCCTACACACACGACCAACCCCATGTTATTCAACAATGACCCACTAAATGGAAGAAAAGTTGGTGGCTTGCAAGTGTATAAATCATAGCCACCTTTTGGAGTATTGGAATAACTTCTTTGTACTTATGATAGTCCTCTTGCTAGTGGAGATTAAGGGTTAACCATTTTTATGTTTAAGATCATGTAATCGCTTGTACTTTAGGGGATAACTTGTACTCAATCCAAATCAGCCAACGTAGGGGCTGAATGTAAGAGGGATGCATGTCCTCATTGAGGGTGCAGGAAACTAGGCTATGTTTGGTTAGAACTAAAATAAAATAGGCAACTAATTTGTAACTATCTAGTTTGATTCTAACCAACTCTAATTTAGTTGGATTTTAACTAAATATTTGTAACACTATATAAGTGAAAGAAGGGGTTGATTTTAGGGGTCTTTCGTCAGCCTTACTTCCCTCTTCATGAGTGAAAATTACCTCCTTATTTAGTTCATACCTTGGTTTATTTATCTCTACAAATATTGTGTCTTCTATCTTATGTGTTGCACAACTTAAGTGGTAGATTCAAGTGTATGAATTAAGGGTCACTTTATTCATATCTTCACCACTTCTTCTCTTCTCTAAATTTATCATTTTCATGGCTTATTACCCAACCATTTTATTTTACACCAAGTTTAGCCTAATTTGTATCCACCATGCATCAAAGGAGAAGAGGACCACTCAATTTAGCATCAACAAACTAGGTCTGCTTCCTCTTAAAACATGCCAACACTGTCCAAGATACCCTACACCCCTATCAATTTTGACTTAAAAGGGAAGGGAAGAAAAGATATAGGTGAGCCAAGTAGAACTAGGAATGTGAGGTGCTTCAAGTTCCTAGGAGTAGGCTATTACAAAAATGAATGCCCTAACCGAAGGGTCATGGCCCTAATGGAGCTATATGAGGCGGTGATACATGTTGGATACAAATTGGGTTAAACTTGGTGCAAAATAAAATGGTTGGGTAATAAGTCATGAAAATGAGAAATTTAGGGGAGAAAAGAAGTGTTGAAGATATGAATTCATATACTTGAGTCTACCACTTAAGTTATACAACACTTAAGATAAAAAAAAAAACAAGATTTGTAGAGATAAATCAACCAAGGTATGCACTAGCCAAGGAGGTAATTTTCATTCATCAGGAAGGAAGTAGGTTGACCAAATGCCCCTTCAATTAGCCCCTTCTTGCTCTTATATAGTGTTGCAAATATTTAGTTACAACCTAACTAAACTAGAGCTTGTTAGAAACCAAACTACATAATTACTAATTAATTGCCTATTCTAGTTTAATTCTAACCAAACATAGCCTAGTTTTCCCCACCCAATTAGTGAATGTGCTCCCATCTTCTATTCAGCCCTTACTTTGGTTGATTTGAGTTGTGTACAAGTTATCCCCTAAAGTATAAGCTATTATATGATTTTAAACATAAAAATGGTTAACTCCTAAAGTCAACATATAAGAAGGGACTGCCATAGGTACAAGTGGGGATTACAAGGCACCAAAAATGGTTATAACACTAGATAATGGCACACTACCAGCTTACTTTCTTCCTTTTGTTCCTTGTAGGTCTTTTGGTAAGGAGGGATAGATGTGGCAGGATACAAAAGATGGCAGGGAGAGTGGGTGGTGTAGGCTGAAAAAGATGGTAGTGGGAGCTACTTTTGTAGGCTGAAAATGATAGGTTGGAGGCGTGGGTTTTGGGATGAAAAATCATGAAGGCGGGGGTTGGAAGGAAGGATAAAAAGGTGGTTGAGTATGGGCTACAAGATAGATTAGATGATGACATCAAAAGGTGGCTTGAAGATTGGCTAAAATATTACTGCAAATTTAGGGTAGCTTGGGAAAGCTTGCATGGCTCATGCATGGTTGATTTTCTTACGTAAAAAAGGTGGCAGATTTGGGATGTGTTTGTTTGCCTATAGTGTGTTCAAAAAAGAAGGGGGTTGGAAAGGGAATGTTGATGAAAGAAATTTTAGTGGACATCTTCCCAAATTAAAAGAATTTTAGGATCGTCTAATTTGGGAAGAAGGGTGTTTCAAATGGGATTAGATGAAGGGGATGCTTCTGCATCAAGCAGTCCCCGAAGAAGAATTAGAGGAGGAGACCTTGGCTCATGTAGATGAAGAAGAGGAAGAGGCTTCACCCGATGTAGGAGAGGATTTTATGATTAGGCAGATTTTGCATACCAAAGAAAGCTAAATTGATGTAACCAAAGAGAGTGTATCTTTCAAAAGAAATGCACCATTAGCGGTAAGATTTGCTCCCTCATTGTGGATAGTGGGAGTTATGCAAATGTGGCCTCATGCACATTGGTGGAAAAACTTTGTTTCACCACCACACCTCATGCCAAGCTTAGTTTTTCTAAATTTGCTTATAAATAATCACCCACCTATGCCATGAGGCATTCACCTTTCAAGGTTATCCATGGTTTGAACCCCACTTTCCCCCATAGATGTCCTACCTCTCCCCACAGGTGAAGTGATTAGTTTTGAATCCAAGGACAGAACCTAAAGCATGAAAAGACTCCATTAGCAAGTAAGTAGATAATTTGAAAAGGTGAATGAGTTAAACAAATCAAAAGCCAACAAACATTACAAAAACACTTATACGAACCTGAGTGTTTAGTTTGGCTTCACCTACGCAAAGAATAGTTTTCCATAAGAAGAAAGAACAATTTGATGCCAAGAGGTGATGGCCTATATAAGCTCGAGCTACCGGAAGACGTGGGAAATATCTCCAACACCTTCTATGTAGGAGATTTACTTCCCTACATCCATTACAAGCCTTTTGATCCAACCCAATAACTGTTTTAAGAGAAATAAAATGATGTAGGATCATGCCCTTCACCAAAAATAACATTAATTGCAGTTAATTCTAGTCAGTTGGTGTGGCCATAGCGAGCACAAGATTTAAACCCTCATGTTGTCAATTGTAGTATTAGCAAATAAGGTTATTGTTCTAAATTGAAAATTAAAAGGACTCATCTCTATTTAACTAGCTTAAAAATAAATAAATAAATATAAAACTATAAATAACATAAAATATATAAATAAGAAAAATACTAATGGGGGTTATAAAATTAGAAAATAATAAAAAGAATTAAATAATAAATGTAATAAATAAAATAAAATAATAATAGGAATAATGGATAATAATAATAAATATGTTAGGAAAATTGAAATCCACCACTAGATTAGGTCAAAATATAATATTAATTTCTAAGTCAATATTTAATCATGAGAAAGAGATCGACTAAGTTGTACACAAAAAGTAGGTCCATACATCTTATATTAATTCCCTTAATTAATTAATACAAAAAAGCATCAATATTAACCCTATTAAATACTAGTAGTATAGTAGCAACAAGTGGCTCCTATATTTAACTAGATTTAATGCATTAAGTATAATTGGAAGGATGTCAATCTAAGTACCCATACCAGTACACAAAGTATGTCTAGCTATATTTCCTTTCTTTAACCCACACGTATCTAAACATTTTACTACTTAAGTTAGAATCACAAAACTATTAGGTAAATGACTATCAAACCTAGCTACAATTTATACATATAAATTCTAGTATGTTTATATGGCCACCTAACAGGTAAATAATCGTACATATTGTCACTTAGGCATGCATCATATAAATTATACATGACAAATATATATATATATATATATATATATAATAGTAATTAAAATAGAATCAAGGAATAATCTCACGAAATAATGAAAAATAAAATTATATCTCAAATCCTAATTTAGGGTTTCAATCTATTCTCTATTAATAAATATTTAGCAATATATAATTATCCAATTAATTACTCAAAAATATAAATTCAAAACATAAATTAAAAAAAGAAAAAATTATTAAAATTAATTATGGATAAAAAATAAAAAAATTATTCGGATAAAAAATTATTAAATTTTATCTAAAATAAATTCTATCCCATAAATTTCTCCCCCCTTTCCTTCTTTTCTCGTTCGCGACAACCTTGGTTTCCGTGAAAAAAAAAGCCCTTTTTCTTTTTTCTTCAGCAGCTGATGTGCATGAAGGCGCTGGTTCTATTTTTCCGTGGTTACCTTCGTTCCTCACGCCTTCTCCTTCTCTTATTTTTGTGCAGCTGACGGCTCGTACTCTGCGTCAGAGCCTATGCTATCCCCTACTCGTCCCCTTCTGCGGCACCTTTTATCAATTTTTTTAGCCTCGCTTTTGTGCCCTAGTTGTCCCCTTTTGCAGTAGCTCTTCCTTTCTCCTAAGCACCGCAACTTTATTTTTCTGTTTTTGCGCTACTTTTCTTCCCCACTTTTACTTCTGTCGCACGTCCACTTATGCAACTTCATCTTCTGCGCCCAGCTTCTGCTGTTCGTCCTCTGCTCCTCCACGACAACCCTTCCTCCATTTCCTTCGCAGACTTTTTCTTTCTTTCTATGCGCTCGCAGGCTTTTTTTTCTTTTCATCTCTTGTTTTTTCGGCCTCTGGGCCTTCGACCTTTGGATAGTTGGTCCAAAGGCCCGACACTCTTTTTTTTTCCTTTTTTTTTTAAATAATACCTGTAAAATAAAATTTATTAAAAATTAAATAAACACTATTGTATTCTAAATTTATATAATTATTATCATTTAAGCTTAAATAATAATATTTATGTAATTATTATCACTTAAATAAAATACTAAAAATTAAGATTATAAAAGTATAAAAATTGTCAAAATACAAACTTATTATCTACAACACACCAGGGAGGAGCCTTCTTTTCAGCAGTCCGTAAAGACAAAAGGAAAAGAAGAAGTTAGTGGCCTACAAGTGCAGAATTATGGCCACTTTTTGAGTCTTGTAATCCCCACTTTTGTAATTATGGTGGTCTCATTGAAGGTTGACTTTAGGTGTTAGATTTTTTTTTTTGGAATCATGTAATAGTATGTATGATGCATAAAATGCTAAACAAATTAGGTATTGCTTAAAGTTGATGATGGAACTTGGGTTTAGCTCCAACAAAAGAGAAAAAAGAGAGGATGAGATGGAAAAAGGATTTGATCTTCAAGTAATCCTTGAGATCAAATACTTACAATCATCACTTGAGTAATTAACTCTTAAGATAAAAAAATGTAAGATTTTTTAAGATAACAACAAACCATACATTATGTTTGTTGGAAAATAGGCATTCGAAACTTAACATGTAGAATACTAATTGGTTGATGCTCTTTCATTCATCTTTACACCCATATAAGAGTGTAAGAAGTTGATAAAATTACAACTAACCTTTAGGTAACCATAAGGGTTCAATTTAACCAAACACTATTCTAATACACGCTAACTATAGTAGGACTCAAACAATCAGTATGGGATCTAATGTCTTGAGCCTCCCACAACCCTTTTTTCATGAAATAGTTGTTACATGAGGTTTACAAGCTAATCATAGGACTTATGAAACATACATTACAAGAAAAGAAATACTAGTACATTACTCTTGCTTAAGATTAGATAAAAGGAGAAAATAAATCTTCCCCAAGATTCCCCTTTGCCGGTTGCCATGGCTGCTCTCTAGGCCATTTAATCCTGTTAATTAATGCTAATTAAGGTCTTGGAAATCACAAAACTTAACCCCAAAATATGCTACAAAAAGGAAATGTAGTTGAATGCTTGAATCTCAAAATAGGTGCTCCATGGGTTGCTTGCTAGATAGTTTTGGCTGAGAGTTTGCATGGCTTTTCAAGCCATATTTTTGTGCCATATTCAAGCCATAATGAAGACAAGAAAAAGTGTTGATTTGATAGATTTAATTTTTTATTGTATGGCTCCAATATAATCTAGCTCATATATTAGTTTAAATAAGGAGAGTTTTAGATTCTCCTAACTTCAAATAAATTATGAAAAGATTATTGTTATCATATGAGGGAGATGCTCTTGCATCAATGCACTTGTAGGGGTTTACTTACACACAAACCAAATAAGCTAAGCATGGGGCTGATAAAGGTGGTGCATGATCATCAAATGGATGGGGAAAACTAGGCCAAGTGTAGTTAGGATTAAACTAGAAAAGATACCTAAGGAGTAACTAGCTAGTTTGATTTTTAATCAGCCCTTAAATCTAGTTAGCGATGGTTACTTTGTAACTAGATAATTATAACATTATATAAGGGAAAGTAGGGGCTAAATGGAAGGGTCTTTGGTCAACTTTATTCACCTCTTTATTGGGTGAAAATTACTTCCATGGTTAGTGCTTACCATGGTTGAATTATCTCCTAAAATTCTTATATCTTTTATCTTAAGTGTTGCATTATTTAAGCGATAGATTCAAGTGTATGAACTAAGATTTACTTCATTCATATATCCATCACTTCATCCTCCATCTCCCATCTCCATTTTTAGTGGTCCTAATCCCAGCCATCATTAATACACCAAGTTTAACTTAATTTGTATCCACCATGCATCACCTCCCTGCCACCTTTTCTAATCTGCAAACACGCAGAAGGGGCCTTTTACTCAACAAACTATAATATAAAAAGGAAGGAAGAAGTTGGTAGCCTACAAGTGTAGAATTATGGCCACTTTTTGGGTCTTGAAATCCTCACCATACTTATTTCATCCTCATTATAGGTTGAATTTAGATATTATCTTTTTTTTAGTATTAATCCTGTTATAGCATGTACTTAAAGGAGCTTGCTCGCACTCAACAAAATCAACCAAGAATGGAACTGGATAAGGGTAGAACGCATGACCACAAATTTGTAGGGAAAACTAGGTTAAGTTTTGTTAGAATTAAACTAAGACATCTACTTAATGAGTAACTAGATAGTTTGAGTTCTAACAGCCCATAAATCTAGTTGGGGATTGTTACCTTATAACTAGATATTTGCAACACTATATAAGGACAAGGGCTAAATGAGAGGGTCTTTAGTAAGCTTTATTGAACCACCTGAGGAGTGAAAATATCTCCATGGTTAGTGCATACCTTGGTTTATTTATATTCCAAAATTCTTGTGCCTCTTATCTTAAGGGTATGAACTAAGGGTTACTTAGTTCATATATTCTTCACTTCACCTCCCATCTTCCATCACCATTTTTGCAGTCCTTTGGCAGCCACCATTTGATCTCCTAAGTTTAACCTAAGTTGTATGCACCATGAGTCATCTAGAAAAATGCAAGATCTTTGAAACTAGGGTTACCTTTATAGGCTTTGTTGTATTTAAGGACGGGATAGCCATGGATGAGACAATATTGAAACTATCAAGACCTGGCCAACCCCAAGTAGCTTGTCTTAAGTAAGGTCCTTCCATGGACTTAGCTCCCATCACCGAATGTATAGAGAAAGGAGAGTTTTAGTAGACAAGAGCTACTTAAGAGGTATTTTGAAGTAAGCAAGACCAAGATAGGATAAGCCCCTATATTGGCATTGCCTAACTCCCAGAAACCATTTAAGGTGGAGTGCAATGCTAGCAGAGTAGGCATTGAAGTGGTCCTCATCCAAGAAGGAAAGCATGTGGCCTATTTTATCAAAAACTTAATAGATCCCGCATCAATTATAGCAAATATGATAAGGGATTTTATGCTCTTGTAAGGGTCTTAGATCATTGGTCAAACTACCAAAGACCCTGAAAATTTGTATTACTCACCGATCACAAGTAACACAAATACATCAATGGCTTGCACAAGCTCAACCCTAGACATGCTCGGTGAGTAGAATTCCTACAATCCTTCTCCTTTGTGGATAAAAATAAGAGTGATAAAACTAATGTTGCAGCTGACATCCTATCTATAAGATATTGTATGCTTTCTCTAATAGAGGCAAGAATCCTAGGGTTTAGTTGCATTAAAGAACTATACCAAGAAAAAAAAGACTTCAGGAATCACTTTAGAGACCTTGACAAAGTTAAAGGTTCATTCACAATGTAAGATGGGTTCCTCTTCAAAAACAACAACTTATATATAACCTAAAGCCTCATTTGAGAGATACTTATTCGAGAGATACTTCTAAAAAATGTCTAAGAGTCATTTCCATCAAGGTTTGTATAATCCCCTCCCTATTCCCCACCACCCATGGGATCATGTTAGCATGGATTTCATTGTAGCTTTACCTCGAACACAAAGGTATCATGACATTATCAAGGTGGTGGTACATCGGTTGCCTAAGATGACTCATTTTGTTGCTAGGTGAATCCTCTTATATAGCCAATATTTTCTTCAAATAAATTTTTAGGCGACATGGTATACCCAAGTCCATTTTCTCATACAAGGATACCAAGTTCCACAACTATTTTTGGAAGACCTTGTGGAGGTTAGCCGGTATAAAACTTCTCTTTAAAACTGCTTACCATCCACAAACCGATGGTCAAACCAAAGTAACAAACCGCATTATCACTTTGATTCTTTAGAGCTTGGTCCACAAATCCTTATGAGATTGGGACATCAAACTTATCTTTGTGAAATTTGCATATAACTAGTCCCCTAAATATGCCACTAGATGCTCCCTATTTGAGGTTGTCTATGGGGTGAATCCCACTTTTCCCATAGACCTAATATCACTCCTTGTAAGTGAAATAATAAGTTTTGAAGCTCAAGACTAGACCTAAGATAACAAATTGTGAAGGTGAACAAACTAAAAAAAACAAGGGCTAACAAGCACCGTAAACAACATTTGTATGAGCCCAGAGTTTTAGTTTGGCTTCACCTATATAGAGAATTATTTCCAACAAAAAGAAAAAACAAGTTAATGCTAAGGGACGATGGACCATATAAAGTATTGGAGAAGAAAGGAGATAATGCCTATAAGCTTGCATTGCTAGAAGGTAGGGGAAACATTTCCAACACATTCAATTAGGAGACTTACTTCCCTACATCCATGAAGAGCATTTTGATCTAACTGATGAACCTTTTCAAGAGAGAAAGATTGATGTAGAAGCATCCCCTTCACAAAATCCAACATTAACCTCTCTTCTCCACGAACTTGATGATCCCAAAATTCTTCTAAGTTGGGCAGAATTCCACTATATTATCTCCCCAGTACTCTCACATACTGTAAAACATGTAACTTGCCTTCCCAACCCCTTTCTTTTGTAACTCGACTATGAACAACTAATGTTGCTAACATGGCCCTTCCATTTTTACATGGAAATGGAGACATGAAAAGCCATGCAAGCTCACCTCCCAGCCACCCTATTTTGCAGCTAGCTTTTTAGCCACTTTGTAGCCCTAATTTAGCACCTTTTTGTGGCTCAAATCTAGGCCACAACGCACAACTCCTCCTAGTACCACCTCAACTTGCAGACAACACTTGGAGGGGACCGCAAACCATCGACCTACAAGAAAAAAGGAGAACAGAGTTGGTAGCCTGCAAGGTGTAGAATTATGGGCTCTTTTAGAGTATAAATTCCTCATTTTTGTGTAAATTTTATAGCTCTATTTGTAGGTTGTATTTGATTGTTAAATTTATATTAAATTTAATCATGTAATAACTTGTACTTAGATGGTTTGCTTGCACTCAACCCCAAATCAGCCAAGGGATAGGTTGGACATAAGGCGCACCACCACAAAGTTAGTCAAAACCATGCAAGGTTCATTAGAATTAAACTAAGTTACTTGCATGACCAGTAACTAGATAGTCTATGTCCTAACTAGCTCATATATCTAGTTTAGCATGGTTACTTTGTAAATAAAGGGTTGTACTCCTATATAAGTACAAGGAATGGCTGAATGAAAGGGTATATTCTTAGCCATTTCTTCTCCCTACTCAGGAATCTCACCTCCTTGGTTAGTGCATACCTTAGTTAAATATTATCATAAATTCTTGTTTCCTAAATATCTTGAGTGTTGCATTGCTCAAGTAGTAGATTCAAGTACTTCTTTAGATGCAAGATGTGTAAAATGTTGTGAAATCGAGCTAACTATAGTTGAAGTGTTAAGTGATATGTGACCTCACAAACTCTATCGAGGATCTTGTACCTCAAGCTCATCTTACTGAATCACTACACCCCTTTGGTTAGTGAGATCCTCAACAAGACTATTTCCCTTACCTCAAAACCAACTCTACAATCTATCTTATCAGTATAAATCTTTTGTAAACTCTTATTTTCCCTCATCTTCTCCTCAATCAAGTGAACCTGCTGAGTTATCTCCTCAATCACATCCGGTCCTGATACAAAAGTCTTGCTAATTTTTCTTTAACACAAAGGTGTCCAACACTTGTGTCCATATCATGCCTTAAAGAGTGTCATCTCTATATAGGCTTAACTCTTGTTCCACCAAGTTTAGATGATAATTTAAACAACCTTAGAAGTATAAACCACAAGCTCATAGCATATCCTTTATAGTCTGCATTATCTTATTAATTTTCCCATCTATAGTATAATAAAAAGGTGTATTGATACTCAACTTTTTTCCCATATTCTCTTCAAACTTCCCACAGAGTTGCTTGTAGGTGGCTATATTGGCAAGGAGGAGCTACATGAAATGGCTCCAAAAATGCAAGCCACGACATGGTGTGGTTGGGGGGATTATGGTTGCAAGGTTGGCTAAAAAATTAAGCTTAAAAAAAAGAAGGTGGTTGGGAGGAAATTGTGCATGGATTGGAGTGTGAGCTTACATGGCTTGTGGTTAGATTCCTAAGTAAAAAAGGCAGAATATTTGGGTTATATTTGGTTGTGCATAAATGAACAAAAAAAAGAGTTTAGGAAGGAAGGTTGATGGGAGGATAATTTAGTGGATACCTTCCCAAATTAGAAGAATTTTTAGGTGGTCTAATTTAGGGAGAAGGTAGTTAATGTTAGATTAGATGACTGGGATGCTCCTATATCACCTTGTGAATATGAACTTGAGACTCTTGTGGTTGGTGATAAATCTAACACTGCACTCCATACATACAGTGCCTTCAAATCTTTAATGCAAAGACAATTGTGACCAACTCAAGATAATGTGTTGCTAGGTAGTTCTACTCATGTTGCTCTAATTAACGAGATGCATAATCCACCTCCTTACGATGTTGAATCAATAAAGAACCTAGTTTTTTCTTCAAGGCATCACTATGAAATTTAAACCATTCTTGATGATGATGGTAGAGTCAAAACAGGGGTCGTAGTCAGACACCACTTTAACTCCTAAAATGTATGCATCATCCCACTAAAACCTGATGGTCTTCTTTAGAAGGTTTGTCAAAAAATGAACTACCTTAAGAAACTACAAACATCCAAAATGCTAGTGGGTGCCTTCCAGTCAGTGACTACCACAATCTTTGCTGGATCTATGATGACTCCTCCAGCCAAAACCTTATAACCTAATAATGCAACCTTGTAGAGCTAGAAATCTCACTTGGAGTTTATCATATAGCTTGTGTTCTTTAAGGATTGACTAGTGTGAAGAAATTGATCAAGCTCTTCTTTTTTCTCAAATTATTTCATGATATCATATATGAATACTACCACAAGCTAGACAAGAAATAACCAAAAGATCCTCACCATCTAATGCATATGCTAAAAAAGTTAGTACATGTTTAATGGAAGATGGTGGCTTATAAGATAATTTACCACCAAAAGTTAAAAGAGAGAAAGGATGAGAAGTTGGTTAGTATTTGATCTAAAGTAGGCCCAAAGACCAAACACTCACAACTACCACTCAAGGTTTCAATACTTGAGATAAAAGTTGTGAGATTTTACACTCAAAAAGAAATTTTCACTCTCAACTTTGAAAAGAGGGAATAAGGGAGCTTCAAAAATCTAATTTTAATTTAAGGGGGTAGTGTGTCCTATGGTGTTGAGGCTGCCCATATTTATAGTGGCAGCTACTTATACAAAAATTTCATTCTACTATTCCCTTTACCTACTTAGTTATATTCCCATCAATCTAGTTGCCTAATAGAAGTTAAAAAGGAGTTGAATTATAACTAGATTAAGTTTGGAAAATGGAGGGTGTTATGGCCTAATTTTAGACATCCACACATCCATATGGCTAACCATAGAAGTTGATTTATTAAAGTACAATTAGCCACTCACTTCCTATACTTAATCAATCAATCATCATGCTTTAGTCAACCAACACAACATGATTTGTAGGGTTAAACCTTTTGTCTAGTGGATAGGGTTGACTTAGGCTAGTTATTAGCTTGCGATATTTATTACCTAAAGTTTAATTGGATGAATTTCCCCACCTACTTCACCATCCAATTGTTTTGTTTTATTTTTTTTTCTTTTGAAATCAGTCTGGTAATAAGGTTGATTTGGCTTCTTAGGTGGCATAACACTTGGCTATAACAAAAGAATAGTTGGTTGGACTTGGGCTTGATATGCCACCATAGTTAGCTGAGCTTGGGCTGGACATGCCACCATGCATGCATGGTTGGTGCATGGGCTAATATATCCACTTATTTTCTTATATTTAGCTAATTAATTTATCTAAGTTAAGAGTATTTTGTGATCTCCTAATTTAGCAAAATTAAATAGTAAAATATTATCATGGGATGCTCCTGCATTATCCTCCCCCTTTTAGGAGGCTTCCTCCTCATCCGCATAAGGCCCATCATGAAGGTAAGGGAGTAGATCATACACATTAAATATGTTTGATATATTTCTCAGGTATGATGGTATCTCAAACCGATAAGCATTACATCTAATATTCTCAAGAATCTTAAACGGTCCACCATTTTTTTTGCATAAGCTTATTTTTTCCTTTTGAAGGGAAACTTTTCCTTTCTAAGATGTAGCTACAAAAGATCTCACAGCTAAATTGTTCATGTAATTTCTTTGAAGGCTTGAATTATGTCGTTGGCATCAAATTTTGTTTAAGCCTTAATAGGATGTAGAATGAGCTTGATTGGAGTGATAGGATTGGCAATATATGTGATCTCAATAGGTGAATGATTGGTGGTGTATGTGGGGGATCTATTGTATGTGAATTAGGCATGAGGAAGCTTAAGGTTCCAATACTTGAGGGGTTTATACACCAAGCTACGCAAGATAGTAGTCACTGTTCAATTGGTGACTTTGGTTTGGCGATTAGTGTGTGGGTAGTAGGCAATGCTAAATATAATTTTAGTACTAAAGAATCTCTAAAAATTTTTCCAAAAATAGCTAAGGATTTTGATATCCTAATTTGAGACAACAGACTTAAAAATAGCATGCAGCCTTACTATTTCTTTAAAGAATAGATCGACAATATAAGAGGTATCAACCATCTTATGACAAGGGATGAAGTGATCCATCTTATAAAACCAATACCCTACTACCATAATGGCATCATTTTAACTTTGAATTCTAGGCAAAGCCATAATGAAGTCTATATTCACATAGCCCCAAGGTTGATAAAGGATGGACAAGGGAGTGTAGATTCCTTAGTGGAAGTGACTCTTAAACTTTTGAAAAATAGCACATCTAGCTATGACTCTATGTATATCACTTATCATCTTGGGCCAATGAAAGTGCTCTTGAAGCATTTAATAAGTATTAGTGATCCCAAAATGTCCGACTAGCCCATTTCTATGTACTTCTCTTATCAATAGCTCTCAAATAGGACTCTTTGGGATGTAAAACTTGGTATTCTTAAAGAGGAATCCATATTTTATGATATAGGGGCTTCGAAGCTTGTCTACATCTTCAAGGTAGCTTGCAAATTCTTCATCCTCATTGTATAGCTTCTTCAAGCGTCTAAACCCTAAGACTCAAGTTTCTAATAAGGAAAACATACGATACCTTCTAGAGAGGACATAAGCTACTATATTAGTTTTACCACTCATATGTTTTGCTATAAAATCTATACACTAAGCATGCCTAGGGATGAGCTCATGTTTCCCATTTACATACTATAGAGAATTATGATAGGTATGTAATATAAACTGTGTAGGCTGCATATAATGAGATCAATGATCTAGAGCTTTAATAATGGCATAAAACTCCTTGTTATACATGCTATAGTTAGATCTTCATTTATTGAATTTCTTAGTAAAATAGGCTATTTACTTACCTTCCAACTTTACTAAAGTAGGACCACTCCGATCCCAACCCCACTTGCATCACATTCAATTTCAAAAATTTTGGCAAAATTCGGAAGCCTTAAGATGGAGGCCTCACTTAGCTTTCCCTTAATTACTTTAAATATTTCTTGGGCTACAAGTTTCCGCTTTAATTCTCCCTTCTTGAGACACTAAGTGATAGGGGAAAAAAGAGTGCTAAATCTTTTTATGAAGAAATTATAAAATGAGGAGAATCCATGAAAGGATCAAACATGAGTAATGGATGTAGGTGTAGGCCGTGAAATTTTTTCCTCCACCTTTCTCATCCACTAAAATACCATCCTTATACTAATTTTATATTTGTAATCTCTTTTATGAAGTTATTTGGACTTCTAGTTTATTTTTTGGATTTTATGTGTGTTTATAAGTAATTAGTAAGACATTTTATTTGAAATATTAAATATCATAAATTATTTATAAAATTAAATTAACTACTCTTAAATGTTCATCTTTTCACCAAATTAAGTTTTTTTAACATAATTTTAAATTAAATTATATAAAACATAAATATATTAACCTTTACATAAATTATTCATTTTTTAAAATAAAATAATCAAACTCATTTAAAATCCACATGCATTTAGATCTAAGCTTTCAAAACCAGTAGTCATAAATTGGTATCATTGAATCCAACCTTGACTCAACTAATAGTTATTGATGCAGGAGCATCCCCTATACAAAATCCATCATTAACTACTCTTCTTCCCAAACTAGATGACCCAAAAATTCTTCTAAGTTGGAAGGGATTCCACTAAATTCTATCTTCTCATTTTTACACTTCTAAGGGAGCCATGCAAGTCATGCAAATTGCCTTCCCACCCACTTTATTTTTATAGCTCAAATATGAGCAACCCATGCAGCCCATGCCAATCCTCACTTCTCATGTCCAATGGAGCCCTAAAAGCCATGCAAATTTGCCTCTCAACCACATTTTTTTATAGAAAAGATACAAGCCACTTTGTAGCCAACCATACAACCACACTCCACCCCAAGTCTCCACCTATTCGTGGCTCACCTTTAGGCCACAACTTGCAGCCCTCTCTACCACCACAATCTCCTATAGAAAAAACTTGGAGAGGGTACCACTATGTCGACCTGCAAGGAAAAAGAAGGAATAAAGGTGGAATCCTACAATGTGTAGAATCAAAGGAAATTTTGGAGATTTAATCCCTCACTTTTTGTACTTTTAACAACTCTATTTTCACTCAACTCCCAAATCAGCTAAAGGGATAGGGTCAGAACATAGGTGCATGATTTGGGGTGGGAAAAGTCATGCAAGGCTGATTATAATTAAACTATGATAGTTGTTGCATGATGGGTAACTAGATAGTTAAAGTCCTATTGTGCATATATTTGGGTATGGTTTTTTTTATAACTAATGGTTTGCACACCTATATAAGTATAAGAAATGGCTGAATGAAAAGGTCTTTGATCATCCCATCCTCCTCTTTATTCGAGTGAGCTACCTCCTTGGTTAGTGCATACCTTGGTTGATTTGTGCTTAAGTTCTTATATCTTTTATCATAAGTGCTGCATTGCTTAAGTGGTAGATTCAAGTGTATGAACTAAGGACTACTTAATATAAATATTCTTCTCCTCATCTTCTTGTTTCATTATCATTTTTGGAGGTTCTTTATAGCTATCAACTTAACTCCTATGTTTAGCCTAATTTATATCCACTATACATCAAAATAGTATCAAAGCTTAGGTTGCTCTAAATTGGATTACTTATTTAAATTCTCACTCCTTGTCTAAGCTAAACACTCACACAAAAAGTTTCTAAACCCCAACCAACCCTCTTGAGACCAATTCCTGCAAACCAAAAAAATTCTACCACACAATAACCCTCTAGAGACCCACTCTTGCAAAAAAAAAAAATTAAACCCTAACAAACCCTCTTGAAACCATTTCCTCTGAAAAAAAAAATTTCTAAACCCTAACAACCCTCATTGAGATCATTTCTTGCAAAATAAAATTTTTTATAAACCCATAAATCCCTTTTGGGACCTTTTCCTACAAACAAAAAGGTTTCCATCCCTATAAATGATCATCCCATGCCTAGAGGCTTAAATCTTACTAACGCACATAATGAGAGGAGAGACTGTGCCATTGATACTTTACAGCAAGACACTCAAAGAATAGATCAAACTTTGGTGGCATTATAAGAAGAAATGGGCTACATTCGAACCCTCTTACAATAAATTGTCCCAAATCTCAACCCCCAAGAAATTGTCCAAGTCGAGCCCCCTTGAAGTGAGGATGACTCAAAAGGGAAAAGAAAAAGAATGGAAATTACTATGTTCTAGGTTATTTGAGGCAAAATGGTATAAAGGTGACAAGCGCTTCAAAGCGGTCACTTTGAAACACAAAGGTCATGCCTCTCTTTTCTAGGAAAACCTTACCAACCAAAGAATGAGGAAGGGGAAATGATGTGAGAGCATCCTCATCTAATGATCACACTCATACCCTTAATTTTCTCAAGCTTGAGAGTCACAAAACTCTCCTTAATTAGAAAAATTAATCACTCCTAAGAAAAATAGCATTGCAACATAAAAAAAAACCATGCAAACCTTGTCAATTTTTATCACCTCCACATAATAAAATTCCTAATTTTTTAGCCACATTTTCCACGTTTTTCTCACCCTTTTTATCTAATTTTATTATATTATTTTAGCTCCAAAAATACTCCAAAAATGTATCCCAATATGCACCTACAATAGCTACACAAAACGAACCACAAATCCCTTAAAAGACACATGACGGGTCCTTTTTAGTACTTAGGAAGAACAATACAGATTTTATGGAAGAATAAGGAATGTTAGAAGACATTCTTTACTTATTTCTATCCTTTACAAGATTATAATGACCTTTTTTCTATTTCTCTATGAATCAAGTGGCAGCTACATGAGTTGGACACATGAAGAAGAGCTCTACCATTTCAAAATCAGCATGGATACACCTTATGGCCAAGTGACATAAGATGGTATATTAGGTAGTTTCTTTTATTTTTTTTTGCTCAAATCACTTGTATTAGTTTACTAAGTTAAAACCTTTAATCCTACACTCCATCCATAAGTACAAAGGAAAGAATGAAAGATAAATCAACTTGTTTTTAGCTACTCATATTTTCTCTCAAAACTGAGAGTCTCTCATCTTCAGCTCTAGTGCAATAGTTTGAAGCTTAGAAAAAATCTTCCAAGATTTATCCAAAGAGTTTAAACCTTATAAGTATTGATTCAAGGAGTTACGAAGAGTCAATTTCACCTTTCAAATCTCTCCCCATTCTACTCTTAATATTTTGTTGATCTAATCTTAATTAGATACCACTTCCTAGCATGGCCCAAGTTGGATATCTTATGCATCAATAAATCAAAAAGCAAGTCTTGGTAGAAAATGAAGAAGCTTAGGAAGGAAAGATTCATCCCATTTTCATACACTCAAGACTTTTACAACAAGTTTATCTTCTTTAAGCTAAGGGAAAATGGCTATAAAAGAGTACATTCAAGAATTTGAAATTTTGATGCTAAGGCTCAGCATTAAAGAGAGTGGATAACACACCATGTCACAGTTTGTGGGAGGCCTTAGGCAAGACCTTGCTAGAAAAGTGGAAATGCAAAGGTAATATACCTTGGATCAACTCTTCCACTTGGAAAGTAGAGTGGAAAAACACTAAAAGGAGAAGAGGGCTACTCAGTTTAGCCTAAAAAAACCAAGTATGATCCTATCGAAAAACATACCCACACCGTTCAAGAAACCCTCCACCCCCATCAAATTCAACTTGAAAGGGAAAGGAACAGAAGGTGTAGGTGAGCCAAGTACAACCTTAAACATGAGGTGCTTCAAGTGCTAAGGAATAGGGAATAACCAAAATGAATGCCCTAACCAAGGGGCATGACCCTAGTGGAGCTTAATGTGGCAATCCTCAAGGAGGAATTAAAGGAGGAGGCATTGGATCATTAAGAAGAAGAAGAGGAAGAAGCACCACCTGATGTAGGAGAGGCTCTTATGGTAAGGGGGATCTTACATACAAAAGGAATTCAAGTTGATGATAACTAAAGAGAGTACATCTTTCAAATAAAATGCACCATTAGGGTCAAAATTTTCTCCCTCATAATGGATGGTGGGAGTCATGAAAATGTGGCCTCTTGTACTTTTGATGCAATGTGGGTTAAGTTAGGCTAGAAAAATAGTGGCTAGAAAAGACCACCAAAAAATGGGTAGGAAAATGGGAAAGAAGAGGAAACAATATATGAATTAAGTAAACCTTTACTCATATACTTAAATCTACCACTTGAATAATGCAGTATTTAAGATAATAGATATAAGATTTTTAGGATAAAAATAACCAAGTTATGCACTAACCATAGCGGTATTTCTCTCAACAAAGGAGATGAATAAAATAGGCCAAAGACACTTTCATTCAGCCCTTTCCTACACTTATATAAATGTGCAACCCTTTATCTATAAAGAAACCATGCCCAACTAGATATACAGGCTGGTTAGGACTTAAACTATCTACTTACTTATAATGTAAACATCTTAGTTTAGTTCTAACCAGCCTTGCATGGTTTTCCTCACCCCATGGTTATGCACTTCATGTCTAGCACATCCCTTGGGTGATTTTGGGGTTGAGTGCAAGAAAATAATCCTAAGTACAAGCTATTACATGATTAAAATCAATATAAAGTTAACAAGCAATCACAACCAGCAAATTAGGCTATCAAAAGTATAAAATAAATGAGGAATTAAACCTCCAAAATATGCCAAGATTTTGCACTTACAATCTACTCTTTTACCAGCCCTTTTTGTCCCTTTTTTCTTACAGGTCGACTCAGCATTTTTCCTTCCACTTATCAACCTTTTTGCTCTTTTTTCTTACAGGTTAATGTAGGTGGTCGTCCTCACTAGAGTTGCTTGTAGGTGGTTGTATTGACAGGGATAAGGCTACATGAAATGGCTCTAGAAAGATAAGCCATGATATGTTGTGGTTGGGGGGTTATGGCTCCAAGATTGGCTCAAAAATTAAGATAAAAAGAAAAAGAAAAAGAAAAAGAAGGTGGCTGCGAGGCAAGTTTGGATGGCTTTTGGGTGAGTTTGCAGGGCTTGTGCATGGTTGGATTCATATGTAAAAAGGTGACATATTTGGGTTACGTTTGGTTGCTTATAAATGAGCACAAAAAAGAAAGGGGTTGGGAAGGGAAGTTAATGGGAGAATAATTTCGTGGATACCTAACCAAATTAGAAGAATTTTAGAGTCGTCTAATTTGAGGAAACGGGTGGTTAATATGGGATTAGATAAAACGGATGCACTTGCATCAACTTTGGTAGATAATGCATGGTAGATACAAATTGGGTTAAACTTAGTGTAAAAATGATGGGTGGGAATTAAGCTATAATACCCTAAATTTGTAAAACTTAGAATTCAATGATTAATCCTTCTTTGGAATGATTTAATCTTAAATTATTAATTTAATTATTTTATGAACTTTTGATTTATAAAAATGGATATAATTATTAAATAAATTAAAATAAATATTTTATTAATATATCATACTCTTTTTATTTAAATAAAATCCCAAACTATAATTTTACTAAAATTATCTTCTTAAAGTAATACCTTAAATTTTAAATAAATAAATAAATTAAAATAATTTTTCCAACTAAATAATTTCTAACCCTAATTCCAAAAATTATTTTATTTTTTTCTTTTTTCCTTTTCCTTTTTTTCCTCCTTTTTCCTTCTTTTCTCGTTTCCTTAGGATGATTGGCTATCTTCTTCCTTTCTTCCCCCCGCTAGGTCGCTGGCCTTCTTCCCCATCCTCGGCCATCTAGTGCCCCCTCCTTCTTTCTTTTCTTTTTTCTTTACTCCCCTGGTCAGGCCAGCCCAATCCTCCTTTCTTTATTTCCCTTCTCTTCTCCCTCACACATGGGCTGATCTGCCTCTTCTTTCTCCCCTTCCCTACTGGTCTGCCTTCCTCCCCCATCTTCTTCTTCTTCTTTCTTCACCCATCTAACGAAACAACCCTTCTCTATGCCTACACCTACCTACAACTCTCCTCCACCTCTACACCTAGATAGCCTACCCTCTCTCTCCCATCCCTTTCCTTCCATTTTTAGCCCCACACACCCCCTATACATTCCCCTTCCCTTTCTTCTCCCTCTCCCAGCCACCTTACACACCCGACCTACAGTTCTTGCACCTCCACCTAACCTGACTAGACATGCCCTCCTCTCCCTCTTCTTTTTCTTCTTCTCCTCTACCCAATTTTTCCCTCCCTCAAGCTCTCCTTCTCCCCTTATCGAGCCCTCTTCTCCTTTCTTTCCTTCTTCTTCTCATCTCCCTAGTTTTTTCTTTGCCACCTTTAACCACTATCTTGGTTGCCCAATGAACCACCACTTCAACCTCCCTACCTCCCCTACACCACCCAACAACCACCACTAGCCCTTGCAGTCTACTTTTCCCCTTCCTTTTCTTTTCTTCTCTTTCTCAACCCCTACCCTGTACCACCACCTTGTTCCACCTTTTCCCCTCTTCAACCGCCGTAGAAGCCACCCCTCAACCACCTCATGTAATACCTACAAAATTTATTGCTGAAAAATTTCGTTTAATAAAAAGGTTTATCATAAACGAAATAACAAAACTGTAAATTCTGAGGATATTACGACCACACTTAATACCAGACTGGTTCACTCCTACCATTCTGGTACCAAGTGCTAAGGCGGAAGAGGATTATCATCAAACACAAGTCATTAATTAAAATAAGAATTCATAAAAGAACTGAATCGTCACCATACAGAAATTAAATTGCGGTTAAAAGAGTTACAACCTTGGGAGTAATAATTTAAAGTTCCCAATGACAGAACACACCATACAACAAAACAAAACTAAATCAAAACTGTACAAGCAAAAAGAAATAGAAAATAGAATCCGGCAAGATCACTATCGATCCCCAAGCCAGGTCCAGGCCCAACTCTCAACCTTACCAGATGCCTCGTAAGTATCGTAGGCATCAAAGATATCATCACCTACCTGCACAAACTCAGGTGGGCCCTCTGCTCGAGGGAATGAACAACACCCATGAGATTAGTGGTCAATACGCTATGTACTAAGCAAGGTTGTAATCCCCTAAACCTAAAATTTAATAAATAGCTTTTATTTGGGATAAATTAGCTTTTAAATTTATTTAATTTAATTATTTTTTGGATTTTAATTATATAAAACTTGAATAGGAATATTTAATAAATTAAAATAAATAGTTTTTTATTTTATCATAAACTTTTTATTTAAATAATTTTCCAAACTGATATTTTACTAAAATTATCCTTTTTAAAATAATATATTAAATAATTTTAAATTAAATTATCTATCAAAAATATTATATTTTATTATTTTATAAATTAAATTATTTTAATTTTCCCCCTATTTTCCCTTTTTCCTTTTTCTTTTATTTCTCCCTTTTTTCTCCTCCATCCCCTTTCTTTCTTTTTCCATTTCCTTCTTTTCCGGCCTCTAGGCCAACCTTTTCCCCCAACATGCCCCTTCCTCCTCGTGCCTTGGTTGCAGCCCATCCTTCACCTCCTCTCATTCTTCTTCCGCGTTGCAACAGGCCTAGCCCATGCCTTTCTTTCCTTCTTCCTCGTGCATGTTGACTAGCACAACCTAGTCGACCTTCCCCTCTCCTGTGTGTACCCATCCCTTCTCCCTATCAACCATGGCCTACAATAGTAGACCTACGCCGACCTACCATCACCGGTCGGTGCGCCCATACCACTTGCCCCCTATTTTCCTGCTTCCCTTTATCGTTTTACCCTCCAATCGATCTATATATATACCCCTTAAGTAGCCGGAGTTGGATTTTCTTTTGCAACCCAAAAAATCCCAACCCTTGCACCCCCACCACTTGCCCATACCATTGCTTATCGCCGCTGCTCAAGCCACCCACAAAATTTCCCTCTACATCACCCTCTACCAAACTACGCCACCATCCACCCTCGATTTGCCTTGCGCAAGCCACCCTGGCCGTGCAAAGTACCCTTCCCAATTAGCCTCATCTCCACCTCCTGCCACCCTTCGCACCACCATTCACCACTACTCTCGCCTTAATCCCCACCTCTTACACCTCCCAAAATCCCCTCCAGATATCACTCTACCTTTCCCTCCCCTCCTTTTCCCTTTTCTCCCTCTCTTCCTCCCTTCATCCTTCTCCACCACCTTCGGCCACCACATCACCTCCGCCTGCACTGCCGCCTTTGGCCGCGCCACCACCCCCATTCAACCCTCTCAACTTGGGCAACCTCTACCACCCCAACTTCCACCCTCAATCCCCCTCTCCTATTCCTAAAACTCAACTAATTCTCTCTTTTCCCTCTTTCCCTATCGTTGCTGCTAGTGTTGCCAGTCACCACCAACCCAACCCAAGGTGGTACCCTAAACCCTCTCAACCCTTAAACCCTAATTATGCAAGCCTTATTTATTTTAATTGCATTATATTGTTACTATTATTATTATTATTATTATTATTCATAATTACTATTATTTATCATGCTTATTATTATCCCCGAAATATTATTATTACTGTTACTATTAAGGGGTCAAATACCTATTTTACTGCTATTATTATTATTATTATTATTATTATTATTATTATTATTATTATTATTATTATTATTATTGAGTCTAGATTTGGCATGGTATCATTTTGTTGATATAAAAGGAGGATACTCAAACCTTAACATTATTATTATTATTATTCATTATTCAAATATTTCTAATAATATTCCTAATGCTCTTATTATTATTATTATTATTATTATTATTATTATTATTATTATTATTATTATTATTATTATTATTATTATTATTATTATTATCCTTAGCAATATTAGTATTTTGTTAGTATTACTATTATTATATTATTATTTTATCCTTAACTCTATTATTAGCCTTAGCCTTAAAAATACTAGGGTTTTTATTACTAAGAGTATTAGTATTACTATTATTATTAATATTGATATTTTTGCTATAACTAGTGTTACTACTATTATTAGAAGAAATAAAGATAAATATGGCTATAAATGTTAACAAAAAACTATTTTGACTAATAAAAATTTAATAGGCTATCTTGTGGATAAAAACCCTATTTTTTACTTGTAAAGGTTCCTTTAATATAGTAACCCTAATCTTAAAATAAAATAGGAAATAATAGTATTTTTGGTAGGAGGGAAACTAATCCTTAGTTTTTTCCTCTTATAAGTAAAACCTGTCAAAACTCTAAGGAGGCATAGGAGCATGGTTCAAGACCGGTGCATGATAGGTAAGGGTGTAGCTAAGGCCTTATGTATGCTATGTGTATTATATGACTTAGATGCCACGTATAATGATATACTGTGTATCTTGTGCTATTATTTTAGCTGTTTTATGTGTAGCGCAGCTTGGAATAGAGGTATGCTCATGTGCTATCTTATGGCATGTGTTAATATATATATGCTGTAAGTTGTGATGTGACCTTTTAGGACATGCATGCTAGGATATTTAATGTGGTAATGTGGGATGGAAAGATGAAAAAGGAAAAATAGGAAAGTAAGATAATCAAGGGGAAGTAAGTTGGGTAACGTAGGTAGGAATGACCTAAATAATCCATGATCCATGAGTGGATGAGTAAAAGAGGACTTGAATAAAATGAAAGAGTAGGAGAATCTAGGATTTACATGGGAGAAACTAGGTTTTGCATGGGAATTTTAGGGTTTTGTAGGAAAAACTTTGAGGGTTTGCATGGGATGGATAGAGTTTGCATGGGGTGAACCTTATGTATGGAAAGTTTCCTTGGGGGTGTGAGGAAGGTAATAGAAGAGTTTTTTGGGTAATTGGAGACTTTGGATGGAAAATAGTACGTGAGACTGTATAAGGGTGCATAGGAGATCAAGTTAGGGTTTGGTAGGAAATCCTAATTTGAGAGGGGGGAAAAGGGAAAATAAATGAGGATAAGTGGGGTATGAGGTAAGAATGGGGGATTGGCATGAGTGGGGCGAGCATGGGTAGGGATGTAAATGGGGCGGGTTTAGGGTGGGTATCCCCATACCCATACTCGATACCTGATAAGTATATTATACCCGAATTCGTATCCGTACCCGAATGGATATCCACTAATATATCTACATCCGTATCTGTCAGATATCCGTTACCCGTTACCCGTTTAAATTACCCAATGGATATTACTAGATGGATAAATCTGCTATCCAACGGATAAATCCGTTACTTGTTTAGATTTGTACTTAACCTATCATTTACAAAATCTATAATTTCAATCAAACAACCTATTATTTAAAGATCAAAATTTGAACTTGCTCCAACAAGTTCAAATTTTCAGCCTATTCCAACAAATCCATATTATCAATATCACCATTCACCAAACTATCAAACAATAAAACAATTAACAATAATACAAGTATAATTCAAAAACACCATAGCCAACAATATTTGTTTATACAAATATAATATTTCCACAAATAAAACTAAAACCAATAATTACTAAAACATAATAATATAACTTTGATTAGCTAAAAATAGCATCAAGAAGAAGAAGTTCAAGTTGAGTTCCAAAAACTCCATATCACCAATTTATCTTTCCATCTTCAACCTCCATATCTTATGGCTTACGGCTTATGCATTCATCTAACAAATGAAGCAAAAATATAAATAGTTTAAATAATCAAGTATAATCAAATATTTTAATCACTAAAAGTATTTATAACAAGTTTTACCTGATGCTCACTAACATCTGAGTCAGATTCTTCATTTTGCAAGGTAAATCTATGATAAGTTGAGTTTGCAGTACAATCATTATCTAAAAAAAACAAAAAATTAGAACATTAGAATTAAACAAATATAACAATAGATATATTATAATTATTTAAACATCAAATGTATAAAAGTAAATATTACCTTCATTCCTTATAGTAACCCAAAGCCAATCTCTACAACACATTAATGCTTCTAGAGTCTTTGGATGTAATTGGTTGTGATGTGGACTTACAAATCTCCCATTTGTGCTAAAAGCGGACTCAGAAGCAACTGTAGAAATAGGAATCGAAAGTATGTCTCTAGCCATTTGTTGCAAAATCGGATACGTAATTAGTTATTTGCTTACTCTTAGTTAGTTATTATACAAGGTATCATGATAAAGAACATAATTACCTAACTTACCCAAACATATATAGATAGTAAAAAATTACCATAAAATTCATAAACTAATGCAATACCAAACAAAAGAAGATTCAAACTTTATAGATCCCTACATATATACCACTATCCAGTATCCACTACAATAATTTTTTTTAAAAATTATGCCTACTTTATTCTTGTTAGGCGAAGATGACATTTTTCCTTTTTAGAAAGCATGATGGCTATTTTTACATTTTTTTTATCAGAACATTGTATGGTCCCTTTTCACACAACTTTCCATTTGTTACATTTTGAAATATTTACCCCAACTGCAAGGAAGGAATCACTTTTTGGATGGGGTTAATTTTTATGCCAATTTCATTTGATAACTTTCTTGGGATTGAGTTTAAGTTATGTTAAGCTAAAGTCAAACATTTATCTCATTCAAGCTTGATTTATTATATACTAATATGTGTATATCATATCACTAAATATTATGCATTTTAGTTAAGGATACGTGCATTTCTCTTATAATACTACTAATTAATATGTATTTTTGTTATATTGTCGATTGGCTTGATGGCTTCTATATAGATGCATGCAGCCTACATATAAAGTTTTAATATTATAGATTTTTTGTTGTTTTTTCTAATAAACCAATCGATAGATGGTCAAGTAATGCATTTGTAATGTTTTTAATCTAGTAAAGAAAAAGATTTTTGCTTTAGTGGTTAACATGAAAGTCTAAATACATTTAGATTTTAGATTTGAATTTTTTCTTATACAGTATTTGATATGTTGATGTATGCTAATTGTTAAATTACATTGTGTAGTTTATGTTGGTTTATGCTAATTGTATGTTGGTGTGTGCTAATTGTTAAATTGCATTGTGTATTTGTGTCGTTATAATAACTTTAATAATCTCTTTTAAATTTAGAACAAATAAGAGGAGTCTGCCCATCAAAAACACATCGTGTTATCTAATTTTATTTACGTTTCCATTAGTGCTCTTATCCTTTTTTTCCCTCGGTCTCTTTGATCTCTTTATCAAAAGGCATCCAAAGTTAGATTAGATATAGTGCATTACTCAAGTGGAGAACTATCGTTGTTTTTCCATCTTCTCAGCCCTAAATAAAACCTCACTCCTTAGTTGCTCAGCAACGACACCAATAAGTATTAGAGCGTATAGGGCATACCAGTAACCACTTACCAAATGCAGGGCAACTGGGTAAAGTTAGGCAGTTAGCACTCTGCAACAAACCCAACCAATTTCCAAATTTTAACTATAGTGGCACCACTGCAAATGTTCATCTTCAAGGCTACAATAGATCTAGAATTAAGTTACACAAAAATATTCAATCAATTGAGAGAAATAGAGAAGGGTGAGGAGAGGACGGACATATGAAGGGCTGCAAATATCGATGTTGGGAGGGCCGGAAACTACGCTTGAGTTCCAAGCTTCGAGCTACAATTGTTGGAGTCGGCGACATTGGGAGGTGTTAGGCCAATCTGGGTCCTGGGAGGAGGTTGGTGTTGACTGGCAGAGGTAGTCAAGTTGCACAGTGGAGGAAGGGTGGCTCGCTGAAGGGAACTACAACTCTGCGAGTAGGGGATAGGGGATGCGAGGCTGCGACTGGTGGCTGGCTGGCTACACAAGTTGTTTAGGGTCTACGGTCATTTGGTCAGGAGTCGGGATCTCGGGGGGAAGGATTTGAATTTCGAATAGTCAAACTTTAGGAGGGTTATTCTAGTACAGGAGTCGGGATCTCAGGAGGGAAGGCTTCAAGCTATAGTCTAGGAGTCAAGGAAGCTGGAAGTGCCGACTGTCGAAGGAAAATAGGAAATGGAATCCCTATTCAGCTATTGTAGTATTCCCTAAAAAGTTATTTGGAGGGTTACTAGAAGTCTGGATTTTTATTTTTAATTATACAAATCTAATTATTTAATTTAAATTTAATAGAGTACTAGGATTTTAACTTAATTAACATTATAACCTTAATGAATATATTAATTATGTTATATATATGAAGGGTAAAAAGGTAATTTTATATTGGGTTTTATCCAGTGGGTAGTGATACGGATATGGATACGGGTACGGATATAGAGACCTGCTACCCGTTACTTGTATCTGTACCCAAACTCGATAGATTTTTTTCCTCCATATCCATATCTGTACCTATATCCATTTCCCCATATCCATTTAAAAATTTGTCGGGTTTTATTCGATGGTTATCAGGTAAAACCCACCCCATTTATATCCCTATGCATGGGTGGCATGGGAAGTAAGAGTGGAAGGTGAGAAATGGAGGGGTGACATGTGGAAAGGAGGATTCTAGGGTTGGCATGACCAGCTAGGGTTTAGTGTGGTCAGCTATGGTTTCGATGTCACAAGTGTATTTGGGGGAGTAACATGAGATGATGAAGGTAGAATCTACTGGATGTGATGTGTGGGGTGTTAAAATAGCTTGGGTTGTGTGAGGGAGAGAAGGATGGGCCACATAGGCCCAAATTAGGGTTTTTTGGAGAAAACCCTAGGGAGGACTATGAATGGGCTTAGTGGTGAAAGGTAGTGGCATTTGACACACACACCTAGGAGTTGGGCTTCTAGTGTGAGTAGTGGAATAAGGAAGAGATGTTGGGGTAGTTAGGAGGTGCTAGATTCTCAAGATATGGGATAGGTCCTCTTAGGAGGATAAAAGTATAAGATTGGTGATTGGTGTGGCCATAGCCGGCATGCAATTTAAATCCTCTTATTGTCAATTGTAGCAGTGGTAAATAAGGGTATCGTTCTAGGCTAGGGATTGAGAGGGCTCACCTCTATCTAACTAGCTTAAACTAAAAACAAAAATAAAAATCCTAAATAACATAAAATAAATAAATAAGAAAAATACTAATGGGAGGTTATAAAAATAAAAACAATAAAAGGAATAAATAAAATAAAATAAACTAATAATAATAAAAATAATAGAAAACCCGCAAATATGATAAATATGCTAGGAAAATCGAAATCTACAAATAGATTAGGTCAAAATATTATATTAATTTCTAAGTAATCTTTTAATCATGAGAATGAGATCGACCAAGTTGTACACCAGAAGCAGGTCCATACACCTTATATTACTTCTCTTAATAATTAATTAATATGATAAAGCGCCAATATTAACCCTATTAAATACTAGTAGTATAGCAGCAACAAGCGGCTCCTATATTTAACTAGATTTAATGCATTAAGTGTAATTGAAAGGCTGTCAATCTAAGTACCCAAACTAGTACACAAAGCATGTCTAGCTGTGTTTCCTTTCCTTGACCCACACGTATCTAAACGTTTTACTACTTCGTTTAGAATCACAAAACTATTAGGTGAATTGTTATCTCACCTAGCTGCAATTTATACATATAAATTCTAGTATATTATATGGCCACCTAGCAAGTAAATAATCCTACATACCGTCACTTATGAGGAAACCAGAACAAAACATACACCAAATAAATTATATTTGATAGAATTATATATATAAATGATAGCAATTAAAATAGAGTCAAGAAACAATCTCACAAAACAAAGAAAATAAAATTATATCTCAAACCCTAATCTAGGGTTTCAATTTATTCCCTAACAATAATTAATCAGCCAACCATAATTATAGAATTAATTATACAGAAATATATATCTAAAATATAAATTAAAATAAGAGAAAGAAATAACTAGAATTAATTTTAAATAAAAAATCAATAATTTATTTAGATAAAAATTAATTTTTTCTGAAATAAATTCTACCGGTATAAATTCTTCTCTAATTTTCTCCCTTCTCGGTTGTCTTTATTTCCGTGCAATTTTTTCTTTTTTTTCTTTATCTTTCACCGCAATTGTGCCTCTCCTTCCGTGCGTCGACTGCTCTTCGTCCTTCCATCTTTGGTTTTCGTGCGGCGCTGCCCTGAGTCATCTACGGCTCTGCCGCACTCCCCCTTCCTTCAATGGCTTCGTCCCTTCTTCTTCGGTTTCTCTCTTTCTTTTCTTTGCAGCTCTGCCACCCTACTCTCCTTTTTCTCAATTCGTGCATCTGCTATTTATTTCGTGCGGTGCCCCACGTCACGTCAGCCCTAACGGCTGACTCTCCTTCTCACACTCTAGCCTACTTTTTCTTCTTTGACTTTTCTTTTTCTTTGCGGCTAGGTCTGTTTGGCTTTCATGGCGTTTGGGCCTTCAGCTTTTGGCCGTTGGTCCAAATGTCAAAATATTTTTTTATTTAAAAACAAAACCTGCAAAATAAAATTAAATAAATATTAATAAATAATATTTTATTCTAAATTTACTTAATTTTCATCATTTTAGCTTAAATAATAATATTGATGCAATTATTACCACTTAAGCATAAAACAATAATTATTCACCTATATTAGTTAAATAAAATACTAAAAACTAAGATTATAAGGGTATAAAATATGTCAAAATATAAACTTATCAGTGACATACATGTCAAGGGTGAAAAATTATCGAATGAGACACAAATAAGACACTAATTATTTAAAGAGGAAGATTGTTGAGTTAGCCCCAGACCGGTCCACCAGCTAATAATAGTGTCCAGGAGTCGAGTGCCTTGGAGACCAGCCGACCGACGAATAATAGTGGCCAAGAGCATTTTTCCCTGTATGATTTTTGGTCCACTGACCATAATAATGGAGGATTCTATGCTCAACGAACCATACGTAATGAAGCTAGGACATGGGAAATACACTAAGTACTTATAGTGAAACACCATGTGATTTGGGGCCAGACCAGTCCACCAGCAAATAATAGTGGCTAGGAGTGTTTTTCCTTACATGACCTGCCCACTAGTGAATAACAATGGTCAGTAGTGTTCTGTCCTATATGTATTCCGGTCCACTGGCTATAATAGTGGGGTTCCCACACTCTCATGTATTAATAAAGAGTATGTGTGAAATGAGTATATTTTTAAGAGAACTAAGAACAAGTTTATCTGGAACGTAACTCGGCCTCATTATCTATATTATTGTATGTTTTCTATATGATCATGCTTATGTTATGTGCCTTATATGTTTGGCCTTAGTTGCACGGTTACTTTGCTCAGTATATAGTGTACTAACCACCTGTTTCATGGGTGTTGTTCATTCCCATGAGTAGAAGGCCCTCCTGACTTAGTGCAGATCAGTGACACTATCTTCGATGCCTACGACACTTATGAGGCATCGGGCAGGGCTAAGAGTTAAGCCTGGACCTAGTCTAGGGATTGAGAGTGACATGGCCGGTTTCTATCTTCCATTTCATTTTCCTGTATTGTTATAATTTAGTTTTATTCTGTTGTACCATGTTTTCTGTCGTTTGAAACTTTAAATCCTCACTTTTGGGTTGTAGCTCTTTTGGTTACCGCACTCTAATTTTCTATATGGTTAATGGTTCATTTCTTTTATGAATGCTCATTTTAATTATTGACTTGTGTTTAATGTTAATCCCATTACGCCTTAGCACTTGGTATTGGAATGGTAGAAGTGAACCGGTCTGGTACTAAGTGTGGCAGTAATATCCCTGTAATATACATTTTGTTATTTTGCTTCTGCTAAACCTTTTTATTAAATGAAATTTTTTGGTAGTAAATTTTAGGGGTATTACAAAACCATCTCTGCACTCCCCAACCACACATGACCTTTCTTTCCCCTTCTTCCTTTCCCTCTCCTTACCACCCAACCATCTCTCTACCACCCTACAACCTGCCATCGACTGGCCACCTACTACCCTCTCCATCCTCTTCTTTTCATCTCCTCACTTGCCCTTTCCTGCCCCTTTTTTTGAGCCATTGTAACACCCTCAAAATTCACTACTGAAAAATTTTATTTTATTAAAAAGAATTAGCGAAAGCAAAATAATAAAACTGTGAATTCTGGGGATATTACTGCTACACTTAGTACTAGACCGGTTCACTCCTACCGTTCCAGTACCAAGTGCTAAGGATGAAAGAGTAAAATACAATTTACGAGAAATTCAAACATATTTAAAACAGACTAGCACAAGTAAACATTTTATAAGAATATAATCCACCAATGGTGGTTACAAGAAAACGAAGGCCACAAAAACACTAAGATTTAAAAAGGAATATAACCCTAAGACTTTCCAGACAGTTCATTACTCTCTTTCCCGAGGTTCCACTTGAATAATGCTTAAAAATGACCTGCAAGGGACATTGCCCATTGAATAGGCAGGAGTCCCACGAATAGAACCCTTTCAGTACTACGGTATTGAGTAACCCTTTAAAACACACTTAAAAGTAGGCACGCAATATAACACATGATATATTGCTGTATCGATACATAAAGACATATGTAAACATATTATTCAGATCCGTACATTCACATATTCAACAAGTCAATCATATATTAATGGTGCATACGTAACATTCACTTTTGTACATTCACATACTTAAAAAGTCAACTAAATATTAATAGGCCATAATGAACAGTCGATACTTTTAGGGCCTTAAGGCTATTAGTCCATCATTAATCAATCATCTAGGATTATAAATGTCCATGTGAGCCACTATTATAGCCGGTTGACCAGTTATGCAGCGTAAAACGCTCCTGGCCACTATAATTCGCCCGTGGACCGGTCTGGCCCCGACTCACAAGGTGTTTCACTATGTCTGATCATTTTTACATTTGGTTTATTGAGCACGGAATCCTGCACTATTATAGCCAGTGGAATGGTCATGCAGAGAAAAATGCTCCTGGCCACTATTATTCACTGGTGAACCGATCATGCACGGCACCCCGCTCCTGGCCACTATTATTCGCCGGTAGACCGGTCTAGGTCTGGCTCAACAATCTTCCTCTTTAAATGATTAGTGTCTTATCGTATCTCATTTGGAAGTATTTCACCCTTGACATGCATGAATAACTATATCCACACTTATCCTCCTATGAGGGCCTATCCTATATCTTAAGACTTCTACACCTCCTAACTCGCCCCAACATCCTTCCCTTAATCCACCTTCTCACACTGGGAGCCCGACTCCTAAGTTTGTGGGTCAAGTCCACTCACTGCCTTATCCTAGATTTTCTCCAAAAACCCTAATCTAGGCCTATGTGACCCAACCTTTTCTACCTTACACATCCCAAACTATTTCAACACTCCAAGCATCACAACCCTGATATTCAACTCTCACTTTATAGCCAACTCATTCTCATTTATTTTTAATTATTTTATTTTCTTGTTCCAAATTCTCAAATTAGGATTGCCTCCTAAACCCTAGCTTGGTCTCCTACGCACCCTTATACTATCCCACATACTATTTTATTTAAGTCCCCTTCTACTCGTCCACTCATGGATCATGGATTATTTAGGTCATCCTTACCTACGTTAGCCAGCTTACTTCCCCTTAGTTATCTTTCTCTCCCATTTTTCTTTTTCATGCCTCCATCCTACATCACCACATTAATTATCCTAGCATGCATGTCCTAAAGGGCCACATCACATCACATCACATCATAACTTACAACATATCCATATTAGCACATACCAAAAGAGGGCACATGAACATACCTTTGTTCCTAGCCTTTCCACACATGAAACAGCTAATATAATAACATATAGAACACGACATATAATATATAGGACATACAAGGCATGTAAGACACATAGTACACATTCGGCCTTAGCTACACCCTTTCTCGGTTTAGGTTACCGAGCTATCTCCCACACTTATTAAGCCACTAATCACCCTTCGTAATTGTTACACTTAATATATTTCCCATTTGGTTTGTTAGATTACCAATTTGCCCATTTCCTTTATTATAATTAACAAATTACCTTTTAGTTGGTCAAATTACCAAATTACCCCTGTTCATTATCCTAATTATCGAATTACCCATTTAGTTGGTTAAATTACCAAATTGCCCTTCACATTTATCATATTTACCATTTTACCCTTCTTCATTATTAAATTATCATTTTACCCTTCTTTTTATAAAATTATCATTTTACCATTCTCAATTCTTATAATTACCAAGTTACTCCTTTCCAATTTCCACTTTACCCTTTTATTTACAAAATTACCATTTTACCCTTTTACTTTTAAATTTACCATTTTTACCCCTTAACTTCTAAAAATTACCATAACACCCTTTCACTTATAAAATTACCATTTTGCCCCTTTTATTATAAAATTACCATTTTTCCCTTTAATTACAAAATTACCATTTTACCTTTTATTCACAAAATTACCATTTGGCCCCTTTACTTCTAAATTTACCATTTTACCCCTTAACTTCCAAAAATTACCATAACACCCTTTCACTTATAAAATTACCGTTACCCTTTTTATTATAAAATTACCATTTTACCCCTTAATTTTAAAAGTACCGTTTTACCCTTTTCACTTACAAGTTACCATTTTGCCCCTTATTACTCCACTTATATTAAAATATCATCTCCACATGAAAAATTAATATTAACACCTCATCCACAACTATTATATTTAATATAATACTTATTAGCACCCATATATATATATTAGGCCATATTCTTTTACAAGATATATTACTAAAATACACCTAAGACTCACAAAAATATTTACCATGCATTAAAGATCACAATAACATAATAAAACATGGATAATACTTAACATTTTCAATAATAACCAACTCTTACCTTAAATTGTATTTTCATACATAAAATATAACCTAACGTGCTTTCTTTTTATCAAACATCACAAGAAGCTACATATATGATATTAAACAATATATATTAAGCATAATAACATATTAAAAATCCTAATGTGCTAACATACGTTAATCCATGCGTTTAAGTGGGATTTAACGGTTACCTTGGTTCCTGCAAAAACACACCTCATTGGTATTCCGGTTAAAGGTTCAAGATTTGATTATCAAAACCAATACATAAAAATAATATCAAGATTTATTGTATTAGAAATAATAAAAATCAAAGTATAAGACCTTATAACACTTAATTAATCAAATACTTGAATTAAAATATAATTATACCTTAAAATTATTACCCAACTAAATCAAGAAATGCAGTAACTCATGCTGATCATGCAGCATGAGCTGCATGCAAAATAATAGGGTAGAGGCTCAAAAATGGCATAAGGAGGAGGAGAGAAAATCAATTTCGGGTTAGGGTTTTTAGGCTAAAAAAAAAGGTTAGATGGGGAGGTGTAATCCCCTAAAATTTTATAAAACCTATAATTTAATAAATAGCTTTTATTTTAAATAAATTAGCTTTTAACATTATTTAGTTTAATTATTTTTTGGATATTTAAGTATAAAAATTTGGAGAGGATTGTTTAATAAATTAAAAATAAATATTTTGTTATTTTACCATATTATTTTTACTTAAATAAAGTTTAAAAATAGTATTTTACTATAATTATCCTTTTTAAGCCCATATATTTAATTATATTAAATTAAACTATTAAATAAATTTATTATCAAAAATATTACATCTTATTATTTTATAAATTCAATTATTTCAAAATTTCCCATTTTCCATTTTCCTTTCCTTTTCTTTTCCTTCTCCTTTTCTCCTTTTCCTCCTTCCTTTCTTTTTCTTTTTTTTCTTTTCCTGGCTTGGGCTGCTAGGCCTACCTCCTTGCGTCTAGGTCGATGGCCCATTCCCCCCACACACATAGCTGACCCAGCCTCCTCCCTCCTCCTTCCTTTCTCCCCTAGACCGGCCCAACTCTTTTTTTTCTTTTCCCTATGCCGGTCCGGTCTGGTTCGGTCTCCCTCCCCCTCCCTTCTTTCTTTCTTCTTCGACCTCCACGTTCGACCAGTCTCCATCCCCCTACCACCCTGAACGCCATACCCGACCACCGATATATCGGCCACCGCCCCGCTGCCACCTTCTGCCACCACCTACCTCTCTCCTTTTCTCTCTCTCTCTCTCCTTTGTAACTCTTTTCTTTCATCATTTTGGAAGCTGGCAAGCCATGCATACCCATCCCGCATGGCCACCCTTCCCTTTCTCCCCCTTCCTTTCCCTGCCACCCTAAACACTACCACAGAATGCCACCTATTCCCCCTACCTTGCCTCTTCTTTTTCTTCTCCTCTCCACCCTTTTTCTGCCCCATATTCTCGAGCCCTTACCCCTAATCCTCCCTTCACTCTCATTTTATTCCTCTCTCATTTTTCCTTGTTTTTGCTCCACCGCCATCCTCCGCCGCTTACATCGTCGAACTGGACCCCTTGAGCCGCTTTCTGCCACCGCCTACTATAGCCCTGCACCCTCACACCACCCCTCGAGCCCCGTACTTCCTCCCCTCTCCCCCTCTTCTTTTCCTCCCCACTTTTCTCCCTTATTGGCAGGCCGCCTGCAACCCTTTCTTCCGCTGCCGTCTGACCACCTCTGCCTCCACCTAAACCACCAATCTCCTCTCTGCAACCTCCTCTACCACCCCCATACCTTATTTTCCCGAAACCAGCCCCTGAACCCCTTCATTTTTCCCTTCGATTTTCCTTCCTTCTCAGCCTCTCCACCTTGACCCACCTCGGCAGCCATCTTCACCGCCTTGGTGCTGCCATCTCCGGCACTCTTGGCCGCTACCAACCCATCACTAGCCTCCACCTACACCCCATCTTCACTCCTGCATCATCCCCTTGCCTCCAAACCTCCCCCATCTATCTTCTTTCCTAGCCCCAAACCAGTAACCCGAAAATAACTAATTTTGCCTCCTTTAACCCCCTCTTCGAAACTCCCTCCTTTTTATTTTGCATGCAACTCATGCTGCCTAAGCAGGATGAGCTGCTACATGATTTAGTATTTTGGTACCAAAATTTTAAGGTATAATAGAATTTTAAGTTAAGTGTTTCATTAATTAATTTTATAAAGTTTTATGCTTGGATTCTTGTTTCTTACATGATAAGTTTTGATACTATTTTTAGGTGTTGATTTTGCTATTTAAATCTTGAATATTTAACCGGGATATCGGTAAGATTATATTTCCTAATTTTAAAGATTATATTTAAATAAAGTTTTACTTGAAATTTTAATTTAATAAATTATTTTTACTAATATAAAAGGAAATTTATTAGGGCAAATTAATAAGAAATGTTATAAATATATCAATTAGAGGAAATTTGGGTATTTTAACTAATTAAAGATTTTAATTTGGGAATTTATTTAAATAAATTATTTTATTCAAATTAAGAAAGAGAAAATAGTTTGAAATTAATTTTAATTTTATAAATAATTTAATTAAATAAAATTAGAGTGATTTATCAATTTAAAATGGAATTTATGAAAAATCCTTCAAAAATCCTATTTTAGCCTAAAAAGGGATTTAAATATTATTTTATTTAAATATCCTAATTATTCAGATTAATTTAATTGGCCCTAACCTAATTATTTCTCCTTTCCTTTTTCCCCTTTTCCTTTTTCTTTCTTTCTTTTTCTTTCCTTTTCTTTCTTTTCCTTCTTCTTCTTTTCTTTTTCTTTTTCTTCCCCGAATTGGGCCTATTGTGCCGGCCCAATTCCTTTTTCCTTCCTTTTCCTTCAGCACGGCCCGGCCCGCGTGTCGTCGCCGTCCCCGTCCTTCTCTGCGCCACGTTTTACTCCCTTCTCCCACTAAAATGCAGCATTTTGATCATCATGTTTTTACCGTTGCGCGATAACCTCGGAATGCCATTCATTATCCTTTTTACACACAAAACTCGTCATTCTATTTAACCCTCACCTACCTCAGGCCGAACCGCCCGGTTTCCCCTTCCTTTTTCTTTCTTTTCTCTCCCCCGAACCGCCTGGTCCAACTTTTCCCCCATCTTCTTCTTCCTCCTCCAGCCTGACGCCATAACCGCCAGCTCCCTTTCTCCCCGAAAATGGCGTCGCCAGCCACACGTGGCGTGACAGGCCTTTCTCCCACTCATTCTCTCCCTCTCGACGCAACCTTTGATTTTAAATGCTCCACTCTCCATTTTATTCTCCATGATTGCTCCATTTCTCTCGCAAAGGGGCGGGAAAAATTTGAAAATGGTGTCAAATTTTGCCGCCCGATCGACACCATAACCACCACGTTTCTCACCAGCTTCGACCCCCTGATAACTCCCCCAACTCGAAGCTAACCTCCAATATTATAAATACCCCTCTTATGGCCTTGGTTCGGGATTTTTTTTCCACAAAACCCTAAGCATCGTCTGTGTGCCACCACCTCTTTAGACGCTCTGTGATCCACCGTTATCCAATCTCTCCGCCTCTTTTTCCTCCCAAAATCTTCCCTGTAACACCCTCTAATTAACTAAATCATCTACGACCTTTGGTTCAACATGTACAAGCCTCCATAATCGTGCAAAGTTGACTAGTTATCTCGCTAGAAAATTTCACCCTAAGACCTTGAAACACCAGCCACCACCACATCCGCCGCTTCTACCACCCTCAAAGCTAACCAATATCTCCTGCTAAGTCTCCTCCACCGACCCATAAACTTATTTTATTTTTATCCTTCCCCCTCACCTCTTTTTCTTCATTTTTACCTCTATTAGATCCATTTTTCGGCCACCTCCGGGAACCACCGCCAGTGCCGCCTATACCCTCCAACTCAAGATGAAACCCTAGACCTTTTAAACACTTACTTTCTATTTATTGATAATTATTCTATTTTTATTATTAATTTTAATATTAATTCAACTTTAATTATTATCATTATAATAATTATTATTATTGTTATCAACCGTATCCTAATTTCTAAATTTTTTTGATAGGTCTAGGAGTATTATTGAGTAAGATAAATTACTATTCTCGAATTTTGCTTATTTAATGGAATTATTACATGTTTAATATTATTATTATTAATAATATTAATATTATTATTATTAGTGTAATTATTTAATTAATTTTGTAATTATTTTAGGAGGGGCAGAAACCAAAAATTATAATTAAGCCTCGCACTTTTACTTATTATTAATATTATTAACTTTTTTTAACATTATTTCTAATTATATTATTATTATTATTATTATCTTTATTAACATTATATTATAAGTATATATAATGTTAATATCATTATTAAAATTTCGAAATAAATTATTATTATTAAATTGGGGTGGTTCGAAATCCACCTTGTACTTTTACGAATTTTAGTATTAATAATATTAATATTCTACTAATAAAAGTATCATTAATAATATTATACTTTATTATTATTATTATTATTATCATTATCATTATTATGCTATCATTTTTATTTTGGTGAAGGGTAGAAACCCTTAGATCACCACCCTCTTCAAATGAAAATAATAATTCATTTGTATTTTTAAGTAATAGTTTCTAAAGTTATTTATTAAGTAGTAGTGTTTTAATTAAAAACCAAATCTTGGAATAAGTTAGAGAATAATAAAATTATTTAAGAGAGTCTAATTCTAGTATGCTTTGATATAATATATGAACCCAATCAAATCCCTCAAGTGGAATAGGAGCGTGCACCAAGACCGGTGTCGTTCTAGGTAAGGGTCTATTAAGGCCATTTATGCGTTTGTATGCATTATGTGTTTGATGTGCCATGTATTTTATGTTCGTTATTATTAATTATTTCGCATGTGGCAAGATTGTAGAGTTGAAGTATGTTGGTGTGAATAAACTGTGGCATGAGAACTATGCGTATGTTTATGTCATTACTGTATGATATGACTTGAGACATGTTGTTAGGGTTCATGAAGTGGCATGGTGTTAGGGTCTTGCATGAAATGGCATGGTGCTAGGGTTTGCATGGAATGGCATGGTGTTAGGGTCTTGGATGAAATGGTATGGTGCTGGGGTTTGCATGGAATGGCAGGGAGTTAGGATTTGCATGAAATGGCATGGTGCTAGGGTTTGCATGGAATGCCAAGGAGTTGGGGGGTTGCATGAAATGGCATGATGTTAGGGTTTGCATGAAATGACATGATGTTAGGGTTTGCATGGAATGGTATAATGTTAGGGTTTGCATAAAATGACTTGAGGTTAGGGTTTGCATGGAAGCATGTCTACATGGAGTTAAGGTTTGCATATGAATTGGGATTGCATGAGAGTGTAGTACGTGGAGTTAGGGTTTGCATGTAGATTAGAGTGGCATGGAAGTGTGTCTACGTGGAGCTAGGGTTTGTATGGGAGCTAGGGCATGCATGGGAAGGTGACTTACGTAGAGTTCGGGTTTCATGGTAATTAGGGTTATTATAGTATTGGGATACGTTACCAGATGTGCATGTCTTGAAACGAATATCTGAATAAGATACATAAATTATTAAATACGTAAAGTAGAAGATGTTGAGCCGGGCCCAGACCAATCCACCGGCATAATAATAGCTAGGTACTGCAGTAGCCTGGAGACCGATCCACCGGCTTTATAGTGGTAGGGTATTTTACCCTATTGATAGATCCACCGGCTATAATAGTGGGGGATCTCGAGCTCAACAAACCAAACCATATATGTTGATAAGATATGAGAAGATATTAATTACTTACAGTGGAACACCATGCAAGAAGGGGCCTGACCGATCCACCAGCATATAATAGTGGTAGGGTGTGTACCTTAAGTGACCGATACACTAGCTATAATAGTGACCAGGAGCCAAAGTGCCCTGGAGACTGATCCACCGGCAAAAATAGTGGGTTTCCCGTAATCGTATGGACCTGATAAAGAACATGGTGTGTATCTACATTTGATAAAAGAAAGATTAAACGATTAATCCAGACCTTTTTGGGCCTTACGTATGGACCTATTGATTATAAGTGATTTCACTTTATGCTTCTATGTATCATATATGTGGGTTGTAAATGTATGTGATCATTATCCTGCATGAATTAATGTGTTATATGCCGGCCTGATTATTCGGTTACCTTACTCAGTATGTAGTGTACTGATCACCCGTTTCATGGGTGCTACTCATTCCCACGAGCAGAAGGCCCGTCTGACCTATTGTAGGTAGGAGACACCTACTTTGATGCTATTGATGTCTATGGGACATCAGTAGGGATAGAGTGATAGCTGGGCTGGATCGACTTCTAGAGAGAGACGTGGCCGTTTTCCTTTTTATTTATGACTCATGTTATCTTTTATTATGTTTAAATTGTTGGAACAATTTTACTAACATTGTTTAGTTATTATCTGGAAAGACAATAGCTGGTATTTCGAACTATGTAAGACTTGTGCGTATTCTGATTTCTGTTCTTATAAATTTGTATTTTTATGGTGTTATTGAAAGTGTCTTCTTAGCCTTAGCACTTAGTACCGGAATGGTAGGAGTGAACCGGTCTGGTACTAAGTGTGGCGGTAACATCCCCAGAAATTTACGGTTTTAATTTATGAGTATTATTTATCAAAAAAATTGTGTAAATTTTGGGGGTGTTACATAAACGCATGGATAAACGTATATTTATACATTAAGATTTTTAATATGTTATTATGTTTGATATATGGTTGTTAGTATAATTTATATGTTGGCTTGTATTGTTTAATAAAAAGGAAAGTATGCCTTTTTATGTGCTATGTGTGTAAATGTTGTCTAAGGGAAGAACCTGATTATTAATGAAAGTATTAAAATACTTATCCATGTCATAGTATGTTACTGTGACTATTTATGCATAAATAATATTATTGTGAGTCCTAGGGGCATTTTAGTAATATTCCTTATGCTAGATTATGGCCTAATATGTGTGGGTGCTAATATGTATTATGTTAAAATATAATAGTTGGTGGAGTTGGATATTGTTAATGGAGTATTAATATTATTATTTCATGTGGTAATGTTAATTTAATAAAAGTGGTGTAATAAAGGGGGTAAAGTGTTAATTTTGAAGGCAAAAGGGCAATATGGTAATTTTATGATTAAATGGTAAAATGGTAATTTTATAAGTAAAGGGGTATTATAGTAATTATGGGAGTAAAGGGTAATATGGTAATTTTAGAAAAGAAGGGAAAAATGGTAATTTTGGAAGAAAAGATAAAAATGGTAAGTTTGGAGGTAAAAGGGTAAAATAGTAAAATGTAAAGCCAAAGGGGTATTGTGGTAATTTTATAAGTAAAAGGGTATTGTGGTAATTTTGTAAATAAAAGGATATTGTGGTAATTTGGAAGTAAGGGGTAGAAGGATAATTTTGTAAATAAAAGGATATTTATGGCAAACTTGGGAGTAAAGGGTAGCTTAGTAATTATGATAATAATGGAGGATAATTTGGTAATTAAATTATGATCAAAAGGGGGCAATTGGATAACTATAATAGAGAAGGGTAATTTGGTAAATTAACCAACAAAAAGGGTTTTATGGTAATTTTAATAATAGAGAAGGGCAATATAGTGATTATAATAATAGAGAGGTGTAAACGGGTAAATATAATTATGGAAAAGGGTAAATTAATAATTATGAATATGGAGAAGGGTAAATTGGTAATTATAATTATGAAGAAGGGTAAACTAGTAATTGTAAGTATAAAGAAGGGTAATTTGGATTTATAATAATTGAAAAGGGGTAAAATGGCAATTATAATAATTGATAGGGGTAAAATGGTAATTATGATAAAGAAGAAGGGAAATTTGGTATTTACCCAACTAAAGGGGCGATTTGGTAATTTAGCCAACTAAAGGGTAAATTAGTAATTATTTAAATAACTAAAGGGGCAATTTGGTAATTTAGCCAACTAAAGGGTAAATTAGTAATTATTTAACCAACTAAAGGGGCAATTTGGTAATTTAACCGACCAAGGGGTAAATTGGTAATTACTAAGCCAACTAAAGGGGAAATTGGTAATTATGATAATGAAGAAGGGTAATTCTATAATTTATCCGACTTAAGGGTAATTTAGTAATAATAACAAATGAGAAGGGTAATACGGTAACCTAGCCAACAAAATGGGAAGTAAGTTAAGGGTAACAGTTATGAGGGGTGAATGGTGATCTAAAAAGCGTAGGAGATAATTTGGTAACCTAAAACGAGTAAGGGGTAATTTGGTAATTATACAACCTGAAAGGTAATATGGTAATTTATAAAGTAAGGAAGGGATAACATAGCAATTATATAAGTAAAGGGTAAATGAGTAATTTGTACCTAACATGTCGTGTGATTGCTGAATTTCATAATATGACTCAAATAACGTTGGTTAGCAAGGTAAGAGTAATTGATAAGTAATAAGTATCACGAGAACGAATTCTAATTCGGAATTAAATGAAATTATGATGGCCTTAATGATTTCTCTATGTTATCTTGGATAACCGTCCGAATATGAAATGACTAACGATATCAGAACGATTGAAAGTGAATAAGTATCTGATTATTGTGTTTTTCATGATCAATTTAATTAAGACACTAATACTTAAAGTGAAAGACCACGAGATCGGGAAAGGTGGCTCTTTAGAGGTCGCTACCCTAAAGACGTGGTTTAGCCCATGATTATTCTGGTATTTGCTGGGTGCCTTTGTGCCCCAGCCAGGCCCTATATGTAACACCCCAAAATTCACTAAATTTTTTTTAAAACGAAAGAAATTAAGATAGAAAACTTAAAACCTGTGAATTCTGGGAATGTTACCGCCACACTTAGTACCAGACCGGTTCTCTCCAACCGTTCCAGTACCAAGTGCTAAGGCTAAAGAAAAGATTTACGTTAAATTCAAATTAACAATTCATAAAAGGATTCGAAAGATCATACAACAAAATCAGAGTACGAGAAATTAATAGTTAATTACAATACCCTTGAAGTTTCAAATAAGACTTGTAACTTCCAAATAGAAATACATTTAAACAAGATAAAACCCGATGGGTCATATTCCGGATTGCCTACTCACTCAATTTAGGCCTGCCACCCCAAAACATTCTATGATCTTAAACCTGCAAAAGAGGTCTGCTCCCCACCAATAGTGGATCATCACAGGACCTATCAACCAAGGTAGTATCAGTACGGGTCCAGTACTGAGTAAGGTGACTTGATCACTAAGGCCAACACACAAACACATAAATCATGCAGAACATAGAAGGGCATAATTACCAACACAATGACATAAGGTGCTTACGACCATCCAAGTAAGAGTACAAGGCCCGATTGTAGACTGGATTAGTTTTTAAATTAATCTCTGATCAGAACTCATTTTACACCATACTTTTTATCAAGTCCATACGAGTACGGGAACCCCACTATTTTGCCGGTGGATCGGTCTCCAGGGCACTCTGGCTCTTGGCCACTATTATAGCCGGTGGATCGGTCACTTAGGGTACATGCCCTACCACTATTATATGCCGGTGGATCGGTCTGGCCCCTTCTCGCACGGTATTCCACTATAAGTAGATAATGTCTTCCCACTTATTATCAACATGTATAGTTTGGTTCGTTGAGCTCGGGATCCCCCACTATTTTAGCCGGTGGATCGGTCACTAGGGTAACATACCCTACCACTATTAAGCCGGTGGATCGATCTCCAGGTTACCGCAGTACCTGGCCACTATTATGCCGGTGGATCGGTCTGGGCCCAGCTCAACATCTTTCACTTTACGTGATTAATGTCTTAAGTATCTTATTCAAAGGCTTTCACCGTAGACATGCATAAATCTTCACACATCATAATTAAACTTTAATCACCATATACACATGATAACACCAAAAACCCTAATCAGCCACCATATACCTCAATTAACCACAACAAACCATAATTCAGTCTCCTCCATACCCTTAATTTGTCCCACGTGCTATTTTTCATCCCAAGTGATCAAACACCCAAACAACACTTACATTATGTTCCTTACATCCCAAATTAGCTTTTCACATGTAAATTTCACCTATGCAGACATTAATCTCCCCATGCAAACCTTTGAACCTTTTTCATGCAAACCCTAAAATTCCACGTGAAACCCTAAATTCAACCATGCAAACCCTAATACTGCCATTCAACCATCAATGCCACCATGTAAACCCTAAATTCATTCCTCACAAAACTAAGGATTCATCCACACCAAACCCTACATTCAATCCTCACAAAACCAAAGATTCATCCTTACCAAACCCTAATACCAACATACATCCATTAATACCACCAGGTAAACCCTAGATTCCGTCACACAAAACCCTAAATTCAAACCATAAAGATTCTTCCATGCCAAACCCTAAATTCAAACCATAAAGATTCTTCCACATAAAATCATAATTTAGAATCTCCCAAGGAAAACTATAAATTGAATTCCCCCAAGCAAATCATAAATTAGATTCCCCCATATAATATCATAAATTATATTTTCCCAAATAACATCGTGGATTAGATTCTCCCAAACAAATTATAAATTAACTCTCCCAATCAAATCATAACTTAAATTCTCCCATATAATATTATAAATTACATTCTCCCTAATAACATCATAAACTAAATTCTCCCAAACAAATTATAAATTAATTCTCCCAATCAAATCATAACTTAAATTCTCCCATATAATATTATAAATTACATTCTCCCAAATAACATCATAAACTAAATTCTCCCAAACAAACCATAATTTAATTCACCCAGTCAATCATAAATTAAATTCTCCCATATAATATCATAAATTAAATTCTCCCAAATAGCATCATAAACTAGATTATTCCTTATAAAACCATAAAATTTAGGTCAACTCACTTCCCTTAGTCAACTTCTCCCATCCTCCATTTTCATCCTTCCTCTCACACAAACCACATCGACTTCCTCACATACACAACACATATCATCATACATAATTAATACACATACCATGCAAAACATACTTCAACTCCAAGTCATACCACATATAAAATATTTAATAATAATAAACACAAGTTACATAACACGCGAAGCACATAATGCACATAAAAGGCCTTAGCACCCCTTACCTAAAACGACACCGGTCTTGGAGCACTCTCCTACGCCTCCTTAGGGTTTTGACTGGTTTTACCTATTTTGAGAGAAAAGCTAAAATTAGACTCTCTCCTATCAAAATAATATTAAACACTAATTTAATATAAGAATAGTTTTTTTATAAAATAATAATAACAAAATACCAAAATAATATCAATATTAATATTAATAAGAATAATAAAATAGTAGAAATAATAATAAAAGGCATTACTCAAAAATAAAGTGAAATAAGGGCTTCAGACCCTTTACCAAAATAATACTAAAAAGATTATTTGTAAATTAAATAACCCAATTCAGAAATAATAATAATAATAATAATAATAATAATAATAATAATAATAATAATAATAATGACGACGATGATGATGATGATAATGATAATAATAATGATAATAATAGTAAAATTAATAACAACACTAATATTAAAATATTTGTATTAATAATAACAAATAAGAATAATGGAAATTCGAAGTAGAAAATAATAATAATAATAATAATAATAATAATAATAATAATAATTATACTTATAACATTTTAATATTAATAATAGTAAATATAGAAATAATAAGAAGAATAATAATAAAATCGAATTAAAATATATTAGGCTTCAGCCATCAACATAAATAATAATAAAATATTAATACTAATAATAATAATAATAATAATGCATGTTAAAATATAAATATTAAGAATAATAATAATAGTATTTATATGTAAATAATTGAAATAAAATAATTTAAGGGTTATAAAAATAGGAAAAATAGCTGAGAGGGTCTAGGGTTCAACCAAATGTTGGTGGGGATAGGCGGCACCGGCGGCGGAGCACGGCGGTGGCGGCGGTGGCCGGAAAAAGAGAGGAAAGAAGGGAAAGTTGCATGTTGGGAATAAGATAGGAAGATTGGAGTTGGAAGTTGGGCTGTTTAAGAATGCCCAGAGGGAGAGGGACAGAATGAAGGTGGTGGCACAACCAAAGGTGGCGGCGCACGGCGGCGATGGTGGTGGCCGAATGGAGGAGAAGGAGAAAGAAAGAGGAGGAGAGGGAGAAAAAGGAAAATAAAGGTATGGGGAGATAGAGGAGGTTCTGAAGAAGAGAATGGGAGGAGAAATAGGTGGTAGAAGCGGCGGAAGAGGTGGTTAATGGTGGTTCGAAGGGCGGCGGAGGTGGAAGAAAGGGTTGATCGGGAAGGGAAGTTTGCACAGTCGGGGAGACTTGTTCAGAAAGAATCGATGGATGAGGGAGGTTTGATTAGCTAGAGGGCGGTGCAAGGAGTGCACGGGTTGCTAGAGAAAGCGGCGTAGTTGGCCGTAGGCGGAGGACGAGGTGTTTAAAGGAGTGGCGACGACAAGGAAGGATTTCTGGGTTAGGAAATCCAAAAACTCGAACCAGGGTATATTGTGAGGGTATTTATAGAGTTAGAGGAGAGGTTAGGGTTATTTAGGTCGGTGAGGGGATAAGGAAGTAGGGTTCGGGCTTACCAGAGGTGAGGGTTGGCCGGCGGCAGCAAAACGGGCATGGGTGTGCGCAGGAGAGAGAGAGAGAGGATGGCGCGATAAGAGGGAGATTTGGTTGGGTCAAGAGGGTCCGCGATTCAGGGAAAGAGATAGGAATAAAAATGGCCGATCAAAACGACCGTAACCGGCGGCGAAAAACCAGGGGGTGAGCGGCGGTGCAGGTGTTGGTCGACGTCGGGGCTAGCAGGCGTGAAGGAGGAAGAAGACAAGGTTGGGTCGGGCGGTCGGTGAAGGAAAAGAAAGAAAAGAAGGGAGGACCGGGCAGTTCGGCATGACGAGGGTGCGTTAAATGAAACGCGGAGTGTAGGGCGGAATAAATGATAAAACGCACCGTTGAGAAGCGAGCCAGAACGGGGCAGCTGCACGGCTGAGCCGAAGGAAAGGAAGAAGAAAATTGGGCCGCGCCAGGCCCAAATCGGGGGAGGTGAGGAAGGAAAGAAAGAAAAAGAAAAAGGAAGAAAGAAAAAGGAAAAAGGAAAAAGGACAAGAGAAAAATAATTATGTTGGGTATTTAAATTAATTAAAATATTTGCGATATTTAAAAATAATAATATTTAAATAACATAATATTTAAATCCCTTTTTAGGCTAAATTAGGATTTTTAAAAGATTTTCCATAAATTCCATTTTAATTAGCAAAACACCCTAAATTTCTCCAATTAAATTAATATTAATTTGAAACTATTTTCTCATTATTATTTTATATAAAATAATTTATTTAATTAATTTATAAAATAAAACCCTGAATTAGCTAAAATACCCAAAACTTTTCTAATAAAAATTATTTATTATTTTCTTCTTAAATAGCCCTAATTAATTCAATTTAAAAATAATTTATTTAAATAATTCTTATAATAAATATCATTTAAATGTATTTTATACAATTAGAAATTTTCGGGGCATTTCACTATATCTTACTCTATCTAGCTCTACGGACCTAATTAGGGGGTATGCATACTTATGGATTAGGTGTCCTCGTCGGTAGGGTACTGAGTAGCTTTATGCACCAGTACGACCAGGGTACCTTTGCGTCCCTGGGTTCGTGGTTGAAGGGTACTGAGTAGCTTGTATGCATCGGTATGACCGATGTACCTTTGTGTCTCAGGTTCTTGATCTCCCATCCGAGGAAAATAAATGGATTTGTTGTGCTGATTAAAGAAAGGAAAAATACTAATCATGAAAGTGAAAGATTATGAGCCGGGCCCAGTTGGATTATGATATTGATTGGCGATCCACCGGTTATAATAGTGGCCTAGGAGTATGGCGCCCTGGAAAGTGATTATGAGTACCAATCCACCAGATATAATAGTAGCCCAGGAACATGTCGCCTTGGCAAGTGATTATGAGTACCGATCCACCGGATATAATAGTGGTCCAGGAGCGTGTTGCCTTGGATGATGTTGATATATATTCCGATCCACCGGCAATAATAGTAACGGTCCCGAGCTCAATAATATCAGTTATATATGTGAATAAAGTTATGGAAAAATACTAATCACTTATAGTGGAACACCATGTGAGTTGGGGCCTGACCGGTCCACCGGTGAATAATAGTGGCCAGGAGCGTTTTGCCTTGGAGATAAATCCACCGACATATAATAGTGGTTAGGTGCGTTCTGCCCTATAAGTGACCGATCCACCGGCTATAATAGTGGGGTCCTCACACTCACATGGATATAAAATATGAGATTGATTGAATAATGATGGAATAATGGCTTAAGGCCCAAATCTATTGATTTTGCACTATGACATGGCTTAAGGGCCGAAAGTGTCGATTGTTCCTAACGACCTATTGATATCTGATGTGATTGTTAATTATGTGAACATTATATGTACACATCTTGTTATATATGTATATAGCTTTGTATCATGTGTTACATTACGGGCCTACTTTCAAGTGACTTTAAAGGGTTACTCAATACCATAGTACTGAAAGGTTCCATTCGTGGGGCCCCTGCCTATTCAATGGGCAAAGTCCCTTGCAGGTTCAATTTCAAGTGCTACTTAAGTGGGCAATGGGAAAGAGCGTAAGGATTATTCAGACTCTTAGGGTTTTCCCTTTACCTTTACTTTTTGGTTTAAATGTATTCCGTGTTCTTGTAACCACCATTGGTGGAACGTAGTCTTATAAAATGTATACTTGCGCTACTTTGATTTAAAATGGTTTGAATTTCTAGCAATTGATATTTTGTTCTTTAACCTTAGCACTTGGTTCTGGAACGGTATGAGTGAACCGGTCTGGTACTAAGTGTGGCGGTAATATCCCCGAAATTCACCGTTTAATATTTTGGCTTCCACAATTTATTTTAATAAAACAAAATTTTTCAGTAGTAAATTTTGGGGGTGTTACATGAGGATTTGGGGCAAAGGAAGGGTGTAGGAGAGGAGAGGGGGTGTAGGTGGTGGTCTGGGATGGGTTGTTGGCAGCCCAGGGTGGCGGTGGCGATGGCAGCGAGGCTGCGAAGTGGTGTTGCAGAGGTGTGTTGAGATGGAGGGCTGAGAAGGAAGGAAAAGGATTGAAGAGGGAAAATGAAGGCCTATAGGTGGTGGTTTCAGCCAAAGGAAGTTTGGGGTGGTAGAGGGGGTTACTGGGATTAGTTTGGTGGCTTAGGTGGCGGATCGAGGCAGTGCAAGGTGGTTTCCAAGAAGAGAGGGAAAGAAGAGAAAAAGAATAAAGGAGGAAGAAGGAGGTTGTGGGATGGCTCGAGGGGTGTTGTGATCATTTGGGGGGGGGGTCAGGTAGAGGGTGGTAGGGGTGGTGCAGGTGGCTGTTGAGGCGGTAGTAGCGGTGGAGAGGGGCGGCAAAGCAAAAATAGGGTGAAAGAGGGGAGGAGAAGAAAGGAAGAAAGGAAGAAAGGAGGGTCAAGGAATGCATGGGAAGCTCGAAAAGAAATGGCATAATGAGGTAGGGAGGAAGAAGAAAAATAAGATGAAGAGAGAGGAGGGGATAGGGGAGCACGAGGGTGGTGGTAGGGTTGTAGGGAATTGTGATGGCAGGGAGAGGGAGAAGAGAAGTATGGTAGGGCATGGGGGAAGGGAGACAGGATAGTGGGGCCGGAATGGTGTAGAGAAATGGTAGGAGAGAGAGAGAGATAGGGGAAGTAGTAGGGGGAGAGGGTTGTAGGTTGGACAGGGGAGATGGCAGGGTGATCAAGTTTTTTGCCAGGGAAAGAGGAAGAAGAAAGAAAGAAGAAGAAGGGGAGGGGGCTGGTGTGACAGGTGGCCAAAGGGAAAGAAAGGAAGAGGGGAGGTAGGCTGGGCTCACACAAGGTAGAACGAGAGGGGGAGAGGAAGTGGGCCTTCGGCCCAGGTGCAAGGGGTGGGGGGAGCCAGGTCACCTGGCGGCCCAAGGAAAGAAAAAAAAAGGAGAAGAAAGAAAAGAGAAAAAGTGGAAGAAAAGGAAAAAAGAAAAAAGAAAAAGAAAAATGGGATTAAATAAAATAATTTAATTTGTAAAATAATAAAATATAATATTTTTGGGTAATAAATTTATTTAATAAAATTAAAATATATAGGTTTAAAAAGTATAATTTTAGTAAAATAATGGTTTAGAAAATTATTTAAATAAAAAGGGTATGATAAAATAACAAAATATTTATTTTAATTTATTAAATATTTATACCCAATTTTATATACTAAAAAATCCATAACATAATTTAATTAAATAGATTTAAAGGCTAGTTTATCCTAAATAAAATTTATTTATTAAATTATAGGCTTTTAAAATTTCAGGGGATTACAACCTTCTTCCCTTCCCCGACCTCCTTCTCTCATTTTATCCCAACCCCTTATTTTTGCACCTTCGCCCCATTCTGTCGCTTGCACTACCACAAAAACCGCCTACACCACCTCCTACCACACTACCCCTTGAGCCCCCTTCTTCCTCCCCTCACTTTTTTTCTCTTCTTTTTCTTCCTTCTCGGTAACCTCCCTACACCTCCTCCTTTTACCGCCGTCCTGCCACCTCTGCTTCCACCTAAGCCACCAACCCACTCCCTACAACCTCCTCTACCATCCCTACACCTCCTTTGGCTGAAACCAACCCTTACAGCCCCTCGTTTCCCCTACCTTTTCCTTCCTTCTTAGCCACCTCCACCTTTGTAGCCACCTTCGGTGCCTCGCTTCTACCGCCGTCGCCCTTAGCCACAAGAAACCTATCCCTGACCACCTCTTACACCCCCTCTCCACCCCTACATCCTTCCCTTACCCTAAATCCTCTATCACCTGCCCTCTTTCCTAGCCCCAAAACCCTAACTCGAAAGCACCACTTCTTCTTTTTCTTTCACCCACCTTAGAGCCTTTTCTCCTTTTATTTTGTATGCAACTCATGTTGCATGAGAAGGATGAGTTGCTGCATGCCTTAGTTATTTTAGTTAATAAATTTCAAGTTATAATATTTAAGTATTTCTTTAATTAAGATTTATAAAGTCTTATGCTTTGGTTTTATTATTTCTTATATGATAAGTATTGATATTATTTTAGGTATTGATTTTACTACTCAAAGCTTGAATCTTTAACTGGGATACTGGTAAGGTTTGGTTTTTGCGGGAATTAAGATAATCATTAAACCCCACTTAGACGCATGGATAAACGTATGCTAGCACATTAGGGTTTTAATATGTTATTTTGTATGATATGTATTGTTTAATATATTATATGTAGTTGCTTATAGTGATTGATAAAAAGGAAAACATGTTAGTTTATATGCTCTATATGGAAATACTGCTTAAGGAAAGAGTTTGGTTATTAATGAAAATGTTAAGTACTTATCCATGTTATATTATGTTATTATGACCATTGATGCATGAATAATATTATTGTCAGCCCTAGGGGCATTTTAGTAATATGTCTTGTGCAAGAGCGTGGCCTAATATGTGTGGGTGCTAATGAGTGTTATGTTGAAATATAATAGGTGGTGGAGTTGGATAATGAGAGTGGAGTATTAATATTACTATTTCAAGTAGTGATGATAATTTAATAAAAGCGGTCTAATAAAGGGAAAAATGGTAGTTTTAGAAGTAGAGGATAAAACGGTAATTTTTGAAAGTAAAAGGGGCAAAATGGTAATTTTAGAAGTATAAGGCAAAATGGTAATTTTGGAAGTAACAGGAAAAATGGTAAGTTTGTAAGTAAAAGGGTAAAATGGTAATTTTGAAGTAAAGGGAAAAATGGTAGTTTGTTAGTCAAGAGGGTATTGTGGTAAATTTAGAGGTAAAGGGCAAAATGCTAATTTGTAAGTAAAAGGGTATTATGGTAATTTTGGAAGTAAAGAGCAATTTGGTAATTATGATAATAGCGAAGGGTAATTTGGTAATTATGATGATAGAGAAGGGCATTTGGTAATTATGATAATGGAGAAGGGTAATTTGGTAATTTAGCCAACTAAAAGGTAATTTGGTAATTTTGATAATGGAGGAGGGCATTTTGGTAATTATGATAATGGAGAAGGGCAATTTGACTAACTAAATGGTAATTTGGTAATTATAACAAAGGAGAAAGGAAATTGGTAATCTATCCAATCAAATGGAAATATGATAACTGTAACAATTATGAAGGGTGACCGGTGACCTAATAAGTATAGGAGATAACTTGGTAACCCAAACCAAGCAAGGGGTAATTGGGTAATATGGTAAATTTGTAAATGAAGAAGGGATGACTTAATAATTATACAAGCAAAGGGGTAAATCAGTAATTTGTGTCTAATATGTTGATGGGATAATGGAGTTTCGTAATAAGACTCAAGTAACACTGAATAGTCATCTAATGGTATTTGATAATTAGTAAATATCACAAAAACAAATCCTAAATTGAAACTGGATGAGATTATGATTTTCTTAATGATTTCGCTATGTTACCCTAGATAACCATATGAATAAGAAATACTTTATGATACCAGAACAACTGAAAGTGAATAAGTATCTGATTGTTTTGTGATCACCTTAATTAAGACACTAATACTTAAAATAGAAGACTTCAAGATTGGGAATGGTGGCTCTTTAGGGATCGATACCCTAAAGACATGTTTTAGCCAATGATTATTTTGATATTTGCTAGTGTGCCTTTGTGCCCTAGCCAAACCCTATATCTTACTCTATCTAGCTCTACGGACCTATTTAGGAGGTATGTATACTTATGGATTATGTGTCAATGTCAATAGTGTATTGAGTAGCTGTATGCATCAGTACGAATATAATACCTTTGCGTCCCTAGGTTGATGGTTGAAGGGTGCTAAGTAGCTTGTATGCTCCATTGCGACCGGTGTACCTTTGTGTCCCAAGATCTTAATCTACCATCTGAGGTAAATAAATGGAACTATTGTGCCGATTAAAAGGAACAAACATTAATCATGAAAGAGAAAGATTAATGAGACGGGCCTAGTTAAATTATATTATGAGTACCAGTCCATCAGATATAATAGTGGCCCAAGAGAGTATTATCCTAGATGATGTTTATATATATTTCGGTCCACCGACTATAATAGTGGGGGTCCCAAGCTCAATAAATCTAATTTGGTTGTGAATAAATTAACGAAAACCCTAATCACTTATGGTGGAATACCATGTGAATCGGGGCCAGATAGGTCCACCGGTGAATAATAGTGGCCAAGAGAATTCTGCCATGGAGACCGATCCACGGGCAATAATAGTGGTCAAGAGCATTCTCCCCTATATATATTCTGGTCCATCAGCTATAATAGTGGGGTTCTCGCATTCACATGGATATATAATTTGGGATGATTGAATAATGATGGACTAATGGCTTAAGGCCTAGAAGTATTGATTGTACATTATGACTTATTAATATTTGATGGACTTGTTAAGTATGTGATTGTGGTGTATGCATTTCTTATTATATATGTATATAGTTTTGTTTCATGTGTTGCATTGTGGGCCTGCTTTTAAGTGTGCCTTAAAGGGTTACTCAGTACCATAGTATTAAAGGGTTCCATTCATGGGGCCCCTACCTATTCAATGGGTAGTGTCCCTTTCAAGTCCTTTTTAGGTGTTATTCAAGTGGACAACGGGAAATACCGTAAGGAATTATCTAGAACTATTAGGGTTTCACTCTTTCTCTTTTAAATTCACGGTTTCAATGTAATCATTGTTTTTGTAACCACCATTGGTTGGTTCTATTCTTGTAAATTGTTATTTACGCTACTCTGATTTAAATATGGTTGAGTTTCTTGTAAATTGTATTTTACTCTTTCAGCCTTAGCACTTGGTACTCGAACGGTAAGAGTGAACCGGTCTAGTAAGTGTGGTGGTAATATCCCCAAAATTTATAGTTTTGTTATTTCACTTTAGCTAATTCTTTTAATAAAATAAAATTTTTTAATAATGAATTTTGGGGGTGTTACAAAGGTAACCATGCGATTAAGGCCAAACATGCAAGGCATACAACATAACATGATCAAATAGGCAACATACAATAATACAGATAATGAAGGTCGGGCTATGGTCCAGATAAACTTATTCTTTTGATCTCCAGTAAATATAATCATTTCACACCATATTCTTTATTAATCCATGTGAGTGCAAGAACCCCACTATTATAGCCAGTGGATCAAAAACGTACAGGGCAGAATGCACCTAACCACTATTATATGCCAATGGATTGGTCTCTAGGGCAAGACGCTCCTAGCCATTATTATACCGATGGATCGGTCTAGCCCCGACTCTCATGGTATTTCACTGTAAGTGCTTAGTGTCTTTTTCATGTCTTATCATAACTCATATTTTGTTTATTAAGCTCGGGATCCCCCACTATTATATCTAATAGATTGGAAAAGTACAAGGCAAAATACTCCTGACTACTATTATATGTTGGTGGATTGGTCTCTAGGGCACCCCGGCACCTGGCCACTATTATGCCAGTGGATTGGTCTGGGTCCGGCTCAATAGTCTTCTTCTTTAAATGGTTAGTATCTTATTCGTGCCTTATTTGATAAAACTTTCACTCTTGACATGCATGTCACCAACCTTCTACTTCTATCCTCCCAAGAGGACCGATCCCATATCTTGAGATTTATGCACCTCCTGATACACCCCAAAATCCTCTCACAATGAAATACCCAACTCCTAAGTGTGTGGGTTAAGGCCTACCACCTTATGACATCCTGTCACAACCCTCTAGGCTTTCCTTTGAAACCCTAATTGGACCTATGTGGCCCAACTTCCTCTAACTTACCCTACCATTATAATTTTTGTTATCGCCCAACACCTCCCCTCATTTAGATTCAACCCAACTTTTTCTAACTTACCCTATCATTATATCATTCTACTCACCGATTACTCATGTGACCGTGAAACCCTAGTTAGCCACCCCAAACCCTATCAACTTTCTTCCCTCACAAGTCACCTCTCCATTCTTCACCTAACACCCCAATTTTTTTTCTAAGGGACCCTTACCCATCCCTCATATAATAAGTATTCCACTCTTCCTTAATTATTTTTACCTTCACATCTACTCTCAGATTAGGGTCCTCCCAAACCCTAATCAGAGCCCCTATACACCCTCATGCTAACCTACGTACTATTTTTCACCCCAAGTCTCCAATCACTCCACAACTCTCCCCTTGCCTTACTTATGCCCTATGACAACTTTTCTCATGTATAGATCATCCTCATGCCGGCTCCATCCATCCCATGCAAACCCTATATATTTCCAATGCAAGATTCAAATCAGTCATTCATTTTGATCATAACCTCCTTTTATTGTCCTCTTATGGATCATGAGATAGTTTGGTCAACCTCATGTCCCTTATAGTGAACTCACTTCCCATTTTCTTCCTTTTTATCCTTTTACCCCCATATCATATTATTAATCATCATCGCAGGCATTTCCTAGAGGGTCACATCATATCACAACATATACATATTATACTCAGACCATAAGAGAACACATGAACATACCTTAAGTCTAACCTGTGCTACACATAAAACAAGTTTAATGATAACCATAAGATACACAACATAACATGGTACATAACATCCAAGTCATAAAATACACATAATACACATAGGGCCTTAGCTACATCCTTACCTAAACAACGCCGAGCTTGGAGCACGCTTCTACGCCTCCTTAGGGTTTTGTCTTGATTCACCTATAAGAGGGGAATACTATGGGTTAATCTCCCTCTTACCAAAATTACCATTATTCCTACCCTACCCTTATCATAATATAATATTATGGCTAATAATGATAATAGTAGTTTTATAAGTAAAAGTAGGGTTGTTATTCTCAAAATAGTTAATCATGCTACTACTAACCAAAATAAGTCTTAGTAGCTACCATGGTTTATGTTAAAGTAATCATAGTGATATTTGTATTATTAAAGGTAATAGTTTCAATATTACTAATAATAATAATAGTAGTAGTTGTAGTGATAATACTAATATCAACCCAAACCCTAGTAATAATAATAATGGTGATATTAGTAAATTAAAAGTAGTGACCATAATGATACTAGTAATAATAATGTTAGTAGTGATAGTAAGGTTAGTGATATATGAAACGTTAATAATAATGACAAGGTAATAATAATGATAATAGTAGTAGTAATAATAATAATAATAATAACAGAAATAGTAATATTAATAATATTAATAATAGTTCCAATCTTAAGAATAATACTAATAAAGGTCCTAATAATTATAATAGTGGTAGCCTTAGTAACAATATGGTCAAGTATAATAATGATGATGATGATGATGGTGATCATGTTAAGAATAATACTAATAATAATAATAATCGAAATGGTAATAGTAATATAAGGGTTCAAATATGTACCATAATAATAACGGTAATAATAATAAGCCAAAGCTAACATTAATGATAATAGTAAGAATAATAATGAGGATAATGATGATGATGATGACGATAATAATAATAATAATAATACTAAAGTTGTAGACCATCATTATTATTATTATTATTGGTTAGGAAAATTCTAGAGTAAGTTTAAGTAGTAGTAGTAGTAGTAGTAGTAGTAGTAGTAGTAATGATGATGATGATGATGATGATGATTATGATGATGATGATGATGATGATAATATTAAGGATAATACCATTAATATTATTAAAAATAGCTAATATTGGTATGCAATGGGCTTAGGGGTTTGGAAGGTTATAGTACTACCTAAGGATGGTGGCAGCACTGACGGCGGCTCATGGCGGCACTAGTGGCGATGGTGGAGGGAGAATAGAGGTGGAGAGATGGTGGTATAGGCTAGAGGAGAGGGAATGAGATGGTGATTGAGGTGGCGGTGGGTGCCTCAGGTGGAGAGGGTTGGAATGAAGGTGGTGGTGAAGCCAAAGGTGGAAGTGCACGGTAGCACGTGTGGTGGCCAAAGGTGGTGGAGGGAGGAGAAGGGAGAAGGATAGGGACGCAGGGAGAGAGGGAGGTATGGGGAGGTAGAGGAAGTTCCTCTGGTTATTTTAGAGGGTAGAGAGGGTGTTAGTTGCGGTGGGATTCGTGGTGGACGGTGGTGCGAAAGGTGGAGTGGTCGATGAGGGCATGATTGGGAGGGAAACTTTGCTCGACCGGTGGCTCGTGTAGGGTAAACCAAGGGAGGAGGGAGGTTTTGTTTTGTAGAGGGTGATGTAGGGGAAAATTCTATGGGTGGCTTGGGCGGCGATGTTAGAAGACGATGGCAATGGGGAGGTCTTCTAATCGGGAGGTAGCGCAAAGGGGGAAATTTCTAGGCTGCGAAAACAAAGACTTGATCAAGGCTGCCTATGGGGTATTTATAGTCCAATTGGAAAGGAAAATAATAGAGGGAAAAAGACAAGAGGGGGTGCAGTGCTAGGCACGCCGACTGGCGGTGGCAGGCAGTGTGGGTCTGCTATAGTAGGGGCATGTTTAGTTGGGGAGAGAAGAAGAGGAAAGGGGGAAGGCACGGGTGAGGAAGGTGGATGGCTGGTTGGGTCAAAGAGGGAAAGACAATTATGGGGAAGAAAGGGAAAGGACTATTGGATAGAGTTAGAGGCTATCAGTGGAGCAGGGCTACAGATTTCAAGTCTATAGGGCGGGATCATGGGGAGGGAGACGATAAATATGGATCAGGCAGTCCAGATAGAAAAGAAAGAAAGAAAAGGGGAGGGGAAAACTGGGCGGTCAGCAAGAGGAAGAGGGAGGCGGGCCTTGGGTCATGCGGGATAGGGAAAAAAATGGAGATTGGGTCGTGCAGGCTCGCCTTATCTGGGGGAGAAGGAGAAAAATAAGGGAGAAAGGAGGGAAAAGAAAGAAAAGGGAAAAGAAGGAGAAAAGGGGGAAATGAAAAGGGAAAAGGGAAAGTAATGGGTTGGTTGGGTGTTGAGGATATTTTAGGATTCTTGATTATTCAAAATAACAATAATATATATATATAAAATAATAATAATTAATTTTTTTTGGTTAATTTAGGATATTTTAAATAATTCTTTCATAAATTCCATTTTAATTAGTAAAAATGCCCCAAATTTTCCTAATTAAATTATTTATTATTTTCTTCTTGATTTATCTTAAAAAATGCTCTTTTATTTTAATAAAATAAATTATTTAATTTATTTCCCTAATAAATCCTTACTTTGCCAAAATCCTCTAAATTAGGGTGTTGGGGTATTTCACCTGACACCACCTCTACACCCTTGCCTCAGCCTGCTCAAGATATCCCCATGTAACCCCTCCTTTCTCCTCTTCTTTTTCCTTCCTACTTCTTCTTCCCTCTTCATTGTGCCTACTTTCCAACCCCTACCACCACCTACACTCTGTCATCCTTTTTGTCCCTAGCCACAACCCTAACTCTCCTCCACAAGCCCTTAATAAATATAATACCCCAAAATATGATACAAAGGAACTAATAAAAAGGAAATACATAGAATAAAGAGTAAATATGGCCACAACTCTTGAACCTTGAGCCAAAACAAGCTCAACCCACAACCCTGACTGATGTCTTGCCCACCTGCACAAAGCACATAACACATCAAATCATGCAGGATAATGATCAACATACATTTACAAACCCACACATATGATATATAGAAGCATATAATGAAATCCATAACCAATAATCAACAAGCCCACACATAAGGCCCAAAAAGGTCCAGATTAATTATTTAATCTTTCTTTCATCATAAGTCGATACATACCATGCCTTTTATCAAATTCATGCGAAAACAAAAACACCACTATTATAACCAGTGGGCTAGTCACACATAGAGCATCATGCCCTAACCACTATTATTACCGGTGGATTAGTCACATATAGGGTAAAACCTTAACCAATATTCCTGATCGGTGGATCGGTCTGGTTCCTACTCGCATGGTGTTCCACTGTAAGTAATTAATGTCTTTTAAGAGCTTTAACAATTCTAATTTGTGTTTATTGAGCTCGAGTCACCCCACTATTATTACCGGTGGGCCGATCACATATAGGACCTCATGTCTTAACCACTATTATAACCGGTGGATCGGTCGCACAAAGGGTAAAACCCTAACCACTATTCCTGACTGGTGGATTGGTTTGGACCTCGCTCAATAATCTTCCACTTTAAGAGATTAGTGTCTTAAATATTTTATTCATAAACATTTTCCATTCACAAAAATTTGCCCAGACATGCGTGACTAACTCCATGTAAACCCTAACTCCACGTAAACCACACTTCCATGCAAACCCTAGCTCCCATGCAACCCTAACTCCATGTGAACCACACTTCCATGCAAACCCTAGCTCCCATGCAAAACCTAACTCCACGTAAACATGCTTCCATGTAAACCCTAATCCACATGCAAACCCTAAGTTCACGTAGACCACACTTCCATGCAAACCCTAATCCTAGCTCCACGTATACCACACTTCCATACAAACCCTAATTTATATGCAAACCCTACGTATATGCAAACCCTAGCTCCACATAGACATGCTTCCATGCAAACCCTAACATCATGCCATTTCATGCAAATCTTAACACTATGCCATTTTATGAAAAACCCTAACACTACATTGTTACATTCCCCATCATTATTTTACAACCCTAACATATATGTCTTAAGGCCACATCATACAATAATAATAATGTAATTATACACATAATTCTCATGCCACGATTTATTCATACCAACATACTTCAACACATATGAGATAATCAATAATAATAAATATAGAATACATGGCATATGAAGCACATAATGCATATAAACACACAAATGGTCTTAGTAACACCCTTACCTAAAATGTCACTAGTCTTGGTGCACGCTCCTACGCCTCCTTAGGGCTTTGATTGGTTTTACATATTATGATGGAAAAGCTAAAATTATACTCCCTCATAAATATATTATTATTCACTAACTTAGCGTAATATTTGGTTTTTAATTAAAATAATATTACAATGTAATTGATTATACAAAATACTACTAATCTACTAATAAAATACTATTGTATTTTAAATGAATGATGGTATAAGGGTTTCTACCCTTCACCCAAAATGATATTGGTAAAGATAATAATAATAATGATGATAGTATTATTAATATAAAATATTGTTAATAATACTAACATTAGTAAAATAATAATAATAATAATATAAATATTAAAATCATAAAGTGGGCTTTCCGGCCTACCCAAATAATAAAGTTACTATTCGATGATAATAATAATAGTGTCAATAATATATATACTTATAAGAATATTAAATTAGTAAAAATTATAACTGTAATAATATTACTATTAGAAAATAATGCTAATAATAGTAATAAAATGCAAAGGTGTGAGAACTAATTAAAATTTTAGGTTTCGACCCCCCTAAAATAATTACAATATTAAATAAATAATTATAGTAATAATAATACTAATAATAATAATATTATTATTATTATTATTATTATTATTATTATTATTATTATTAATAGTAAACATGTAATAATTTGAGAATAATAATTTATCTAACTCAAGAATACTCCCAAATCTATCAATAAGATTTAGCAATTAGATTACAGTTGATAACCATAATAATAATAATAATTATAATAATAATAATTAAAATTGAAATAACATTAAAAAATAGGATAAAAGCATAACAATTCTCAATAAATTGAAAGGAAGTGTTGAAAAGGTTTAGGGTTTCACCTTGAGTTGGTGGGGATGGGTGGCACCGGCGGTGGTGCCTGGAGGTGGCTGGAAAAGTGATCTAAAAGGGGTGAAAATGAAGAAAAATAGGGAAGGGGGAAGGAGAAAAAGAAAATAAGTTTATGGGTTGGTGGAGGAGAATTAGCAGGAGATTTTGAGTGGTTTAGAGGGTGGTAGAAGCTGCAGATGTCGTGGTGGACGGTGGTTTAAGGTTTCGAGGTAAAAATTCTGGCAAGAGGAGTATGAAAATTTTCATGGTTATAGAGGCCCATGCAATGAGAATCTAAGGATGTGGATGGTTTAGTTAGCTAGAGGGCTTTGCAGGTAAGAATTTGGGAGGAAGAGACTGTGGTGAGGTTGGCTAACGATGGAGAACAATGCGTTTGAAGTGGCGTTGGCGTATAGACTTGTACTTAGGGTTTCGGGGAAAAAAAATCTCGAAACCTGGCCATATGAGGGGTATTTATAGTGGTGGAAGGTAGGCTCGAGTTCTGGGTTTACTAGGAGGTCAAAGCCGGTGAGAAATGGGATGGTTATGGTGTTGATCAGGTAGCACAAATTTCAAAATTTTTCGACCTTCGTGAGGGAAATTAGGGGCAAACATGGGGAAGAAAAGAGAAGTGGGGCGGTTCAAATTGGAGTGTGCGCCGAGGGGAAGAGAATTGGTGGGATAAAGGCCAGTCACGACACGTGTGGTCGGCGACGCTATTTTTGAGGGAGGTGGGAGGTTACAGGTATGGAGTCGGGAAAGAAGAAAGAAGGAGGAGGAAGAAAGGTGACTAGGCCAGCGGTTCGGGAAAAGAAAGAAAAGAAGAGGGAGACGGGTAAACCGATTGTTGCGGGGATAAACTCATTAAACAAAATGACGTGTTATGGGGTAAAGAAAAGCAAAACACAGCGCGGTGAGGGAGAAGGAAGCAGGTTGGTTGCATGGCTGGGCTGGGCCGAAGGAAAAGGAAGGAGAGGAAAGGGGGACTGGGTCACAGGCTAGCCCAGCTCGGCGAGGAGAAAAAAAGAGAAAGAAAAGATAAAGAAAGATAAAGAAAGAAAAAGGAAGAAAAAGAAAGAAAGAAAAGGAAAAAGGAAAAAGGGAATAAATAGAAATAGGATGGTTGGGTTAAATAAATAAATTAAAATATTTGGGATAGTTAAAAATAATAATATTTAAATAAAATAATATTTAAATCCCTTTTTAGGCTAAATTAGGTTTTTAAAAAGATTTTCCATAAATTCCATTTTAATTAGCAAAACACCCTAATTTTCTTCAATTAAATTATTTATAAAATTAATATTAATTTGAATTTATTTTATCCTTCTTAATTTAAATAAAATAATTTATTTTATTAATTTCCAAAATAAAATATTTAATTAATTAAAATACCCAAATTTATCTTAATTAAAATATTTATAAATTTTGTCTTGATTTGCCCTATTAAATTTCCTTTTATTTTAGTAAAAATAATTTATTAAATTAAATTTTCCAATAAAATCTTATTTAGATATAATCTTTAAAATTAGAAATTTTTGGAGCATTTCAATAAAGACCCTTTCCCTTACCCAAGCCCTTTTACCCCTTCTTCCAACTCTCCTTTTCATCCTATATTTCCCCCTCCTCGTACATAGAGCGTGAGATTTGTTGTAGGTTTTAGGTTGTTCCACTAAAATTTGAGGTATAATATATTTAGTATTAATATGTATTTAATAATCTTTTTGATAAAAATATATTCTTTTAATTTTCTACTACTAATATGCTAATTTTGATATTATTCCTAGGTATAAATTTTACTAATACTTTTTAACTAGGGTACGAGTAAAGTTTAGTTATTGTTGGAATTAAGGTAACCATTGTACCTTACTAAAATTTATGGATATACGTATGCTAGCACAATATGATTTTGGAATATGTTTGTTTGCATGCTATATAATGTTAAGCATATCATGATATGTAATGTATGTTGGTAGTTGGAATGAAAAGCATGTTATATTATGAAATGAGTCATGTGTAGAAATGATGGTTAAGAAAGGAGCCTTATTGTTAATAATGATATTAGATACATGTATATATTATGATAAGTAAATATAACCATTTGTAGTAGAGATAATGTTAATATGAGCCCTAGGGGCATTTTAGTAATTTTACTTGTACATAAGGTGTGGCCTAAATAAGTATGCATGGTAGGTTATAATGGGTATTAATAATGAATAATAATGGTTGGTGGTGTTATATGATGCATGTGGACCACGGGCGATAATATTTTATATGTTGGGGATATTTTGTAATTTAGCATGAAAAAAAGGTATCTTGGTAATTTTATAAATAAAAAGGACAATTTGGTAATTCAATAAGAAGGTTAGTTTGGTAATTTGGGCATGAGAAAGAGGTAACTTAGTAATTTTATTAATAAATAGGGTAATTTGGTAATTTAATAAGTAAGATGGGTATTTTGGTAATTTGGCATGAGAAAGATGTATTTTGGTAAATTAATAAGTAGTAAGAGTGTTTTAGTAATTTTGTATGAAAAAGGGTAATTTGGTAAATTAATAATTAGGAAGGGTATTTTAGTAATTTTACGTGAGAAAGGGGGTAATTAGTAATTTTGCATGAGGAAGGGGGTAACATGATAACTTTATGAGTAAAAAGGCTAAATTTATAATTTAATAAGTAAGAAGGCTAGTTTAGTAATTTGGCACGAAAGAAGGTTAATTTGGTAGTTTAATGAATAAAAAGGGTACTTTGGTAATTTAATAAGTTAGAGGTTAATTTGGAAATTTTATGGATGAAAAGGGAAATTTGGTTATTATATAAGTATAAAGTGTAATTTGATAATTTAATAAGAATGGATTTTGGTAATTTGGCATGAGAATGGGATAATTTGGCCTAAGAAAGGGGTAATTTATGAAGTTAGTAAGTAAGAAGGGTATTTTAGTAGTTTTGCATGAGAAAGAGGGGTAACTTGGAAAATTTATGAATAAAAAGGGCAAATTGTTAATTAAAGCACTCAAAGGGTTTTTTTGACAATTTAACAACTAAAAGGGTGTATTTTGGTAATTATACAAACATAAAGGGTCATTTGGTAATTTAACAAGCATGGAGGGTATTTTGGATATTATATAATTATGAAAGGTATTTTGGTAATTGTAAAAATATGAATGGTAATTTGGTAATTTTACAATTAAAAAGGGTAATTTGGCAAGTAAAAAAAGGTAACTTGGTAATTTTATAAGAAAGATGGGTATTTTAGTAATTTTATAAGTAAGAAGGGGTAACTCGGCAAATTACATATAATATGATAATTGATCTAATAAACTTCTTAATAAGTCATAAGGGATATTAAATAATAGAATTAGGGTTTATGGCCTTAATATCACTTATTTAAGTATAAACATATATATTATACGACTGAGGGTATTTTAGTAAATTGGTGTGTATCATAAGAAAAATACATGTTTTAGGGTTGAATGGATAATTGAAGGTGTTTTATTATGTCAACTTCATAATCATGCAAGAAGTGCTTTAACTGTTAACCATGCATGAAAATGTGTGTTGGATATGCTAAAAGTATATGTTAGGGTTTATGTGTGCTATGAGTCTTTGTGTTTAGAGTACTTGATTCCTTGACCAATAGTATAATTATGATACAATAACCTATTATGGCATGTGAATAAAAGAAAATGAATTATGTGATGAAAATAGATGATAGAAGGAAGCATTAGCCTTTGTGGACTATCTAAGTTAACATGGACAATAATACTAATAAATATTAATTAAAAATAACAGGAGTAAATAAAAATGAATAAGTATGTGATTAATATGTTTCTCATGGTCACCTTAATTAAGACACTAATAATTAAATTGGAAGACCTCGAGATCGGGAATGGTAGCTCTCTAGAGGTCACTACCCGAAAGACGTGGTTTAGCCCACACTTATTCTAGATTTTTCTGGTGTGGCTTAGTGCCCCAACTAGGCCCTACATCTTACTTTATTTAGCTCTATGCACCTACTTAGGGGGTATGCATACTTATGGATTAGGTGTCCTTGTTGGTAAGGTACTATGTATCCTCATGCGATCATGGTACCATTGCATCATTAGCTTGATAGTTGGAGGGTATTGTGTTGCTTGTGTGCACCAGTATGACATGTGTACCTTTGTGTCTCTAGATTCATGATCTCCCCGTCGAGTTAAATAAATGGAATTGATGTATTAATTAAATGGGCCTAGACCAATCCACTTGCATGAATAGTGGATAGGAACATTTTACCCTAGAGACCGGTCCATAAGCAAATAATAGTGGCTTGATGCATTCTGCCCTAGACTTGTATTTTTAATCCACTAGCTATAGTAGTATAGGATCCTGAGCTCAATAACCAAACATTGGATGATAATAAATTATGAAAAAGATATTAATCATTTCCAATGGAACAGCACGTGAATTGGGGTCAAACTGATCCATCAGTGATAATAGTAGCCAGGAGCATTCTGCCCTAGAGACTAATCCACTGACAAATAATAGTGGTCAGGTGCATTATATCCGAGAATATATTTTTGATCTACTAGCTATAATAGTAGGGTTCTTGTACTCACGTGAATATAATTCGAGAGATGATATTGAATAATATTTAAGTAATGGCTTAAATCTAGATAATGTTGATATCACCATTATGATCTGTGGTTGGATTAATTGTAGCCTTGGTGCCTGTCATGGATTGAATGGTAGTATGTGTTGATGGTGTGTGGTTGGACACTTGTAACTATACTAGAAAGATCTTAGCTTGGATTCTCTTATGGTAAGTGTTGTAAATGCTAAGTAAATGAGCTTTATGATAAATAATTCTTGCGATATGAGTACATCCTATGTTGTTGTGTTTATTTCCATGCATTATGTATGTTATTGTTCTTATGTTTGTATGATGTATTACATTTGGGCCCTACCTTTTAGTTTTGTATAAAAGGTTATTCAGTACGGTAGTACTAAAGAGTTCCTTTCATGGGACCTTACCTATTCAACGGGCAATGTCCCTTATAGTTGAGCCCAAAAGTGTTATTCGAGTTTTCTTTTGGGTTGAGATAGTAAAGATTATCCGAAAAGCTTATAGGGTTTCTCTTTTAACCTTTATTATTTCCTTTGTTTAATGATTTTATTCTTGTAATCATTAGTGGTGGATTTTATCCTTTTGTAATGTCTTAACTCACTACTCTAATTTAAATGTAATTGTGGATTTGTGTAAATTGTGTTATGTACTTCTAAGCCTTAGCACTTAGTACCGAAACGGTGGAAGAAAACCAGTCTGGTACTAAGTGTGGTGGTAGCATCTCCAAACTTTACTATATTTCCTTTTGCTGAACTTTTAATAAAACAAAAGTTTTCAATAGTATATTTTGAGAGTGTTACATAAGCCACCGAAAATAAAGATAATAGAAGGGAGATCAAGTGATGAATATATGAACTAAATAAACCTTAGTTCACACATTTGAATCTACCACCTAAGTAGTGCAACACTTAAGATAGAAGACATAATAATTGTGGCAAATATTTCAACCAAGGTATAGACTAGCTAAGTAGGTAATTTATACTCAGCATAGAAGTGAATAAAACTTACCAAATGCCCTTACATTCATCCCCTACTTGCTCTTATATAGTGTTATAATTATCTAATTATAAGACAACCATTCCCAACTAGAATTAAGGGCTAGTTAGAAATCAAACTAGCTAGCTAATATTTGATTACCTTTTCTAGTTTAATCCTAACCAAACATGGCCATGTTTTTCCCACTCATTTGAAGGACATGCACCATGCTTGGCTGATTTAGTTTGTGTGCAAGTAATTCCCTATAAGTACAAGCTATGAAATGATTTATACAAAAAAAATTGTTAACAAATAAATTCAAACTATAAAGAAGGCCACCATCAATACAAAGTGGTAATTATAAGATTTCAAAAAGTGGTTGCGATTCTGCACTAACAGGCTACTAACTTATTCTTACATTTTTGGCATTGCTAGCTTTCAAAAGGGGCTAACTCTGGCATATTGCAGGCTAGATAAAAAGGTGGAAGCTAGTGATTTTTACAGGCTGGAAAAGGTGGTAGGGAGGATGGTTTTTTAGGGTATAAAAGTGGAAGGGAGGGAATGTGGTTTCGACCTACAAGAACAATAAAAAAAAGGAGGAATTGGGGAAGAAAAGGCGGCTAGAAAATGTCTACAAACTGGTTGCATTGTTAGGGTGGCTGAGGTGAGTTCTGCATGGCTTGATTTTTAGGTGGAAGGTGGTAGATTTTTGGGCTGCATTAGGTTGTTCATAAATGAGCATAAAATAGAAGGGGTTGGGAAGGGAAAATGATGGGAGGGTAATTTAGTGGAATCCTTTCTAATTTAGGAGAATTTTTGGGTCTTCTAATTTTAGGAGGGAGCGGTTATTATTGGATTAGGTGAAGGGGATGATCCTGCATCACCCCACGTCAAGCCATATAATTTACAATGGTTCAATAATGGCAGCATTATAGAAGTAACCAAGCAAGTTCCTATGCACTTTTCCATTAGAAAAACTTACCTTGAAAAAGTCTTGTGTGATGTAGTCCCAAGGGACACATGCCACTTGCTTTTGGGGTGCCCTTAGCAATATGATATGCATGTGATTTATGATGGGAGGAAGAAAACCTACACTTCAAAGTATGCTAAGAAGAACATCATCCTAACACCCTTGGAGGTACAACCAATCATGGGAGGAGGCACCAATAATTGTCAAAAGTCTTTGCTCATAGATTAAAAATGTGTATCTAGGGCTTTAGCTAAGAGAAAATTATTGTATTTGTTATTATTAGTAGGCAGGAATGAGGAGGAGAAACCTATGGACCCTTGGGATAGGGTTTTGTTAAATTGAGGATGTATTTTCAAAAGACCTACCCTATGTACTATCCCCATATGAGGCATAAAATACCAAATAGATTTTATATCTTGTGCCACCTTACCTAATAGGTTGCTTATCATTGTAATCCTAAAGAAGCCACAAAGCTTCATAAATAAGTAGAAGAACTACTAACCAAGGGATTGATACGCGAGTCCCTTAGACCTTGTGTGGTACCGACTTTTCTAGTACCAAATAAGGATGGATCTATGAGAATGTTTGTTGATATTAGACCTATCAACAACATAACCATCAAGTATAGGTATCCCATACCTAGACTTGATGACTTGCTTGATTGTTTGCACAACGCTTTTCTTTTTTACAAAATTGAACTTTGTAGCAGTTACTACCAAATTTGAATGAAGGAAGATGATGAGTGGAAAACTACTTTCAAAACTAAAAATGGGTTGTATGAATGGATAGTAATACCCTTTGGGTTATCAAACTCTCATAGTACCTTCATAAGACTTATGAATGAGGTACTTAGGCCATTCATTACCACATTTGTTGTAGTTTATTTTGACAATGATCTTGTGTATAATCCAAATGAGAAAGAACGTGTAAAGTATCTTGAGCTTGTACTCCTTGTCCTTAAAAATAACAAATTATATGACAAGCTAGAAATGTGCGAGTTCTTTGTAACTAGAGTTACTTTTATATGCTTTATTATATTTAAGGATGGGATAAACATGAAGGAGACCAAGATTGAAGACATCAAAACCTCATCAAACCTAAACATCTTGACTCAATTAATGTCCTTCCATGGACTTACTTCCTTCTTTCGAAGATTCATCAAGGGGTTTAGTACCCTCCTATCTCCCATCACTTGATGTATGAAGAAAGGAGAGTTCAAGTGAACAAGGGCTACTTTAGAGGCTTTTGTAGTGATCAAGAAAAATCAAGGAGAAGCACCCATCTTGGCCTTTCCATACTTTCAGAAACCATTTGAAGTAGAATGTGATGCTACCAGAGTAGGCATAGGAGTAGTCCTCATCCAAGAAGGAAAGTCTGTGGCCTATCTTAGCGAAAAGCTCAATAGGTCTCATATGAACTATAACACATATGATAAAATATTTTACACACTTGTAAGGGCCTTAGATCATTGGTCATAATACCTAAGGCCCCAAAAATTTGTATTACACACCGATCACGAGTCACTCAAGTACATTAATGGCCAACACAAGCTCAACCCTATACATACTCGATGGGTATAGTTCCTATAATCCTTTTAATTTGTAGCTAAACATAAGAGTGGTAAGACTAATGTTATAGCCAACACCCTCTCTAGGATATATTGTATGCTTTCTCTCTAAAGGCTAGAATCCTAGGGTTTAGCTACATTAAGGAACTTTATCGAGAGGATAAAGACTTTGGAATCTACTTTAGAGACCCATACAAGGTTAAAAGTTCATTCACACTACAAGACAAGTTTCTCTTCAAAAACAACAAGCTTTGTGAACCCCAAAGCCTCATTCGAGAACTACTCATCCAAGAGGTATATGGTGGAGGTCTTGTAGGACGCTTCGGTATTAACAAGATGGTGGATATACTCCAAGAACACTTATTTTTTACTAGAATGGTAGGGGATATAAAAGGTATAGTGGCAATATGTTCCACATGCCATATATTTAAGAGTCATTTCCATTAGGGTTTGTATACTCTCCTCCCTATTCTCCACCACCTAAGGGATCATGTTATCATGGATTTTATTGTAGCATTGCCTCAAACACATAGGTAACATAATGCTATAATGGTGATGGTAAATTGATTCTCTAAGATGGTTCATATCATTGCTTGTCATAAAATGGATGATGCCACTTGTATAACTGATCTCGTCTTCAAATAAATTGTTAGGCTACATGGTATAACCCAAATCTATTGTTGTGAATAGGAGATACCAAAGTTCCTCGGCTATTTTTGGAAGACCTTGTTGATGTTAGTTGATACAAAACTTTTCTTTAGTACCACCTACCATCTACAAACTAATGACCAAAATGAAGTAACAAAATACACCCTCACTATGATCCTCTAAAGCTTGGTCCACAAATCCTTATAGTATTGGGACAGCAAACTTAGCTTCACCAGATTTGCATAAAATATGTCCCCTACATACACCAATGGGCATTCCTCGTTTTTGGTTGTTTATGGGTTGAATCCCACTTCTCCCATAGATCTTCTACTACTCCGCTCAGGCAAAATAATGAGTTTTGAAGCTCAAGATCGAGCCCAAAAAATGGAAAGACTTCATTTGTAATTAAGTAAGGTAACAAATTGAGAAGGTGATTGAACTAAACAAAACAAGACTACAAACAACATTTGTATTGACCCAAATACTTAGTTTGGCTTCACCTACACAAAAAGCAATTTCTTGCGAGAAGAAGGAACAAGTTAATGCAAAGGGGTAATGAACCATATATAGTATTGGAAAGGATAGGAGATAATGCTTATATATTTGAGTTACCGCAAGACATGGGAAACATCTCCAACACCTTCAATGTAAGAGACTTACTTCCCTACGCCTACAACGAGCATTTTGATTTGACCAAGGAACCTTTTTTAGAGAGAGAGAGAGAGAATGATGCAAGAGCATCCCCTTCACAAAATCCGTCATTAACTATTCTTCTCCCCGATCTAGAAGACCCAAAAATTATTCTAAGTTGGGAGGGATTTCAATAAACTATCTTCCCATTTTCACACGTCCAAGGAAGCCATGAAAGTCATGCAACTTGCCTTCCTAGCCAATTTGTTTTGGTAATATGAGTAACCCATGAAACCTATGCCACTCCTCACTTCTCATGTCTAAGGGAGCCATACAAACTTGCCTCCCAACCACCTTCGTTTTTTTTATAACTAAAATACAAGCTACTTTGCAGCCAGCCATATAGCCACACTCCACCCCAAGCCTCCACTTTTTTGTGGCTAACCTTTAAACCAAAACTTACAACGCACAACCCACTTTTCCACCACAATATCCTACTGACAACACTTGGGAAGGGGACCATAGCATCAAACTACAAGGAAAAAGAAGGAAGAAAGGTGAAAATAAGGCAGAATCATAGGCACTTTTGAAGATTTAATCCCTCATTCTGTTATACTTTTAACAACCCTATTTGCATGTTGTGATTAATTTTTTAATTTTATTAACTTTAATAATTTAATAGCTTGTACTTAGGGTGGCTTACTTGCACTCAACCACCAAATCAGCCAAAGGGATGGAGCCAGAACATGAGCACACGATTTGGGGTGGGGAAATCCATGTGAGGCTAGTTAGAATTAAACTAGGATAGTTGAATGATGGGTAACTATATAGTTTAAGTCATAACCGGATTGTACATCTAGTTGGTATTTTGTAACTAAAGATTTTCACACCTATATAACAATAAATGGATGAATGAAAGGGTCTTTGGTGTGCCCATCCTCCTCTTTATTTGAGTTAGATACTTCCTTAGTGCATAGCTTGATTGATTTGTGTTCAAATTCTTATATCTTTTATCTTATGTTCAAAGCAGTAGATTCAAGTGTATGAAATAAGGGTTACTTAGTTTATATATTCTTCTCATCATATCCCCTCTTTCATTTTCATTTTTGGTGGTTCTTGGCAGCCATCAACTTAACTCCTAAGTTTAACCCAATTTATATCCACCATGCATCATTTACCCTTAGTTTGGATATTTTATATAATCAAATGCCACATTCAATCTTTTGTAAGTTAAATCAATATCTTATATTTCTCCTCCTAAATTGGGTACAAATGCCAATGTGAGTGAAGTGGAATACTCTTCACTTCCAGCATCCATTATCACATCACTTCCTAATACCAGTTTCTAAGATTAAGCATCTAGTTCCTTGCATTTCTCGGTCTATTTCAAAGTGATATTAATGAGGGCAAAGCAACCAAACAGTGTTTCCTTATTCATCCACCTCAAGTGAACAAACTTGAAGATTTCTTGATCCCTCGATCAAGTATGTGCTTGCAAATGAGAGAAAGCATCATTCATTACTTAAACTTGAAGAAATGATGAGACAATATGCAGTTCAACATAACCATTTGTAGCCATTTGGTCACATGAGCAATAAGCCCTCTCAGTCACAAATACATTAGACCACACAAAAGAAATTAGTTTTTTCTTTTATAATAAAAAACATGTTAAAAAAGAAATGGAGATTTTTGTAGTCTTGTACCTATTATATATACAACAGCCTCTAGAACTCACATGATGATCATACATTTGAACTATCAAGGACCAATCAATTTTACACAATTCAATCTTTCCTACCTTGAGACTTTGGTGGCATAGGTAGATTCCAATCAAGCTTGTCTCACCTAGCTTTCTTTTGAGTGCTTCTACTGTTGTTGGGAGATGAGTGAGATTTCTTTTGATTGATATTTTGCAAGTTTCTTAGATAGTTCATTTCATAAGTGACCTCAGGTTGTTTCCTTTTATATTCTCCATCAGAATCATTATTAGCCATCTTCACATCAAGGCTTTCTGATGCACCATTCTAGGCTTGACCATTTTCTATAGCCATAACAAAGTATATGGTTTTCAAGAAGTGTAAGACAATATGTAGAGAATCATATTCATCAAGTAATAAAGCAAATAAAGATGGGTTTGATGTATTATATCATATAAAATAAGGTAATAGTTACTAAAGGTCAGTTCCAATTCAAAATGTTACGTTTTATGCACACATTGATTTATTGTGCACACGTTCAGCGAAAACTTACGAGTACGGTGATAAGCATGGAGAAGTTATATCCATTACTGAAATTTTTCCTTCAAACTTCTAACATGTTCTATTTCGTCAATCCATATAATATTTATTGATGGAGACTTTGTCAGTACAAGATGAGGATTACAAATTACTAGAATAATAGAATAAAAAGAGGATATGCATCAATTTCAATTCAAATAACTCTTATGATTGGAGCCAAACACAATTATTTCTTGGATAACATGACTAGATAAACATAAGCAAGTTCAAGGATCAATACCTTTACTATCAATTTTCCTAATAGGAAAGACAAATGCAATATCAAATTTATTCAACATAGCATGCATGAGAGAGAGCGGGTGAATTATTTTTGTATACAGTTCACATATAATTCACACAACAAACCACTCATTGCCATGATGTTGTCTCTCTCTCCTGAATTAATGAGCCCATCAGCTCATTTTTCACGTTAGATAGATGATATCACGTAGAAGGGGCACATCGTAAGGGAATGCTAGCATCATGTAGATAGTCTCCAACCTCAACCTGTTGCATTGTATAAGACCATGTCATAACATGTATGATGCCAAAACTAAGTTCTACGTGGGAAAGATTATAAGAAACTGTCAACCTCGTAACAATTTACCCTTACATTTAGGAGTGCGTGGAAGGGAGTCTCTAAGAAGGGGTTACTTGGAGCCTTTAAAGGAATGGGTTACAATTTTTGTATATAACTTAGGCAAGGAAATAAGGAAGGTGGAGGATGTGTTTGTTAGGCGGAAGGAAAGGAGATACTCAAACCTTCATTTCAGCTTTGTGTGTTATGGTGGAGAAGAGGAAGCAGCCGAGGCAGTAAAGAATCTTAAAAGTGTTTTGCTGCATGGTATAAAAATTCACATGAAGAGGGAAAGGTTTGGGAGGAACATAGGTGCCATGCAACCGGTACTGAAAATTCATGATGAAGGAAATAGGGTAAAAAGAAGCATCCACCCTATTAGTTGGAAACCAATAATGAGGGATGTGCGCTCTTACACTACTATTACAAAAATGTGAAGACTCAAAGAATTATAATCAAAAGGAGGATGTGAGGAGCATAAATCTATAGGCATCAGAGTAGGAGCTAGAGTGGCTGAAGAGGAGTCTCGTTGTTGAATTGCCATAACCTTTGCTCCTTGACTTGGTTTCATGGAATCTTTTGGAGTCATGGAGCACTTTATGTAGAGTTAGGAGCTTTGACAAGTATAAGTTTCTTCTTAATTTTGAATCAATTGAGGAAAAAAATTGAGCCATGTAGGATGATAGCATGTTGTTTGAATCATTCCCTGTGGTTAGTAACTGGAAAGAACATAACCGCATTTTGAGGAGGACATGGATGGAGATAAGAGGGTTATTGGTGGTGGCATGGAAAGAGGTGTGTTTAAGGAAACTAGCCGAACCTTGGGGGAAATGGATGTATTGGGAGGAGATCAACAATTTTGGAGACTCTTTGGAAGCCACTAGGGTGTTGATCGATACCTAAAACTTGGAGGAGATAAAAGATAAAGTGCTAGTGTGTATTGTAAGGAAGGAGGTGATGGTAGTGGCGCATGAGGTTGGCCATGAATTCATTCTATGGTAGCAGAATACAGTGGCCAGGAAGGTGATCCGACCTGATGCTTCGTTGTCCGGGGAGGTAGTTGATCGGCCTGGTGGGACTCCATTCATCATAGGAGGAGATAAACCACCGTACAATAGTTGAAGTGTTTAAGCTCTCTCCTCTAGGTTGGTAGATGAGTCAGTAGGTGTGGCAATAAATGCTGATACACGCACCGATGATTATAGTTTGGAGTATTGGGGGGAGGAAGAATTATTAAAATCTATTTGTTGCAAGGAAAGGTCGGGACTTATAGGGGCTATTGATGATGGGTTTTCATGGAAGTGGAAGCACTGCATGGATGGATGATTATTGTTGGTGCTTTATCGAGAGTAAGGAATTGTTTGGAAAGTAATATAGAGAATTTGGCCAGTTTTTCCACCACTAAATCAGTATGGGTTGGTCATGATTTGGAGGGAGAAAGGAGATTGATCAAAGAGTGGAAAAGGCAGGAAAATATGGGGAGGTTCTCAAACTTGGTATTGGATAAGGATACTTTTGAAAATAGAGAAAATGGGAGTAGTGAGAGGGGTTCTTCATAAGATAGTTTGGTCGCCCCTAGTTTTGAGGGTGTGTTAGTTAATAATTTGGTTGTATCTAGAAGGGAGAATTCGGTCTTGATGAGTCTAATTTTTGAGGATTTTAGGTTAGAGGAGGAAGAGAGGGAAGAAGCAAGAGAAACGTGGCAACTCAGGAAGGAGATAGGTCTTTCTTCAAAAACGGAGAGGAAGTGTATTGAAAATATTAAAGGATTGAGGAGGAGTCAGAGAAAGGTGAAAAATAAGGTAAGGTAAGAGAGAGTGGTTGGCTCGGGGTGATGGAGTTGTGGTTTATCTTATGATAATAATTAGTTGGAATGTATGGGGAATTGGTGCTACGGGAAAACTTTATTGTATCCACGCATTAATTGCAAAAGAGAGGCCATAGATATGCGGGTTAGTGGAAACAAAACATCAAGTGGTGACAGATGCATGGAAGGATAGGGTTTGGAGGAATGGGATGATTGAGTGGAGAGATTCACCAGCACAAGGTAGGATTGGGGGTCTAATTATTGGTTGGGATTCATAGCAGTTTAGTGTGCATAATTTCAGGAGGGGGAAATAGATGGATTTTGATTGCTTGATGATTAGGTCCACTTTTTTTTTAATGTGTGGTGATGCTTGTTTATGGTTCCTCTAATCTAAGAGATAGGAATGATTTGTGGGAAGAGCTTTGGAATGTGGGACAACATTATAATAGGCTACTATTGGTGATAGGGGATTTTAATGAGGTACGAAGTCAGAGTGAGAGAAAAAGGGGTTGGGTGGATATTAGTAGTGTTATTTCCTTTAATTATTAGATTGAGAGGATGGGGCTACTTGATCTACACCATCTAATGTGAAGTTTTCATGGTTAAGGGCCGATTTAGCCGGTCTCTAAGATCAATTTTTAATTGATCCAGCTTGGTTATCTGTTTTCCCGGATTTGATTAGTTCAGCCTTAGATTGGTCTTTATCATATCATACCCCTATTCGTCTCTCTATTAGGGCTTGTGATGAGGGGCCAAAGCCTTTTAGATCGTGTGATATGTGGTTCTCACATCCAAATTTCCATAGCTTTGTGGCAGATTGTGAGGTCAAGCTTAAGAGAGGTTCGTGTCAGATCAGATTAATGAAGATGAAGAGCATGTTTAAATAATGGAATAGAGAAGTGTTCAGGGATATTGAATCAAAAATTAATTTTCTAGATCTCAAATTCATAAACGTAGGTAATCTTAACGATGTCGCTAATGGTGATGAAGGGATGATCGCTAGAAGAGAAGCTTTGGAAAATCAACTCTAGAAATAGCATGAGAGGAAAGAAGTTTACTGGATGTAGGTTGCTAGGGTTAAAGGAAAGAGATAGGAATATGAAGTTCTTCCACAATATGGCAACTGTAAGGAGGAAGAGAGCTATGATTAGTAGACTTGTGGAGAAGGGTAAGGTGATTGTTGATCCTCTAGAAATTAAGTAGGTGATTGTTGATTACATTAAAGGCCTTTATACTAGGTCGGACTTGCCAAATATTAGTATCTCTGAGGAGGGTTTCAATAAGATTTTGAAGGAAAAGAGTTGGGATTTGGACAACATTCCTAGAAGGGAGGAAGTCAGAAAGGTAGTTTGGGCTTATGTACCTCTTAAAGCCCCAAGGTACGGCGGGTACCATATGGGCTTCATCTAAAAAATGTGGGGATCATTAGGGAAAATTTCACTAACTTTGTTTGGAAGTTCTTTTATTCAAGTAAAATGCCACAACGATTAAATACCACTTTACTTACTTTGATTCCCAAAGTAGAGAAGTTGAAGGAAGTTAACCAATTCAGGCCTATTAGTTTGATAGGGTGTATAAATAAGATGATTTCAAAGATTTTGGCACACAGGCTGAAGCAAGTGGTTGATAGCTTGATTAGTGATTTTCAATCAGCTTTCATCGAAGGTAGTAGCATTCTTGATTTGTCTCTAGTAGCTAATTAGATTTTTCAATGGTTTAAGAAGACAAAAGGAACAAAATGGGTAATGATCAAGTTGGATTTCCAAAAGGCGTACGATAGTATAAGATGGGATTTTTTGGATAGTATCATGAGAATCATGAGGTTTGGAACAACTTGGAGAGGTTGGATAAGGGATTGCATTTGAAAGGATAGAATTTTTATTCTTGTTAATGGGACGTCCTCTACTCCCTTCAAGATGAGAAGGGGTCTCAGGCAAGGGGATCCCATATTCCCGTTTTTTTTTTGTATTGACGGTTGAGGCGTTTAATCAACTTTTTAGAAGAGGTATGAATAAAGGGTTGATCCATGGCGTAGAAGTGGGAAAAGATAAGTATGAAGTTACTCATCTATATTTAGCGGATGATACAATGATTTTTTATGGGGCTTCTCTTGAGAATATCATAAATCAGAGACGTTTGCTTGATTGCTTTCATTTTTTGTCTGGCTTGAGTGTTAATTATGCAAAATCGGAACTAATAGGTCTTAGGGATGATTTTCAGTTTCAGAAAGTGGCAGTGGAAATTATGAATTGCAAGATCAGTGCTTTGCCAACCAACTACCTTGGACTACCATTAGGGGCCAATGTGAGAAACATTCAGGTGTGGAAACCCGTGGTGGATAATGTTAAACAAAGATTGGTAGGATGGAAATTTAATCTCTTTTCAAGAGCAGGGAGGCTGGTCCTAATAAAGAGTGTTTTGAACAGCTTACTTGTGTATTATATGAGCTTATTTAGGATTCTAAACGGAGTGGTAAAGGATATTATTAGTGTCTAAAGGAATGTTTTCTGGAGTAGTTGCGAGGATAGAAAGAAGTTATCTTTGATTAGCTGGAAGGTGATGCAGAGACCTAAGAGCCTAGGGGGACTGGGTATTGGGGACGTAACCATGAGAAATAACGCTCTCTTAGTTAAATGGTGATGGAGGTTCTTTACCATGGAGGGGGTGTCATGGAAGAAAGTTATTCAATCAATTTACTCTAATGATTAATTTGGTAGATTACAGATTCCTGAGCAAAGGAGAGGATGGGCCCCATGGGTGGACATTGTGAGAATAGGCAGGATAAATCCCATTCTTAGTTCTGGGTTGAAGATTATCCTTGGAGAGGGAAGTAGAGTCAGGTTATGGGTTGATAAATGGATGGAGCAAGGACCGTTAAAAGACATTTTCCCAAGGATTTTTATGGTGCCAGATCAGAAGGAGGAAAAAGTAGATGGCATGGGCCTTTGGGATGGGGAACAATGGACCTGGTAGTTTTTGTAGAGGAGGCGATTTTTCTATTGGAAGGAAAGACAAAAGGAACAGATGAAAAGTATTGTCAAGCAAGTTGTTTTGAGTAAGGGGAAACGGGATAGTATTAGCTGGGCTTATAATCATAGGGGGTTTTTTCTGTCAAATCCTTTTGTGAGACATCTTATCATAGTGTTCCTGGGAGTGAATTGAATAGTAACATTTGCAATAGGATGTGGATTGGGTTGTCACCACTGAAGATTGAGCTGATCTCATGGTTTGTGATTTAACAAGGCTCAGCACAAGAGATAGGTTGGTCAGACTTTATATTGGCAATGTCAGTGAGTCAGGGTGTCCTTTTTGTAGAAATGAGCAAGAGTCAGTCAACCATATTTTTCTTCATTGCTGTGTGACAAGGAAGCTATGGTATGAGATATGTGATTAGTTTAACTGTACTTGGGTGATGCCGAGATCAACTAAAGGAATTGCTGCAGTTTGGTTAGAAGGTAAAGAGAAAGGTATAAAGGGAAAATTTTGGTCTAACACCTTTTTTGCCATAATGGGGACTATTTAGGAGTTTAGAAATAAGGTTATTTTTAAAAACCTTCAAATTTATAGACGTTGGATGTTTTACTTATAAAACAAAGGATTAGCTTCTGGATTAAGAATATAATAGAATATTTTCATTATAGAATTGATGAGGTGATCCATAATATACAAGCATTTTTGTGAGTTGTGGGTGTTGTAGGGTGTATCTTTTTGCTTTGGGGAGTATCTTCCCTTTATTTTTTTTATGTTGTTCTTGGATTTTTTTGTTTCCTATATGAATTATCAAAAGAAGAAGAAGAAGGTGCACATTGCATATAATAGGAAAAAGGGAACAGACATTATGACAATTGATCTTACAGCTATTGAATATGGCAACGAAAACCCGTCAAAGGATCCCAAATCCCAAGATGAACATCAGTTAGAACTAAACCAACCTGCCAAGAGTTTTACTTTGTCCGCTAAAAGGGGTTACTGGTACTTCCATTTGACTTTTTTGAGCAACATCATCTTCAATTTCTACAAAGAAAAAGGCTTTTACTGGAGAAAAAAATGCTCAAAAAAACTACCTAAGGCCTCTAGCCTTTCAATATACATTTTCGGGTTATTCAACATGACACACCTGTAGATGGATTGAAGTTCAAAAATGACGTTCGACCTTTCAAAGGTCCAGACCATGGATCCCCCTCCATTACAACCACACTGCAAGTTGAAAATTTGTGTTAAACTTTATGAGAATTACAAAAAAAAAATTAAAAAAAATAGATGAATGGGCCTTTCAAGAGCATTTTCAGCTAATTAACCAACCATTTTATCTTCAAATAAACGACCAAAATCAGCCACAATTTTAAGATCGAGCAATAACATTGCTCATGCTATTTGTACATCAGGCAAAAGTATCATCAATACTCTTCAAATATGAATGCCTTTTCAAGTGGCAGAGTCTCAGATGGAACAAAAAGCTGATGAGAAAAGGCAAGCAGATCGGAAACAAACAGTCAAAAACAAATTTAACAAACTATGACTTGATACTCCAGCAAAGTGATCTAGATAAATAGACATGAGATGGAACAATAGCTATACAATTGCGGCCAAGTTATCATGGTTATTCCATATTCTAATAAACCAGGGCATCACCGGAACACAAAATTGAAACAATCAGATGGAACAACTATGAGTGTGGCTGGGACAACAAAAAAAAAACTAGAGAGCAAGGCGATCCAGGTGAACAAACACTTCGGCATCTAGCCTCTCTTCTTTAAGATAAAGCCGCGATGACCACCTGGCAAATGCGATACAAGAAGCTACAGAAACAAGCCCGTATTCAGTCATGCAAAGGAGCAGCACTCAATAATCAAAAGGAAGAGACTATTCAAACTCTGAAGCTCAGCACCCAAACAAAGTAACAACATCTAGTTGCCTTTATAGCCAACAGAAATTGGTTTAGTGAGGGGTTATCCAGAGCGGGAAGACTGCTGGATGATCAAGAGAAGTCAACCTCAGAAACAATGTCATGTCATGTCATTTTACAAGCATCAGGAAATGGTTTGAAAAACTTTGGACGTGTTTTTGGATCGGATGCAAAATGTGGTCAGCAATACTAACACCGTGGTAACAAGTTGGTATCATAGCTACAAAAGCCAGGATGGATTTGACAGCAATACTGGAACTCCTGAATGAGATCGTCTGCCTTTACAAAGCTGATGTTGACTAAACTATTACTGTACGACTCACCTGGCAGCTACTTGGAGAAGATACAAGGCAACACCTCGCGATGCTGCATACAACCCTTGGCTAAGAGCCACAGGCCACCACAGAAGAGCACTCCCCTACTCCGAATACCAGACCAAACACACTGAGGCCAATTGGCACCAAAAGAGTCACCTGGTGATGACAAAGCAGCTACTCCTCGACCCTCACCGTAACACCTCCCCCCTCCCCCCGAGTGAGCTCCTCCTCTCTTATCCCTTATCACCTTGTGCCACTGTGAGAATATTAGAATAGGGTACAAAAAAGGGGAACAATTCCACTCCTAGCACAGCATCAAGATTCAAAGAATTAGGCTATAACACTATCGTGATTTTCGCCCAAATTAGGTTTGCACAAAAGATGTGTGGCTTCTCTACTCTACTTAAGTCTTCAATTAATTTTTTTATGTTCTCAGAGGTACCAAATTTACACCTGAATATTTAATGCATGTAGAAAATAGGGGGGGGGGGGAGGGACTGGAGGCCCGTATGGAAAATTATTAGATTAATAGACGCAAGCATATTTAATTGATCGAGAACGAAATATGTCAATGATGCTCATATTTAGCACATCTGCTCGCCACTAATGTAGATTAACTTCCTTAAAGAAATAAGACAAAAAATAACCTTTATTCCCCATCTTCACAGGGCGCAAAATGCACAGGTTAAATCTCCCTGGTTTTCTGAGTTGTTAGCCTTGCTTAACAAGACATCAATTGCTAGTCACCATGAGTCTCCACAACCACACCATAAATCAACAAATGACTATTTAATGCATTAACAACCCATTGCCTCTTAGATCATCAAGTTTTCTTACTTCCCCAACCATACAAAAAAATTTCCTACACTCATTCGAGTGATGGGAGCATCTACCAATATAACACGTTCAACTACAATTCTAGTTGAGAGCTGTAAATGAAGCAAGAAAAGCTGTTTCCAATGCCCTTTGGTAATGCTTTCTGCTGCTTAGGTCGGTGAATACCTCCCACACTATAATTAATTTAGTAGCCCTCAAAGGTGTTAAATAATAGGCGGAAGCATAAGCTTTATACAAGCTCAATAGTTGGTGCAAGCATTGAGCAATTGCCGGGGGCTGAAAATAAGACAAAACATAATTGGATGAAGTTCCATGGCAGCAAATCAAGAACGGAATAACATAAATAGAAACCAAGAAAGTACCATTTTCGTAGAGCCCTACCAATGGAAACAAAGTTCCCATCTGGCCTGATGCCTTCTTCTTTTGTAGGTTTTTCCTCTTTGTGAGATGCCCTTTGCATGAATTTTAAATAACAAAATGACAAGAAGGCACACAAATAAGTTCCTTAGGTGTTCAAAGCCCAACAAATCTAAAATTTAGGAGTTTTAACAATTGAAAAAATAACAACTACAAGCATCAATATCAAGCTAACCACAAAACATGACAAAAAATCAACTGCTTTTCAAATTAATAAAAGAGGAAATAAGAAGACTTCAATAGCCTTACTTTCAAGTTCTTCAGAGTAGTGGAAAGCTCACGCTTAGCCATTTCTCTTCCCTCTAACACCCAAGCTCTGCCTTGCTTAGATAGAAGAGTCTGAAGTCAACTCTACAATAGGTAATTCTCTCACCAGTCATACGTATACACAGTTGGATAAGAGTGAATAGAAGCTAAGTTTTCTTCAGCCAAAGAAATTAGAAAGTTCTATAAAGTCAGATAAATCTTATTGTAAAATAAATAAGTGCATTTATAATTATTCAAAATACAGGAGTATGTACATAACAAAAGTGATCTAACTTGTTTTTACGATTCAGAATAATATTAACAATAATAGTATTTAAGATACGAGCTTATTTTATTTGAAAAGAGTGAGGAGATAGTAACCTAAATGGAAACTAGAGGATGCAGCAAGCAATAAATGATACTCTTATGGTAGAGTAGAGCACGATTTCACCTAGCACAATGGACACAAAGGAAGAAATGGAGATGAAAGTGTAATGTCTTATAAGCTCTGTATGGCATGCATTCTATTAGGATGACTACAAATAGAATAGTACTACTTTAATGTCACATGCTCAGCTTGTGTTGAGTTGTAACATCAGGTGTGGAAGTCAATTGTACCTTACTACTTGGCATGAAAGATTGTATTATAGTTATAGATTAAAAGAAAAGAGATCGGCAATAACTTTGTGGATGAGAGAAAACAAAAGCAATCTACAAGAAGTCTATTATGTCACTTTGCCTATGCATTTCACATATTCAGAATATTGACCTACCTATTAAGTATGTTTATGCACATACCATATGATATATAAAGAAAATAATAAAGTAACAACTCATTTGGTATACCAATTAAGTAGATGAAGATCGGTCACTGCCCGGGTAGTATAAAAAAAATTGCTTTTTGTTTGGTTTTACACAAGTAAATGTCAAAAGTAAGTTATATTCCACATTGACTCATCAATTAGCCATTTAGTGACAGAGTCACTTTCCAAGATATCCTATGGTAAGTGTTAATCCTTGAGTCATTAAATTACCAATTTATTCCTAAAAGCTAGGCATAATTCCTCCACCTGCCATATTGCCTGTAATTTGGTGAAACTCCAAAAAAAGATGTCCTAAATCATTACCAAAACATTATCACTCAAAATCAATGATTTTGAAGCTTCATTATATTCTTCCAAGGAGAATTAACTCACAAGAATGACCACAATTCTTATCAAATATGCATAACATTAGCAGCCAAAAGAATCTTAAAGTTCAATAACCAACTTAGAAAGTGAGTCAAGCAAGTTGTAAGTTGTAAAATGAACAGGAAGACTCCACCCACACCGCAACATTGAGGAACTCAAAGTAATGTTCCATTGGTATGCTCACTAGTTTGCAAGCCTGCAATTTTCATAAAGGCTGTCACCCTTAGAGTTATAGTCTAGAATCAGTGCTTAAATAAAATACCAGTTTTTAAACCATAATGATTCTAGCATAACCAGTTGGGCTAGACCAGTTGAACCTTCTAGCATATTATGGTCCATCCAATCCAGCCACCCATTTTTGATTGTGATAGGTCAATTATCAAATATACTTATGTGAGGAGAGGAAACAGAGTGGATAAGAAATGCAAGTGAAGGGTGATGGGTAAGGACCATTGTTTATTGAATTGTTAGTGAGTTTATTAATGAGTCTGTTAGGGGTTCACTTTTACCATTTTTCTATTTCTCCATTTTCATTCTTTGCTTTAAGAATTTTTTGTTTGGGATGGGAACAAGGTCATTAGGAATCTGGTATAAATTAGTAAGGAAGTCGAGTAGCAAGGCAAGAAATTTCTAGGAGTTGTTTGGGAGGTTGCCAGGTCCTCGAAAACCTTGGCACCCAACTACCTTGAGTATTAAAACTAAATTCCAAATTTTCCAACTCTCTATTTCTCTCATAATTATAGTTGATTTCTTTTTATTTAACTTACATTCCCTAATTATTTTCAATAGCTTTGTAACAATGAACCTAACATTTTGGGTATCAAAGCAGTGACGAGACTAGTGGCAATGGCTCCAAAAAAATCAGATGAGGTGGAAGAAAAAATGGTAGAAATGGAGGGAAAATTGGAGGAGAAGATGGCGATACTAGAAGAAACAATGTGTGGTGCTGAGAGAACGATAGAAGGAAATGGACGGCATTACGAAAGATACTAGGAAAACACCACACTTGGAAGCTACGATGGCATAGATCTTAAATAAAATGGATCAGTTATTGGGGCAAAGGGCACAATCCACCATGGGAATCAAGGGGGTGAAGAGGAAGAGGCACAAATTGTAGCTCATCAAGGCAACAACCGACTAGGCCAACAAATGGAGCTTCTCATTTTCAGCAGTGCTAACCCAGATGGATGGTTGTTTAGAGCGGAGCAATATTTTAGCTTGAATCAACTCACCGAGGTAGAATGGCTGGAGGTAGCAACAATATCCATTGAGGGAAAGGTTTTGGCATGGTTTCAATACGTTGAAGAAGGGAAGAAATTCACTAGTTGGAGGAATTTTTAGGACACCTTCCTCACTCAATTTCAACCAAAACATGAAGGTTCCTTGCATGAAATTTTTTTTGGCAGTGCACCATTAAAGTATCATCTAGGAGTAATTAGAGGTGTTTGAGTTGTTGGCTACTTCCTTGAAGGAACGACTATTGAAGGAAGTACTTGAGAGTACCTTTTTAATTGAGGTCAAGATGATGAAGCCCAATGGACTAGCAGAGATCATGGAGTCAGCCTAGATGGTAGAGGACAAAAATTGGGTTGTCCAAGGGGGTAAAATGGGTCATATTTCTTAGGTGGAATAAGGGGAATAAGAGCCAGGACAAATCCTCTAGCGCAAGTACCCATGGAATCCAAGAACTCTAACCCGAACTTGATTGGGACCAGCAACACCAATTTAAGTATGGCAAACTTCATTCCCAAGTCTTAAGTGATTGAATCCCAAAATTGATCCCAACTAGAGGAGATCCTAGCAAACCCATGAACATTGGGGTACAAGAAACTTACTAATGAGAAGCTCCAGCGACGACAAGAGAGGTCTGTACTATTGTTGTGATAAAATGTACTCCCTTACTCACATCTATAAGAACAGAAATCTTCAGGTGTTGTTGGTGGATGATAGGGTTGCATGGGAGGAAAGAGAAGAGGAAACTAGGGAAATTGACGGAAGAACAAGAAGAGGTAGAATGCGAGGTCGAGCTCTTTATGTATTCAGTGGTGTATTTCACAACACCCCACACCATAAAGCTTCGAGGGATAGCTAATGGTGAAAGAGCGGTGGTGCTGATCGATTGTGGTACCACCCACAATTTTATTTCTGATGATTTGGTGGAGAGACTAAAAATGTAGATGATGGGCATAGCTTTGTATGGGGTTCTTATGGGCATGGGAAGTTTTGTTCAGAACCAAGGGATATACAATGAGGCAAGGTTGTTGCTATAGGAAATTGAGGTAATAGAATATTTCTTGCCACTAAGGTTGGGAAGAGCTAATGTTATACCGGGGATGTAGTGGCTAGAAAAATTGGGGGTGATGCAAGTCATTTAGATGAATCTAAAGATGAAATTCATGTTGGGTAGAACCCCTATAACTTTTTAGCAAGATGCCGAATTGTGTAAATCACAAGTTTCACTCAAATCACATGGGAAACATAAGCAAGAAGGGGTAAGGGCTACTGTTAGAATGATGCGCTTTGAATCCTTGGTCGGAGTCTGAATTGTAGGTTGCTGAAATTCCCTCCTAGCTATAAGGAATAATACAAAAAATTCCCCAAGTAACAAGGGAAAATTAGGGGTTACCATCACATCGAGAACTATCAAAAATTTCCCTCCTGCCAAGCACTAAACTAGTGAGTGTCAGGCCTTATCGGTATCCCCAAGAGTAGAAGGATAAAATGAGCACCTCATGGGAGAGATGCTAGTAGAAGGGGCGGTGAGACTGAGCCACAGCTTGTTCTCCAGTCCTATTTTATTAGATAAAAAGAAAGATGGAAGTTGGCGATTTTGTATAGATTATTGTGCCTTGAATAAGGTCATGATTCTAGAAAAGTTTCATGTGCGTATTATTGATGAGCTACTAGATGAGTTAAGTGGAGCAGTGTTGTTCTAAAAATTAGACTTGGAGTCGGGATATCATTGAAATACCCCAAAAATCCTAATTTATGAATTATGGCAAATAATGATTTATTAGAGAAATTTTAAGAAAATAGGTTACTTTATTAAATAAAGAGGAAATTTATTGATAAAAAATAAGGAGAAAATAATAAATAAGTTATTTACAAAATTTTGGACATATTACTAATTAAAATGGGAGTTAAGGACAATTTATCCAAAATAGTCTAATTAATTTAAAAATGAATTTAGTTATTATACTTAAAATAATTATTATTAAAATTAAATATATAAACAAATAAAGACCCAAATACCTCCAACCCAACCATTTTATCATTTCTCCATTTCCCTTTTTCCTTTTCTCCTTTCTTTTCTTTTTTTTCCTTCCTCCTCCTTTACTTTTTCTTTTCTTTTCACCCCCCGACTGGGCCGGCCTGCGCAACGCAGACCCCTCTCCTCCCCTCTCCCTACGTGCGGCCCGAATTCCCCGCTTCTCCTTCCTTCTTCTCACCCACGGCCCAGCGAGCCCAGCCGCCTTTGAAACCAAACGCTGCGTTTCGACGCTATAGTCATCGAAACTCCGTGTCACAATAAGAAAAAAAAGTAGTCGTTGCCAGACCGACGAGGACGCAGCGTTTTTCCCAAAAAATCCCCAAACGCCATGTTTCGTTTTAAAACTTTATAAAAGCCACCAACCGGCCGGTTCCCCGCACAGCCGCCGACCTGCGCCCTTGCGCATGCCGGCCACCTCTGCACGGCCGGTTGTCCTTCCCTGCCCCTCTCCCTGTCGTTTTCTTTCTCTCTTTGACCCTGACCAAGTCCCTCTCTCCCTTTCCTGCGTGCCATCTCTTTCCCTTTTCCTCTACCCTTCCCCAACCCAACCTGCCATGGCAGGACCTGCACCGCCTGCCACCGGCAGGCCACCTGCACACCTGCCCCGCACACCTCCTTCTCCCCTTGTCATTTTCCCCTTCCAATTGCCTATAAATACCCCCCATTGGCAGCCCCGATCAGCTCCCTTTTCGATTTTTGCCCCGAAACCCTGCCTCTCTGCCGCCTTAAAAAGACGAGCTTTCCGCCGTCACTAGAGACCGCCGCCGCCACCTCTGCCCACCGTTATCATCCCTGCAACTCCCTCGACAAAACCAAGCCACCGCCACCCTCCGCCTTGCTCTGCACGTGCCGCCCTAGCCGTGCAAAGTTCCTATCCCGAAAACCACCACCCCCAGCCTTCGCCACCCTTGCGCCGCCTTCCACCGCCAACCCAGCCGCCACAAGCACCTCCTCCACCCTCCAAAACACCTAGGGAAGCTTCCTCTACCTTCCCCTGCCTTCAACTCCCCTTGCCTCCCTCTCCTCCTTCCTCCCTCATCTTCCACCTCTCTCCACCACCCTCTTCCGCCGCGCCGACCACCGCGCACCGCCACCCCTTGCCATGCCACCACCCTCACTCCACTCCCCTTCACCTGCTGTTTTTTCCCCACCTCAAACTCCTCCTTTCTCCCTCCCATCTAACCACCACCTCCATCTTTTCCTCTCTTCTCCACCTCCACCGCCGCCGCCGCCGCCTCCACACGTCGCCGCCGGACCACCACTGACCCTAGGTGGTTCTCCACTCATCCAAACTCTAATACCCTTTTTTATAACTACTACTATTTTCTACTAATATTAATACTAATATACTTATTATTATTATTATTATTATTATTATTATTATTATTATTATTATTATCATTATTATTATCATTATTATTATTACTTTTATTATTATTATTATTGTTATTATTATTATTATTATCATTATTACCATTATTATTGTCTCTATTATTAATGTTCTTACTTTCTTACTAATACTAACATCCCCTTTTGAACCCTAACTTTTATTATACTTAACTTTAATCTTAATTTTTATAATTATTAGTATTAACATTATTAACAATATTACTATTATTACTTCTATTATCCTTACTACGGTTATTATTGTGGTTGCTAAACCTTACTTGGTTGTATTATTGTTATTACCATTACTACTAGGAGTATTATTATTATTATCGTTATTATTAGTGTTATTATTATTATTATTATTATTACTATTATTATTATTATACTTAACACCCTTATCATTTTGTTAACAATAATACTACTTGTTCTTATCCATGTTACTTAACTCAAGCTAGTAAATATCATGTGATTGTTAACTAAGAAGAGTACTTGAACCTTATTACCATACCACTTAACATTAACCCTAACCTCATTACTATGACACTATTATTAGCTATTACTATTATTACTACTATCACTACCTTATTGTTGTAATCAAAAGCATTTGAACCCTTTTATTATTCAAGAATATACAACTATTATCATTATCACCCTTAGGAATAGTTTACTTGTAATATTGTGACCTTATAATATTATCATTTCAAATATAACACAGTTAATAGACTTGGCCTTAAAACGCTAGGGTTTCTATCACTAGACATTAGTGTCACTATTTTATTAATACTAACACTATTTTCCTATAGCTAGAATGAACCCTATTACTACAAGATTAAAACTAATGGGTTTAATAAAATAAGTGTAACAATAAGTATCAAAAATAAATATATTTTGACTAATAATATTTAGTATACTAATTCTAAGGTAAAAACCCTAGTTTTTGTATAATACCCTCTTTAGTAATAAAAACCCTAATCCTAAACTAGAATAAGGGTTGATGGTACTTGCAAGGGAAACTAATACTTAGCATTTTCCCCTTTTATAGGTAACCCCGACCAAAGCCCTAAGGAGTTAGAGGAGCGTGCTCCAAGCCCAGTGTCGCCTTAGGTAAGGACAAAGCTATGGCCTTGTGCTATGTGTGATGTGATGTGTTGATTGTGGTGTATACCATGCTAATGTGTATTATATGATTTATGGATAACTGGTCTCATGTAGTGCAGCTTGGAATTTGTGGTATGTCGTGTGTGCTTTCTGTGACATGATCATGACATGTATATGTGTGATGTTTATGATGTGATATGATATGGCTCTCTAGGACATGCATGTTAGGATAAACAGTAATATGAAATGGGAATATAAGGATGACCGGATATAAACGGGAAATGAGTTCACTAAGGGGGGATATGAGGTTAACCTAAGTACCTCATGATCCATGAGAGAAGATTTAATAAGGGGGGAATGACCAAATTAAATGAGAGTTGGGGAACCATACATGGGAGTAGTAAAATTTGCATGGTGACTTGGGGTGTTTGCATGGGGGACTAGACCTTGCATGGGCATGATCCTTACGTGTGAAAAGTTGATTTGGGTTGTAAGTAAGAGCTTGGGAGAGTCTTGGAGTGATTGGGAACTTGGTATGAAAAAAAGTACGTGAGTTGGTGTATAAGCGACCTTATTAGGGTTTTAGGTGTAAGTGGGGGTTGGAGAGTCTGCATGGAGTGTTTAAATTATGCATGGGAATGAATCTTACGTGAGGAAAGTTGAGTGAAGAAGTAAATAGGATAATGTCAAAGTTACGGGTCCACTGGAGAATTGGGTGCGAAATTTCACGTTGGTCGATGTAAGGGTGTCTAAGGGACCCAATTAGGGTTTTTGGGAGGAAATGAGTAATTTGAAGGGTACAAGGGTAAAAATGATCAAGGAAAGATGGAGTATGGGGTAGAGAGTGAGAGTCCACTTGTATGAAGGATGAGTACGGGTTTCTAAATGAGAGAAGAGGTTTTGGGGCAAAGAGGGGAGGTTACTTGAGGAGGAAGTAAAGTGCTAGGGTTTGGTGTGACCAACTAGGATTTGGCGGTCACATGCGGAGTTGGGAATAAAGGGATATATTTTGGGAATTTCTTAGTAGAGACGGGGTGCGAGACAAGGAACAAAGTAAAGTTAGGATGAGTAAGAAAGAGTTGGGCCATATAGGCCAAAATTAGGGTTTCCCAAGGAGGAGCCCTAGAGGGGTGAGGACATGCGGGACCGATATCGTTGTGTTAGGGTTAGCCCACATTCTCGGGAGAGTGTGCCCTTACTACGTCTCCTTATGTATAAGAGTAAGAGGGGATGGACATCGGGCGTGAGAAGGGGAGAACAGTCTCAAGATATGGGACGAGCCTCCTCGAAGGGAAGAAGTAGAGAGTAGTAGACATGCATGTCAAGGGTGGAACCTTATTTAATAATACATGAATAAGACATTGACTACTTAAAGAGTAAGATTGTTGAGCCGGGCCCAGACCAATCCATCGGCATAATAGTGACAGGTGTTGGGGTGCCCTGGAGACCGATCCACCGGCATATAATAGTGGTTAGGTGCGTTCTGCCCTATACGTGACCGATCCATCGGCTATAATAGTGGGGGATCCCGAGCTCAACAAACCAAACAGTATGTTGTAATTAAATCATGGGAAAGATACTATATACTTACAGTGGAACACCATGAGAGTTGGGGCCAGACCGATCCACCGGCATAACAGTGGCTAGGAGCATTGTGCCTTGGAGACCGATCCACCGGCATATAATAGTGGTTAGGTGCGTTCTGGCCTATAAGTGACCAATCCACCGGCTATAATAGTGGGGTTCCCGTACTCGCATGGATTAACAAAGATTATGGTGTGAAATGACTTAAAAATAAATAATGGAAAGATACGTTATAATCATAGTGAAACACCATGAGAGTTGGGACCAGACCGATCCACCGGCATAATAGTGGCCAGGAGCGTTCTGCCCTGGAGACCGATCCACCGGCATATAATAGTGGTTAGGTGCGTTCTGCCCTATAAGTGACCGATCCACCGGCTATAATAGTGGGGTTCCCACATCCTCATGGATTCATAACGATTATGACGTGAATCTACTATATTTACCAGAGATCTAAAGAATGAGTCTACCCGGACCATAGCCAGCTTTTATTATCTGTATTACCCCATGCTGCTTATGTGCATAATGAGTTACTTTACATTTTGGCTCATAACACCCTTATATGTTTCAATATGATGTTACACATGTTTCATATGTTACTATATGGGTATGGTAGGACTGGTGATGTGGGTTTTGAGTATGCGTAATAATGTATCAACGTATTGTATCATGATTTAATACGCACTTGATGTATAATTACGTCTCTCCCATAAAATAGGGTAGTGGAACTTACTCAGTATTGGACCCGTACTAATACTACCTTGGTTGAATGGGTCCTGTGATGATCCACCGATGGTGGGTAGCAGACCTCTTGTGCAGGTTGATACTGTGTTGGGGTGGAAGGCTTGACTTGAGTGAGTAGGCGATCCGGATATTTATTCTTCGAGATTTTTTCTTTTTAATGGTATTCATCTTTCGAAGTTACAAGTGTTGTATTGAAATTTCCAAGGATTTTGTAATTGACTTTTAATTTCTCGTAACGCTATTGTGCTTTTAAAATTCGGATTTATTTGTTGACAGGTTTTAGGCTTGCATCTAATATGAGATAGATGGTTGACATTTATCTTGTGTTAGATGTGGCGGTAACATTTCCCAAAATTTGCTTCAAGCATCCGCTTTAATCTTTCAAAAAAAATCTTTTCAGGAGTGAAATTTGGGGGTGTTACAATCATCAAATTAGAGTGAGCTACGATGATATTCCTAGTAATGCCCATTGGGTTTACAAATCCACCAACCACTTTTCAAGCTTTGAATAAGGTGTTTAAGCCTTTCCTTAAAAAAATTATATTAGTATTTTTGGACAATATATTGGTGTAGAACTCTTCCAGGGAAGACCATATCAAGTATTTATCCTTATTATTTGGAAACTCTAAGCACCCATGCCCTAACGGTGAACATGAAGAAGTGTGTTTTTGGCTAGTTAGAAGTAGAGTACTTAGGGCACATTATCTCAACAAAAAGAAGTGGTAGGTGACACAATTAAGCTCCAGTGCATAAAGGAATGGCCTGCACCTAAGACATTAAAGGAGCTAAGGGGTTTCTTGGGGGTTAATAGGATATTATTGCAAGTTTGTGCAAAACTATGGACATATAGCCACTCCTATCACTACACAACTAAAAAAAGGACTATTTTGGGTGGTACAATGAAGCTCAAGCAGCATTAAAAAGGCTTAACCAAGCTATGGTAACAATACTTGTTTTGGGGCTGCCTAACTTTAAAGATCCCTTCAGAGTAGAGACAAATGCCTTGGGGATTGGAATAGGGGTTATCCTAATTCAGAAATAGTGCCTTATTGCTTATTTCAATTATTCCTTAGGAAAATGGGTATGCTGGAAATCAATATATGAAAGGGATTGTATGGAAGTGGTGTTGGCCATATAGAAGTGGATACATTATCTTATAGGGCAAAAGTTTACATGAGAACTGATCGGAAAAGCCTCAAATTTCTATCAAGACAATGTGTTATACCCGAGGAACATTTGAGATGGGTCACAAAACTTTGAATTTTTAACTTCAATAAAGATTACAATCTAGGGTGTGAAAATAAGGAAGCGGATGCCCTTTTAAGGGTAGAGACAACAACTATAGTTTTGGCTTTGACAATAGCTTAGATGGATAACTAGAGCTCTCTTCAATACAAAGTAGCTACTAACAAAAAATTTAGGCATATGTTGCGAGAGTTGAAGCAAGGAAAAGGGTTTCATCCAAATTATAGCCTAAAGTAGGGAAATTTATTATATCAAGGGCATTTAGTCATACTAGGATAATCAATTTAGAAGAACATGTTGCTATCTGAGTTCCATGGGCGAGGCATAGGAGGTCATTTAGGCACCTTGAGAGCATTCCATAAAATAGCCAAATAAGCTTATTGGCCAAGCATGAGGATGGAGATAAAAGAGTATATGGTTGGGTGTGCTACAACCACTTCCTATACCCCAAAAGGTGTGGGAGGATGTGACACTAGATTCCTTTACATGGAATTTCTAAATCCATGTTATCAAATCGTGACAAGATGCTTATGATAAATTTCTAGAATGAGCTATTTAAGATGAAAGGCAATAAACTCTGATTTAGCATGACCTATTGCCCTCAAATAGATGGCCAAATGGAGGTCATCAATCCGAGTTTGGAGACTTACTTCAGTTGTTTCGCTAGATATGAACCCAAGTAGTGGGTTAGGTGGATCCCTTGGGCATAATATTGATATAACACTTCATATCACTCGACCATTCAGACTACCCTTTTCACTACTATGTATGGTCATGACCCCCACTATTACTATGTTATGAATAGGGCCACACACCTCTTTTAGTAGATCAATAATTGATAAGGAGGGATGCCATCTTAGCTGAAATGAAGAATCATCTTCAAAGGGCATAGGCTCGAATGAAATGGTAAGCTGATAAGAAGAGTAGGGACCAAACTTATGGAGTAAGGGATTAAGTGTTTCTCAATCTCAAACTATACCAACACCGACACTTAGCTAACTGCTTGAATGAGAAGCTTTCCTTAAGGTATGTTGGGCCTTATCAAGTGGTGGTTAAGGAGGGTGTAGTTGCCTATTGACTTAAGATACCCTATGATGCTTTAATGCATCCGGTATTTCATGTGGCAATGCTCAAGATAACAGTGAGCACTTGGAGTCAAGCTCAACCTTTCACTCCTATTTTTGACATATGAGATGGAGTGGAGAGTGGAATCAGAAGTAGTTCTTAACATGCATTGTAATACTCCGGAGGTACCGGAGGTTTTGATTAAATGGCAACAGCTTCCAGAATTGGCAGCCTCATAGGAAGAGTTAAATCTTCTTAATCATCAAATTCCTGAATTTCACCTTGATGACAAGGTGAAGTTTTAAGGAGAGAGTAATGACAGGCTAATTATCAAATATACTTACGTGAGGAGAGGCAACATAGTGGATAAGTAAGAAAGGGAAAAGGTGATGGGTAAGGACCATTGTTTGTTGAATTGGTAGTGAGTTTGTTAATGAGTCTTTTTGGGGTCACCTTTTATCATTTTCTATTTCTCAATTTCCATTTTTTTATTTTAGGAATTTTCTATTTGGGGTGGGGACAAGGTTGTTGGGAATCTAGTACAAATTGGGAAGGGAGTCGAGTAGCAGGGTAGGGAATTTCTTGGAATTGTTTGGAAGGTTGCTAGGTCCTCGAAAACCTAGGCATCTCACTACCTTGAGTATTAATACTAAACTCCACATTTTTCAACTCTCTATTTCCCTCAGAATTATAGTTGGCTTCTTTTGATTCGACTTACATTCCCTTATCAATTTCAATAGCTTTGTAGCAGTGAGCATAACAGACTATAATTGTTTTTGCTTTTATATTGTTTGCCATATAAATTTTATATAAAATTATTTTATGGGTATTAAATCTATGTTTTTTGGTTATAATGCTAATTCCTCACCCTTAAAACCACAATTTTTCTATAAAATTGAATTAGTTATAACCATCATAGAAACTTCCTGTTCAACAATTATCTGATACTTTGTCCAGGTCGATTTTCGATCTAGTATTATAATGACTAAAAGAAATAAGAATAAATATCTCTACCGGTAAGTTGTAAGACTTGTGGGAGATTTATTTGATCATTTTCATAATAGTTAAGTTTTCTTAAAATTTTTGAGAATCATTTTATCTGAGGTTTCTATTTCAAGTCATTGGGTTCAGTAGTAAATCACTCAAATAACTAAATCATTCTATTAGATTGTTTGTAAATTGTAATGTTCTAATGACATTAATTTTATTTGGGAGGGTTATTTTTCATAGGGAAGAGCTAAATAAAATGGAGAAAATTCATTGTTAGGCAATATCATTCTAGTTTTATTGTTAATTCTTTCATATTATGAAATCTAGGTGAATCCTAATTGTGCGGTGGCCTAAGGAAAAACAAAGAAGAAAAATTGGTCTTGTATTTTTTAAATATTATCATTATTAGTTGTTAGTAGGAAAGACATATTTCCTTAGATAATGCATAGCATCATTGGCACTTCTTAGAATACATTGATATAGATCACAGGGTGTTAAGAGAAGAGAAGAGAAGAAGAGAGCAGATAAAGGAAAGAAGATTGGAAGAGAGAAAGAGAGGTTTTACTCTCTTCTATTATCATTATCTAATATAGTATTAGTAAGCCTTATATATACTATGCTATATTAAAATGTTAACCTATGTCTAATACCCCCCGTAAGCTTGAGGAGGGGAAACCATGCCCAGCTTGGGAATAACAGCTATATGATCTTTGCCACTGAGATTCTTGGTGAAGATATCAGCAAGCTGAGATGTAGTTAGGACATAGGATAAGGAAATAAGTCCTACATTGAGTTGAGCATGAACATAGTGACAATAAAATTCTATATTTTTTGTGCATTCATGAAATACTGGATTTTTAGCAATGTAAATTGCAGCTTGATTATCGCATTTAATAGGAATGGGAGTGATGTTTGGAACAGTGAGCTCAGTGAGAAGGTGACTAAGCCAATATAGTTTAGCTGTAAGGCATCTGAGAGATTTGTATTCTGCTTCAGCTAAGGAAAGAGATATAGTATGTTGTTTCTTGGATTTCCAAGAAATTGGACTTCCGCCAAGAAGAATTAGATAACCACTAGAAAATCTTCAACTAATGGGACAAGAAGCCTAATCGGAATCACAATAAGCCAATAATTGAAAGCTAGAAGAAGCACTAAGAAGAATGCCTTGGGAAATTCTGCTCTTGAGATATTTGAGAACATGTAGAACAGCAGACCAATGAGCTTGGTGTGCAAATTGCATGAATTGGGTTAAATATTGCACTAAGTGTAACACCCCAAAATCACGACTTGAATATTTAGTTTAAATTTTGCTTTGCGGAAGCGAAAATTAAAGAACGGTGGGTGTTACCACAACACTTAACCTAAGTCCGGTCTCTTCACCATCCTTACGTCAAGTGCTAAGGCTTAAAACAAATCAAACCAACCAAAGATAAGAGAAGTACAATACGTAATCAAGAGTTTTGGAAATTAAGTATCCAACCATTTAGAAAATAACAACAGAATAGACAAAAGTCATTAATGGTCTGCCTTACACCCTTATGGTCCATCAAATTACAAGCAAAAGGGGAAAAAGGGGCGGGGTCAACTCACTCCCTAAATCTACCTATTTATCGAGATGACGCTCCTTATAATCCTTTAACCAACGCATGCCATGGATGTACTCCTCTAAAAAGTGATCGTATCAGTATGACTTCCTCGTATTGAGTAAACCACAACGCCTCCGGAGAGGTAGCATACCCACGTAGCAATCATCATACATATATGGAATTCAAATAGAACATATGATCACATGCAATGACATGATTTCAAAACACACATCCTCATCACAATTAACATTAGAAGTTAGGTCAAAATCCCTATTGAAGGCATTTAAAGCATGCTTATAATTTCATAACCAATTTAACTTACCAATGACCATGCATTATGGCAGAATAGGAAGAACTATTGATATTCCAAGCAATCTCACCAAGGTCAAGTCATTCATAATCCGATCATTACAGAAGTATTATGGTGGGTGTCTAATCCAGTTATATAATTTATATACAAATTCTCAAGTGGAATACAATCCCATATCCATGACAAATATCATCAAGGAGGGTGGTACCAAAATAAATCACTCAATTTTACGACAAAGCTTGCCAAGGAAGCCACACGACATAATAGTCACCCATACTAAACCTCATAACTCAAGACCTTAAGTACACGTACTCCCTATAGGTTGTATGGAATACCTAGCTGAAGTGATCCCCTTGACCCGAAGGCCCAAACTATGCACTCGGCGGCCAAGCCCGAGGCACGAGATTCCTTTCCAACTTGAGTCTTTCTCTTTAAGTAATTATTGTCTTATGAAATTCCAGATTATAATTTCTTTTAGAATATCGAGATTCATAAAGTTCAACTTAGTCAACAATCAACAAACAACGTCACATCCAAAAGACCACGAGGTCGCAACCATTCCAAGCTAACACGGCCTAGGGTTAGGCATTATGCCGTAGCCCGAATAAGTATTTGATTTAGTGTTCAAGCCAATTGTCCAATTATTCCCAACATTATTTTAAGGCCAACACTTAGTTTAACTAGTCCAATTATCCACTTTGGAACACCTTTTTGCCTTAATGACCAAAATACCCCTCAACCTATAACTACCACATTTTCCTTCACTTTTATTATCGAGTTTACTTACATAGGATATTTGTCATGAAACGCGAGCATGAAATAGCTAATGATACTTTACATCCGATAATTTCTTCGGTACTACAAAGTACCATATTATCCCTAACCATTTACCATGCATAGTACACGTAAAAACTATTAGCCTGCATTTGTAATATCTCATAAATTCATACAATTTCCTCAAATAAATCTCAAATATATTCATGGTATATAAAACTACATTTTACCTTGAACGCACTCGTCTCATTTTCCTAGCATAAACCCATGTTCGTTACCATTAGCATACAATTCTTCACATTTTAGAATATTAATTAGCCATATAAAAAGATTGCATGATAACACATATTAATTTACACATCATGATATTCATGTAGGAATGAACTACAACATGCTCCCATATAAAACTACATTTTACCTTAAACATACTCATCTCATTTTACTAGCATAAATCCGAATTTGTTACCATTAGCATACACTCCTTCAAATTTTAGAATATTACTTAGGCATATAAAAAGATTGCATGATAACACATATTAATTTACACATCATGATATTCATGTAGGAGTGAACTACAACATGCTCCCATTTCCCACAAACATATAATAATTTGAAATCTTCATCCTATCATGATTTTATCCTAGAAAACTAGCATATCATTTTCACATAAAAATTCTACTATCTACGGATTAGTTGGATTTACCTTGAGCTAAGAAATATTAACACCATAAGCTTCTTCCACAAATACCCTAGGCAGGGTCGAGATTACCTAGAAATGAATACACCATCCAAACTACAAGTATTAATATTTATGCTAATTAAAATAATCAAAAGATAACCTATATAAGCTAATACTTGAAAAATGATTAGGGAAAATAAACATGGAAGCCGGTGCATGAATTTAAGTACCAAACCCACCAAAAGATAGAATAATTACGTTGGGGAAGAAAAATGGCTGCTTAGGGAGGTGAAATACAAGGCAAATGCTGGATTATTTTGAGGCTAAATTTTGGTGAAGGGGAGGGGAAGTTTGGGGCTACAATTAAATTTTTGTTGCTGGAATTTAAGGAAGGGAAGGAGAGGGGTGCAAGGGAAAAAATTAGAGCACTTAAAGGGAGAGGAAAGGAGGGTGTTTGCTGCAGGTTGAGACTTAGTAATAGGAGGGAAAAATAGAGAGAAAAAGGGCTGCTGCAAGGGTGAGTAGGGAAAGGTGTTGTAGGTTGGTTTTTGGGGACAAGGGTGTCGAAGCTTGGGAGAAGGGAAAGGGGCTGGCTGGATGCATGGGAAAGGAGGAAAATGGAGGGGTAGATGGCTAGAAAATTGGGTTAGGGTGCAGGTTGAGAGGAGGGGAAGATAAGAGCTGCAACTTGGTGGATGGGTTGGGGTTACGTGAGATTTGGGGCTGCATATAGCTGGGTGACGTGATGGTTGTGGCTAGGATGTTCTGCTAGGAATTTGCAGGGTGGAATGGCATGGGAAAGGATGAAAAATGGAGGGGTAGATGGTTAGAAAAGTATGGTAGGTGTGCAGGTTGAGAGAAGAAGAGTTTGAGGGCTGCTACTTGGTGGGAGGGCTGATTTACATGGGTTTTATGGCTGCATGTGGAGGGGTGACGTGAGGCTTGGTGGCTGCATGTGGCTGGGCTGGTTTGGTGGGATTTTTGCAGGGTGGAATGGTGTGGTAAAGGAGGAGAGTGGGGAGGGTGATGGGCTGCTATTAGGGGAGGGGAGTGGCTGCAAAGTTAGTGGGTAAGATAGGTAGGAGTGTAGGGTATGGGCAAAAGGTGTTCAAGTATGGGAAAAAGGTGGCAAGTATGGGAGAAAGGTGGTAACTAGCTGCATGGGAGGGTTACGGTGTGATAGGTTGGGGGATTTTAGGCTGCAATTTAGAGTGGGAAAAAGATGGGGATTGGTTAGAATTTAATTAGCAAAAACATCCCAAAGTATTAGGCTTTTAAGAGTATGGTTACTAAGGAAAAATCCTACCTATTCAAGGTTTTATTTTCACCATTATTCTCACTAATAATTATCATAATCAATATTATTATTATCAGTGTTATCACTACCACTCCTTATTATCATAATTATTCCTAAAATTATTATTCTTACAATTATTGTTATCGGCATTAATTTTAAAAGTGTTACTTATCATAAGGTTGTTGTTATTACCATCCTTTCTATTTTGATTATTATCTATTCTCTTCTTATTATTGTTATTATTACCGTCATCAACTTTTATATTCCTCTGCTCATATAAACACTAGTTCGGGTTATTATCATAACTTAACATTTATGTACTTACTCGAAACAACAAGGCTATCGCTTAAAAAGAATCTTATGGTTTACTTTGACTACTAATCAAACTTTAAGTCTTGCATATTTAATTAAGAATTTATTAAAATGTGGTATTACACTTAGAATGCCAGATCAGGCCTTATATGAAGGAGGAAATTAAGTTTTCCAATCAGTTGTCTATATAGAGTTGGATCTTCTAGAGGTTTACCCATGTCAGCCTTGAGTTTAAGATTCAGGTCAAGAGGACTTGAGACAATAGATGAAGTAGGCAGAAAAAATTGATCCAGAATTTCATTGGTGAACTTTTTTTTGAGTGAGGATCATGCCTTCAGAGACAGTAAAAAACTCCATACCAAGGAAGAAATGTAAAGATCCACGATCATTAATTTTGAAAGTCAAATTGAGATAAGTCTTCAAAGATGTAATGGTTGCAGCATCATTTCTAGTGACTAAAATATCATCAACATATAGCGCAATGATGATTAAACTATTGGATTCAAATTTGATGAACAAAGAGTAATCATTGAGTGACTAAACAAAACCCTTAGATATCAGTGATGGAGAGAGCTTGGAATACCATTGCCAAGAAGCTTGTTTTAAGCCATAGAGAGATTTCTTGAGTAGGCAAGCAAGTGATGGTGAAGCAAGAGACAGACGAGGTGGTGGTTTCATATATATGTATTCATGAAGATCACCATGAAGGAAAGCATTGTTAACATCAAACTAATATAATGGCCAGCTAAATTTAAGAGCAGTAGAGACAATGCATCGAATGGTAGTCATTTTTACAATTGGGGAAAATGTCTCGGTGTAGTCTTCACCAGCCTTTTGTGTAAACCCACGAACAACTAATCTGGCCTTATATCTTTCAAGGCTACCATCAGCATTGTACTTCACTTTATAAACCCATTTACAACCAATAGGTTTCTTCCCTTTGGGAAGCTTCATGATTTCCCAGGTATTATTGGTTTCCAAAGCAGTAAATTCCTTAGCCATAGCATCTTGCCAGTTGGGATCACTAGCAGCTTCGGCATAGGAAGAGGGCTCTGAAATATATGTGTAATGGTGGGTAGAAACAGAATGACATTGATTTATAAAGGGTGAAGGATCAGAGGAGTGGAGAATACAAGAGTTGGTAATAATATGAGGACAAAAAGAGAATAAGTGGAGGGCAAGATAGCATTACAAATATATTCATGAAGATGCGCAGGTGGTTTAATAGGATGATTAGATCGTTTAAGAGGTGGAGTACAAGTCATAGGTAAAATGTTGGGTGAAGGAAGACTATGATGAGAATTGATTATGAGGGGAACATAAGGAGATGAAATGGGTGGATTAGTAGGACGAGGAATGGATTGCGTAACATCATAATGGAAATTATTAGTGATAGGAAATGGATAATAATGATCAGTGGTGTTATGGTAAGCACTGTCTTCATAAGGAAAATGATGATCATAGAATATGAAATCTTTGGATATTTGAGAAGTTTGAGTGGTGAGATTGAAAATTTTGTAAGCCTTCTTGCCAATGGTATATCCCAGGAAAATACAAGGGTGAGCTCTTGGGAAAAATTTATCAGAGGGTTTAGGAGAGACAGAGGCATAGCATAAACAACCAAAAGTATGGAGGCAAGAAAAATTAGGGGGTCTACCAAAGAGCTTTTCATGAGGTGTTTTGTGTTGGAGGACCTTTGTGGGTAGACGATTTATTATATAAGTGGCATGCAGAATACATTCAACCCAAAATTTGGGTGGAACTTTAGATTGAAAGAAAAAAGCTCAAGCCCCCTCTAATATATGTCTATGTTTTCTTTCAACTACTCCATTTTTTTGTGGAGTATAAAAATAGGAAGTTTGGTGTAAGATGCCTTGAGATGTGAAATATGAGGAGGTTTCTCTGCTAGATCCTAATTCAAAGACATTGTATGTTATGATAATCTTCACATTTGTGTGAAATTGTGTCTGAATCATGGCAATGAAGGCCTTAATTGCAGTGAAAGCATTTCCTTTTTTACTTAGTAAGTACGCCCATGCATGCCTAGTGAAATCATCTACAATGGTAAGGAAATATATATAGCCATTCTGAATAAAAATGTGATAGGGTCCCCATATGTTTATGTAAATCAAATCAAAAGGAGACTTGGTATATATGGTGCTGTGAGGAAAAGGTATGAGATGTTGTTTTGCCTGATTACAAATAGTGCACGGAACAATGGAATTATTATTGCACTTAGATGATAGAACATTGAGAGTTTGCAATTTATCAAAAGGTACATGACCAAGTTTAATATGACAGCTAATACAATGATCTATATTGGATACAAAGGAATTATGAACAAATGAAGAAATTGAATTTGTGTCTTGCTGTTTCTCTTGGACATTGTGATGTAGCAAGTACAAACCATTTTGAATTTCACCAAGAACCACAGGTTTGTTCAAAGAGAGTCCTTGCAATGAGCATTTATTAGTAGCGAATGAAATGGAATTGGGTGATTGATGCAATAGTTTGCTGATAGAGATCAGATTGAATTTGAAGGAGGGAACATATAAGCTATTGGTGAGAGTTATGTCATTTAATTGAACAGACCCTTTGGAATGAACATAAACAGAATGACCATTTGGTAGGGTTATTGTGTATGGTTTATGGAGAGGAGACAGGGACTGGAACAAAGAATTATGAGCACACATATGATCAGAAGCCCCTGAATCCAATATACAATAATTACCAGTAAGAGAACTGAATGGCAAGAAAGACATGGATAGAGAATTACCTGCTGGATTGGATGAAGAGACAGGCTGATTTAGGAGAGACAAAAGCTTCATGCATTGGTCATTGTTGAGTTGAATGCTGGATTTATGTTGAAGATCAGTTTCAGATTTATCTTGATCATCACCTGGAACAGCAGTAGAAAATTTCTTACTCTTGGTAAATTTGAAATCATCTGGGAATCCAATCAGCTGATAACATTTGTCCCTAAGATGTCCTGTCTTTTTGCAGTAGGTACATATGAAGGATGTTCTCTTGAATTCAGACATGTAAGGTCTTTGAAGATGAATTTACATAGAAAAAGAAGATTAGTCTTGGATTTGCATCGACCTAAAGCTAACTTCTCTATGCTTTTCTTCATGTAAGAGGGCATAATATTCTTCTCCAATCCGTGGAAAAGGTTTGGTCATAATTTGTGAACCACGAACAGTGGAGTATTGTCATTTAATCCCACTAAGAACTGTAAGAGTTGCTCTTTCTCAAAATATTGTTGAGTTTCCTTAGTGGCCACTGGAAAAGGATGCATTGCTTGGAGTTCATCCCATAACTTCTTTATTCAGGTGTAATAACTGATAATACTATCTGATCCTTGTACTGCACAGTATATTTATTTCTTCAATTGGAGCTGAGACATCCCATTGGACTGACTGACTCTCGCACTGAGATCAGACCAAATTCCACTGGCAGTGGTGATGGATATGGCACTCTCGAGAATTTCCTTGGTAAGGGTGTTGAGAATCCATGATATGAGCATATTGTTACACACATGCTAGTCTTCATATATAGGATCAGTCTCTGCTAGTTCTGGGATCTTGCCATTGATGAAGCCTTATTTTTTCTTAGCTGAAATGGTGATGAGCATGGCTCTCCTCCAGGACGGGTATCTAGTCCCGTCAAACTTCTTTGATATTAATATGGCGCTAGGATGATCAGACGTGTTGAGATAGAGAGGGTTGGAGGGGCCAATTAAGGCATTTGAATTACCTTCATTTACAAAATGTGTGTCCGCTGTGGTTAGATGTGTCATTCTTATTCAAGAATTGCAAGAATTTCAAGAAAGTTTAGAAAATGAAGACATTTGAAGGAAAAAAAAATCAAAACAGAGAGAAAGAATGATTAGAAAAAAGAAGAAGAATCAAGAAGAATGATGAAATGAATTCTGAGATCTAAGATTGAAATTTTAATGGCTTTGATACCATGTTAAGACAAGAGAAGAGAAGAAGAGAGCAGATAAAGGAAAGAAGATTGGAAGAGAGAAAGAGAGGTTTTACTCTCATCTATTATTATTATCTAATACAGTATTAGGAAACCTTATATATACTATGCTATATTACAATATTAACCTACGTCTAATACAGGGCCAAATGCATGACCTCAAAATCTATTAGGCTACTAAATTGCATCACCAAATGACTTTGTCGTGGACCTGGATGTTTCTTTTTTTCTTTTCTTTCTGTTATGACAATCACTATCCTTAGAGAATATTCCTTCTATTATGACTTCTGTAGACATGTCGATGGATTTGTTATATCCTACTAGCCTACTACGAATAGCTACAAATATATAATTCCATAAATAATGAGGATAGTTTGTTATTCCTGTAACATCCCAAAATTCACTAATTTTTTTTTAAAACGGAAGCAATTAAGATAGAAACACTTAAAACCTGTGAATTCTGGGAATGTTACCGCCACACTTATTACCAGACCGGTTCTCTCCAACCGTTCCAGTACCAAGTGCTAAGGCTAAAGAAAAGATTTACGTTAAATTCAAATTAACAATTCATAAAAGAATTCGAAAGATCATACACAAAATCAGAGTACGAGAAATTAAGAGTTAATTACAATACCCTTGAAGTTTCAAATAACACTTGTAACTTCCAAATAGAAATACATTTAAACAAGATAAAACCCGATGGGTCAAATTCCGGACTACCTACTCACTCAAATCAGGCCTGCCACCCAAAAATAGTCTCTAATCTTAAACCTGCACAAGAGGTCTGCTCCCCACCATCAGTGGATCATCACAGGACCCATCAACCAAGGTAGTATCAGTACAGGTCTAGTACTGAGTAAGGTGACTTGATCACTAAGGCCAACACATAAATACATAAATCATGCAGGACGTAAAAGAGCATATTCATAAATGCATATGATCAACCGGGTAAAAGTACGTACAAAGGCCCATGAATAATCTGAATTAATTACTTAATTAATCTTTTATCAGAAGTCGATACACACCATGCTTTTTATCAAATCCATGTAAGCACAGGAACACCCCACTATTATTGCCGGTGGGTCGGTCACTTACGGGACAAAGTCCACACCACTATTATTCGCCGGTAGATCGGTCACTTGCGGGACAAAGTGTAACACCCCAAAATTTACTACTGAAAAATTTCGTTTAAAACGAAAAGATTTAGCGGAAGCAAAGGATGAAACCATAAACTCGGGGGTATTACCGCCACGCTTAGTACCAGACCGGTTCACTCCTAGCGTTCCAGTACTAAGTGCTAAGGCTAAATCCAATCAAACAATTAAATCTGAATTTTAAAAGTATAACAGCGTTACGAGAAACTAGAAGTCAATTACAAAACCCTTGGAGATTTAAATACAACACTTGCAACTTCCAAAGATGAATACAATTAAACAAAACAAATCCCGAAGGATAAATATCCGGATTGCCTACTCACTCAAGTCAGGCCTTCCACCCCAATACAGTATCAACCTGCACAAAAGGTCTGCTCCCCACCATCAGTGGATCATCACAGGACCCATTCAACCAAGGTAGTATCAGTACGGGTCCAATACTGAGTAAGTCCCACTACCATATCTTATGGGAGAGACGTAAACTACAACATCAAGTGCATATTAAATCATGGTGCATTACGTTGATACAATATTATGCATACTGAAAACCCACATCATAAGTCCTACCATACACATATAATAACATGCGAAACATATATAACGTTTATTTAAACATGTAAGTGTGGCAGCAAACATCTTAATCCAATAAGACATTCAGATAAACTAACCGAGCATTCATGGACAATATTAAACCAACCAATCGGGCATTTTTGGACAACGCCAAACCAAACCAAGACGAATCGAGCATTTATCAAACGGGCATTTATGGGCAATGCCGAACCAAACCAATTAGGCATTTAGCCTCGCGGACATTACTTAGAGACATGTCCAGCCCCGAGCATTACTTAGGGACATGCTCCGCCCCGGACATTACTTAGGGACATGTCCAGCCCCGAGCATTACTTAGGGACATGCTCAACCCCGAACATTACTTAGGCAGGACATTACTTAGGGACATGTCCAGCCCCGAGCATTACTTAGGGACATGCTCAGCCCCGGACATTACTTAGGGACATGTCCAGCCCCGATCGAGTAGACTCATTCTTTAGATCTCTGGTAAATATAGTCTATTCACATCATAGTCTTTATCAAAACCCTAATCGGCTCCCTTATACTCCTTTTTAGCAACTCACTTCCCATTTATTTCTTTTTGTCCTTTTATCTCCATGTCATAATAATAATCACCCTAGTATGCATGTCCTAGAGGGTTACATCATGTCACAGCACATCATAATCACCACATACGGATATCACATTCATGTTATAAGAAAAACACATACCACCTACCTTAACTCCAAGCTGCGTTACGCATAAAACATGTTAAGGACAAACATGTGTACACAACAGGACATGGTATATATATACGAAGCATCCAAGGCAAGTAGATCACATATCACCCAAGTGGCTTTAGCTAGACCCTTACAAAACACCCATAAGTGGAGGTAAGTAGAGACTTACCTGGATCCGAAGCTAGCTAAGCGAGATAAGAGAGAGAGAGATCCCTAGCTCGTGGATCCACGAGAAAGCTTTCCTAGATCACCGATGGAAATTGGAACTAGGTTAGAAACTATCTTATCGATCAAAAATTCAATTATAATAAAATCAACACAAACGGACACAAACAACCTTTCTTGAAAAAACGTGCATAAAACCTATGACTTGCGAGCGTAGCTCGATTAAGATTTAAAATTAAATATTAACCAAATCAGATTAACACTCATCACTTGGGACATTTCAAATTGATTTGGAATGTCGGGAAAAGAATAATAGATTATAAGCTATTTTATCAAAAATGACTTATTCATTAGGTTTTACAATCCAAAGGACAACCAACCATTTGAATAGAACCAAATCCAACCCGATAAGATAAAAACATAATTCAAATGATTTAAAGTCAAATATGGAAATCGATTAGGTAAAGGAAGCATAGCATAATTAATTCGAAAATTAGGGCTTTTAATACCCACACTACGAACCGGCTAAATAACTTTTATTATCTCAAATTGATAGCTTAAGAGTACTATTAAACTAATGTTAAATAAATCTAGATAATCAATTTTAACAAAAGAAATCTTTCGAGTAGCCAATTTAAGACTATCGGCTTCTAAAATTAGGGTTTCACAACCCAAGACATAAATTCGAATAATTCAAATCAATTAATTACAATTGAAGGTATTAAATGCATATAGGATCATTTCAACTATTTCTATAAATTCAATTTTAGAAAAACAACCATACAAATGATAAATTCCGTAATTTCATTTGAATTCTAGGATTTAGGCCCGAAAATGTAGTTCAGTTGAATTCTATTAATTTAATTAAATTGAATGTTTATAAATACAATTAGACATAATTTATAACATATTATATAATCAATTGCTCAAAACTAATAAAAGAAATACCCAATTTAACATAATTTGGATTTTTGAGCCCGAAACGCAAATCCGATTAATCCTTGTTTAAATATATAAATTGACGATTCGGAAATGTAATTCAATGTATTCTAATGTAAACTATATAATCAATTGAATAAAACAACCCGATTACACAATCCAATTTAAACCCGCAAGAGTTTTGACCTAAAAATTTAATTCCTATCAATTTCACACAATTTTCCCAAATCAACACTTCCGATATAAAATTAAATACATTTTAAACGATATTACAAAATCAATTGAGTAAAATGACTCAATTATGCAACCCAATTTCATTACACACGAATTTTGACATAGAAGGTCAATTCCGATTAATTCGGCATAAATTTCTCAAATTGAAAGTTCCAACATGAAATTAGATACATTCCACAACATATTGTAAAATCAATTTACCCAAAGTAGCTAAATCGGACGAATCCAAAAAATTCGGACATAACTCGGCCAAAAATTCAATTTTCACAAATCAACCAAATACACCACAATTAACCACTCTAAATCAATCATACAACATATATATACATAATCAAACAATCAATTTAGCTTTTCATAAGCTAATTCATACTCAATTAATTAATTCCAATGTTAGGGTTTTCAGAATTTATACCAAACAATAATTAGCAAATCGAGACAAGAGAAGGCGGGAGAAGCTTCGCCGGAGGTCGAATGGTGCTCGCCGGTGGTTGGGATACGTCGATGGTGATCGGATGGTGGTGTTGTCACTCCCGTTCACTGCATCTACTTCTATCCGTTGCTGCTTCACTGTAGCGGCTGCACTGCTGCGGCACTTGCGGCGGCTGCACTGCTGCGACACTCGATGTCGCTGTTGCTGCAGAACCGATGGTGGCTGGCGAGGCGGCTGGAGGCTTGTTAGCGTGGAGGAGATGGAGATGAGGGCTGCGTTTTGGGGCTGCAGAGCAGGGACAGGTCGGGAAAGGAGAAAGAAAAGAGAAGGGAAAGAAGAGAAGAGAAAAGGAAAAGGAAGAGAGGGGAAGGGGCTAGTTTCGGGATTTCTTTTTTTTTTTCTTTTTTTTTTTTTGCAGATACACGCATATGAATAAATACTAACATCTAAAAAATATTGTTGGAAAAATTTATCTAAAATTTATTTAACGAAAAATCATTTCGTAAGGTTTCGAAGGCTTAAAATCGATACAAGAGCTATATACAGAATTTCAGAAGTATTTTCGAAATAATTTACCAATGAACCTAAAAATTTATATTATTTATGGAAATACATTATAAGACCTCAAAATAGTATTTAAAAGCATATAAGTAAATATTTAAATTAAATTCTAATAAACCGAGACTAATTTGAATAATTTTCAAAATTGATCTTCCGCAACAAAAAAAAAAGGTAAAACGGAAGGAAATTAATTTTAGAAAGAAATCCATAAATAAGCTTCGAAAATCTTTTTAACTTAAAACTTTCCGAAGATCTTAATGACTTCGGAAACAAATAAATTTAATGTCGGAAATATTTTCTACGGATAAAATTGATAAAATAAATTTGACTATTTTAAACGAAAATTTTATAATTTAAATAATATATATATCGCTAACGAAATATAACTCCAAAACAAAGTCGTAATCATACAACGAAGTTATAATCGAAAACGAATCTAAAATATTAAAAATCAAAATACGAGAAAGAACGAAAATATATATTTTTAACCGAAAATCGAAATCATGTGAATATAATAAAATCATAGTCGTGAACGAATTTATTTAGAATCATCCGCAACGACAACGATTAATTAAATTCAATTATGAAGTCGAAATTATCAATAAATCCATAAAACAAACCGAAATTAAAATAATTAATGTTTATATCAAATTACACTAATAAAATAATTAAGCTTAATAAAATTGAATTTTAAAATACGGGGTATTACACAAAGTCCACACCACTATTCCTTACCGGTGGATCGGTTGGTTCCTGCTCACATGGTGTTCCACTGTAAGTAATTAGTACCTTTTAAGCGTGTGTAACTCTGGTTTGTTTTTATTGAGCTCGAGTCACCCCACTATTATTGCCGATGGGCCGGTCACTTGCGGGACAAAGTCCACACCACTATTATTATCGGTGGATCGGTTACACATAGGACATCATGTCCTAACCACTATTTCTGACCGGTGGATCGGTCTGGACCCGGCTCAATAATCTTCCACTTTAAATTATTAGTGTCTTAAGTATCTTATTCAAAGGCTTTCACCATGGACATGCACGAATCATAAATCATAAGTTCCATAATCATCATCATACTTACACTTTAATCACCACATACATATGATAACAGAAAAAAAAAACCCTAATCAACCACCATAGACCGTAATTAACCACAACAAACCATAATTCAGTCTCCTCCGTACCCTTAAATTGCTCCACGTGCTATTTTTCATCCCAAGCATTCAAACACCCAAACAACACTTACATTACTTTCCTTACATCCCAAATTAACTTTCCACACGTAATTTTCATACCCATGCAGACATTAATCTCCCCTTGCAAACCTTTGAACCGTTTTCATGCAAACCCTAAAATTCCACGTGAAACCCAAAATTCAACCATGCAAACCCTAATACCACCATTCAATCACCAATGCCACCATGTAAACCTTAATACCACCATAAAACTATAAATACCACCATACAAACCATGATTCCGTCATACAAAACCCTAAATTCAAACCATATAAGACCCAAAGATTTGTCCATACCAACCCTAAATTCAAACCATAAAGATTCTTCCATGCCAAACCATAAATTCAAACCATAAAGATTCATCCATACCAACCTTACATTCGTATCATATAAAACCCAAAGATTTGTCCTCATAATACAATTGATTAGATTCTCCCCTTTCATAACCATAAATTTGATTCTCCCATATAAGACCATAAGTTAGATTCTTCCACATAAAATCATAAATTAGAATCTCCCAAGCAAAACCATAAATTGGATTCCCCCAACAAATCATAAATTAGATTCTCCCAATCAAATCATAAATTAGATTCTCCCATATAATATCATAAATTACGTTCTCCCAAATAACATCATAAATTAGATTATCCCAAACAAACCATAAATTCAATTCTCCCATATAACATCATAAATTAGATTCTCCCAATTAACATCATAAATTAGATTCTCCCAAACACACCATAAATTCGATTATCCCATATAACATCATAAATTACATTCTCCCCAAATAACATCATAATTTAGTTTCTCCCAAGTAAAACATAAATTGTATTCTCCCCCACAAAACCTTAAAACTCTCCATTTTATTTTGTCACTCGTGAATCACTAAATAATTAGGTCAACTCACCTCCCTTGGTCAACCTCTTTCCCCATCCTCCTTTTTCATCCTTTACCCCACACAAACCACATCAAATTCCTCACATACACAACACATATCATTATACATAATTAATACACATACCATGCACAACATACTTCAACTCCAAGTCATACCACATATAAAATATTTAATAATAATAAACACTAGATACATAACATGCGAAACACATAATACACATAAGCACATAAAAGGCCTTAGCACTCCTTACCTAAAACGACACCAGTCTTGAAGCACGCTCCTACGCCTCCTTAGGGTTTTGACTGGTTTTACCTATTATGAGAGAAAAGCTAAAATTAGACTCTCTCCTATCAAAATAATATTAAAACACTTTAACATAAGAATATTTTTTTTGATAAAATAATAATAACAAAAATACCAAAATAATATCAATATTAATATTACTAAGAATAATAAAATAGTAGAAATAATAATAAAAAGGCATTACTCAAAAATAAAGTGAAATAAGGGATTCGGACCCTTTACCAAAATAATACTAAAAAGATTATTTGTAAAATAAATAACCCAATTCAGAAATAATAATAATAATAATAATAAAAATAATAATAATAATAATAATAATAATAATAATAATAATAATAATAATAATAATAATAATAATAATGATGATGATGATGATGATGATAATGATAATGATAATAATAGTAACGTTATTAACAACACTATTGTTAAAATATTTGTATTAATAATAATAAATAATAATAATGGAAATTCGAAATAGAAAATAATAATAATAATAATAATTATACTTATAACATTTTAATATTAATAATAGTAAATATAGAAATAATAAGAAGAATAATAATAAAATCGAATTAAAATATATTAGGCTTCAGCCCTCAACATAAATAATAATAAAATATTAATACTAATAATAATAATAATGCATATTAAAATATAAATATTAAGAATAATAATAATAGTATTTATATGTAAATAATTGAAATAAAATAATTTAAGGGTTATAAAAATAGGGAAAATAGCTGAGAGGGTCTAGGGTTCAACCAAATGTTGGTGGGGATAGGCGGCACCGGCGGTGGCGCACGGAGACTACGGCGCTGGCCGGAAAAAGAGAAGAAAGAGGGGAAAGTTGCATGCTGGGAGTAAGTTAGGGAGAATTAAGATGGTAGCTGGGGTGTTTTGAGTTTCCCAGAATGAGAGGGACATAATGAATGTGGTGGCGCAGCCAAAGGTGGCGGAGCACGACGGCGATGGTGGTGGCCGAATGGAGGAGATGAAGAAAGAGAGAGGAGGAGAGGGAGAAAAAGGAAACTAAAGGTATGGGAAGGTAGGGCAGGGTCTGAAGCACATTTTGGGAGGTGAAAGAAGCGGCCTTAGCGGAGGAGGAGGTGGCTAAGGGCGGCGCGAAGGGTGGCGGGGCAGAAAACAGGGTTGATCGGGAAGGGAACTTCGCACAGCTGGGACGGATTGTTCAGGAAGAATCGAAGGGTGAGGGAGGTTTGGTTAGCTAGAGAAAGGTTCAAGGAAGAGTTTGATGGCCAGGGATGGCGGTGAAGTTAGCCGGAGGCGGCAGGCGAAGCGTCTAAAGTGGCGGTAGTGGCAAGGTCGGGCATTTCTGGGTAAGAAACAAAAGCTCGGCACGGGGCTATTATGGGGGATATTTATAGGCTTTAGAAGAGATTTTAGGGTTTTGTTGGTCAGATACGGGGTAAGGCAGCTAGGGTTTTGGTCAACGGTGGGAGTCAAAACGCGCAAGGGTGGGTTGGCGGAAAGAGAGAGAAAGAGAATCGCGCGAGAATAGAGGAGTGTTGGTTGGGTCTGTGTGGTCACCGAATCAAGGGGAAGAGAAAGGGAGGAGAACGGCCGGTCAAAACGGGCGAGATCGCCGGCGAAAGTCTTGGACGGGCGGCGTTCGAAGTTGCAGGTCGGTGGTGGCGTCAGGTGCGAAGGAAGAAGAAGATGGGAGGGGCGCTAGACCTGGCGGCAGGGAAAGAAAAAGAAAGAGAAGAAGAGAGGCAGACCGGGCCGGTTCAGCGCGACGGAGGTGGCATTAAATAAAACGAAGAGTTCCAGGGTGAAAACTGGCGAAACGCAGCGTGCAACCTGCCGAAGGAGAAGAACGGAACTGGGCCGCGGCAGGAGAAGAAAAGAAAGAAGGAAATTGGGCCGCGTCAGGCCCAAATCGGGGGAGGGGAGGACGGAAAGAAAGAAAAAGAAAAAGGAAGAAAGAAAAAGGAAAAAAAAAAGAAAAAGAAAAATAATTAGGTTAGGGCTAATTAAATTAACCTGAATATTTAGGATATTTAAAAATAATAATATTTAAATAAAATAATATTTAAACCCCTTTTTAGTCTATATTAGGATTTTTAAAAGATTTTCCACAAATTTCTTTTTAATTAGCAAAACACTCTAATTTTCTCCAATTAAATTATTTATAAAATTAATATTAATTTGAAAATATTTTCTCCTTCTTATTTTAAATAAAATAATTTATTTAATTAATTTTCAAAATAAAATGCTTAATTAGCTAAAATACCCAAATTCTCTTCTAATAAAAATACTTATAAATTTCTTCTTGATTTGCCCTAATTAATTCAATTTAAAAATAATTTATTTCAATAATTTTTATAATAAATATCCTTTAAATGTAGTTTATAAAATTAAAAATTTTCGAGGCATTTCAATTCCCAAATTGACGAAGTCTCTCTCCTCATAAAATTTCAGAACCTGTTACTACTTGAAAGTAGCACATATCCGTACATTCCACCATTCGGTGTTTTTGTTGAGGTTCGAACTCAAGGAATGCAAACTCGTAGCTATTCAGCAACCACCATGGAATAAATTATCCGGCAAATTAAAGAAATAATGAATTCACACCAGGATGCTATAGAGGAGATTAGAGCCAATCAGGAAGCTCTCCAAGCTTCCCTTGACGAAATCCTTCCTCACTTATCACCTCTAACTCCACATAACCCCCCACACCTAACTTGCCACCCGTGTCACCGAACACCACTCACACAATCCCATATTAGCTCTGAGCGATCATTGAGCAATACTACCCTTTGACCCTTAAAGTTTGAACCTAGTACTTTTGATGGGTCTAACCCATTATACTAGATTTTTTAGGCATAAAGGTGCTTTTCTTCCAACGCTATTCTAGATGAATAACGGATCAATATAGCACGCTTATATATGATCGAGCAAGCCCTCAACTTGTTCCAACGGATGTATCAGAACCAACAGCTATCCTCTTGGTCCTCCATTGTACAGGCCATGGAGCAGCAATTCGAACCAGCAGCATATGTCAACCATCAAGCTGCCCTCTTCAAATTGCACCAAACTGGTACTGTCATCGAGTATCAATCATGCTTTGAGAACTCGTGTAACAGAGTAGCAAACTTTTCACCTGACGTAATTAAAAATTGCTTTATTGCAGGTCTAAAGGTCCCCATCCACGGGAGCTAGCCATTTTGAAACTGTAACACCCCCAAAATTCACTACTGAAAAATTTCGTTTTATTAAAAGATAATAGCGGAAGCTGATAAATAAAACGTGAACTTTGGGAGTATTACCGCCACACTTAGTACCAGACCGGTTCACTCATACCGTTTCAGTACCAAGTGCTAAGGCTAAGAAAATGAAATACAGCTTGAAAGAAATTCAACACACATAATTCAGAGTAGCGCATCAAATCGTTTACAGGAATAAAATCCACCAATGGTGGTTACTTTAACAACGTTAATATTTAAAACCAAGAATTTAAATGAGAAAGGGAAAAAGCTAACGATACCAGAAAATTCCTTACTCTCCTTCCCGTAACCCACTTGAGTAGCACCTGAAAATACCTGCAAGGGCACTGCCCATTGAATAGGCAGGGGCCCTATAAAGGGAATCCCTTCAGTACTACGGTACTGAGTAACCCTTTAATACCACACTTAAAGACAGGCCCGCATACGGCACACAATGCAAGCTACACATATGAGAGATGCATACGTAATAATAACAAACATAATACTTTATAAGTCACGATCGATACTTTGGGCCTTAAGCCATGTCATAGTGTAAGATCAATACATTCGGGCCTTAAGCCATTATTCCATCATCATTCAATCAATATCATATTTTATATCCATGTGAGTGCAAGAACCCCACTATTATAGCCGGTGGACCGGAAGTCAACACACAGGGCAAAATGCCTCTGACCACTATTATTGCCGGTGGACCGGAAGGTAAACGCACAGGGCAGAACGCACCTGACCACTATTATTTGCCGGTGGACCGGTCTGGCCCCGACTCACATGGTGTTCCACTATAAGTGATTAGTGTTTTTCCATAATCTTATTCATATACATAATTGATTTTATTGAGCTCAGGACCCCCACTATTTTAGCCGGTGGACCGGAATATATAAAATCATCATCTAGGGCACAACGCTCCTAGCTACTATTATAACCGGTGGACCGGTACTCATAATCACATACCAGGGCAACACGCTCCTGGACCACTATTATAACCGGTGGACCGGTACTCAATATCACATACCAGGGCAATACGCTCCTGGACCACTATTATAATCGGTGGACTGGTACTCAATATCATAAACATCTGGGCCCGGCTCATTAATATTCCACTTTCAATAATAGTATCTTTCCTTTTCTTTAATCAGCACATCAATCATATTTATTTTCCTCGAATGGGAGATCGATAACCCGGGACACAAAGGTACACCGGTCGTACCGGTGCATATCAGCTACTCAGTACCCTTCAACCATGAACCCAAGGACGCAAAGGTACCCTGGTCGTACCGGTGCATAAAGCTAACTCAGTACCCTACCGACAAGGACACCTAATCCATAAGTATGCATACCCCCTAACTAGGTCCGTAGAGCTAGAAAGAGTAAGATATAGGGCCTGGCTGGGGCACAAAGGCACACCAGCAAATACCAGAATAATCGTAGACTAAACCACGTCCTTAAGGTAGCGACCCCTAAGGAGTCACCATTTTCGATCTCGAGGTCTTTCACTTTAAGTAATAGTGTCTTAATTAAGGTGATCACAAAAAGCAAGATAATCCGATACTTATTCACTTTTAATCGTTATGATATCATTAATCATTTCTTATTTAGATGATTATCCAGAAATTCACCGAGAAATCATTAAGGTCATACTAATTATCAAATACTCTTACTTGGCTAATCAGCATTATTTGAATCATATTAATGTTCCACAATCTCAAAGACGTGTTAGGTACAAACTACTCATTTGCCCTTTACTTATATAATTGTTAAGTATCCATTCCTTACCTGATAAATTACCACATTACCCTTAAGGTTGCATAATTACCAAATTACCCCTTGTCCACCTTAGATTACCAAATTGTCTCCCACACTTTTTAGATCACCATTCACCCCTCATAATTACTAGACTTATCATATTTCCCTTTTTGGTGGGTTATATTACTAAATCGCCCTTCTCCTTTGTTATAATTACTAAATTGCCCTTGAGTTGGGTAAATTACTAAATTACCCTCCTTCATTATCATGATTACTATTTTGCCCCTTTAGTTGGTTAAATAATTATCACTTTATCCCATAATTGGCTAAATCACCGAATTGCCCCTTTAGTTGGATAAATTACCAAATTACCCTTCTCCTTTATAATAATTACCATTTTACCCCTCTCAATTATTTTAATTGCCATTTACCCTTTTTAATCATTATAAATCCCAAATTACCCTTCTTCATAATTACAAATATTAATTTACCCTTTTTCATAATCAAAATTACTATATTACCCTTCTCCAGTATTAAAATTTCCATAATGCCCTTTAATTGGTTAATTTACCAAATTACCCTTCTATAGTATCATACTTATCCAATTGCCCTTCTACAATCATAATTTAATTGCTAAATTATCTTTTGTCGTTATCATAATTACCAAGTTACCCCTTGCTCCCAAGTTTACCATAATATCCTTTTATTTACAAAATTACCATTTTACCCCTTACATCCAATTTTACCATAATATCCTTTTATTTATGAAAATTACCACCATACATCTTTTACTTTACAAATTACTATTTTACCCTTTCACATCCAAGATTACCATCTTTATCTTTCCTTACTTAATTACCATTTTGCCCTTCTTTTCCAATTTACTATATTACCCCTTTACTTATAAATTTCCACTTCGCCATTCACTTATAAAATTTACCATATTACCCTTTACTTATGAAATTACGATCTTGCCCCTCTACCTCCAAAATTACCATAGTGCCCTCCTTCATCCAAAATTACTATTTTACCCCTACTTCCAAAATTACCATTTTACCCTTCTTTCTCACAACTTACAATTTTATCCTTTACTTGTAAATTATCATTAGGCCATTTAATCATAAAATTTTCATATTATTCTTTTATCTCAAAAATTACCGAATTACCCTTTTCACTTATAAAATTTTCACTCAACCCCTTTATTCACCATTTTTATGAATTTGCTAACACTACATAAAATAATGATATTAATACTTCATTTTTATCATCTAAGTCCACCAACTTGTCATTTTTCAACATAATACTCATTAGCAACTACACACATTGATTTATATACCTCATAAGCATAATTACTAAAATACCCTTAAACAATAACATCATTCATGCATTAGCAACATGATACATCATAAACAAGTATTTAACTTTTCTATCCATATTCAAACTCCTTCTTTATTTAACATACCTACATATGGCACAAAAGTTATCATGCTTTTTCTTTTTATCAAACAATATAAGAAACCATATACATATCATGCTAAGCATACAAAACATGCATAAAATCATACTAAACCCTAAATGTGCTAGCATGCGTTTTTTCATATATTTAAGGGAGGATTAACGGTTACCTCAATCCCGCAAAATATCAAATCTTACCAAGCATAATTAGCAACTCAACATCTAAAAATAATATCCATCATTATTGTTAGAAATAAGAAGTTAAAAAGGATAAAACTTTATAAAAATTCAATTAATAGAACACTTAATATAAAATACCATTATACCTTAAAAATTAGCTAAATAATTTTTAAAATGAAGGGGAGCTCACGCTGCATGGGCAGCATGAGTTTCATGCAAAAACCATGGGGGAAAAAGCTCAAAGAGGGTGAAGGGAGCAAAATCCATTATTTTCGGGTTAGGGTATTTAGGCTAGAAAAGAAGGTGGTTGGGGGAGGTTTCAAGGCAGGGAAATGGTGCAGAAGTGAAGAGGGGGTGTAGGTGGAGGCTAAGGGTGGTTTAAAGGCGGGATAGGGCGGCGGAGACGGCGGCGGAAAGGCGGCGAAGTTGGCTGCCGAAAAGGGTCAAGGTGGAAGGGTTGAGAAGGAAGGAAAAGTGGAGGGCAAAATGGAGGGGTACAAGGGTTGGTGTCGGCCAACTAAGGCGTGGCGGTTGTAGAGGGGGTTTCAGGGTGTCGAACGGTGGGTTGGGTGGCGGTAGAGGTGGCCGGACGGCGGCAGAAATGGCTGTTGCAGGTGGCTCGGTGGTAAGGGGGAAAACTGGGGAGAAAAAGGAAGAAGAGAAGAAGGGAGGAAGTGCAGGGCTCGAAGGGCGGTGTGGTGGTGCAGGGTGGTAGTAGGCGGTGGCAGAAGGCGTCGCAGGGGCTGGGCTTGGTGGTTTAGGCGGCAGAGGCTGGCGGTGATAAAAAAACCGAGGAAGAAAAATGGGGAAGAAGGAAGGAGAGAGGAGGGAGTTCGGGGGAAGAGAAGGGCTCGAAAATGAGGGGAATGGAGGGCTGGGGAGATGGAGAAAAAGAAGAGGGAGAAGAGAGGGGGCAGGGATGGCCGGCGATCGGCGCTGCAGGTGGCAGGTGGTGGTCGGGTGGCAAGGGAAGACAGGGAAGAAGAAGGAAAGAAACAGGGGCACGCGGGGTGTGGTCCAAGAGCCGGTTTGGCTCGAAAAGGGAAGAAAATGACGGGAGAAGAAAGAGAGGGAGAGGGAGGTAGGTGGCGGCAGTTGCAGGTGGTTGGGCATGCGCAGGTTGTCGTCGGCGTGTATGGGCGACGGGGCAGATTGGGGCAGTAGAAGAAAAGAGAAGAAGAAGGCTGGCGGGCGGACCGGTGCAGGAAAGAAAAAAATAAGGTAAGTCGGCCGGTCCAGGGTGAAAAGAAGGCTGCGGCTGGGCGGGCGCGCGAGGGGTGGTTATAGTTAGTGAATCAAAAAGCTCTTTAGAGTAGCCAAAAAGGAAAAACATTTGTTGGACTTATTGCTGGGAGCATGATTTTCAGTGACAATAGCAACCTAAATAGAGTCATCTTCCCTTGAGATATTTCTCTACGTAGCCTTGTTCTTATTTTCTATCTTTCATCAAGGGATGCACTAGGGTATTGGTTATAGTTTGTAAGCCCCCTAACCTTGTAAGAGTAACTTTTTATAGAGATTATCATGAGCTTTTATAATAGTTGTTTTGTGTCATATTGTAATACCCCAAAATCCTAATTTTTGAAATTTTGGCCAAATAAGGAATTTTTAGGAAAATTAATTATATAAATTCATTTATTAAAATGTAGAGGGTTAATTAAGGTAGATTAAGAGGAAAATAATAAAGAATTTAATTGGAAGAAAATTTGGGTATTTGACCTAATTAGCATGGAGGTTAAGGAAATTTATCTAAAATAGTCTAAAATAAGCAAAAAAGGAATTTATTTAATATTTTATAAATATTAATATTCTAAATAACCCAAAAATACCCCAATTTCCCCATAAGTTATTTTATTTATTTTCCCATCCTATTTATTTTCTTATTTTCCCTTTTCTTCCTTTTTTACCCTCCTCTTTTTTTTCTTTCTCCCCCCCGGCTAGGCCAGCCCACCGGCCCAGATCCTTCTCCTCTTCCCCGTCTCGCGTACAGGCCGCCCAAACCCCCGTCCCTTCCTTCTTTTCCCTTCTCGCGGCCCAGCGCCATTCGACGCCTCCCCGTGCATCCGAACGCAGCGTTTCGGCCCTCCTTCCGCTGAGACGCTGCGTCCGATCGTTGAAGGTAGCCATTGCCAAACGGGCAACACAAAGCGGCACTCTGTCCCCCTTACCAATGAAACGCCGCGTTTTGTTTTAAAACCTTATAAACGCCGCCGAACTGTCCGGTTCCCCCTTCCTTTTCTTTTCCTCCCCTGGACCGCCGGTCCTCCTCCTTTCCCCTTCCTTCTTCCTCCCCGACCTGCAACTCGACCCTGCAACCCCCAAATCTTGTTGACCACCTATGCATGCCGACCATCATCCCCTGCCCTTCCCTGTCATTTGCTTTCCTCTCTCGACCCCGACCAAGTCCCTCTCTTCCCTTCTCACGTGCCCATCTTTTTCCCTTTTCCTCTCCCCCTCCTCGACCTAACCTGCCATGGCAGCTACCGCCTGGCGCCTGCACCCCCTTGTCTTCTTCCCCTTGGCCTTGCCCGACCACCATAAGCCATTAATACCACCATAAAATCACTAATACCACCATACAGACCCTAATACTACCATGCGAACCCTAATACCACCATTCCAACCATAATACCACCATGCAAACCCTAATATCATCATGCAGCCATTAATACCACCATGCAACCATCAATACCGCCATAGAACATTAATACCATCATACAAACCATAACACCACCATGCAAACCCTAATACCACCATAAGCCATTAATACCACCATGAAGTCACTAATACCACCATACAAACCCTAATACCACCATGCGAACCCTAATACCACCATTCCAACCATAATACCACCATGCAAATCCTAATATCATCATGCGACCATTAATACCACCATGCAACCATTAATACCGCCATAGAAAATTAATACCACCATACAAACTTCAAGACTCCCATGTATGGTTCCCAACTCTCATTTATTTCGGACATTCCTCCCACTTAAATCTTCTCTCATAGATCATGAGATACTTAGGTCAACCTCATATCCCCCTTAGTGGTCTCACTTCCCATTTATTTCCGGTCATCCTTATATTCCCAACTCATATTACCATCTATCCTAACATGCATGTCCTAGAGGGCCATAACATAATACATCATAAATATCATACATATATATGTCAACTTAAAAAGTTTAAAACAAATAGAGGAGTAGTCAAAACACACTTCAAAATCAATTACAAAGTCCGAAAACCAAATTTATTTTTGAAAACGAGCGTGGCCGAAGGACCAACCGCTCTGATACCAACTTGTAACACCCCCAAATTTACTACTGAAAAATTTCTTTTAAATCAAATGGTTTAGCGGAAGAGAAAGAATTACCGCCACACTTAGTACCAGACCGGTTCACTCCTACCGTTCCAATACTAAGTGCTAAGGCTAAACTAAACAATCGTTAAGTAAGAATCATCAAAACATAGGTTCATAGTTAACATTGGTCATTCACAAAAACACGAGTCAACAACAGTTATAATTTCATTTAGGAATACAACTTATGAGTACGGTTTCAAAATAAGAAGCGTAGTACAAAATATAGCTAAATAAAACAGATCCCAAGGGACCAATATTCGGATCGCCTACTCACTCAAGCCAAGCCTTCCACCCCAAATTGGTAACCATTCAAACCTGCATAGGAGGTCTGCTCCCCACCATTGGTCAATCATATAAGTCATGCGATGACACACAAGATAAGGCCTGAGTACTTTCCGGTGACTTATTCTTTATCCTCGTTAATAATATATCCATTTCACACATATTCTTAAAAAATCCATGTAAGTGCGGGAGCTCCACTATTATAGTCGGTGGACCGGAAATCAACACTCAGGGCAGAACGCCTCTGACCACTATTATAGCCGGTGGACCGGAATCAACACCCAGGGCGGAACGCCTCTGGCCATTATTCTAACCGGTGGACCGGACTGGCCCTGACTTACATGGTGTTTCGCTATAAGTACTTAGTATTTTCCCATGGATTACTTCATTCATATTCTTTCAAAGCATTCTTCATTAATCCATATGAGTGCGGGAGCCCCACTATTATAGTCGGTGGACCGGAAATAAACACACAGGGCAGAACGCCTCTAACCACTATTATAGCCGGTGGACCGGAATCAACAATTAGGGCAGAACGCTTCTGGCCACTATTCTAACCGGTGGACTGGACTGGCCCCGACTCACATGGTGTTTCACTATAGGTACTTAGTATCTTTCCTATGGATTAACTTATTCGTTTGGGTCTGTCGAGCCCGAATCCCCCACTATTATAGCCGGTGGAGCGGAATAAACACTCAGGACAGAACGCCTCTGACCACTATTATAGCCGATGGACCGGAAATAAACACCCAGGACAGAACGCCTCTGGCCACTATTCTAACCGGTGGACCAGACTGGGTCTGGCTCAACAGTCTTTAGCTTTACGTAATTAATGTCTTATCCGTGTCTTATTGAATCACATCACACCCTTGACATGCATAAATCATTCTCTTTATATTGTACACATCACAACTAATAAAATCCCACATTCATAACTACACTTTAATCAATAAATACACATGATAACACCAACAACTCTTAGCAGCCATAACCGACCGTAATTGTCCACACCAAACCGTGGTTACCCACTCTTAACCCTATTTTACCATAAAAACCATACTTAGACATCCCAAACCTTAATTATCCTCAACAAATCACAATTAGCTACTCCAACCCTACTTAATCACGATGACCCAGAGTTAATCACTCCAAACCCTAATTTTGTCTCCTCCATACCCTTATAATACTCCACGTACTATTCTCCGTCCAAAACAGTTAAACACCAAAATCATACTTGCATTACCTTTCTTACATCCCAAATCAACCTTTCATCCGTAAATTTTGCCCCCACGCAAACGTTACACATCCCAAGTAACCTCTCGAACTTTTCATACAAACCCTAAATCCCATACAATCATTAACTCCCATGCAAAACCCTAACTCCACTATGCAGACCCTAATACCACCATACAAACATTAATACCCCAAACCATAACACCACCATGCAAACCCTAATACCACCATAAGCCATTAATACCACCATGAAATCACTAATACCACCATACAGACCCTAATACTACCATGTGAACCCTAATACCACCATTCTAACCATAATACCACCATGCAAACCCTAATATCATCATGCAGCCATTAATACCACCTTGCAACCATCAATACCGCCATAGAACATTAATACCACCATACAAACCATAACACCACCATGCAAACCCCAATACCACCATAAGCCATTAATACCACCATGAAATCACTAATACCACCATACAAACCCTAATACCACCATGCGAACCCTAATACCACCATTCCAACCATAATACCACCATGCAAACCCTAATATCATCATGCGGCCATTAATACCACCATGCAACCATTAATACCACCATAGAACATTAATACCACCATACAAACTTCAAGACTCCTATGCATGGTTCCCAACTCTCATTTATTTTGGACATTCCTCCCACTTAAATCTTCTCTCATAGATCATAAGGTACTTAGGTCAACCTCATATCCCCCTTAGTGGTCTCACTTCGCATTTATTTCCGGTCATCCTTATATTCCCAACTCATATTACCATTTATCCTAACATGCATGTCCTAGAGGGTCATAACATAATACATTATAAACATCATACATATACATGTCATGCTCATGTCATGGAAGCACATACAACATACCTCAATCTCCAAGCTGCGCTACACATAAGACAAGTTATACACAAATCATATAATACATGGCATAACATGGCATACACAACATTCAACACATCCATGTCACACATAGCACAAGGCCATTAGTTTCGTCCTTACCTAGGTAGGCACCGGGCTTGGAGCATACTCCTCTAGCTCCTTAGGGCTTGGATCGGGGTCACCTATGAAAAGGGGAAAAAGCTAAGTATTAATTTCCCTTATAAATACTATCAACCCTTATTCTAGTTTAAGGTTAGGGTTTTTATTACTAAAAAGGGTATTATACAAAAACTAGGGTTTTTACCTTAGAATTAGTATACTAAATATTAGTAGTCAAAATATGTTTATTTTTAATACCTATTGTTACACTTATATTATTAGACCCGATAGCCTTATTCTTATAATAATAATGTTCATGCTAACTATAGAAAAATAGTGATAATAATAATAATAAAACTAATAATAGTGACACTAATGTTTATAGTGAGAGAAACCCTAGCGTTTTTAAGGCTAAGTCTAATAATAGTGTTAGGGTTAAGATAATAATATACTAATTACAATACCAACAAGTAAAATATTCCGAAAGATGATAATGATAAAATTTGTATATTTTTTAATAGTAATAATATAAGGGTTTCAATGTTTTTGGTCACAATAATAGGAATAATAATAATGATAGTAAAGATAAGGACAATAATAAACCATGCCTAGCGTTAGTATTATTAGTAAAAATAATAGTGAGGTTAATAATGGCAATAATAGTAAATTAGGGAAGTCTTAATCACATTAACCCTAGAGTCTTAGACCATTGTTAATGATAATAGTATTATTGGTTAGGAAAGTCATAAGGTTAGGTTGAGTAATAGTAATAATAGTAATGATAATAATAATAATAACAAAGGAGGTAACTACATTAACACTAAGTTGTTAGTAATAATAATAATGATAATGTCATTAGTAGTAGTAATAGAATAATGATAATAATAATAATAATACTAATAATGATAATAATAGTAATGAAAGTAATAATAATAATGATAATATTAAGTATAATATCATTAATAGTAGTTAGAAATTAATAACAGTTATAGAAAGGAAATATTAGGGTTTGGGTAAGTTGGAAACCACCTAGGGTCGGTGGTGGTCCGACGGCGGCGCGTGGCGGCGACGGCAGCGGTGGTGGAGGAGGAAGAGAAGGAAAAAGATCAAGGTGGGGGCTGGATGGAAGGAGGAAAAGAGAAGTTTGATATGGGGGGAGAAGCAGCAGGTGAAGAGGAGTGGAATGAGGGTGGAGGCGTGGCAGGGCTGGCGGCGCGCGATGGCTGACGCGGCGGCCGAAGGTGACGAAGGGTGGTGGAAGATGGCGGAGGTAGGTGGAGAAGAATGCAAGGGATGATGAGGGTATGGGAAGGTAGGGGAGATTCTGCTAGTTGTATTGGGGGGTGGTAGGAGGGCTGGTTGCGGCGAGGGTGGCGGCAGGAGGAGGCGCGAGGAGGCGACGGGCTGGAAAGGGGCTGCTCGGGGTGGCAATTTTGCATGGCTTGGGTGGCTCGTGCAAGGCAAATCAAGGGCTGAGGAGGGCTTGGTTAGGTGGAGGGTGGTGCAAGGTGGGGTTCCAAATCCCGAATCCAGGTGATCAATGGGGGTATTTATAGGCAGGGTGGTCAGGCAATGCCAAGGGGAAGAAGACAAGGGGGTGCAGGTGCCAGGCTGGCTGGCTGGCGGCAGCTGCCATGGCAGGTTAGGTCGAGGAGGGGGAGAGGAAAAGGGAAAAATATGGGCACGCGGGAAGGGAAAAGAGGGACTTGGTCGGGGTCGAAAAAGGAAAGCAAATGACAGGAAAGGGAAGGGGAGGACGGTCGGCGTGCAGAGGTTGCCGGCAAGATTTGGGGGTTGTAGGGTCGAGTTGCAGGTCGGGGAGGAAGAAGGAAGGGGAAAGGAGGAGGACCAGCGGTCCAGGGGAGGAAAAGAAAAGGAAGAGGGAGGTCGCTTCGGCGGCGTTTATAAGGTTTTAAAACGAAACGCGATGTTTCAACGGTAAGGGGGACAAAGCGCCGCGTCGCGTTGCCTGTTTGGCAACGGCTACCTTCAGCAATCGGACGCAGCGTCTCAGCGGAAGGAGGGCTGGAACGCTGCGTTCGGATGCACGGGGAGGCGTCGAACGACGCTGGGCCGCGGGAAGGGAAAAGAAGGAAGGGACGGGGGTTTGGGCGGCTTGTACGCGAGATGGGGGAGAGGAGAAGGATCTGGGCTAGTGGGCTGGCCCAGCCGGGGGGGAGAAAGAAAAAAAAGAGGAGGGAGAAAAAGGAAGAAAAGGGAAAATAAGAAAATAAATAGAATGGGAAAATAAATAAAATAACTTATGGGGAAATTGGGGTATGGTTGGGTTATTTACAATATTAATATTTATAAAATATTAAATAAATTCCTTTTTTGCTTATTTTAGACTATTTTAGATAAATTTCCTTAACCTCCATGCTAATTAGGACAAATACCCAAATGTTATTCCAATTAAATTCTTTATTATTCTCCTTTTAATCTACCTTAAATAACACTCTACATTTTAATAAATGAGTTTATATAATTAATTTTCCTAAAAATTCCTTATTTGGCCAAAATTTCGGAAATTAGGATTTTGGAGTATTACATCACTACCCCCTTAAAAACTGACTTCGCCCCCGAAGTCTCCTGCGGCTCTCTAGAATTAGGGTTAGGGTATTCTAAACTTCCATAATGACACATCGTTAATTATACCTACATCAACTACCCCCTTAGTGACGAACTAGGGGTTATCATACCTAGGGTATAGGTTCAAGTTAAATACTAATTGTCAAAAATTAATGGTAAGAAATTAATGTTAGGAGGGTTAAATCAAGAATTTATCTATCGAAGATCTATTTCAAAAGTATCCGAAGGCTCAAAATAATAAAAGAGTTATATAAAGAAATTTGGAAACATTTTCAAAAGAGATTTACCCGTGAACATAAAAATTGTATTATTTACAGGAATATACTATAAGACTCCGAAAACTAATCTAAGGCATAAAATATTTAAGTCAAGTTCAAATAATTCGAGACCATTTTTAGTCATTTCTGTAATCAGTTTCTTATAATTCAAAGCATAAAACAGAAGGAGGTTGATTCAGGAAAGGGATTCTTGAGCACACAATTTAAATTTAAGACATCTCAAAAGATTAATGATTTTTGCGTGAATAAATTTATAGTTGGAAATATTTTATACGGATAAAATCATTATTAACTATTTAACTGAAGTTATATAATTTAAATAATATCTTTTGTTGACGAAATAAATCCCAAAATAAAGTCGTAGTTATACGACGAAGTTATAATCAGATACAAGTCTAAAATATAAAAGGAAGGGATCGCATCTTTTTAACCGAAAATCGTCGATGAATCCATTAAGCGAATTAGAATGATAACCATTTGCATCAAGTTATGCTAATACAATCATTAAGTTTAATAAAATTGGCTTTTCAAAAATATGGGGTATTACACATATCTTCTTGTTTTAATTCACTAAGATGTGAATAAGAGGTATAAGGCTACCCATCAGGATTCCCATGATTTGAATGCTATGGTGTATACTCCCATACTTGAGAAATATAAGTGACTTATCATGCCAAGTAAGGTAGGGGATTTGGGAACATTAAAGTAAAGTGAGAGGAAGTAACCATAGGGGATCCTTTGGTGATCCATATTGTTGAGGAGGGTGATTCAAGAGAAAATACAACACTATCTATGATATAGAGGCTTGATTGCAAGAAAAAGGCCCCTAAATGGGCAAATGATATTACAAGGGTTGAGTCAGGGTTTTAGAAGGGATATTCTACCTCCATAGGTTTGCACAACTTTGGGAGTATAGTGGGGAGGTTAATCCTCCTTGCTAATAAGCCTTAAATAGCGCAAATTTTGGTTTCTATCATTTGGAGGAGATTACCTTGGTAAAGTATTGGTAAGCTTAGTGGAAATTATCTTTTGAATAAGCTTCATCTCACTCGTGTATTAAGGTTGACGGGTTTCACAAGGCGTAGAGCATATCTTTTTCCCTATGAGGGTTGTGGCCCTATAGGAGAATATTTTTGCAGAGTCATGGTTTGATGTGGAATGACTTAAGGATGTAGTGGTTTTGGGAGGCTAAATCCACTATATAGTCGAATGTAGAGGGTTTAGAATTTTTCAATAAAGAAATTTGCTAAAAATTATCTAACACCAAAAAAGTTTAAGGGGGACAACCATACCTTTAGCCATACACCATCAATATCTTGGAGTAAAAAGGAGGTTGTGTAGAAAATTTAGAAGGTTTATTTGCCATGAGAGCTAGATGTATAGGGCTCGTGCATCTGATTAATGATAGAAAAGCCTAGAACTTATAAACATAAATGGGACTCCATTGTAATTATAACAAAGTTGGATATGATATCACATTGGTAGGCTGGCCTTATCAAGAAGTGGAATAAGACAAGTCTCCAACTAGGTTAAGACCTATTTTGGTAATGTTAATAGATTGACCCTATTGCTAGAGATCTATATTATAGCGTGATTCATGATAGGGCAATAAAGAGATTGTTTCCTATCAAAGGGTTGTTGGTGAGGCTACTAGTAGGGTGTAGGTTTTGTTTGTTTCTTAGAAAAACCCATTTGTGATGTAAAATTGACATTTTTAAACATACCGAGCACTTTATATATGTATAAATTTCTTATTCTTGTGTGATAATATGCTCCCAAATGTTGATTCTATAGTTATTAGGGATTTTGCTACTTGCTAGTTCTTAATGCATCGAACCATTATAAATTAATGTTTTAAGTTTGTGTGGACATGGTCCTATACTTATTTTTGAGGATGGTAAAGAAGTTTGAAATTTTTCAAATTTCTATTTGAGAGTCAAGTACAAATATCCCTCTACTTTCCTTCAAAAATAGGGGAACCAAATTGAAAAGGCTACAAATTATTATTTGAAAGTTAAGTTGAAAGATGAGTGGTGGTATCCTTGTACTTCCATTCACAAATGGAGAAGAAGGTTGGAAAATTTTAAATTTCTATTCCAAAGTTGAAAAAGATTCAAATTTTTGTTTAAAATTTGAGTAGCGATAACCGTCTATTTCCCTTTAAAAATAGGGGAAGGAGGTTGGAAAACTTTCAAATTATTATTTGAAAGTTGAGTGCTCATATCCATATACTTCCCTTTTAAAATGAGGGAAGGTGGTTGGAAAAGTTTCAAATTGCTATTTTTCCTTTAAAATTGGAGTCAGAGCTCTATACTTTCCTTTGAAAATTGGGCAAGGAGTTCTGAACAATTTCAAATTGATATTTAAAATTTGAGGGGGTGGTAACCTTTTAGAAAAGTTTGAAATTGCTATTTGAAATTTGTATTGTGGTAATCCCTTTACATGCCTTTGATAATGAGGGAAATTGGTTGATTTTTTTTTTCAAGTTTCTCTTTGAAAGCTGAGCAGAGGTAGCCCTTTACGTCCCATTGAAAATGGGGGAAGGAGGTTGAAAATTTTTCTTATTGCTATTTGAAAGTTGAGCAACAGTAACTTTGTACTTTCCTTTGAAGATGGGTTAGTGGAGGGACATTAGATATCTCATAACCTTTGAAAAAGGGGGGAAAGATGATGGAAAAGTTTAAAATTTCTATTTAAAAGTTGAGTGGTGGTAGCTCTTAACTTCTTTTTAAAAATAGGGAAGGATGTTTGAAAAGTTTCAAATTGCTATTTGAAATTTTTGTTACATTATCCCTTTACATCCCTTTCAATATGAGAGAAGGAGGTTTTTAAATTTTCTAGTTTCTCGTTGAAATTTGAGTGGTGGTAATTGGCCTGTTAAGTCTAAAGATTGTTTTAAGCATGAAATTAAGCCCAAGTGTTGTAAAGGATTTGAGACTTAGGCTCTTGTGTCAATAAGCTTATCAAAAGTAGGGTGGTAGGATTAGCATGTGTGGGGGTGGCCCGAGTGTTCTAACTAACAAGGATCAGTCAAGTAGTTATGTTGATGAAATTTTAGGGGAGCTATATGTCCCCAAGTGGTATTTACTATAAATATTACAGATAAGCATGATTCTTACTACATGTCACATCTTCATGTTTTTCAATTTTAAAATTTCATTATAAAAGTTAATTGTGGAAGCAAAATCTATAAACGATTGATATTACTATCATATCTATCATGAGGAGAGGTAAACGTGTTCACCTAGCCCATGGTAGATGTCACATTAGGTATGGAAAACATTCAACAATAAGAAACATATATCAAGAAAGGTAAATCTCTTTCTATAATGCAAATCTCAATACAAGGTTACAAAGTTGACTCATATCGACTAGAACCAAAACTAGAAGCTCCCAACATGTGACAAAACACCAACACTCCTACTCTCTAACTTCAACTCAAGATCTAATAATATCTAGATCACCTTTGCCAAAACTATTAAAAATAAAGCCATCAAGTAGAAAAGTATTGAGTAAACATACTTAGCCTTGAGAAAATGGCATGGTCACCAACACATGCTTCTATCTAATGACAAAACCATAAAACATAACATGATATACTAATGGGACGCACAACCACCATAATAGGTAATAACCTCCTAAACACGTTATCATGATACTCATTCTTCTAATTGAAACTTCATATACGTAAATCGTAGCATTCTCAACAATATTACAACACAAAAATGTGGAAAATCATGTATAACTAGCAATTCACATACAATAACATGATGACATGCACAATCTCAAAGCAATATATGTACTAACATGCAATAGTACCAATGATATCAAATAGTCAACTACACCATAGATAGTGCACATTAGTCAACTACCAAAGTAACTCAACAACAAGGGTACTACACATAATGCAACTACCAAATCAACAAAAATAACAAGAGTAGTGCACATAATGCAACTACTCATCCAAAAATAAACAAAAAGGGTAGTGTTCATAATCTAACTACCATAACAACCACGAAAACATGAGTAGTACATATTATGCAAAAAACCAAAACAATAACACACAATCATTTTCTTTTTATTTCTCAAGGGGATGGAATACAACCTAAGGACACACATGATGTGCCGCAGTCATACTCTTATACACAATGTAATATAATTCCTTTTCCACTATGTACCTTGGGAATATTGTGATCCATAGGGCATACTAGTTATCACCAAGAATCATAGTACCATCCCATCCTCAGAAACCTAATCTTTAAGCATTGATTTCCTCTAAGAAGTCTATAACACTAAATAGTGTAGACTAGAGCTTGAGGCACCCGAAAAATCTCAATAAACTAATTAATGATTCCCGCCTTCTCTCTAGGATAGCTAACTCTAAAGAGTAATCTATTTGCAACTTGATATCTTCCGCTTTAATAATTAGTATTTAATTCAAGGACCACATTATTAAAAAAAGGGATATAAAGGTCCACACAAACAAACAAACAAGTCCTAGATCAATTTTAATCACTTAGGGTATAATTAACTAAGTAGGTTAGGCTAAGGTTTGGCATCCAACCATAACCTCCACAACACAATATCTTGTTATAAAAGGCTAATATAATTCATCTAGCCATAACCTCTATAATACACAATCACATAAGATGAGTCACAACTCATCAAATATCAAAATCACTTAAAAGTATTCTAAGGCATAATTAAAATAAAAACCAAGCCAAGTCTTAAGCCTAAATCAAATCGAACCATTAAAACTAAGGGAATAGGCCAAAAAATTAAAACAAGATACATATAGGCCAACAAAGTTAAAATGATGCTCGATTAAGCAAAAATGCTTTAACCTTAAATCCAAAATATACCTCTAACCATAAAGAATCACATATAAGGCCATAAATTACCAAAAAAATGGTGGAAAACAACTAAGAATGTTAACATAGGTCAAATGAAAACTTTATTTCAATTTCACTATTCATGCAAAATACTAAGCATGAATGGTTATAAATGCCATCTTATACAAGAAGCTTAAATCCAAAAATAAAAATATTTTATTATCAAAAATTACTACTCACCAAAAACTACCAAAATATAATTCACAAAGTTACTAAGTATGATAAGACCAAACTTCTCAAAAATATCTCAAACCCATTAAAATATCTCAACGATAGTAAATACCTTGCAAAATAGCTCAACTTGTATAAAATTGTTATTTTAAGCTTAATTGCCTAGAAATATGTTTAATTCCAAATCAAGATCTACCTAGGATAGTTAGAACATTATTAAGCTAAGAACTTATGAATATATGAAGACCACATTCAATATCTGAAAAACACTTCAACACTTCAAAATTTGATGAAAAATGAATAAAGCTTTAACAATTTTAGCCTTAATTAAAAGGCTTTAAGCATGACATTTACCAAAAAAGTTGTATTCCAAAATCACCCAAAAGATTCCTAATATTAACATAGTATAATTATATTTCAACAATAATAACATCATCACACAAAAATCATAGTAGAAACAAAATATACCAAATATCTTCAATCATTTATAAACATACTAGAAAAACCCAAATCATAGCATTTCATATACTAAAACCATCCTAAAACATTAATAATCACCGTGATGAAACTAAATTTAACTAAAATCCCTATGAATCATTACTTATGCTAAAAGGCCAACCCACCAAAACTCATGGTGACTTGAAACTGTAGCATATCAATTCTATTTAATTAAGGTTTAAGAGGTTTATCTTTAATCTCAAGCTTTGAAAATAAGAAAATAACTAAGATACAAACTATCCAAAATAATAGAATATAAAAGAAAATAGTTTCATAAACCAAAAAAAGGAGAAGGAATCAAAGAGTAAGGATAAATAAACTTATTATTTAACATTGGAAGCTTAATCTAGCTTCAACCATGGTTATAAATGGTCATGAATCCCACAAAAAGTTTGGTAGAAAGGATAGGATAAGGTTTCAGTGGTGAGGGAGAAACAAAAAGATCGATGACTCAATGATTTGTTTAGTTTAATGTAGGAAGATATTAAAACTTATACTAATAATAGATGATAGATGGTGTAGACCAAGAGGAAGATAATTGGTGGTTCACATGCATCCTTATCAATGATGAATGGCTAGGAAACATTCTTAATAAGAGTAAGTGAGAACAAAGGAAAAACAATTTGGATTTAATGATGTATATATGCCCAATAATATATAAAATACTTTAAAAATGATATGAATGTTAATTGGGACTTTTTTGTTATCAAAATTAGCTCAAAAATACTAAATTAATATGTTTATTAGAGTTTCATGAAATTTAGATTACCAAAAAGGGATTAACGGTCAAAAAATACACCATTAAGATGCACCGTAGTGATTAACAATATCTTTTTGCCAACAACATGATTTATTCATTTGAAATAGTCGGAGACTCAAAAAAGTGTTAATATATCAAATATACACATCATTAAAAAAATATGGGAATTTTTTGGAGGCCAAAAGTGGCTTGTAAGTCTCAAAAAATACAAATCTATAAGAAATGTCAAAGAGGCTTAAATAAAATGCTTTGAAAACATAACTAGGGTTTAAAAACTATACAAATATGTGACAAATCACTAAAATAAGGTAAATTGACCTCCACCAATACCAATTCTAAATAAGTTAGGTTTCCCCAAAATATCAAAGTATTACACTACCATCATAGGGGTGCGGTATCCTATGATTAGTGTGTTGGTTTGGTGCTATGTATTTAAAATTATCATCATTTGTTACTCTATTTCTCCTTTGTGAGGCTTTTGGACCATTAAAAGGAGGATCAGTGTGGTGTAAAGGATAAATTTGAAAACATGATTTCTAGGCATAAAATTACAAAATACTATGTTTTCATGGGTATTACTAATTTTCGATTGATTAAGATAACTAGTAAAAGGAGATAAGCGGCTAGCTCAATAGAATCAGCAATATTGAGCTATAATGGAGTGATTTCTATATCCCCCATAGGTGACACTTCTAAGTAGAATTTTTTGAGGGGTGGAGAGATTCCTTATGGTGATATAAAGCCCAAGTCAACTAAAGCATGTCACTTCTAATATTGTGAACTTTCTGGAAATATTATTAGAGTACATGGATAACACCTATGTAGGTGGATCTTTTGTGTTTTGACTAATAAGTTAAAAGACCTGCATGCATCATTTCCCTCTTCTAATGTTTTTTTGCTGAGTTTGTCTCAATGACATTGACACTCTATCATTTGCTTTTTTCTTTCACTTTATAAGCTCTTATGGAAATTCTGCATTGGCTACTAATGTTGAGCACCTCTAGTTCCAATTGAAGGATAAGGAAAGAAAGATTAATGGATCTTAGGAGGATCTTCATCTAATTAGGGGAACCTTTGGAAAGAGGGACCTAAAGCTGGCTAGAGAGCTCTTCGATGGATCAATGATTTGTAGAATAAGGCATTTCACTAGACTTTGAAGTTAGCAAAGTAAGTCTCCTAACTAGAGGCATAGTGTGCCCACTATTTAGGGATTCCCCTGCATGTGATAATTTATTAGTTCAATAGATGATTAGGGATGTGGAAACCTCTTGTGGAGGAGGGAAAAGTGATGAAGGGTTACCTTCTTATTTACTTTACCATTGACACTAGCCACCCCTCTATGAGTGACTAGTAGTGTAGGTGTGTCCTAAGAGACTCTTCCTTCCCCCATTCTTGGGTCCTATGAGTGTTATAATGAGGTTCTAGAAGCAAAAAAGGTATTTTAAGTGTGTCTAGTTTCCCTTGCTCTAGTCATGTGACTCTATTTTTTTATTCCTTTGAATGAGGGAAGCGATAGCAACCAACTACTACTTAACTCAGAACTTTCCTAAGCTAGGCGTAGGGATTTATAATTTTTTTATGCATGTTCATGTTTACTCCATGTCTTTGTATAAACATATCTTGATTAGTGCTTTTTAAACTAAGTATCTTAAACCAAAAATTTTTAAGCCTTAATGTGATGATTAGATATTTTTAGATTACAAAATTTGATTTCTTCTTATACATCATTATTCCATGAAAATTTGATTTTTCACTTTATTCTTGACTCTGATGAATAGTATAGTACCACAACTTTAGGTGGTCATATTCCCACTCAAACTATTCCACATAACATTCTTATTTCCTCCCTCTCTCCTTTCACTTTTGGGGTTTACCTTTTTTCCATCACGTTATAATGTGGGTCATTTTTTATTTGTCCAATTGTATCAATTCCTCCTTTTAAGGGACTTAGCTTGATATAATGACCATATTCCATATCTTAGCTAGCTCATAACCAAGGGTTAACCACTTTATAGTATTTTTACCATGTGTGTATGGGAATATGAGAGGGAAAATAATTTCCTTACAATTGGTATGCTTGCTTTTTAGTGCTTTATAGATGTCAATACTCTTGATATGTTTTTAATCATCTTAGATTTTGATAGAAAGATATCTCACTCTATACTTCTTTCCCAATAAAATATGATCAATTAACTAGTGTTTCTAGAAACAGTTATTCATATCCTTTATGAATCCCTAAGAAGATCCCAATATTTGTTAAAGAGTTAGATGCATTCTTAAAGTACAAGCTTCTTGTTGCTAGGGATGGGGCCGAAAGTTATTATACTTAATTAAGGCATTATGGAAGAGTATAGTTGAGATTAGGAGGCATATATGACAAGAGCTTAGATTGGTTGTAAGATTTTTGATAGGGTTTAGGTTATATTTAATTTATTTTAGATTTTTCAAATTATTTGATAGGGTTTTATGTTTTATTCCATTTATTATAGATTTGTAGGTTTTTTAATATGGTTTAGACTTCATCCCATTTATTTTGGGTTTTAAGGTTTATTATATTTATTTTAGGTGTTTAGATTTTTTAATCAAGTTTAAGGTTTGTCACATTTATCTTACGTTTTTTGATTTTTAATAGGGTTTAGAGTTTCCATTTATATTACACTTTTATATTTTTAATAGGTTTTAGAATTTATTCCATTTATTTTATAGTTTTAGATTCTTAATAGGTTTTGTGTTTATTCCATTTGATTTTGATTTTTAAAATTATTTAAGGCATATGGTTTATTCCATTTGTTTAAGTTATTTTATATTTGTTTAGAGTTGAAGACTTAAGGTTTAGAGTTTATTCCATTTATTTTTTATTTTTAGATTTATTTAATACATAGAGTTTAGGGTTTATGGTATTGGGGCTAAGGTTTAGGGTTAGTGTATCGCCACTAATTTAACCACAAAATTTTTTGAACCAGTTTGGAGAAGAAAAAATAGGATATATATAGTATTATCATCACATATAATATATAAAAAAAAGGTATAACTATTACCTACCCCATGCCATCTATAACGCTAAGAGTACCCTCATAAGTCAAGAATCAATCAGAGTTCACATCTTACCGAATATCAGTTTCAGACTTACTAAGAGTTTATTTAATTTGATGAAAAATATTTAGATGAGATAGGTTAAAACATGAATTGATAACCATTGGAATTAAACTTTACACTAAAGTTGTAAAAAAACCATTATAATGACATAGTGGAGGAAAATAGTTACAGTAACCTATGCATCGTCTAACATCACTCCTTTTGGTAGGAATACATAAATATTGATAACTAACAAAACAATCTAAGTTCTCCCTCACATAGGGCAATTTCATCATAGCACAAAGGACACAATTATGGTGAATTACTTTGTAAAACCTAGTTATAGGAACACTTGAAACAAACCTATGTAATCTCCTAATAGAGTTCACATGAAATTTTTATACACATCCAAGATACAATGTTATTAAAAAAAATCAAAGCCAAAGGTTATACACACCAATCACACACGTTTAGAGCCCAAGTGGCATGAACAATAGTTAAGGGAATGTTCAACCTCATTTAGTTATACAAACCTATCATACAAGGTCAAAGACAAGTTATTATGAACAGTAATTAGGAAAATGTTCATCCATATTCGGTTTATATGAACATTTGAGCTAAGAGGCTTTAAAAATAAATACCACACCCAACTTTCTTAGTTTAGTGTATATATAGAACAACACCGATAATGCTCAGTGTTTAACAACCAATTATGCTTTGTTTGAAAACCAAAACAAAATGATCATTATGTTGTGTTTAACAATAAACATGCAATGATAATTATTTTATGTACACTAGAGCTAAAATACTTTCAAAGGAGATATGACACCCACCTTACTTAGTTTAGTGTGCTCTAACAATAGGGGACAAAAGATCCAAGAGGATATCACACTTGCCCTTGTTTAATGCCTCATCCAAATCATCATTTATGAATAATACGAAGCTAACGTAGTATTTATAGATAAAACCAACCATATATCAAATATCACATAATAAGTGTTCATAGATTACACCAAACTTTTATCAAAATATCTATAAATGACACCAAACTCAGCTTACAATTATATTGGTTAATATATCCTAAAGAACCACTTTGCAACTTAGAAAAAATACTTAAGGACAAAATGGGCTAAAACTTTGGGTAAATTTGGGTTCAAAGATACAAAATAAGGTTGTCTGTCACATTTAGAAAAATTAGTGTTCATGGTCAATGATCAAAGTCAATAGTCAAAGTTAGTGGTTAAAGTTAAGGTCTATGTTTTGATCAAGGTCATATTCAATTGTCCAACTTTGCGTTCCACTAATCACATATTCTATATTTAACCTTTCTAATTGTGATTAATATTGTATTAACACTTAATAGGTCATTAGTTAGATGATTAAGTTATGATTAAAATTTCATTAAAAATATCCATGAAGGATTTGGAGAACAATTAGTATATCATCAATAAATAATGCAACATATTCAAACTAAAATCATGATTTTACCTATATCCTTAACCACATGTAACTTAAACTATGTCCAAATAGATTGTTTAATATTTTATATCGATGTTTACCTAAACAATTATAGTAAACAACTTAGAATCTATTCAACACATGAAAACAAACTCCATCACAAACATTAAGCTCCAACCCAAGGCTTAGTTTCTTGAACTAGGAAAAATATATTTGTGCACTTGTGTAAGAATCATCATAACTTCTTTGATACTTAATGTTTTTGAGATTTGAAAGTTGTGGTGGAAATTAGACATAGATTTTAAATTTTATAAAAAATAATTCCTTCTAAATCCTATATACATGGAATATTATATGTACAAAATTGTACCTAAAGTAGGAGGTTTAAAATGAACTAATTTTGTAATTTCCTTAAACTTTTATCTACAAAGTCTATCAATAATCAATTCCAAATAAGTTTAATAATTAAAAAAACTTATGGAAATTCCATCAACTATTTTTCAACAATAAATAATCTCATATGATAGATGATAAAATAAAAATATGATTAGAACATCAAATCATCACAAACTACCATTTTTCAAGACAACACATTCAATCATCACAATAATCATGTTTAGCACAAGCAAGTCAAGTTTTATCTTAGTTTTTTTTTAATAATTCACCAAAATAAACTAGGAAGAATTATCCAGGTCAAATAAGCGTTAATCGCACTAAAACAAACCAAAACAAAGCAAAGACAAACATGTTAACAAAAATTAAAAATAAAAATGAATAGGCTAAAATAAATGGACATAAAAATTATATAAATATATTATTCACCTTCAATATATACTTCATATGATCTTTTCATCTCTATACTAATTTTTTGAGGAATCAATAAGAGAAAATGTTAGGAAAGTGGTGAAAATTGATAAAGAAAATGGAAGGTTTAAGGAGAAATAGTGGGGACTTAACCTTGTTGAATGGAATATGGTAAGGGTTACATGTTTTATGAGAGAGGACTTGGGTGTAATAGTATGTGGTTAATTGGATGCACTTACATAGAAGTGTGCAAGGGGAGTGTATTGAAATCATAAGAGAATATATAATAATCATGATTGAAATTTGGTTCATAGAATTTGTTCAACCTTCACGTAAGGGATAATCATGGTCTATTGGGCTAAGGATTAGATGATGGAAAATGGAATTTTAGGCAAATTTGGGGTGTTTCATTTGGCATTGAGAAGGCCAAGATAATACTAAACCTAAATTATTTATGAAATAGTTAGGGAATAACTTGTAATAATTGAATTTTTATCGCCAAAGTACAAAGGAATATTACCGGGGTTTGGGATGAACTTGAGAGTGGTTATTAGGATCATTAACCAAGGTTTTAAACCATATTTTAGAAACATTAGAATGCTAGGATTAAGTTTGACATATAACATAAAAGTATTGAGTATAGAAAAATGAAGTTTTAGTGGAACATTCATATTGAAAAACAAAAAAAAATATTTATATAAGTAATATGAATAAGAATAAATATTATAAAACCATATTTAACTCCAAATTATTAAAATTGTGAATACCTTGTATTTTAAGGATTTCTAGAGCATAAAAGAATCAAAACAATGCGTTAAATGTGAATAAGTGCTAAACAAATTATGAATAAACCATTTTCATCCTAATATATTTTATCTCTTTGAACATAAATAGGAGGCTCAAAAAAAGAATATTTTTATGAATAAACAAGGATAAAAAGACACTAGATGGATTATGATATCTCTATTATCATGTATAAGCTCATGAGAGTCAAACTAGTGAAAAAAATGCCTAAAACATTTTGAGCAAAAGTTATAGAAATATAATTTATTTTAAATATGGAGATTCTTGAGTACAAATGAAAATTGATCCATAATTTAATATATTCTCAAATAATTAAATTGCTTATATATTTGGGGTATTATTTTGAATATTTAGCTTTAGGGTTTAGGGCTAAGGGTTTACGGGTTATACGTCAAGATTTCGGTTAGGGTTTGAGGTTAGGGCCTTTTATTTTAGCATTTATTGTTTAGGTTTTTGGGTTTGGGGTTTAAGTTTTGTGTTTTGGCTTAGCGTTTAAGGTTTAGGGTTCATTATTTAAGGTTTAGGGTTTAGGATTAAGGTTTAAGGTAGGATATAGTTTGTATATTGATTAAATATTTTCCATGGAATGTACATCGATCTAGTGATTATGATTAGTTCTTTGGTTGATATAATAAGAACAACTTTTATTTTAAGTGTGGTTTTTAACATAGCTCCATCGTGTGTGTGTGTGTGTGTGTGTGTGTGTGTGTGTGTGTGTGTGTGTGTGTGTATAGTCCTCTAATTCTATCTCTACTTTAATATACTAAAATTTCTTAAACATAATTATTGGTGTTTTTATCAGACATTTAATGGGTAATTTTGTAGGTAATTTGTATATTCATCACTTTTATTTTATTATTTCATGTGCATATTTAATCCTCTATTTTTACTCTTTTTCTAAATAGTATTATTATTAGAATAGTATCCATCATGAAAATATTGTTTATAAATCAATGCATAATATTCTCTCGGTGTTTGTAAACATATAATTACAAACTCATTATGAAGGCTTTAGTTTCTCCATAATTAGGAATATCTACTATGAAAATTTGTAATTCAAAATCCACCATGTATGGTAACATTACTCCTCAATGATCTTTCAAGATGTCACCATAACCATTAATTGTTCAATTGGAAGATGCATCTACATTAATCTTTAGCATGTTGGAGGGAGTATACCCTAAAATTAGAGGGTAGCCTACTGAAGTTCCTATAGAGTATTTTATTTGATGTATGGGTGACCTTACAAGAGAGATTCTATACCCTAAAAGCTAAAGGATAATATACTCTAGGGGAGGGATACAATATCCTAGGAGAATGCTACACCTTAGGATCGAGTCTTATCAAGGATGATTTAGCTAACTATCATTTCCTTATTTATAAAGTTCATTTATCTTATGATATAAATTATCTTATCATAGGTTGTTAGTTGTGATAATATAAAAAAATGGATTTTATTTGGCTACTATATATGAGTTACTAGTTTTGCAAATAGTATCGAGAATAGTACTTAGATATTAACATAAACTATGTGATTTTTTTGTGATCTTAGCTTATCATATGTGTACAAGATTCATCATGACAAGGGAAAAATTATGCTATATAAATTCATGTAAAAACGTTGAATGTCACAAGTTGAATTTTTATTGAATCATACGTGAGTTACTAATTTCGTCCATTATATTTGAGTGATAATTCTTCAACCCCTCTATGTATATGATGTATGTTTCTCATTAGAGATCCTTTTAGAATTATTTGGGTATAGTTTCAAAGTTAGTTTGAGGAATTAATTTGAGTGTTTCTTCGTTTATATCCCTACACAATATTCATTCATCATTAAACTATTAATCCGAACCTTACCAACAAGTTTTATTAACATCATTATTCATCCATGAATGGGTCATTGCCAAAACATATATTCTACCACACATCAATTTAGTTTCAAACAGCTGTTTTGAATATCATCTAAGAACTTCAACTAACCAAGGAGAAGTTCTCAAAGAAGAGGAAGATAAGTTTCAAACTTTACCAAAGCTGGTATAAAAATTGAATTCTAAACTCAATGAAAAGAACAAGATACATCAAACCATTAAATAAGATAACACATTCCAAACTCAATGTAGAGATAAAGGTAAATTATGCTAATTGAACATTGATATTGAAAGTTATGTATATATAAATAATGAAGATATAGTTGAAAATTTGAATTAAGAAAGCACTAATTCACCTAATATCACATTAATAGCTCATTAAAGGTAAAAGAGTTCAGGTAATGAAACAAGGATTAGTATCTTTTATGATCAGAAACTATGCCAAGAATATCCTACATGATGTATTACCAATAGAATAATGTTATATTTAAAGGTGGCAATCATGATGGGTAGTTCGGGCTATAGTAGGTTGGATTGTTCTCAATTTAGGTTGTTTCCGAGTCAGATATGAGTTGGGTCCAATCATTTTAATTTTGGGTCACCTTATTATTTGAGTTGGGTACAAGTTTAGGTCATTGTAGATCTCAATTATATTGGGTTAATTTATTAGGTTAGATTATGTTTAGGTTAAGCAAGTTTGGGTTCTAATCAAGTCAGTGTAAGGTTATTTTTTATTAGCTTATCTAGTGAGTTTGGGCAGAGCAAGCTCGTATTCAAGTAATTTCATATTTGAGTTAGTTTGATGAGTCAGCTTTGGGTTAACTTGATGAATTATTAATTTTTAATAAATTTTGAGGGGTCAATTTTTATTTAGACTGAACTAATCCTAGATCAAATTACTTTAGATTTGGGTCAAATTAGACATTAACCACTAAAATTAAACTAACTCATTAACCTCGTAAGGAAGCATTACATTTTACTTCATGTAAGTATATGATTAATAATGTTTCATTAATTGCTATTTTATTTAGTATTATAACTTTTTAATATTTTTTATGTAAAAAATTTGATAAATTTAGAATATTGTTGGTGAATAAGTATCTTCATAGTAAAAGTAAAAAAATAAATATAAAATTTATGTAATAATATATTTTTAAAATCTTTAAATAAATAATAAGATATGTGTAATTTTTTATTATCATAATATCGAATTTGGTTTTGCTGAGTCAATTGAGGTTGATAAAATGTTACGTTGATGGTAAGTTAGGTTGATAACATATCAAGTTCATGGCATATCAGGTTGATAGTAGCTTACAGGTTGGGTTTGGGTCAAGTCAAGTCACTTATATTTGGATTTACATTAGGTTAGGTTAGTTTTGAGTTAGCTTTAGGTTAGGTCAGGTTGATGAATTTTTTGAATTATGTTAGGTGAGGTCTTATGTGGGTTGGAGTATGTTGGGAAGATCGGGTCAACTTTTTTCAACTATGGTTATATGCTATAGGGGAGATCATGGAAAAAGGATAAAAATGTCACTGATAATGTTAGGAAGAATGAGTAGTTCATTTCTATAGGGAAAATGATGGTTAAATTGAAGCCAAGCAAGGTGAGGCAAACTAAGGCGAAGAAGGAGGAAAAGAGCACTGATGACAAGATTAAAGATATTTGAATTGAAAAAAAAAACTTGGAAGGAGAAAGTAAAAATTTAATAGGGTTAGTAGGTTAAAGATATTGAAGAGAAGAGTGATTTCAAGTAGGTAGAGGCATATAAAGGTGAAGGAGAAGAAAGATACATCCAAATCAAACCATCCCAAGGTCCAATGGAAGGAGAGATTTAGGATATGAATAAATCACAAGAAATAAATCATGTGATGTTTTTAAAGGAATAAATCACAATAAAGGGAGAAAGATATTGTGGAGCTAAGCGTACACACCACACCATTTTGGAAAAGCATGAGAAGTGTTAAAGATATGTTGGTGCTTTAAACACTCTTAATGATTTTCAAAAATGCCTTTCATATTGAAGATTTGGTGAAATGAGATGACTCACTGCATAGAGTTTCCTTGAGGAAAAAAGAATGCAAAGCTCAAGTTTGCAAATTTGAGGGAAATTTCTTTTCAACAAGGGGATAATGATGTGAGAGTATATCCTACAACTGAAGGTACACTACGAAAGGTCTTAGAAAGTACCCCATGAGTGTAATAACTCCATTTTTTCACTAATAAAAAATTTCATCTTTAAACCTTTTTGAGACAAAATACAAAGATAATACTATAAAAAAAATGGATTACTACCATAGTTTCTAATATAAGATAGACATTTCATTTCCCATCTTATGCTAGACGCAAGCATGGGTCCAAACCTTAAAACACAATAGAACTAGAGTGTGTAATATAACATAAGATGTAAGAGTGTTTATGTTACAACCAAGGCTATAATAGGTCCAAAATAAGTACAAAATATAGGGAAAAGAAAACCAAAAAAAACTACTACAATAAGGCCTCTGTCTCTATGGCCAGCCACATCTACTTGCACAAGGTCATTTGCTTATGTGTTAAATGGGTGATAGATTAAGTGAGCACATTAGTATTTTACGTAGTAAGAAAGTCAAGTTACCTCATTTTGGAGTTCATGATGTACATAAGGTCATTTAAAACATAAATCATGCTAACTGATAAATGCATCATTCTCAAGCACTAACCAAACCGAGTTAAATACTATGTCATAAGATACTCATAACATTTTAAATTCACATAGGTACATGAACATTGATATTATCATACTTGTTAATGGATGATCACAAGTGCCACAAGAATTTATAGTCATAGACATCCTCATAAATCCTAATAGGTAATATAAGGCTTATTAAAAAAACATGAGAATCTATTATAGTACACTAATACCATTAGTTATTGTAACAACTATTTGACAGTAAAAATTATCACCTACTTCTCTTACTTATAAGCCATGGTAATGATAATCTCATTGCATTACTAGGAATCCTTACTTTGAAGTGTTAATAGTAAGTGACGTAGGAGAGAAACTAAATCCAACATAAGATCCCTTTTGTCTATAAGCGAACTATATTCCAAAGCTAATCTAGGTTGGAGATACATATGCTTGACTAAAATATTTCCTTTTGAAATTATTAGTATCATGTGATAGTAAGATTAAGAGCCACACCAAATTCTGCATTGTCACACTATCCATTATTTCTTACTAAAGGAAATTAATGTAAGCACAATTCTTATTTAACCATTTTTTCAAAGAAGGGCAAATCCATATTCATACCACCAAAATATATTTCAAGCAATCTCTTAGCTTCCAATTATTATCCTCATTTATTCATAAGTTAAAGTCTTAGCCAAAACTAAGACTAAAGCCAATCCATGGTCAACTAAGTCTAGCAATCAAGATGTGGTAATCAAAATATACTAAACAAGACTTAATCAATAGTGGTTTAGCCCTATAAAACTAAGGAAATGAATTGGATTCAAATTGTAGAAATTATAATAAAATGGGTTAATTGGTATATTGGGCAAGCATCTTAGTTTACTAGAAAAGGCATAATCAATTGATTGATATGGTGCATCAGTCAACTTGTTAACAACAAAAGTGCATACAATAGAAATAAGCACAATTAATCAACTAAAAGTAAATAGTCTCAATCTGACAAGAGCAAGCACAATAAGTCGACACATAATGGACATTAGTCGATAGAGTCATTGATGCATTGTCATATGCACAACAAATTTAATAAAAAAAATCCTAATTTCGAAATAAGTAATAGATGGTAGGAAGGAGTCAAACCCATAAGGAAAGGTACAGAATCAATAATTCTATAATCAATGTTAAAACCCTGGTTATGCAATAACATTTATTGCTATCACTAAGTTATATACTATGGATAAATAATAAAACACTTTACTCACTAATTAATTAATAAGGATAGGAAGGTATTGATTATGGTATTCGGATATCAAATAATCATGGAGAAAAGAATAATTCTAAATGATTTGACTTTAACATTTACAAACTCATAATAATTCATCTCTTTGAATAAGCTCTCAATTTATCACCTAACAAATTAATAACCTAGGTTAAGAATGCTAGATTCAATTAGTGGCAAAATTATTAATGGATAGGAGTCAACAATGAACATAATCACATAAGCTCATATCATGCAATCATATTAATTAATAGATAAGATTAATAATTAATCTTTTACTACTCCGGAACGTTATTTAACAATTACGTATTAATTCAGTTATTCTAGCATAGATTAAGATCTAAAATAGATATGTGGCGAGATCATTCAATTTCGTCCATCAATTCAATTAAATTTTATCTAGAATCATGAATTCCAATTATGTTATCATATTTGAAACCTAATTCCATCATCAAATCCTCATATCCTATAATATCTACTCTATTATCTTCATAATTGCAACAACACACAATTAAATGCAGTAACCTATAATTAACATCAATGATTACAAATAAATAAACAATAAAACACTAAAAATAAGAGAAATAATAATATAATGAAGAGAATTTACTTGCATTCAATCAAAATTCAGAACTTGCATTTAAAAGAGGAATGGAGAAGAACTTATCAACTTGAATTGCAATATGTTAATTGTTCAATTGAATATAATGGAGACAAAGAGAATTGGAATTGTTAAGTACATGTGTTTTCAAGAGAGTATAGAGAAAAAGAGAGAATTTAACTTTCGAACTCGAAAAACCGACCTCTTAAATATTTAGAACTCAAAAATATATCATGAAAAAGTTCACGTGAACAGTTATAGAATTTAAGAAAAACACGGGGCATCCATATTTTTCATTGAATTTTCTGCCAAATGTTGACTTTTGAAAACTGAGATTTTATGTTTTGACAGAAAAACATGGCCCGTATTTAGGAAACATAAGGGTGCCATGTTTCTTGTTCCTTCATTATCTCTTTATGAAATTTCAACACAAACTTCCCTTTTATGTATATTCTTCATTTCTAGTATTTTCTTCCATTGATTCTATATCTCTTGATGTGTTCTTTACTTCATTTCCTCTTTCCATCAATTTCTCCTTTGAATTTATTCAATTTTATATTTTCCTATAAAATCTATCCAAAAGAGAAAAACTCGAGAAAAGATTAAATCTTATAAAAATAATAAAGAATAAATGACATTTTTACTTAGGAAAATAATATATAAATCCCATATACTAGTCATGAGGATCACATGAAGTGATATGACATATTTGTAACACTCCTAAATTTTAAAACCTTAATTTCAAGTGCTTAGACTTTTAGCTAAAAACGTAACCCTTAAATATTAGCTTAGTTATTATTTTTAACCCTTAAACTACAAGCATAGATAAATTATTTAATAAATTTATCCTAATCATTTTATCTTTTTTCTTTTTATTTAAATCGATACTTTTTTCTAATTAGATATCTTAAGCCTAGATAAATTAATTTTATCCAAATCTTGAATTTAACCTAATTCTAATCTTATCCCAAATTTGTGTTCTTTTACTTTTTCTTCATTTCCCCTTTCTGTCTTTTCTCTTTTTTATTTTTATTTCTCCCTTCCTTTTTCTCCTTCCTATGCCCGAGCCCAATTTTCTTTTCTTTTTCTTCTTTTCTCCACCGACTTGCCCACCCTATCTCACTTCTTTGTTTTCTTTCTCTCCTCGGTCAACCTAGTGTAACCCATCACCCTCATTTATTTTCTTCTCCTTCTCCCTCTACACACACCCAAATAATCCCTACATTGCCCCTACCTTCCCTTACACGCTATCTTCCCTTTTCCATTAGGATAAAATCTCCCTAGCTATTGCATACATACACCTCCTCCCTCTCTTCCTTTATCAAAACCAGAGCCCTACCTTTCCTTCTTCTTTGCTCCCTAGTATTTCTTCTTTTTCCATCTCCCTCTCTATTCTTCCAACTAGTTTCCACCTCTGGCAAAACCACCAAAACACACCGCTAATGACCACCACACCACCATTAAATAATTTTTATGTTCATTTTCTCCTTCCCAATATGTGCCTCCAGCACCAACAACTGTCAACACCACCATCCCAAGCCACAACCATCCCCCGCCTCATTGAGCTACCTTTATTACCTCCCTACCCCTGGTTTCCTTTCCATCTCCCCTACATCTCTTATCCCTTATCTTAGTTCCAACCCTTGCCACCACCATCCTCCCTCATCGCTACCATCACCACCCTATTAGCCATCACCTCCACCCATCCAACATTCCCTCAAGACTTCCACCTTTGTCCAAACTCACATTACTCATACAGCGTGATAATTTCATTTAAAATTTACCCATTTTTTCACATTCAGAGTATTTTGGTAATTTTTCTCTTTAATGAATATTTTAATAAAATTTAGTATTTTATTAGTTAAATATTAATTTGGTTAATGTAGTATTATTTTTTAGTATAAAATTTTGATCAACAGAGCCTACAAATTTAGTAGGATACCAATAAATTTGTACTTGTGCTAGAAATTAGGTAATCATTATACTCTACTAAAAATTTCAAATATCATATGATAGCACATTAGGGTTTTAAAGTATAATTTGTATTAAGTATATTTGTCACATTGAAAATTATTTACCTAGTGATACTAGTACAAAGGTTTGTAAAATAAAGCAAGTTAACTTGTGGAAATTACTATGTGTAAAAAATGTATGTTAAAATGGTTTAAATGATGGGAATAAACTATATATGTCATGTATGTCCAATAAGATAGGTTGAGAGTGCATAGGAATATTTTTAACATAGATATTATTATCATGTGCCCTAAGGACATTTTGATCATTTTAAGTGTATCATGATAATTATTCTTTTAATAATGCCTAATACTTATTATTTATTATTGATAATGGAAAAATGTGATTTAATGTTCTAAAAACACATGTTACGGTTTTACATATAAAAAATGTATAAGGAAAAAATTATGATTTGACATATGGAATAATTTATTTACAAATTAAAAGTTTTAATTATTTTTTAGCCTTTTTATGAGTAGTTAATAAATACAATATAATTAGTATTTAAAATTGATGATAATGTGGATATTTTGGCCTCAAGGGTATGTTGGTCATTTTTAGTTTGAAGTGCCTAAGTGTGAATGATTCAGCCTAGGATGACCTTAGTATATTTCTAATGTTGACATTTGATTTGACTTTGATTATAGTTGTCTTAGATGTTTGAAAATGAGTAAAAATGGTTAAATAATATGATCAATATATGGTCTCATACTAACCTTAATTAAAATACTAATATTTAAATTGAAAGATCTAAATATTAGGAATGGTGACTTTTTAGGGGTTACTACCCTAAAGACATTATTTAGCCTATAATTGATTATGGATTATTGTTGGCATGCTTTAGTACCCTAGCTAAGACCTATATCTTACTCTATTTAGTTATACAGACTTATAGAGGGTATGCATACTCATAGATCAAGTATCATTTTCAATAGGGTACTATGCTACCTTTTTATTCTAGTACAACTAGGGTATATTAGTGTCAGTGGATTGATAGTCAATAGGATATTATGTTTCCTTTGTGTGTCGATATGATTAGATTACCTTAGTGCCTCCAGGTTGATATGATCTAGAGTAAATAAAAATGGAAATGATTATTATTAAATTATTAGATTAGTTAATAGTAACCTTTATACCTACATATGGTTCAATAGTAGCCTTCGTACCTACTTGTTATTTGGTAGTATCCTTCACACATACCTATGGTTTGGTAATAGCCTTTGTGCCTACTTGTATTTTGGTAGTAGTCTTTATGCCTAACTATGGTTCAGTAAGAGCCTTTATACATCCGTGTCATTAGGTAGAAGCCTTTGTGCCTACTTGTTGTATGGTAGTAGCCTTTTTTCCTACCTACAATTTCTTAGTAGCCTTCATGCCTACCTGTGTTTGGTATTATCCCTTTGAACCTTACCTTCTATATTATGGATATGATTGGTGTTGATTTTGAGATATGAGATACACAATTAATGATATGGTTATTCTGTTGAGGTTGGTTCTAATCATTTCTTCGGATAGCAACTCTTGGATTCTTGGTTGTTAAGTTTTATTTATGTTAAAAATGAAAGATTATGAATAGTAAATGGCTTTTGAGGTATTGTTTATGTAATATGATTATTATATTTTGATTGTATCATAGGTTATTCGGTATTATTATACTACATGGTTCCTTTTCTTAGGCCTTTTTTTATTCAATGGAGAGTGGTCTTTCTAGCTTAGCTTACAATATCAATTGAAGGTTAGTACCTGGGTTAAAAGTTAGGGCTATTTAGTGGTTGCCCTATATCTTTTGATCCAAATGATTATATACTCTTATGCTTTTACATATTTCTTTTCTTTGAATTTTGTAACCATCGTAATTAGTTATATTTGGAATGATGTTAATTTACTTTAATAGTTTCCACTTGAATCTTTATAATTATGCTGTTAATTTAAGTGGAATAACATTTATGACCTTATTACTTTGTATTAGAATAGTAGAGGAACCAAACTTATACCACGTATGGAGGTAACACCCTCAATTTTATTGTTTTAGCTTTCAAAATTAATTTTTTAAATGAAAGTTTTCAATTTTAAATTTTGGTGGTATTACAATATTAGTTGACGAATAGTATTGGAGCTCTAAATTCAAATTTGAAACCCGATACATGCATTTTTAAACTATTCCAAACATAATTCTATGAACACACATACATTCCAACAACCTAAATCTAAGTTATAGCATGTTTGATACCTGCTCATATTTTGAAATTCATTAATCATCAAGAATCATGCTCATATAATAAAATCACCATCAAGGCTTGAAAAAACTTATAAAATGCTTTGTACACAATTCTTGCATGTAGTTCATCAAAATATACTCACGACCGCAAAATCATTAGCATACATGCTTGCACATAAATTAGAATTCTAAGGCATTCTCAACACTTACATGGTCAATTAATCTACATAATAAGGTAAGAATGACTTAACTCAACTAAGAATGGTGTACCTCAACAAAAGAAAGAAAAACACATAAAGAGAATGGTCCTAAGCAAGAGACTCCATGACCTTTAATTTTTTAACTTTCTATGAGGAAACACAAAAAGTATTGGGAAACTCTTGAGGTTTCTTAAAATCAACCCATATTAAAAGCTTGAATAGCAAAGAATCAAAAGAAATACTTAACCTTCTATAAAAGAATAATAATAAATCCTTAACCATCTCCTAAATCTAATCCTCCTTTATTCAAGAAGAACAAAGGACAATTAGATTGAGGATTAGAAGAATAGAAAACAAGAACAAAAACCTTGAGAGAAGGAGGTAGTGAGACATTATATTTTTAGAGATTCATAGAGAAAGGAGACGAGAACTCAAATTTATAATTGTACGTTGCTATTTATAATCAAATTTATACGTAATTCTAAACCCCGCTTCCTTGTCTTAGAATCAGGTGACATGAGGCATATAAGGTTAGAAAACTAACCTACTTCTCTTAGGAAAACTAAAATGGGGATGCTGAAACGTTTTTAGTTAGCACCGGTCTATAAATGTAGGATCATGAGAAGGAAAATGAAACAAAAATAAGAAAAGGACATGAACCTGCCTATAAAGTTTGTTTGAAGTCCTAAAATCAATCTCTAACCTCTTAAATAAAAGTTTAAAGAAAGACGAAATATGGTTAAAATTGTAAGGAGGTCAACACGCATTTTCAAATATTAATTATTCATATCCATTGATAATACTTTATATCAGGTTTGAAATATTTACTAAGCTTGCAAAAAAAATTATAAAGCATTCATAGCATCATAATTAAGTCCTATAATCATTTGGAAAAGAAATTGAATTAAAATAATATCAGTTGATACAAAATTAAACATTTTGTAAAAGTGAAGGACATTGACCAATAGGGTTTTCCCATTGATTGATGGTCCCAAAAAAACCACTTTCTCTTTTTCTATAAAATTTTCCAATTCTTTTTCGGATCAAGCTCAGCACACACCTTTAAATCAAGATTAAAATAACTTATACCATGATCAAACACATGTTTTAACACATATTAATGCCCTAAAACTGTGAGGTGTTATCACACTATCACCTTAAAATAGGTTCCATCCCTAATGGTAAATGATAAGTTCAAAACCTTGATTGCTGAAATTCCCAAAATATATATCATAGATATCAAAACAAGGTAACAATTTTATGATCCTCTAAAAGAAAAGAAACAAGCTAGGAAAGTACACCCATAAGAACAAGTCAAGGGTACTTTATAGGGGTACTTTACATGAATCACCTCCTCGGCCACCAAAGTGAAATCCTCAACTCCATGCCACAACCAAAGGATATTGACTAATGGAGCAGCCTTGGTGCATATCTCTCAGGTCTTAGTATCCAAAGTGCTCACCTAGAGCTCCTTATATGCCAATGTCTCATTGTGCTTAATTATCTTTGATTGGATGGCGTAAGAAGGGTCGATAACATACTTTCATAGTTGAGATATATAGAAGACACTATGCATACTAAATAACTCCATATGAAATGCTAGCTAATAAATAATTTAAATAACTCATTTTAATATCTCATATGGACCTATATATCTTGGATTAATCAATCCTTTCCTACAAAATCTCAACACTCCTTTAGTGGGGGAGACTCTCAAAAGGATTATATCACCCACTCATAACCTAAAATCTTTCTCTTCATATCTATATAATTGTTATGTTGATCCTAGGAAACCCTTATATGATCTCAAATAATCTTGATTTGTCTTGTAGCTTCCTCGATCATCTATGGTGTGAATACAACCAACTTGTCCTAATCAAGTCCTAAAAAGGTTCCATCTTGATTTTTATATGATTATTGTTATTGTAAGAGAACTTGATCAAGTCGAGAGGATCCTCCTAAATGCCTCCAAATTCTATCCTTCATGATTGAAGTATATCCTTAAAGGTCTTAATGGTCCTACACGCTTTACTATTAGTAGTCCAATGAAAAGTGGTACTCATCTTCAACTATGTCCTAAATGCGACTTATAAATAATACCCAAGGTCAGATAGAAAGCTCAAATCATGGTCTGACATAATATCTCTTGGTACCCTATGTAAGTTCACCTCATGCTTCTTGTAAGCATTGGTTATCTACTTCATACTCCAAGTTGATTTTATTAGAAAGAATAATGTTGAAGTCAAATGGATAAAAAGGATCCACATGGAGGTGGAACCATTATGAGTCCTTGCAAGGCGAACAACCAAGTCCATGGAGACGCTATCCTATTTCCATGTGCACTAACTCTATTGTTGTCTTGTGCTCCATTTTGGTTGTCTAACAATTTAAGAATTTTGCAACAAACTACATAAATATTTATTTCATACAAGGCCACTAATACACCTTCTTCAAGTCCTTCTACAACTTAATCACTCCAGGGTGGATGGAATTAGATGTATAATGACCTTCCTTAAGGATCATCAGTTTTAAGTTCTTATAACATTATAGTGCACACCACCTGCCTTGATATTTGATATTGTTATCCTCATGAATATAAGACTATGCAACTCTACCCTCATTAATACCACATCAATTCCTATAAAACTTGGAGTCTATAAGATCATAAGCTTTAATCTTCTCAAAGATGGATGGTGTAACGGTAAGAGCAATCATCCTTACCTCCAAACTATTGGTTTTGATAAACTCATTACCAATCTCATTAAGCTCTTGACATAATGGGCCTAGAAACATAATCATGCCCATGCTGTGCAATATCTTTTTCCTAAAAACATTGTCCACCACGATGGCCTTACCCTCGTGGTAAGTCAATTCTACGCCATAATTCTTGACCAAATCCAGCCATCTATGCTGCCTCAAGTGCCCACTAGGTGAAAATATATATGCCACTCTTTTGGTTGCTATAAAATTTCATAGAATGCAATAAAGATAAAGTCACTATATTTTCAAAGCAAACACATTTGCTTTAAGTTCTAAATTGTAATTTCGGTACTTTTGATCATACAACTTCAAATGGTGAGAAACAATAATACACACCTCAAAACCCTTTGACCCACTCAATAATATAAAAACTAGAGCTAATGTCAGACACCTCTTCAAATCCTCAAAATCCATATTACATTTCTAATTCAGGTAAAAGCATGTAGTCTTCTTCAACAAATTTTTCAATGAGTGAGTAATCTTGGACAAACCTATAGTAATAGCTACATAAACATATAACATTGTGAATCTCCCTAACTGATGTTCATATTCACCTCTCTAAAATAACTCTAATAATTGAAGGGGATCCACTTAAACAATGTCCATCTAAATCACATGTTGAAGAAAAACTACCCTATCCAACCAAAGGTCAAACTTTGAGAGTTTAGCATAAAACTAATGTACTATCAACAAGGTCAAAATCTATCTCAAATACTATTTATAATCCTCATAGCTATTATAGTAAATAGGGATATTATCAATGAATACCATGTTGAATTAGTTCAAGAACTACCTATAAAAATTAGTTTATGAGAGCCATGAACACTACTAGCACATTTGTGAGTCTAAAAGTAATAATTAAGAACTCATAATGACCAGATCTAGTCTATAAATTTGTTTTTAGAATATCTTGTCCAATAATCCTCAATTGATGATAGTCCAATAAAAGGTTAGTCTTTGAGAATATTGTGTCCCCTTTGATCTACTCGAATCATGGATGTAAGGAAGGGGATGATGGTCCTTCATTGTTTCCTAGTTTAACCATTGATAATTGATGTGCAACATCAAACTTTTATCTTTTCTCTTAGAAAAGGGGACTTGTGCTGCCTAGGGTGATACACTCAATTGAATGTGATCCTTCACTAGTAACTCCCCAAATAGAGCCTTAACCTCCTTCATCTCTATGGTTTTGATACATTATAGTGACTTAGACACTACTTAATTCTTGACAATAAGATGATAGTTAACTCAACCATTTGAATTGGTGAAAAACTTAAAATCTCCTTATGCAACATGTCTAGATAATCTAGAATACTTGGAAGCTACTTCAATAGTGTCTCATCCACCTCACTGTCTTAAACAGTACATAGAAATGGATAACCTTTATAAACAAGGGTACAAAGGGAAGTAGCAAACACTCCCTTTATTAAGGGTCTAAGCTTATATCTCCAGTAAAAGATTCTCGTATCTTTCAATCCTCAAAGAATCAATGCTCCTATGTGAAATCTATCATTACTAGATACCCCAACATATTCATGCTTATAATCACATAAAAAGTAGGTATCTCTATCTCTACGAGGTCTAATAGGAACTCAACACCACTAATGACTAAGGACAAGTTCCTATATCTTTTAGAACAAGCGATATTATTCCTCTATGAAACATAAAAATAAAATAACTTTGATGCACTAAAAGATGGAGATAAGGTAGTCCTCAAAATTAATGTAGAAGACACCAAAAAGAGAGATGCATTGGAATAAAAAAAACACATAAACTAGAAAGGATGAAATTATAAGCATACCAATCATTAAAAATGTCCCAGGATCGGCCTCAAACTAGCTAAAAGTATTCAAATGACCACTTGAAAGACCTTCAACAATACTACCCAATCCTTCACTAATCTATAAGGTCTAGGGCTTTTGAGTTATTGTCTAACTAGCACGGTTATCTATACTAGTTGGTGATGGAGAAATTGAAGGTGTTTATAATTGCTATTATACAAATTAGTACTCTTGGCTAGGGTTTGATTCCCTTGAACACTATCACCTAATGTAAAACACTTAAAGATCCTATGCCCCTTCTTACCACACACATAATAAGTCACCAAATGGCCTAATTATTCCACCCCTAGATAATTTTCCCTTCAATGCTTGTAATACTAATACCTCTTGGGTCGATGAATTCCTGATAAAATTTCTAAAGAAACTCTTGGCTAGGGTTCTAAGCTAAAAAAATTCCTTTTGTCCACAATTAGGCACTCATACTTTATTTTTCTCCCAACTAGGCACTCATAGTTAGGATCACATAATAAGCCTCCATAGCCTACTTGTATATGGTTGTCATATTTAGCAATATAATTCTAACGAGTAGCTCTTGATATCTAATCACTAGGCCAAGTGTGAAATTGTGAACCTACATCACCTCATAAGTCTCTACCTCTAAAGTTATCTAGACTAGGTCTAGAAACTTTATAAGGTACTCCTCCACTATCATGCCACTTTGAAAGAGAGCTGTGACTTTGGCATACTTTGTCATGCAAAGATAGGTAGTATAGGAATGAGTTCTCAAGATCTCCACAACATGTCCCCATTAGAGAGAATCCATAAAGGAGTCCACAAGTGGAAAAAGTCTTTTCCATATTCTAAACACATCTCCCTATTATGGCAAAGCCTTCCTAGCAATAAAAAAATTAGTGTTTAGTGAATTTTTTTTACTGTCTTGAGCTAGTCCTCAAGCGATGGTGTTGGCATTGGTAATTGTGGAGCTTGAATTTGCCTCCCAAATAAGCATAGATAATTTCCATGAAAGCATCTACGAACTTGAAGTGGTGCTAGGAAACCATAAATCTTCTCATAAACAAAGGCTAGTTAGAAGCAATAGGGATAACCTAGCACAAATTCTCACACAACGTAAACACATAACGAAATCATAATATATTACTAACCCACTAGTGGTTATATAATGAGTAAGCTAATTTACTCCATTATAAAGTCATAAAGCATATAAAAGTCATATAAGGCATACAAATCATACTAACTCAATCATACACAATTCTTATGCAGTAACATGGAAAGGTCCCACACTTTTATCATAAGATACTTATAACATGATACACTTATATAAGCACATGAACATTAAGATTATTATTATTGGTAATAAACATGTATTCATGGATAGTCACATTTGTTATAAGAATTAAGAGTCTGAGATATCATCATGAATATTGATCCATAATTAAGGCATGTTAGACAAGATGTAATAAAACATAAGACCACATAATAATACATCACTATGGGTGTAAATGTTGGAAACCTTTATGTTGGAGTGATAAATGTTGTTTATGATAACTCCACAAGTTTTTTACAGTCCTCCTAAATGCCTAAAGAATCCAAAACATAGGCCTATAGCATATCCTCTAGATTCTTGACTATGCTCTTAGTTTATCCATATGTAACTAGGTGAAAGTTGGTATTTATCCTTAATTTTGTGCCCATAGCCTCCGACAAATTTTCTATGAAGTACTAAATGAATCATGAACCTCTATTAGAGGCTATGTAGGTAGGTGCACCTTACTGACTCTTCATATACTTTATATAACTCTACTAACTAAACCATGCTTTTGATTGACTTATCATACAAAATCTATTCATTTAGTTAGCCATATGACAATAACTCAAATTATATCTCATCCACTATGAGTCCTCAGCTTTCCACTCAAAAATCCATGATGATGGGGTTCTACTTCCATCTCACAACATCCATAGGCCATACTAACCCTTAAGTTTATGGTGTTGTACCTTAATCTTCTGGCAGTTCAGACATCATAATGCAAAATTTTTTACCTCATACATTATGCAAGGACACCAATATATACTCTTAAGGTCCTTGTACATCCCTCCTAAATGGATAAAACGTAGACAATTATTATCTTGATATGAAAGTGGCCAAATACTTTATATCCACATCAACATTATTAGTGAGTGCTTGAGTTCTCTATTGTGGGGCTCAACCATGATAGTACACCAATACATGTGGTCATCATAGTAATCACATGAAATTACACTACATTATCCCCTACTTATCGTCATAAACCAAGGTAGCGATAATCTTATTACATTACTAGGTAATGAAACTCTCTAAAATCTTATGCTTCAAACTAAAACAACTCTAGATCACACAACAACAACCCTTGTATCAAATACTACCATCCTCATTAATCCATAATCCTTAGTGCTATCATCTTGTATCTTCTACAAAATCATTTTAACCTTGACAACCTTGTATGATCTCATCAAAAATGGTTGATGTGATAATTAGAGCACTAATCCAGACCTCTAACTCACCCTGCTCAATCAGCTCTACTCCCATTTTACCAAGCTCCTTAAGTAACATAATAACTACCACATAAGAACTTAAGAAGTGTGATATCTTTCTACTGAAGTTATCTACAATGAACTTTGACTTACCCTCATTATAGGTTACATTACTTTCATAATTCTTCACCAAATCTATTAACCTCCTTTTTCTTGTATTCAATTCCTTCTTAATGAATATGCACTTGAGATTCTTGTAATTAGTGAAGAATTTACACTATGTCCCATACAGATAGTGCCTATAAATCTTTAAGTGTTGACACACCATAAGTACACCAGTAGTGTAAGTAGAGTAGAAGGGTACCCAAACTTACATGAGTTCCCTTGATCTTAGGCCAACCATAATCCAAAGCTAGACCTTGGGTAGCTACTTTGAGAATCAAATATATGTGCCACATCATACCATTATAACAAATACAAGTCTCATAATATCCACCATTTTTTATAAAGGGTAATTAAGTTGAAATCTTTCTTATTAATCAATCTATGCTAAGATAGGAAAGTCCATATTCATAACAACAATATATATTCAAACCATCCCTTAATTTCCAATCATTCTTCTCTTTTATTCATAAGTCAAAATATAGGTCAAGTTGTGGTCGACTAAATAAAACAACCAAGTTCTAGTTGTTAAAATACTCAAACAAGCCTTAAGGAATAATGGGTTGGTTGTAATACCCCCAAAATTTACTACTAAAAAATTTGTTTTATTAAAAGATTAGTGGAAGCAAAGTAACAAACTATAAACTTTAGGGATATTACTGCCACACTTAGTACCACACTGGTTCATTCATACCGTTCCAGTACCAAGTGCTAAGGCTAAAGAATAAAATATCAATTGCTAGAAATTCAAACCATTTTTAAATCAAAGTAGCGCAAGTAAACATTTGCAAGAATAAAATCCACCAGTGGTGGTCACAAGAACAAGGATTTCATTTAAACGAGACATTAGAAGAGGAAGGATGAAACCTTAAAAGCTGGATAATCTTTATGCTCTTTCTCATTGCCCACTTGAGTAGCACTTGAAAATGGACCTGCAAGGGACACTACCCATTGAATAGGTAAGGGCCCCACGAATGGAACCCTTCAGTAATACGGTTCTGAGTAACCCTTGAAAAACACACTTAAAAGTAGGCCCACAATGTAACACATGATACAAAGCTACATACATATATAACAAGATGTGTATATATAACATTCACATAATTAACATTCACATCAAATATCAATAGGTTGTTATGAACAATCGATACTTTCGGGCCTTAAGCCAAGTCATAGTGAAAAATCAATACATTCAGGCCTTAAGACATTCGTGTAACACCCCCAAAAATTACTACTGAAAAATTTCACTTAATTAAAAGAAAATAAGTGGAAGAAAAATAACAAACCGTGAAGTCTGGGGGTATTACCACCACACTTAGTACCAGACCGGTTCATTCATACTGTTCCGAAACCAAGTGCTAAGGCTAAAGGAGAAATATATAAATTACGAGAAACTCAACTAATAATTAAATCAGAGTAGCACAAGTAATATAATCCATCAAGTGGTGTTTACAAAATATCAAATACATTAAAATTGTGAAATTTAAGGAAACAAAGTAAAACCCAAACAGTTTTGGATAGTTTCTTACGCTCTTTCCCGAGGCCTACTTGAATAGCGCCTAAAAACAACCTGTAAGGGACACTGTCCATTGAATAGGCAGGGGGCCCACAAATGGAACCCTTCAGCACTACGGCACTGAGTAACCCTTTAAAAACACACTTAAAAGTAGACATTCAATGTAACACATGACGTACTACTATATCCATACATAACGACATGTATACGCATAACATTCAGATCCATACATTTGCATATTCAACAAGTCAATCTAATATCAATGGTGCATACGTAACATTCACTTTCGTCCATTCGCATACTTAACAAGTCAACCAAATATTAATAGGCCATAATGAATAGTCAATACTCTTAGAGCCTTAAGGCCATTAGTCCATCATTAATCAATCATCTCGGATTATAAATATCCATGTGAGTGCGTGAACCCCACTATTATAGCCAGTAGAACGATCATGCAAGGAAAAATTCTCCTGGCCACTATTATTCGCTGGTGGATCAGTCATGCAGGGCAAAATGCTCCTGGCCACTATTATTCATCGGTGGACCAGTCTAGCCCTGACTCACAAGGAGTTCCATTGTAAGTAATTAGTATCTCCCCCGTGTCTTATTGTTTTTACTTTTGGTTTGTTAAGCACGGAATCCCCCACTATTATAGCTAGTGGAATAGTCATGTAGGGTGAAATGCACCTGGCCACTATTATTCGCCAGTGGACCTGTCTGGGTCCGGCTCAACATCTTCCTCTTTAAGTGATTAGTGTCTTAATCGTATCTTATTTGAAAGTATTTCACCCTTGAAATACATGGCAGACTATATCTACACTTGTCCTCCCAGGAGGGTATGTCCCATATCTTGAGACTTCTGCACCTCCTAACTCGATTTTCTCCAAAAACCCTAACTCAGGCCTATGTGGCCCATCCTTCTCTGTCGTATACATTCCTACTATTTCAACACCCTACACTTCATGACCCTTAGATCCAACCCTCACTTTCTACCCCACTCATTCTCGTTTATTTTTATTATTTTCTTTTTCTTTTCCACCTTCTCACATTAGGATTTCCTCCCAACCCTACATTAGTCTCCTACGCACCCTTATACTGTCCCACGTACTATTTTTTGCCCGAAGCCCCCAGACACCCAAACGACACTTCTATTACCTTCCTCATGCCCCGAGGCAACTTTCTATACATAAGATTTGCCCCCATGCGGACTCTAACCATCCCATGCAAACCCTAGTTCGTCCCATACCTACATTAGCCAACTTACTTCCCCTTGAATATCTTTCTCTCCCATTTCTCTTTTTCATGCCTCCATCCCACATCACCACATTAATTATCCTAGCATGCATGTCTAAAAGGGCCACATCACATCACATCATAACTTATAGCATATCCATATTAGCACATACCAAAAAAGGACACATGAACACATCTCAGTTCCAAGCCACGCCGCACATAAAACAATTAAGATAACAACATATAGAACACGACATATAAATTATATAGGACATCCAAGGCATGTAAGACACATAGCATGCATTTGGCCTTAGCTACACCCTTACTTGGTTTGGGTTGCTAAGCTATCTTTCACATTATTTAAACACCCTTCATAATTGTTATATTTAATATATTCCCATTTGGTTGGTTAGATTACCAATTTATCCATTTCCTTTATTATAATTAACAAATTGCCCTTTACTTGGTTAAATTACCAAATTACCCTTGTTCATTATCCTAATCACCAAATTACCCCTTTTGATGGTTAAATTACCGAATCGCCCCTCACATCTATCATATTTACCATTTTACCCTTCTCCATTAGTAAATTATCATTTTTCCCTTCTCTTTTATTAAATTATCATTTTACCCTTATCAATTATAATAATTACCAAGTTACTCCTTTTCCATTTCCACTTTTACCCCTTTTATTTATAAAACTACCATTTTACCCCTTTACTTTTAAATTTACCATTTTACCTCTTAACTTCCAAAATTAGCATAGCACCCTCTCACATATAAGATTATCATATTATCCTAAATTATGGAATTACCATTTGACCTCTTTTAATTTCAAATTTTCCATGTTGCCCTCTAATTACAAAATTAATATGTTACCCCTTTATTAAAAAATTACCATTTTGCCCTTTAATTACAAAATTACCATGCTACCCTTTATAACAAAATTATCACTTTGCCCTTCAATCACAAATTTATCGTTTTACCCTGAAATCACAAGATTACCATTTTGCCCTTTAATTACAAAATTACCATTGTGCCCCTTTAATTACAAAATTACCATTTTACCCTTTAATCATGAAATTACCAATTTATCCTTTAATTCCAAAATTACCCTTTTACCCTTCAATTATAAAAATACCATTTTATCCTATAATTACAAAATTACAATTTTACCCCTTAAATTACCAAATTACCATTTTACCCCTTCACTTTCAAAATTACCATATTACCCCTTGATTATAAAATTACTAATTTACCTTTTTATTATACAATTATCATAATACCCCTTTTTAATTATAAATTACCATTTTCCCCTTGTTACACCACTTATTTTAAATTATCACCACTATATGAAATATTAATAATAATACCTCATCCACAACTAATATATTTAATATATACTTTTAGTACCCACACATATTAGGCCATATTCTTATGCAACATATATATTACTAAAATACTCCTAAAGCTCAAAAAATATTAATCATGCATTAAGATCACAATAGCATAATACAACATGGATAATACTTAACATTTTCATTAACCACCAAACTCTTACCTTAAACAATATTTCCATACATATCATATAACTTATGATGCTTCCTTTTATAAACCAACACAAGAAACCACATATAATATATTAAACAATATATATCAAGTATAATATACATTAAAAATGCCTAAAATAATAACATACGTTATCCATACGTTTAAGTGGAATTTAACGGTTACCTTGATTCCTGCAAAAACAAACCTTATCGGTATTCCGATTTAAGGTTCAAGCTTAGATTATCAAAACTAATACCTAAAAATAATACATTAGAAACAATAAAAATCAAGGTGTAAAACTTTATAATGCTTAATTAATCAAATACTTGAATTAAAATATTATTATACCTTAAAATTATTACCCAAATTAATAAATAAAGGCAACAGCTCATTCTACTCATGCAGCATGAGCTGCATGTAAGGAAATGAGGAGGAAGGCTCAAAGGTGGCAAGAATGGGAGAAGGGAGTGGTGTTTTCAGGTTGGGGTTTTGGGGCTAAGAAAAAGGGCATGTGGGGAAAGATTTAAGGCAAGGGAAGGATGCAAAGGTGGAGAGGGGGTGTAAATGGTGGTTGGGGATGGGTTGAAGGCGGCTAAGGGCGTCGGAGGCGGCGGTAGCAAGGTTGTGAATGTGGCGGCCGAGGAGGGAGTCGAGATGGAGGGATGAGAAAGAAGGAAAAGGGAGGGGGAAAATGAGGGCCCATGGGTGGTGGTTTCAGCCAAAGAAGGCTTGGGGTGGTAGAGGGGGTTGCAGGGATTAATTTGGTGGCTCAGGTGGTGGCAGACGTTGCAGAACGGCAGTGGAAAATGGCGGTATAGGGTGGCTACTGAGAAGGGAGAAGAAGAAGAGAAAAAGAAGAGGGGAGGAGGAATGAGGCTCCAGGGTGGCTTGATGGGTGATGTGATCGGTCGGGGTGAGGTAGAGGGTGGCAAGGGGTGGTGCAGGTGGCTTTTGAGGAGGCAAAAGCGGTGGAGCTAGGCGACGAAGCTAAAAATAGGGTGAGAGAGTGGAAGTGAAGAAAGGACGAAAAGAGGGTCGGGGAGCAGGGGGAGTTCGGGAAAAAAAATGCTGAACGAGGCAGGGAAGGAGGAAGAAATAGAAGAGGAAGAGAAGGGAGGGGATAGGCAGCTCAAGGGGTGGCGGTAGGGTGGTAGGGAAACGGGAGTTGTAGGGAGAGGGAGAGATGGTGGGGTTGGTATGGCAGGAAAATGATGAGAGGGAGAGAGTGGGAGATAGGGGAAGCAATAGGGGAGAGGGGGTTGCAAGTGGGGTGGCAGTGATGGCGGGTTGACGGGATTCTTGCCAGGGAAAGAGGAAGAAGAAGAAGGGAAGAAGAATGGGGAGGGGGATTTGGTGCGTCAAGCGGCCGAAGGAGAAAAAAAAGAAGTAGGCTGGCCTAGTCGGGGAAGAAAGGAAGGAAATAAGGGAGGTGGGCCGGCGATGCGTAAGGGAGAAGGAGAGGGGGAGAGGGAGAGAGACCGGTCAGTGGCCCAATGCGCAGGAGGGGAAGAGCAGACCGGCTAACCGACGGCCCAAAGAAGAAGAAAAAGAAAGAAAAGAGAAAAAGAAGAAAAAGGAGAAGGAAAAAGGGAAAAAGGAAAAGAAAAGGAAAATGGGGTAATTAAAAATAATTTAATTTATAAAACAATAAAATGCAGTATTTATGAGTAATACATTTATTTAATAATTTAAGTTAATATAATTAAAATATAAAGGTTTAAAAAAAGGATAATTTTAGTAAAATAATGGTTTGAAAATTATTTAAATAAAAAGGTTATGATAAAATAACAAAATATTTATTTTAATTTATTAAATATTTATATCCAATCTTATATATTCAAAAATCTATAAAATAATTAAATTGAATAGATTTAAAGGCCAATTTATCCCAAATAAAATTTATTTATTAAATTATAGGCTTTTAAAATTTTGGGGGATTATAATTAGTCCATCATTATTCAATCATTTCTCGAATTTTATATCCATGTGAGTGTGGGAACCCCACTATTATTTGTCATTGGACCAGTCATGCAGGGCAAAACGCTCCTGGCCACTATTATTCGCCACTGGACCGATCATGTAGGATAAAATGCTTTTGGCCACTACTATTCACCGGTGGACTGGTCTGGCCCCAACTCACATGGTGTTCCACTATAAGTGATTAGTATTTTTCCATAACTTTATTCACATACATGACTAGTTTTATTGAGCTCGAGACCCCCACTATTATTATCGGTGGATCGGAGTACATATCAGTATCATCTAGGGCAACACGCTCCTTGGCCACTATTATATCTGGTGGATCGGTACTCATAATCACTTGCCAGGGCAACACGCTCCTAGGCCACTATTATATCTGGTGAATTGGTACTCATAATCACTTGCCAGGACATCATGCTCCTGGGCCACTATTATAACCGATGGATCGGTACTCAATATCATAAGTCAACTGGGCCTGGCTGATTGATCTTTCACTTTCATTATTAGTATTTTTCCTTTTATTAATCAGCAGAACAATTCCATTTATTTACCTCGGACGGAAGATCAAGAACTCGGGACACAAAGGTACACCGGTTATACTGTTGCATACATGCTACTTAGCACCCTTCAACCATGAACCTAGGGACGCAAAGGTACCCTGGTGGTATTGGTGTGTAAAGCTACTCAGTACCCTACTGACAAGGACACCTAATCCATAATTATTTATACCCCCTAACTAGATAGAGTAAGATATAGGGCCTGGCTGAGGCATAAAGGCACACCAGCAAATACCAGAATAATCGTGGGCTAAACCACGACTTTAGGGTAGCGACTCCCAAAGAGCCACCATTCCCGATCTCAAGGTCTTTCACTTTAAGTATCGGTGTCTTAATTAAAGTGATCACGAAACACACAATAATAAGATATTATTCACTTTCAATCATTCTGATATCATTAGTTATTTCTTATTTAGACGGTTATCCAAGATTACACAAAGAAATCATTAAGGCCACCATAATCTCATCTAATTCCAAATTAGGATTTTTCCTTGTGATACTTACTAATTACCAAATACTCTTACCTTCCTGATCAGCATTATATGAGTCATATTATGAAATTCCATAATCACAGTGACATGATAGGTACAAATTACTCATTTACCCCTTACTTATATAATTACTAAGTTATCCCTTCCTTATTTGACAAATTACCATATTACCTCTTACTCGATTTAGGTTACTAAGTTATTTCCTACATTTTTAAGATTACCTCTTACACGAAACACACAATAATAATATTCATGCATAAATGGTCATAATAACATAAAATAACATGCATAAGTACTTAACACTTTCATTAATAATCAAACTCTTCCCTTAAACAACATTTCCACACATGGCGCATAAACTAGCAGACTTTCCTTTTATGCCATCAATACAAACAAATATATATATATATATATATATTATATTAAACCACAAATATCAAGCATAATAACATATCAAAAATCCTAATGTGCTAACATACATTTATCCATGCGTTTTAAGTGGGGTTTAATGATAACCTTAATTCCCACAAAATTGAATCTTACCAGTATTCCGATTAAAGATTCAAACTTTGCTTAGCAAAACAAATACCTAAAAATAATATCAATATTTATTATATTATAAATAAGAAAATCAAAGCATAAGACTTTATAAGTTTTACTTAAGGAAATAATTAATTTAAATATTATCATACCTTAAAATTATTAATAAAAATGGGTCATAAATGCAGCAACTTATATAGTAGGCCATAACTTTCACATGTAGGATTATAATTTATTATAATGAAGAAATGCAGTTGTACATATGATTTAGATACTTAAATGACATGATTTGAGTAAAAATCATGAAAATGGGTAAAAGTAGGCCATAACTTTCACATGTAGAGAAATTCATGTTAATCATGTTGGAAATATGTTTGTTGATGTTGATACGTGTTTTAATATGACTAAAAATTATTTATATGAAATAATTTGCATGAAATATATGATTTAGTGCTCTATTAGGGCAAACCAATTGACATATTAGGTTAAACTGATTGACTGGTTCCTAGATTAGTTAACTGGTTGACATAAATCATTGACTAGTACATCAGTAGATACCTTAGTCTTGCTCTCTACTTAAACCCTTTGATTGGTTTGGAAAAACTAATTGACTGGTCTATGAACAGTTAATTAATTTGCCCAAATCAATTAAACAATTTGAGGAAAGTATGGTCTGGTTGAGTCAAACCAATTGATTTGTTGACCCAAGCCAATCTATTGGTTGATGAAACCGATCAATAGATTGGGCTAAACAGATCAACTAGTTCAATTGATTTGCTTAATTTACTTCATTTTGGTTTGGTTATACTTTGATTATAATTGGTACTATACCAGGTTTATTAATGGGATAAAATACATATTTTCTCATGGACTATTTGCCTATTTAAAGGATCAAAATGGATCACGGGTTACAATGTACCTCATGAGTAATGAGATGACTAAATGGGTATTTCACTTATGATAAGGGACCCTATTGAAAAAAGAGTATTGAAACTCAACTTGGTCTAGAATTAAGTAATAAAATGCAGTTTATCTCCTTGTATGATAAGTTGGCATACTTATGTACATTGAGCAAGCAACTTATCTTACTCAATACGCAACTTAGTGATGTGCCTGTTTGCTCAATCTTGCTTATTCCTATGAGTAGATGACCATGTGTAGGTCTTTATGGATGACCAATAAAGGGCCTACCTTAGTTATATCGAGGCTTATGAGCAAGGACATCAAGAAGGTTTTGGTGGGGTATGTGGCAAACCATGGTTTTATATTTAGGTATCATGCCCGAACTTATTTTTAGTATTCCTATACTTTATTTACATGTATTATGTAATGATTCGACCAGAACCCATTAAGGTCCTCCCGTGTAAACACTTTTGGAGTTATTTAATTAAATTGTTATTTTGAGTAGTCTGTTGTTTTAAGTGTTTGAATGCTTTAGCCTTATAACTGATATGGGGTAGGCAGCGGACGTCTATCCTATGTTAGATATATTTTTCCTAGGTTTTTTCTACTTTCGCAACTTATTTTAACAAATATTTTCGATAGTAAAAAATAGGGGTGTTATAGTTACCACACTTTTCTACTTCTACCACTTTCTCCTTAACACTTTTGAAATTGTTTCATTAAACTGTTATTTTATGCACTCTATTATTTTATGTGTTTGAATGCTTTAGCCTTCTATTTGATATGAGGTAAGTGGTAGACGTCTATCCTATGTCACCTAAGACGGTAAAGCCTTTCTTTTCCTAGTTTTTTTTTTCTTCTACAACTTGGTTTAACAAAAGTTTTTGATAATGAAAAGTAATGGTGTTATAATTACCACACTTTTCCACTTTTATCACTTTCCCATTTATTTCCTCTTACCTCATTTCCCTCCTTATGGTTGTGCTTTAAATGTGCTTTCTATAACCCAAATCCCACAGTTTTCCCCTTAGTGTTGTCCTAGATAATAACATAGTTTTTGCACTTTTCTTTTCATACTTGTATGTTCAAACCTTACTTATCCCCCTTCATTTTGATCTTAACCCTGACCTCATCCCTCCTCACTTTCCTTGATCAACTAATCCTTGGCATCACTTCAAAGCATTTTCTTCTCCCTTTGTAAGAAAAGCCATTATGTGCTCCTTTGTTTCTCTCCTCTATTTTACTTTTTTTAAGCGTTAATATATTTTAATAAAAATTATTTAATTTTTATTTAGGTGAGTAAGAATCTTAAAGGAGTGGTCTTCTTTGCTTAAATATCTTGCATTATGTAAGCATTATTATACCTTGTAGATACAGAATATTGTGTTATGTACTATATTTTTTTATAGCATGAATCTATGATTAAGTTTAGTTACATACATGCTTTAAGTAGTTGGGAGAATAAATTTGAGCTTAAGAGCATGATAGGTTTGGTTGCTTGGAATGAGGAATCATGGAATTGAATGTACCATGATGTATTTGTAAATTTGATGTGTACCTATTGATTTATGAAGTATTTATGCTATGACGTGATTGTAGATGGTTTCATGAAGTATTGGGTTTGTATTTCTTATTTTAGGAAGTATTAGATTATCGAATATGTTTTGTGTGGTAGAACCAATTGACTTGTTATGGTAAATGCAAATCAACTACTTTACCACATGACTAATTTTAACTTAGAACATGTCTCCTTTGGGATGAATAGAGTAAGGAGTGCAATGTACTTCCTCTAGTATCTTCTTCTTAGGCTCTACACACCCGAATGGTACACACCACCTACCATGGTACCTAATATTGCCATCCTCATGGATCTCTTAAATCCTTTAGCTCTGCCTTTAGCTATACTAGTTTAGATTCTCTCGAGCTTGACATTACCAACTTGGTCACATTGAATATCCTTGAAGATTGAAGGTGTCATGGTGAGTGTGCTCCTTCTTACCTCTATACTTCCAATGGTGATTAGTTCGATCTCCATCTTCATGATATCTTAGCATAGATAATCTGACAACACAATCATGCACAAATGTCTTTCAGCTAAGAGCATCTAGCCACCACATTGGCTTTATCCTCATGGTATGTCAATTTCTGGTCATTTTCCTTGACCAATTTCAACCATCGGCGTTGTATCAGGTTCAAATCATATTGAATGAAGATGTACTTGAGGATATAGTTAGTGTAGAACTTGCATTAAAATCCATTGAGTTAGTGCCTTCAGATCTTAAAAGAAAACACTACTACAACATGTTCCAAGTTATGTGTCGGGTAGTTCTTTTCATGCAGCATTAGTTGTCATGAGGCATAAGCCACCATTCTTCCATGTTTCATCACCACACAACCTAACCCATTCTTGGAAGAATCACTATACACCTCAAAACCATCAGACTCACTTGGCAACATGAGCACTGGCACTGAAGTCAAATGCCTCTTTAACTTCTCAAAAACTTTACTACACTTCTCGTTCCACTGGAATCGTGTAACCTTCTTTAAAATTTAGGTTAATGGTTATGTAATCTTGGAAAATTCTACCACAAACCAAAAATAGTAACTAGCTAACCCTAGAAAATTGTGCACCTATTTCATAGAAGTGGGCTATAGGCATTAAGAAATAGCTTGAATCTTAGTAGTAGGCATTCAGAAACAGTTTGAATCTTGGTAGGATACACTACCATACTATCCTTAGAGATCACATGACCAAGGGAGGCTACTAACTAGAACTCACACTTCGAGAATTTGGCATATAGATGGTGTGATCTAAGCAAGGAAGAATTATGCCTCACATGCTGCTCATGCATCTCCCAATCTCTGAAGTAGATGAGAATATCATCGATAAACACCAAGATGAACTGGTCCAAGAAGGGACAAAAGATCTAGTTCATCAAATACATGAAAGCTACATATACATTAGTGAGTCCAAAGGGCATTAATGTTAACTCATAATGACCATACCGTTACCGAAAAGTAGTCTTAGGAATATCCTACTCTACTATCCTCACCTGATGATAGCCTGATTGAAGATTAATCTTGTTGAACGCCTTAGCTCCATTGAGTTGATCGAACAAGTAATTAATCCTCATAAAGTGATAATGATTCTTCACTATCACCTAGTTCAATCCATGGTAGTAGATGTACAATCTCTAACTACCATCCTTCTTCTTCATGAACAACACTAAAGCTCCCCACAGTGATATGCTTGCTCACATATAGGCTTTCTCCAAAAGCTCTTCCAACTAAGCACTGAGTTCTTTCATTTCCGTAGGTGCCATACAGTACAAAGCCTTAGATACTAGCTTTGTTCTTAGCAATACATCCACCGTGAACTCAAATTCTCAAACTAGCTGCATTCCCAGGATCTCCTCAGGAAAAACATTGTGAAACTCGCATACTATTACAACATGCTCCAACGGGATCTCAACTGCTTTGGTGTCTCTAACACTACACAGGTAGAGTGGATATCCTTGCATATAAGGTTACTTAATGTGATTGATGATAAAATATTTGTAGAGGGATTGGGTTCACACTTTTGTATGAAACCTTGATACCCTTTGGTCCTTGCAAAACCACACATTCTTACACGTAGTCGATTAGTGCTCGGTACTTTCCCATTATGTCTATCCTGAAAATTATGTTAAAATCTCACAACTCTAGCTCTATGAGGTCTAATGGAAACTCTATTCCTCCCACTACCATCACAACTCTTTGATACAACTTAGAGCATGCAATTCTATCCCCTAAAGGAAAAATGATAGAATTAGAAATGCTACTTAAAGAAGGTAAAGCAACTCTAGTTACAAAAGTGTATAGTACAAAGGAATGCAAAGGACCAGAATCAAATAATACACGGGAAAAATGAGTAGAGATAGTGAGCATACTAGTCACCACACCAACTTGACACTCTACCTCTACCTAACTCATCGCATTTAGGAGCCCTATTAACAGAACTCTTAGGAAACACATTGATACTTTCCCTTGTTGAAAAGGGTGAGGCCTCGGACCTCAAGGATAACTCGCTCGGCTAACAGCACTAGCTAGTGATGGAGGTACTCTCTATATCTAAGGTTTTGGCTACTGGTAGATCTTATGATCTAAGCTCTAGTCTATCTCCTATGAATGTTGCCACTACCAACCTAGCACTCGAATGCTTTATTTCCTACCATGCCACATCTATGGTACGTCACCTTGTTGCCTCTATAATCGACCCCCGGGTGATATGACCCACATCTCTTATAGTGGTAGTGCTTTTCCTCGGCATGAACCCTAGAAAATCCTTTAGATTAGGATGTTAACCCCATGGTCCAACCAAACCTTAGCAGCAAGCTACCACTACAGAAATCCTTCTTCTGGTCACGGGAATACTAGTGACCCTCAAACTTCCTCTTATTTCCTAATTAAGCACTTTAAGCCTAAATAAATCAGGATGCCTCTAGAGCTTGCTTATTCATCCGAACCATGTTTGGTGGGGTTACTCCTACCAATAGCTCCTAGTATCGAATCTCCGGTTCAATCTTGAAGTGGTGAACTTGCATCAACTTGTTGGCCTCCACTTCTAGATTAAACTAGATCAAGTCCATGAAGTAAGTGTAATACTCTTTAATAGACATGCCCCATTGCTGAAGCACCATGAACTCATTATACTTCTTCATATGTATATGATTCAAAGAGAATCTACTCACCGAGCCTCCAAGAGTGGCCCCCAACTCATAGGTTCTCCACCCCTTCGTTGGATGCTCAAGTATACTATTCCTTTTAGGTAGTATATGACCATATCTACTCTCTAATCTCCAAGGTAACCATACACATAAAGTTCTTCTCTTTAATCTAGACCCATCATTCCATGAGAATATGTGTGGGTGATGGTCCCTACCCTCTTGAACCAATCCTCAGAGCTGGTTCAACCACTAGCATTGGTGGAGATTAAGGTGCTTGGATTTTTCCCTCCATGAAAGCTCTGACAATCTCCTTGAAGGCTTAAATATGCTTGTAACAGTGGTTAGAGACCATCACATCCTAAAGACTAGAAGAAGTTAGGGTTAAAGTTTAGGTCACCAAGTACTAAGACTCGCAAAACAACAAGCATAAGCTATCTATAACATATTCCCAATGCAAGTCTCACTCAGGACATCTAGGTTTTGAAATAATTAAACTTGTTAGAAAAAGTCAAGGAAAATAACTTCCAAGTTGAGATCGATACCATCATGTGATATCAACTAAAAATTATTTGTAGAGAGAAAACACTTAAGTAAAACCTTATGGTATTAGCTTAAAACAGTTCTAAAAGTGGAAAGACTTTGAGTAAAAGCTTTAATACCAACCTATAACACCCCTATTTTCAATACAATTTTTTTTTGTTAAAATAAGTTACGAAAGAAGAAAATAACTAGGAAAAATGGAGTATTACCTTTGTACATGATATAAGATAGATGCCCGCCGCTAACCCTATAACATATACAACGCTAAACCATTCAAACATTTAAATTAATAGAGTGTGCAAAATAATAGTTTAATTAAAGAATTCCAAAAGTGTTTACACTAGAGGACTCTAGTGGGTTCTAATCAAATCATTACATAATACATGCAAATAAAGTACAGGGCTACTAAACTTAAGTTAGGATAGGATACCTAAATTCAAAACTACTGTTTACCACGGACCTCACCAAAACCTTTTAGATGTCCTTGCTCACAAGCCCTAAAATAATTGAGGTAGGCCCTTTACTAGTCATCCTCAAAGACCTACACATGATCCTTTATTCATGGGAATGAGTAGGCGACTAAGCAAATAGGCACATTAGTATGCTAGGTACTGAGTAAGCCAAGTTTCTCCCTCAATGTACATAAGTATGCCAACTTACCATACAAGGAAATAGGCATCATGATAAGAAAATATCTAATGGTAAGAGTGCGTAAGAGATGCCATCATATACAATTCCAGAATAGTAGAATACATCACGCATAAGATTCACATCACTTTCATGTGAATGCTTACATAAGTAATAATAGAGAGTACCCAAGCAACTCTTAGGGTTATTTCTAAATATCCAATTCCTTAGGATATGCCATTCATTTATCCATGTAAAAGATATTCCAATCATTCAATAAATGTTCCATTCCATAGCCATTTAGTCAACGCATACCAACTTTATTCATTTTGATCAATCATGCCATTACTTCTACTTCTTAACCAATTATCAACCATTCCTTTGGTTAGCCTTCATAATTATCAACCAATATTTATCATCCATATTTTATTACCATCAAGTGATTGATTATGCACCAAACTATGGTCTCATATGCCATGGAAGCCTATCTAATCAGGGATATAAATTCCAAGTCAAAGTCAATCACCAAGTGGACATAAGTTCAAGTTGAAGCCAACCACCAAAATAGACATAAGTCTAGGCTAAAGCCTAGAAAAATGGACAAAAGTCCAGGCCAAAGACAACCACCTTAGTAAGCAGACCCTTTAGTATTGATACACCCTACTACATCATTAGTATCTGGAGTAGGTAAGGCACTGGGACCCCTCAGAATCCTACTAGAAAAAAAAGCTGAAGGCACCAAAAACACCTAAAGGCAGACTAACCCTTGGTAACTAATCAAGGATTGGATAACCCAGACCCATACTCAACTTGAATTTCTTTTAGTTTACATGATTATTGTTTTATTCATAAGGATGGATGTTCATACATGGCCCATACAAAGAAAGCAATTCAACTTTTATGTTAATCTACATCAATCCTTTTATTTCCATTTTTTCCAACTATGTGGGTGTTCTATTTATCCTTGACCAATGTTATTCATATCCACCATTATATTTAATTCAATTCCAATCTAAGTTTCATTACTCTTTTCTCAATAGCCTCCCTCATCATAAGTGAAATACCCATTTTAGCCTTTCATCACTCATAAGGTATACCATAACCCATGATTCATTTTGATCTTTTAATTAGGCTAATAGTCCATGATAAAAATCTATATTTTATCCCATTAATAACCATAGTAGAGTACCAATTATAATCTCAAAGCATAACTTAACCAAAAAGAAGAAAATTAATCAAACCAATCATTTAGTCTGACCCAATCAGTCAATCGATTTTGGAAAACTAGTCAACTATTTATATACCAGTCAATTGGTTTTTCCAAACAAGTCAATGGGTTCAAGCAAAGAGCAAAGCCAAAGTCTCTATAAGCGTACTAGTTATTGGGTTGAGTCAACCAGTCAATTGTTCTACGAACCAACTGATTAGTTTTAGGACCAATTGGTCAGTTTGTTGTAATACAACACCAAATCATAAATTTCATGCAAATTCTCTCATATAAATCATTTTTAGTCATATTAAAAGATGTATCAACATCAACTAACATGTTTCCAACCAAATGAAGATACATTTCTTAACATGAGATCATCATAGCACTTTTACCAAGTTTCATGCTTTTAGGTAAATCATGTCATAAGTATCCAAATCATACATAAAACTGCATTTCGTCACACCAACATGCACCAATCAACTAAGGATAACACCTAACATGTAGGAACACTTGCCAAATATTTTAGAAGCAATAATCATTTACTTAATGCAAGAAAACCCCCCTTAAAAAAAGAAATTCCAACTGTGAAAATTATCATCTTTGAAAACCTTAATTTTAGACATTATACCAAAAGCTTATCAAATTTCAAACTTAAAAATAGAATAAAATAATAACATACCACTTGAGGCTAAAAATAGGGTAAGAGTTACACTAGATTATTCAACCTTTTTCCATAATTTAACACTACCTTACTTGAGAATTGAAACAAGAACTATAGGCAGGATCAAATAAGTGTGTGAAAATATATTGACAAGGTTCAAAATGTGGAAGGAAGAGAGAGAATTGAAACAAGAACACTACCTTGCTTAAGAAAATTTATTTCTTGAAAGAAAGGCAAAATGTAGGTATGATTAGGGCTATCCATAGCCAACTAATTGAAGGGGATTATTGAAAGTTCATACATTGACTCAAAACCTTACCATTAACTATTTGAATTTGATCATATTGATAGATTTTGTCTAGGATTTGGTGACCTCTTCTCTAGAGCTCAAATGGTGTCTCTAGAGGATTAAGGTCAATTAGGCCAGAATTAGTGTTCACGACTGGACTAATAAGAAGTTAGTGTGGAAGGAATCTTCTAACTGCACAAGATTGTGCCTGAGATTAAAGCATTCGATCTCGTAATTATGCAAAGGAAAGATAAGGAAGAAGATAATGTTGAGGTCATCTCTCCCCCTCATTTGTCCTAATTGACCTCTAGATTAAATTGAGGTAATATTTTGGGTTAAATGCACCATAAAAATTATCAGGAATATCTTAGGGACAGTATTACATGGGTTGGTAAGGTTTCAATTTAATGTAAGTGATTTTCTAGAAAAATCAAGCTCAAAAATGTAACCATCTCGACCAACTAGTCATTGGCTTTGGGACTACCAGTCAACTATTCAACAACCAGTCAATCAGTTTCCCACAACCAGCTGATGATTTTAGTCAAGGAACCCAAATTAGCTGAAATGACAGACCAATCGATCGGTTCATAGAACAAGCCAATTGGTTAGTCTACAAAACTCAATAAACTCCATCATTCATAATTATTTCAAATCAATTTTTATCCTAAACTAAATCATAACATTAAATCAAAATTTCCTAGAATTTGGCATAATTTCTCATTCAACCATCATAGCAAATTTGGGGTATTATTGTAATCATATCAAGTATGGTTAAATCTAAAAGCTAGTTTGTAATAAGAGTTTAAAACTCATTAAAAATCACTTATAATCAAAGTATAGCATATTACCAAAGCTATGTAAAAGAATTAGAATATATTAGATTTTAAACTAAAATAGAGATTGTAGGGTCTAGTAGAGGCTAGCCAACTAGTTTTGGTATACTTGTCAACTGTTTCATTATAACTAATAAAAATAAATTCATAATTTACTAGCTAATGTGTTTTTCCCCACTACTCAAGGAGTTTTCCAGTTTGAACAAATTTTCATAATTTATTTTAAACTTTATGTTCCTTTAAAAATTAGACAAAAATACTTTTATATATTGGGCATTATATCACTACCCACTTAAAACTATACGTCCTCCTCGAAATCAAAACAAAACAAAAAAAACCTCGAAAAACATTTTTGATTGATATGTGATGTTCTTCCTCAAATGTTAAACATGAAAAATGTTTTAGGAATGTAATCTAACCTGTTGACTCTATCCAGCATCTCATACATACTAATATACCTTAGGATAAGCTTTCCCCTTCTACCAAATCCTTGTATGCACTTATTAGGTGAGACTATCTACAAAACTTTATCAGCTATCTCATATTCACCCAATCTCTACATCATATTAGTGTATATTTTTAACCAATTTTGAGCTGCCATCATCCTATCCTAAATTAATATAACCTACTCTTTAATCATGTTTGGCCCAAGAACAATAGTTTTACTAATGTCACTCCACAATGGATTCCGGCATTATTAACTATATAGTACCACAAATGGTGCCATTCAGATGCTAGGGTGATAATTATTGTTGTAGGAAAACTCTTCCATATTCAACTTTTCCTCCTAACTAGCCTAGAAGTCCAAAACATAAGACCACAGCATATACTCTGTAGTTTGAATCATTCTTTCCATCTGACCATTTGTAGCTCAGTGTCACATGGTACTTATCCTCAATGCCATGCATATACCCTCCAATACTTCCCTTATAAGCATGAAATGATTCTCAAATAATGGTTGGAGACAATGTAGTTGGTGTCCCATGCTAACTCACCTTAAATCTTATGTAGGCAATGACCAAATAATCCATGTTCTAGGTTGATTTCATCAAGATAAAGACCACTGATGTAGTCAATCAGTTGACAACAACCCAAATCATATCATAACTATTGCAACTCTTTAGAAGAATACATATAAAATAAATATAGAGCGAATGCCATTCCCAACTATAAACATCAAAAGGTTACTCAAGTTTTACAGATCTATGCTACTCAATCTTAACCTTTTAGTAGACCAAACACAAAGATACAAATTAAAGAATATCTTACTCTATGCAAGGCCATTATTAAGATTATATAAGGCCCTTATACAAATTACCCCATCCAAGATGGATGGAATAAGGAGTACAATGGCCTTCCTCTATGACATAAAATTTCCACTCAATGTAACTCTAGTGCACACACTATCTACCTCTATATCTAATACTATCATTATCTTTAATTTAGAAACCCTTTGCTCTACCATCCTATGTCTTTCATCAAATTTGCTCAAGTTTCACAGCACTAGGCTACCCAACTAAGATCTCATCAAATATAATTAGCATGATCATAAAAAAAATAAAAAATAAAAAAAATACTAATCTAGATCTCTAAATTTCTTATAGAATTGGCTTAATGCTCATCTACACTAGCTCCTCTAATAGTTATCTTGCCATAACCATAAAACTTAGGGAATGTCATAGGTTATTGCTTAGCACGCCTACCACTATGTTGCCCTTATCCTCATCGTAGGTTATCTCAAAATCATATTCCTTAACAAGCTTAAGCCATTATCTACCACATGTTGAGCTTAAACTAATTAAAGATGTTCTTGAGGCTTTTATTATCGATATAAAACTTACATAAGATCCCATAAGGGTATGTGTAAATCTTAAAGGTGAAGACCACAATAGCCATCTCTAGATCCCAAATAAGGTAATTCTACTTATGTACCTTCAACTATGTTGAAGTGAAAATGCTTACTCTCCCATGTTGCATCCACACACAACCCAACCCATACTTCACATCATCAATATATACTTGAAACCCATCTGGAAGAAAAGGTAAATTTAAATTTGGTGATAAAGTAAGATGATGCTTTAACTCCCAAAAAGCTTGAGCAAAGTCATTGTTCCATTGAAATCTAGTCATGCCCTTCTTGAGGTTTGTCAACAGATGAGCCACTCTTGAGAAGTCCTATTCCAATCATTTATAATACCCTATCAGATCAAAGAAGTTATGAATCCCACTGACACTCATAGGGGCTCTCCAATTTGACATTACTTGAATCTTAATTTGATTAACCAAAAATCTAGATGGCCTAGGAAGGCTGCCTCTCATTACCAAAAATTACCCTTAGAGATTATAGCGTAAAGCCTATTCTCTCCAAGGAGTGCCAATATAATCCATAGATGTTGTTCATACTCCTCTTAGCTGGGATAGACACCAACATTTCATCAATGAAGACTACCATGAATTAATCTAGGTATGGTTGGAAAACCAGGTTCATTAGATCCATGCAAATGGTTGGCACATTTGTCAACCCAAATGAAATTACAATAAAATCATAGTGTTTGTACCAAAAATGGAAAATAATCTTCACAATATCAAACTTTATAATATAGAGTTTGATGTACTCTTAATGAAATCAATCTTCAACAATATTTCTGGCTCTCTATCAAATAAGTAATCAATCCTCATTAGTGGGTAATAATTTTTTACCATCAAATGATTAACCCTTTATGATATATACTCACTCTTAGGATAAATTCCTTCATTTTGGCAAAAAAAAATTGATGCTCCCTATGGAGACATTCTAAGATGTATATAGCCATGCGCTAGAAGCTAATCCAACTAAGCCTTAAGCTCAGTTATATCTACTAGTGTCATCTAGTACGGTGCAATAGAAATAGGTTTCACTCTTTGAATAAGATAAATAGTAAAATCAACCTCATGCATAGATGATATGTCAGGTATTTTTGTTGGGAATGCATTATGAAAATAAAACATAATCAGTATCTCCTTGAGGGATATAACTTCAGAATTCAAATCTTATATAATGTACACATACATTAAATAACCCATCCAAACCAAAGAATCAATTGTGATAAGGGGCAGACCCTCCATAGTGGGCTTAATATTGCATCTTCAATAAGAGACCCTAGTACCCAAATTTCCTCTAAAAATAACATGCTTGTAAGCATAATCTAACATTTCCCTATATCTTCCCCAACATGTCTATGCCTAGTATAACATTAAAATATTGCATATCAAACTCTATTAGCTGTAAGAAAATGGAGATGAGTAGCACTCAAATGATTTATGCCCCATTATACCACAAACTCTACATAGAATCAACTCCCCACGACAACCTCAACCTAATGATCAACCCCTCAACGTCTGTAGTAGAAGTGTCAAACTTACCCTTGACTGTGTACTCAAAATAATCAAAAACCTTTACCCTTTTGAAACCTAGGTTTTCCAACATTAGGTTACTATATTCTCCTATCATCGATAAATTATTTTAATATTATGATAAGTAGTTGTGGTACTCTCTCTAACTCATAGTATTTGTAAGGGTTTGTAATTATTAAGACTTAGAAAAATAAAATTAGCATTAGTTATAGTTATACATAATTAATTTTATAATTATGTTCTTTATTTATTGTTATTCTTAATTAATTTCATTGAGATAATATAAAAAATATTATATTAACATATATACAAAAAAAAAATATATAAAATTAGGAAAAACATTAGGATGGGCATCATGTTAATCACTAAAGTTTAAATTTATTATACTTAAACTCAATCACTAAATTTATATTATTTAATCACTTGATGATAACTTAGGAAATATTTTAGGATGGAATTCATGTTAACCAATAGTTTATGCAATGCCCACTATAAGTTGATATCAAAGACTATGACTCTCAAGTTGAGGCAATTTATGTTGAATATTATAACTAAGACTATGTTGAATATTGTTATTTTTTCCTTGTTTGTATTTCATGCTATAAATAATGAGAATAAGGAGTGGAAAGATAGCACAACACTTGAAATTGGTATGAATAAAGCTTAGGATAGGATAGAATGAGGATTCTTGAAGATGGGTATGAGACAAATGGGTTTTAGTGAAAGATAGGTCTGACTTATCATATAATGTGTCTCCTTTGTTAAGCTCACTTCTTATCAACAAGAGATAAAGTAAGAGTATCACCCTTTGGTACTTTGCCAATGTTATTGTTATATCCCATAATTTAAACCTATATTATATTTGTTGATCATTATTTTCATGTTAATTCTTAGGATGTAATTCTCTATATTTTTAACCATAAAGGTTTTATGAAATATTATCTCACAAGTTATTATTTAGATTTGCAAGAATAATTTAGCTTATATGATATTACAATTTTGGATACTATTACTTTTTGTTGTATTTAAAAACTTAGTATTAGAGTTTTGTCATGGTATTATTTAATTAAGATATTACATGCTTCTTAAGGTAAATATAATAATTATTTTTTCATACAATATTTGACTTATAAGATTTTAAATATTGTTTAGCTTGTAAATTATATTTATAAGTTAATCCCTTACTAAAATTAATACATAAGAGAGAAAAAAAGATAATAATAATAATAATAATAATAATAATATTTAGAAAATACTATTTTATCTCTATTTATATTTTATATGTTAAAACATATTTTTATTAGATATTAACATTAGTTGCCTTTTTTATAAAACATATTGGCTTTGATCTATAGAACTATATAATTGGGGGATAATAAGTAAAAATAGACTTTGCCCTCATTCTTCTATGTTTTGGATCAATATGGTCTCTCTTTACCCTCCTTGGTCTCATCATAAGCCATTGTGTTGCTTATGAAGATTAAAGACTATGTATATAGCTTAAAGGTAACAAGAAACTCTTCCTTAGTTAACTTTTCTTTCTTCATGCAATCAATTCAAATAGGCAAATAGTCCCCTCTCAACCCAATTATATATTGTGGAAGTTTAATTTTCCTTTTTCCCTTTATACAAATTAATGGTGTGTCTTATCAATTGGTGGACTACAATTTCATTTTTTATCTTTGTAATCGAGTATAAGAGTGGATCATGCCAAAGTAATTAGCTTTAGCATCTAACTAGCTTTGATGTACATATATATAAGATTAGAATGGGTATTATGACACTAAACTAACATATCATATTGGATAATGTTAGTACATGTTTGAATAATTTATTTTATTTAATTAATGTATAGCTTTTCTTTAATATTAAATAACCTTAAGGTTAAGTTAATCAATTTTATGTTATAGAGGGGTAAATATTTGACCAAATTGGGACTAGATAATAATGATGAATAAACACACACTAGATTCAATTTAGTTAGCACATTAAGTATATTTTATTAGTTATCTCTTTTAACAACAAGGAATGAGCATCAAGTAATTAATTTAATTATTTAAAATGTTGATCAGTCACTCTACAATAATTTATCTATTCAGTGACTTAGTCCTAGATTGTTTTAAGTACTTTGGAATTAAGAAAATATCTATCCTACAACATTAGAAAAATGAGTTCAGATAGGTAAATAATTTAGGATTATACTTATTGATATAAAATAAATAAACTCATCTAATTATTTTATTTATTATTATTGATAGTTATATATATTTATATGAACCTTTTTCTAATGAGCATTTGTTAAGTGGGTTGTTTTTTAGGTAACTTTACTCCCCTCTCTCCCTCAGAACTTACACACACACACAAATCTTAATTTTATGATTTCTTTGATATACTTGAAAATATGAGTTTTATGAATATATTTTTTTTACAAATTTCTTTTTATAGTATTTGGTGAACATATAAAATTTGTAGTATATGTTATCTGATGATCTTATTATATATGCATGTGCTTTGGTGACCTAATTGGTATTAAAATATTAGGTTGATTAGATAATGACCCATGTGGTCTACTTTTTGGAAAGTGTTATTATGGTGAGCCACTAATTTATTTAAAGGCTCCAAATATATAATGTACCTAATATTGGAAGTGTGGAAAAATTAAGAATAGGTATACATGATTGTGTGCTTTAATCACATCACATGGTCACCTTACATATGACAAAAAAAAACTTAAAGTGAAAGATGAGAATGGGATAGGGACTTTAAGGGTTGGCCTCCCAAATTTTTTTTGTATTATCTATATATATTAAGTCATTATGGTTGCATATATTCTTCCTTTGATTTAGTTTTTTTTAATATTTATATTCGATCATCTACAATTATATATTCCAATTTGATTTGTTCCAAATCTCTTCTATTGAAGATTACAATCTTAGTAGGAGGTGTGAATATGTAAAGACTAAGACCATTAGTAATCCTCATTACATTGTTTCAATGGAAATACCTAAGTGTGACTTTTGGCTCCTCTTATGGTGTATGCTTTGTTTTAGAATATTTCTTATTTGGCTCCGACCCTTGGTTACTAGTTATCGAGTGAACCTCTTGGTAAGTTGGTTTCCTATACTCAAAATATTAAAGTGGTAGTTTATGCTATGTGGTCACATAAGAAGAAATATTAACAATGGGTTATTAGTATGCCTTAACTTGTTATGAAATATCCTCATGTTATATAATGTATATATGTATATGAATTCTATACTCATATATACTTACATGTTACATAATTATTCTCTATCTAACTTAGTATATGTTTTGAAAGAGGCTATGGTGATCTATTACTATGGTGGATGAATAACTTGATAGAGATTTTGTATGGATATATTCAAGGTGTTAATGATATACATGGTGGGGAAGCATCATAATGGTTAACATATTTAGAATTTCATTCATCATTATTTACTTTAGGTCACTTATTTTGTGATTTTCTATTGTAATTAAAATGTTCATTCCTATTTTTTTTTTTTTTTGTTCTATTTGATTTTCATTAAGGTTACTAGACAATGAAAAAAATGGTTTAAGTAAATAATAATTTTTATGTGATTTCTTATATTAATTAGTCATAGCATCTAGTGTGAGTGGTGCATATTTTCACTTGGTATGGTGATAATGCCCTCGTTATATAAGTGTTTTTATATATTTTTTCCAACTATTCTTGTTTTTTTTTAAATAAAGGTGCTTCAATGAACCCATTTCTTCATATATCTTCATCATTTATGATGACACTTTATTTAGTATGTTGTAAAAGATAATAGATGACAATTAGATGTATATAGATAAGGTGGCTTGAATAACGACAATTGTTACTCATCTCATGTTTAATTGATAAAGTCACAATGCGGAATTACCTTCTTCATCAATATGTCTTAGCCTCTAGTCTGATAAGTAATTATGAAAGGTTAAATATTATATTTAGTCCTAATATAACCCAGGATTGAAGAGATCATAACAAGAATATTATTATGGTCTGAGTTATGGAGCATTGCAACATATATCTTAACTTATTAATAATGATCTTGGGGTAATTGAAGCCTATATTTAGGTCCATTTAGGATCTCATCTACCAATAATTTGATGGGTAGAGGAATAGGGCATTATCAAGACTAATAAGGAATTTGTGATTGAGGTATTAAATCAATCTTCTCTCAAATCTATTATGAGTTTTTTCAAATTTCCTTACACACTACGTATGGATATCCAAGCACTAATAATGCAGTTTTTTGTGATAACCTGTTCTAAAAAACCCTAAACTAGCCTTATTTTATGATGTAGGAGTATCCCCTTCATCTAATCACATTTTAAACACTATTCTTCCCATTTTAGATGGCCATAAAACTCTTCTACTTTGGGAAGGTGTCTACTAAACTTTCTTTCGTCAACTTTCCCTTCCCCAACCTCCTCCTTTTTCAAACACACTATGGGAAAACAACCATATCCCAAATCTACCACCCACTACAAGAAAACTCATTTATAGTAACAATTCTTTTGCAATAACAACACTTTGTTGTTACAAAAAATTTCATTTGGAAACAATAATTTTATGGCATTGCAAAAAACTATTGCTAAAAAAAATCACACTTAACATAGGCATGGGCCCCACAAAGGGAACCCTTCAGTACTACGGTACTGAGTAACCCTTTAAAATCACACTTAAAAGTAGGCCCGTAATGTCACATATGATACAAAGCTATATACATATATAACAAGCTGTGTACATATAACATTCACATAATTAGCAATCATATCAAATATCAATAGGTCGTTATGAACAATGGATACTTTCAGGCCTTAAGCCATGTCATAGTGCAAAATCAATACGTTCGGGCCTTAAGCCATTAGTCCATTATTATTCAATCAACTCTCATATTTTATATTCATGTGAGTGCGAGAACCCCACTATTATAGCCGGTGGATCGGTCACTTATAGGGCAGAACGCACCTAACCACTATATATCGGTGGATCGGTCTCCAGGGCAAAATGCTCCTAGCCACTATTATTAGCCGGTGGACCGGTCTGGCCCCGACTCATATGGTGTTCCACTATACGTGATTAGTATTTTTTCTATAACTTTATTCAACTAGAAGACGACCATTCAGTTTAGCATCAACAAACCAAGTGTGCTTCCTCCCAAAAATATACCAACACCATCCAAGCCACCCTCCACTCCCCTTAAATTCAACTTGAAGGGGAAAGGAAGAGGAGTAGGTGAACCAAGTAGAACAAGGAATGTGAGATGCTTCAAGTGCCAAGGAGTAGGGAATTACCAAAATGAATGCCCTAACAAAAGGGTTATGACTCTTGTGGAGCTTAATAAAGCCATACCCAAGGAAGAAGTAGAAGAAGGTGTCTCGGTCCATGAAGAAGAAGAAGAGGAAGAAACACCACCCAATGTGGAAGAAGCTTTATTGGTGAGGTGGATTTGGCATACCAAAGAAAGCTATGTTGAAAAAAAAAACAAAGGGAGTGCATCTTTCAAACCAAATGCACCATTAGTGGCAAGGTTTGCTCCCTCATAGTGGATGGTGGGAGTTTTGCAAATGTGGACTCATGAACATTGGTGGAAACGTTAGGGTTGGCCACCACACCCCTCTCCAAACCATACAAGTTGCAATGGTTGAATAATGGTAGCGTTGTGGAGGTGACCAAGCAAGTACTTATGGGTTTTTCTATTGGAAAAACATACCATGACCAAGTGGTGTGTGATGTAGTCCCAATGGATGCATGCTAATTAATCTTGGGGGCAAGGAGGCAGCAGAGGAGGAGAAAGGAAGGAAGGAAAAATAAGGGGTGGTGACTGATGACAAAAGCTGGGTTGGTAGTGGAAGCGTTAGTGGTAGCTGCAGAGGGAAAGATGGGGAAAAACAAGGGTGGGGAGAAGAAGAGAGGGTTGAGGGAGATGAATGGAAGGGACGAAGAGAAGAAGAGGAGGAGGAGGAGGAGGAATGGGGGTTTGGTTAATGTGCGAGGTAGGAGGTTGTAGGCTAGTAGGTGGGTGTGGCAAGTAGGGGATGCGGAAGGTAGGGAAGGGCATGTAGGGAAAGAGGAATAGGGGGCTATAGGGCCAAAAATAGAAAAGAAAGGGATGGGCGGAGAGTGGTGGTGCAAGTGGTCTTGTCGGGCAGAGGTGGAGGTGCAACAAGCATGCAAGGCGTGTAGGAGGAGGGTGCATGTGCAGGGGGTATGGGTGGTATTTGGCACAGGGTAATGTATATGGGGAAGAAAGGAAAATGAAGGGGAAGGCTTAAGTTGCGTGGGGTAAAGAAGGGAGAGGGAAGGTTGGGTCACATAGGGAAAGAAGAGAGAAGAGGGAAGCAAGCTGGGCGAGAAAGAAGGAGAGAGGGAGCAAGAGTTAGGTCAGTCTAGGGAAGGAAGAAAAGAATAAAGAGGGCGAGAGTTGGGTTCGCCTGAGGGAAAGAAAAGAAGAAGGGGGTGTTTCAGGCTGGCCCAAGGGAAGAGAAAAGAAGGAAAGAAAAGAAAGAAGAGGGGGAAAAGAAAGGAAAAGAAAATATTTTTAAAGTTAGGATTAGAAAGTAGATTAAAATTGGATTCTTGAAAAAAAAATATTGAATAAATTTATCTAGAAATTAGGTATTAATTTAATAAAATAATTTTGGTAAAATTATAGGTTTATGATTTATTTAAATAAAAAGAGTAAGATAAAATAATAAAAATAATATTATTAATTTATTAAACTAATCTCATCTATTTTTGTAAATCAAAAGTTCACAAGATAATTAAACCAATAATTTAAAGATTAAATTTTTCTTGATAAAAGGTTAAATATTCAAATTTAAAGTTTTAAAATTTTGGGGTGTTACATTCTCTAAAAGAATTAGGTACACTTAAAAAACTATTTCCAAATTTTAGTAAAAATAAACTAAAGCTAAAAGTTGTCGAAACATTCAAAATTTGAAGGAAATTTGGATACAAAGCTTATGAATAAGAATTACTGATTCTTAAGGAGGAATTTCAACGGCTTTTAATGTTAGCAATTTATCTCCATATTATAGTGATACTAATTTGATGAAAAATTCTCTTTAACAGGACAAGAATGATGTAGGAGCATCCAATTATGCTAGTGAATCTCAAAAGGTTTAAGAATTAGCATTCTTGGAGATAGAATCCATCATTCTTGAAATTCTTGCAACCATTCTCCAAAATCCTAATGCTACGAACAGCTTTTTAAAAAATTCTTGTAGGTATATATCATATTTGCAAGAAGAAGAATATATACAAAAGAACTAGTGTACAAGAAAAGAACAAAATAAGTACATATATAAAGTTACATAAAGACAACCCTATACGACCAGAAATTCTCATTTTATGTGACCAGTAAATATTTGTCTTGTAATTGTTGGAGACAAAAATATGTTGGTCATGTCAAGCATCTCAAGGATTGTATAGGTTGCTTAGGAGGTTAAAACAACTTGAAATTAATTAACTAATGAGCTAGTTAGTTGGAATTAGTTATGACTAATTGCATACCAATGGCTTTATTAGTTGTGCTAGTAAAATAAGTTGTTGTATAACAACCGTATTAGTTAACCAAAAACTTTACTAGTTAGATTAGTTGTTAATTAGTTAATGATAAGTTGTAACAACCTAACAGCCAAACGTATACAAGCCTCAGTCATCTGCTGTACACGATAATAATTAAAGATTGAATAAGAATTATAATTTATTATGTAATCCCACAAAAATTTAGGAAACTATTAATTTAATAAATAACTTTTATTTGAAACAAATTAGCTTTTAAAATTATTTAGTGTAATTATTTTATGGATTTTTGAGTATGTAAATGTGGATAGGAGTTTATAATAAATTAAAAATAAAAATTTTGTTATTTTATCATATTAATTTTATTTAAATAATTTTTTAAACTAATATTTTACTAAAATTATCCTTTTTGAGCCAATATATTGAATTAAATTATTAAACTAAATAATTTATCAAAATATTATATTTTATTATTTTCTAAATTAAACTAAATTGTTTTCTCTATTTTCTATTTTTCCTTCTTTTTCCCTTTTCTTTTCCTTCTCCTTCTCTCCTTTTTCTTCCTTCCTTTTCTTTTCTTTTTTTTCCTAGATTTGGGCCGCTAGGCCAACCCATCCCACTCCCCCGCCTGGGCCACAGGCCGTTCGCCCTACACGCACCAACCCCCTCCTTTCCCTTCCTTCCCTTCTCCCCTGGACCGGGCCGGCTGCTCGTTTTTTTCCCCCGACCGGCCTGCTCCCTTATTTCTTTCTTCTTCTTTCTCAAGCCTCGACCCAACAATGCTCCCTCCAACGCCTTCCCTGACCTGTCCCCATCGGTCAGTGCTGCCACCTCGGGCACGTCGGCCACCGTCTACTGCAACCACTGCCACCGCCTACAACTCTCTCTCTCTCTCTCTCTCTCTCTCTCTCTCTCTCTCTCTCTCTCTCTCTCTCCCTCCCTCCCTCCCTCCCTCCCTACCCTGCAGTTTTTTCACCAATATGGAACCGCGCAGCCATGCACCCCATCCCGCATGGCTTCCCTTACCCCCCGTCGTCACCCGCTCCCTGCCACCCTAAACACTGCCACCTATTCCCCCTACCTTGCCTCTTCTTTTTCTTCTCCTCGTCAATCCATTTTCTGCCCCACCCTCTCGAGCCTTTACCCCCCGACCTCCTCTCCTCCCTCATTTTCTTCCTCTCCCATTTCCACCCTGTTTCTGCGTCACCACCGCCGTCTGCCGCTCTTGCCGCCTCACCAACCCCCTGCACCGCTCCCTACCACAACATCACTCTCAAGCCATCCTGTAGCCCTCTTCCTCCCCTCTTCTTTTTCTCCCTATTTTTCACCCTTCTCGACAGCCCACCTGCAACCCCTCCTTACGCCGCTATCCGGCCACCTCTTCCGCCACCCAGACCACCAATCTCCTCCCTGCAACCCCCTCTACCACCACCATGCCTTAGTTGGTCGAAAACAGCCCTTGTACCCCTCCATTTTCCCTCCTCTTTTCCTTCCTTCTCAGCCCCTCCACCTCAACCCACCTCGACAGCCAACTTCGCCACCTTGTCGCCGCCGCATCCGCCGCCCTTAGCCGCCAACAACCCATCCCTAGTATCCACCTACACCCCCTCTTCACTCCTGCACCATCCCCTTGCCTTGAAAGCTCCCCCATCTATCTTCTTTTCTAGCCTAAAGACCCCAACCCGAAAATGGCCATTTTACCTCCCATCACCCCCTCTTCGAGCCTTTTTTTCCTTTCATTTTTGCATGTAGCTCATGTTGCATATGCAGCATGAGTTCCTACATTTATTAGCCATTTTTATTAAAAACTTTAAGGTATGATAATATTTAAATTAATTATTTCCTTAAGTAAAATTTATAAAGTCTTATATCTTGATTTTCTTACTTCTAATAAATATTGATATTATTTTTACGTATTGGTTTTTCTAATCAAAGCTTGAATCTTTAACCGAGATACCGGTAAGGTTCGATTTTTGCGGGATCTAAGGTAATCGTTAAACCCCACTTAAACGCATGATAAACGTATGTTTACACATTAGGAATTTTAATATGTTATTATGGTTGATATATGATGTTAATATAAATTATATGTTTGCTTGTATTCCTTAATAAAAAAGAAGGTATGATCTTTTATGTGATATGTGTGGAAATGTGGTCTAAGGGAAGAATTTGATTATTAATGAAATTTTTAATTACTTATATATGTTATTTTAGGTTATTGTGACCATTTATGCATGAATAAGATTATTGTTAGCCCTAGGGGTATTTTAGTAATATTCTTTGTGCTAGATTATAGTCTAATATGTGTGGTTGCTAATATGTATTATATTAAAATAATATGGTTGGTGGAGTTAGATATTGTTAATGGAGTACCAATATTATAATTCCATATGATAATGTCAATTTAATAGAAGTGGTGTAATAAAGGGGGTAAAGTGTTAATTCTAAAGGCAAAAGGGTAACATGGTAATTTTACAAGTAAAAAGGGTTATTGTGGTAATTATGGAAGTTAGGGTAATATGGTAATTTTGTAAAAGAAGGGCAAAATGGTAATTTTGTAAGGAAAGATAAAAATGATAATTTTGGATGTAAAAGGATAAAATAGTAATTTGTAAAGTAAAAGGGGTAATATGGTAATTTTATAAGTAAAAGGGTATTGTGGTAATTTTGTATATAAAAGGATATTATGGCGATTTGGGAGTAAGGGGTAGAATGGTAATTTTATAAATTAAAAGGATATTTATGACACACTTGGGAGTAAGGGGTAACTTGGTAAGAATAATAATAATAATAATAATAACGAAAGATAAAGTAGTATTTAAATTATGATTATAAAAGGGTAATTGGATAATTATAATAGAGAAGGGTAATTTGGTAAATTAACCAACAAAAAGGATATTATGGTAATTTTACTAATAGAGAAGGGCAATATAATAATTATAATAATAGAAAGGTGTAAATGGGTAAATATAATTATGAAAAAGAGTAAATTAATAATTATGAATATGGAGAAGAGTAAATTGATAATTATAATTATGAAGGGTAATTTGGATTTATAATAGTTGAAAAAGGGTAAAATGGAAATTATAATAATTGATAAGGGCAAAAGGGTAAGTATGATAAAGAAGAAGGGCAATTTGGTAATTTAACTGACTAATGGGTAAATTGGTAATTATTTAACCAACTAAAGGGGCAAAATAGTAATCATGATAATGAAGGAGGGTAATTTGGCAATTTATCCAACTCAATGGCAATTTAGTAATTATAGCAAAGGAAAAGAGCAATTTGATAATCTAATCAACCAAAAAAGAAAATATGTTAAGGTTAACAATTATGAAGGGTGAATGGCGATCTAAAAAGCGTGGGATATAACTTATTAACATAAATCGAGTAAGGAATAATTTGATAATTATGCAACCTTAAGGGTAATATGGTAATTTGTCAAGTAAGGAAGGGATAACTTAACAATTATATAAGGGGTAAATGAGTAATTGGTACCTAACATGTGGTTGTGATTGTGGAATTTTATAATATGACACAAATAACTCCGCTTAGTAAGGTAAGAGTATTTAATAATTAGTAAGTATTATGAGAACGAATCCTAATTCGGAATTATATAAGATTATGATGGCCTTAATGATTTCTCTGTGTTATCTTGGATAACCGCCCGAATAAGAAACGACTAATGATATCAGAACGATTGAAAGTGAATAAGTATATATTTATTGTGCTTTTCGTGATCACTTTAATTAAGACACTAATACTTAAAGTGAAAGACCTCGAGATTGGGAATGGTGACTCTTTAGGGGTTGCTACCCTAAAGACGTGGTTTAGTCCACGATTATTCTGGTATTTGCTGGTGTGCCTTTGCACCCCAACTAGGTCCTATATCTTACTCTTTCTAGCTCTACGGACCTAGTTAGAGGGTATGCATACTTATGGATTAGGTGTCATTGTCGATAGGGTACTAAGTAGCTTTATGCACCAATACGACTAAGGTACCTTTGTGTCCTTGGGTTCTTGGTTGAAGGATACTGAGTAGCTTGCATGCACCGGTATGACCGGTGTACCTTTGTGTCCCGGATTCTTGATCTCCCATCCGAGGCAAATAAATGGATTTGTTGTGCTGATTAAAGAAAGGAAAATTACTAATCATGAAAGTGAAAGATTATGAGCCGAGCCCAGTTGGATTATGATATTGATTACCAATCCACCGGTTATAATAGTGGCCCAGGAGCGTGTTGCCCTGGCAAGTGGTTATGAGTACCGATCCACCGGATACAATAGTGGCCCAGGAGCGTGTTACCTTGGATGATGTTGATATATATTCCGATCCACCGGCAATAATAGTGGGGGTCCCGAGCTTAATAAAACCAGTTATGTATGTGAATAAGGTTATGGAAAAATACTAATCACTTATAGTGGAACACCATGTGAGTCGGAGCCAGACCGGTTCACCGGCGAATAATGGTGGCCAGGAACGTTTTGCCTTGGAGACCGATCCACCGGCATATAATAGTGGTTAGGTGTGTTCTACCCTATAAGTGACCGATCCACCGGCTATAATAGTGGAGTTCTCGCACTCACATGAATATAAAATATGAGATTGAATGAATAATGATGGACTAATGGCCTAAGGCCCGAATGTATTGATTTTGCACTATGACATGGCTTAAGGCCCGAAAATATCGATTGTTCATAACGACCTATTGATATCTGATGTGATTGTTAAATTAAGTGAATGTTTTATTTACACATCTTGTTATATATGTATTTAGCTTTGTTTCATGTGTTACATTATGGGCCTGCTTTTAAGTGTGATTTTAAAGGGTTACTCAGTACCGTAGTACTAAAGGGTTCCCTTATTGGGGCCCCTGCCTATTTAATAGGTAGTGTCCCTTGCAGGTCTTTTCAAGTGCTACTCTAGTGGGCAACGGGAAAGAGCGTAAGGATTATCCGGCCTTTAGGATTTCATGCTTCCTATTCTAATGTATGGTTTAAATGTAATTCATTCTTGTAGCCACCATTGGTGGAATCTATTCTTATAAAGTGTTTACTTGCGTAACTCTGATTAAAAAAAATGGTTTGAATTTTTAGCAATTGATATTTTGTTCTTTAGCCTTAGCACTTGGTACTGGAACGGTATGAATGAACCGATCTGGTACTAAGTATGGCGGTAATATCCCCAAAGTTCACGATTTATTAATTTGCTTCCGCTAATTTTCTTTTAATTAACGAAATTTTTCAGTAGTGAATTTTGTAGGTGTTATATATTATATTCTCTCTATTTCTCCCAAGTGAGTAAGTGCTCTCTTCGTGAGTTAGAATTGTTTTAAGAAGAAAATTTGTGTATTCTTCTTAAAATCATTGGTGGTATATTCTATGTGAAGCTCTTCCAAACCGACCACCATTTTCAAGTATATCAACCACATCCAATAATTATTATCATCCTCAAGGAAGGAAAAAAACACAAACCAAAAGATCATATGTCATAAAAAAGTGATTTCTCCCTCATCTTCCACATCATATAGGTTGCAAAGATGACCCAAAACTTTGGACCCAAGAGTTACATGATAAAGTGTACAATACAACTAATGGCAAAGAAGACGTTGAGATTGGTATTTGGTAGTACGGCACGCATCATTGGTATTCGCTGAGACAACGCATTTTTTATAATGTGTCATGTCGCCATGAAGCACTCCAAAGAGTAAATGTTTTAGACCTTGTGTTCAAATGTATGTATGATTCTTCGAGGCCCAAGTATAATCTGTGGATCCATATCTTGGATGATGTGTTAAGAAAATGAATTGTATTGCTTGAATTTTTGGTAATGAAATTAATCTCTTCCACCAAAAAAAATAATTAAAAATACATATTACTTAAATGAAGATATTTGAAATACATGGTACTACGATGGAATTAGGTCAAATATTATAGCACTTAAACAAAAGTTACCCAAACAAATAAGTTTCTATCAAGATTCGTTTTGTAGTTCATGTACATGCTTGAAGTATTCAAGAAATTAGACCAAAGAGTATGGACAAACATGAAGATCTTACGGTTTAGCATAGCTTCTTGATGTAGAAAAATTATAATTCCTACGAGCAACACGATGTGAAACACATAATCCACGAGTTCAACACTGACGTATCATTACACCATTCAAAAAGAACCACCATCAAACTGACATAATTCAAGGCTTCCGAGAGCAGTATCAATTAAGCTTCCTTGTTTCAACATCTCATGTAAAGGATTCCCAATGGTTACGTTTTTCTATGCCAAGACTAAAACCGAGAAGTAGGAATCAAATGACATAGGCTTCTTACTTTGAGGCAATAAGCAATACATCTAAGATAGGGTCCGATATCTCAAAAACCCACTTAATGAATGCATATATTGCTCTTAATTCTCTACTTTGTGGTAATTTGCCTTTGGTGGTATAACACTTACATCTAATAGAAAAGGACAATCAAAATATAATGCTCCTTTACCATTTTTACTTCATTGATACTATTAGATCAATGACAGTATTTACGTCAACTAGAGCTAGTGCCACCAGAATGATATTGTGTGCTACAGTTCCTTCATTCTCTTATTGCAACTATAGACTTTCTTTTTCACCATCCTCCTGATGAGTTCAGAACAATAAATATTTTAAAGCACCAAAATGGACGACGTAGCAACAAAATGTAGAGCAATTTGAAACAAAATAGTTCATGGTCACCAACATAACAAAATATAATGACACTAATTTAAAACAAAATGCAGACCAGTTTAAAACACAAGCCCGCTCCTTTCTATAAGAAGGTGGAGGAGACATGCACTTCCAAAATTAGAAAACCTGCGGTCCTATAATTAACTTATCATACCATGTAAAAAAATGACCGTAAACACTAGAACTACAAGATATTACCGCAAGAACGGAAAGCGAAAGCCCTTGACAAGAGTAGATAGGGGATGAACCAGGAAAGCTCTTCTCACCAGGTAGTACCTAAAAGGTAACTATATCATTAATATGACACCATTTCTCTATGTATCTGGAAGAAGCTATATCATTCATAACCCAATAAGCTCTTATTCAGACTACCGATAATCATTCCACTTAAAATTTGCAGAAATAAGGATGTTAGGACCTTCAGTTGTGGATTTCATTTTGTGAATTCGGCAGTCCTTACAAAGGACAGCCTTCACCATATGATTCCACTAATCAAGATGGATTGAACACAGAACAACGTGCAACTACCGAACCGAATGAATATAGCATGGACTTAACAAAGTTGAAATTCAGGAAAAAGTAAAAAGTGCGTAAGTGATACAAGATTGATAAAAAGTCGTCCAAATACCAAAAGGAACTAAGAGAACGAAGAAAATGCTTATAAGCTCAGTTGATGGAGGACATGCAATTTGGCGTAAAGAACAAAGGATCAAAATGCCAAAGGAGTCTTTCTGGAAGTCCAAAACATAATTAGCATCACCTCAGTAGGCAAAACTATAGCTGGATCACACACCATAACATCCCAGGAAGCAAGTACAACAAAAACAAATAAATAAATAAATAAGTAATCATTCAACCATTATCCTAGTACATGAACCAACAGCTTCAACCATGTGGTGCAGTTAGGAATTCGGATGAGCTTGAAACTGCAGGATCGATCACAATAGCATCAAAGATCAATCGATAGGGGTGAGATTATAATAGGAAAATATAGAGATGAAAATGAGACAGGAATATGTATATTTTCATTCTTCCTCTCCCCATACTGACCATGTATACCAGCCTATTATATAGAAGCTAGAACAAATTGATAAAGACCAAAATAACAGAATGAGAATAACAAAATGAGACATAACTACCCTAACATAGCTCCTCTATAGTTGGTTTTCTTTCTTCCCCCAAATGCACCATATCAACACTTCCCTCCCAAAAAGTACTTTGCAATCAAAGGTTAAATGTGGGAAATTTCTTCAAAAAATCGTACAGGTCCCAAGGAGCCTCTGATACTAGCAATTTCTACCATTTGACCAAGACTTTTGTGGCTACCTTGCTACCCCTCTTGACCATTGTCCTGTCTAGAATTGATTCTGGGATGCAATCAACCGTGGGATCTGCTACATGAATGGTTGTATCCGGCAGTGGCATATTAGTGTGACATTGCTTCAACTGAGACACATGAAAAATATTGTGCACCTATGATCCTGATGGTAGTTGTATCTTGTATGTCGCTGCACCTAGTTTATCAAGCACATGGAAAGGGCCTGGAACTGAGTTTGTTGTTGGGACAATTAACCACCAAACCCTACCTATAAGGCTGGAGTTTCAAAAATAATTGGCTACTAATCTGGAATTCTATTTCACTCTGATGTTTATTAGCCAATTGATGGAGAAGAAATTTGAGAGTCTTCAAGACTTCCTCCAATTGTTATAAGGTTCAGTCAACTATGACATTAGAAGTTTCCTGGAGTAAATAAGATAGGTGTAGAAGAGGGGGTTGTCCATAAAGAATATGATACGAGCTGGTTTGGATGGCAGTGTGGAAGGTGGTGTTGTACCACCATTCGGCTAAAGGTAGTCATTTGCCCCATGTGGAAGGAAAGGTGTTACACATGCACCTCAAATACATCTCTAGACATCAATTAACCATTTCTGTATGCTCGTCTATTTGAGGGTGATATGTTGAGGAACAAAGTAGGCCAACCCCTTGTAGCTTGAACAACTACGTCCATACCTCTCTTAGAAAGACAGGGTCCCTATTGGACACTATTGAATCAAGGAGGCTATAGAGTTTGAATACTTTATCAAGGTAAACCTATGCTTCTACCAAGGCTGTGTAGGGATACTTAAGGGTTGCAAAATGAGCTGACTTACTCAGCCTATCCAACACCACGAAGAAGACATCCTTGTCGAAAGATGTTGGTAACCCTTCAATGAAGTCCACTGAGATGGAGGACCACACCTTTTCAAGGATTGGTAGAAGTTAAATGAGCCCTAGGTAAGCTACATTGTTATACTTACAAGTCTGGCAAGTGTTGTAGCCTCTTATATATTGTCGGACATCGCGTGCCATCCCTTCTTGTAAAAGAGATATTTGACTCGTTGGAGAGTGTCATCCCTGCATAAGTGCCCTCTTATAGGTGAATCATACAACCATTGGAAGATGAGAGTTTTTGTAGGAAAAGCAGTTCATCGTGAATTACCAGGGCCTAATCTAATAAGTAATCGGAAAATTACAAGATCTAATTTAGATAGCAATAAGAACACAATAACAATTGGAGAAACAACGATGATCTTTATTGCATACAAAATTAGTGATTACAAGGAGAATAAAAAAAAATCATCACAATATCACTAAGTATACAATTCTCTCAAAACCCAAGAGAATATAAGAGGAGAGGGTTCGGACAGAGTTCAACAGTATACCGTTTCAAGCTAAGATTTCATACACATCTATTTATTGAAGATGTAACCGATAGAAGAGAATGGTACAAAACGGGGAAAAAAATATGGTTTGTGTTTACAAAACAGGTCCCCCGTGATTTTTCCATAACTTTCGACTTTTGTCAAAAAAAAACGTAGGATCGAGTATGGCAAGAAAACACGAGCAGTGTTCCCAAACATAGGGCCCTTGTGTTTTTTTTATCGCTTTTTGACTCTAAACTATTCTAAACACCTATATGCTTCAATCCATGTTAGACTATGCATATAAATACAAGTCATGATCTCATAGTTTTTCAGTAAGAGGCATTTCCCAAGACCAGTTTACCCATCCTCCTTAATTGTTCTTGCCTCCAAGCATAATGTAGTGAGAAGACGAATCCTTTTGCAGGTCATTTATCATCAGCAGCGGAGCGCCATCTATTTGGCAAGCTGTGTGCAGTTGTTGGAGCAAATTATGGCAAACAACTCAGATATTTCCACCCTGGATAAGGCATCTGCGGCCTTATTTTCCTGCTCTTTCTTCTGTTGAATTTTGAATACAAGCCCCATGAGCTTAGTTAAGATACCTTGCTAAACTGGTGTCAAAATTCTTTGCTCCAATAAGAACTCGATGCTCCTCTGATCCATTTTTATAATGAAATGCAAGTAAGATCTCCACTTCCTTACTGCAAATAAGAGTGCCAATAGCTCTCTTACTTCGATTGATGCATAGAGCTTAATGATTTGCTGATATATGAGATGGGGTGGTAATCTTGCATGAGAACGGCCCCTATCCCACACCTAAATGCATTAGTTTCTACTACAAAGGTCTTGTGCCAAAATTAGATAATGCTAGGACTAGAGCCGAACACAAGGAGTGCTTGACGTGATCAAAAGGCTTTTTGTGCTCCTGGTCCCCATGTGAATTGATCCCTCTTCGGTAACTATGTGAGAGGCTTGGTTATGGCTCCAAACCCATCACAAATCTCTTATAATACCTTAATAACCCTAGAAACCCTCTCAACGGCTTAAGTGCTCTAGACATTGGCCACTTTTGAACTACAACCACCTTGTTAGGGCATGTGGACACTTCCCTTATTTAAATAAAATGACCAAGGTACTCCACTCGTGGGGCACTAAAGGAACATTTATTTCTCTTTAAGCACAGAGAGTTGCTCATCCGAACTTAAAAACCAGACTTAGGTGGTCTACATGGGTGGCAAGAACCTTACTGTAAACAAGGATATCATCAAAAAAAACCAACACGAACTTCCTCAAGTGGGGTTTAAAAACATGGTCCATGCGTCCTTGGAAAGAGACAGGGGCATTTGTAAGGCCGAAGGACAACACTAGAAATTCATAATAACCTTCGTGAGTTTTAAATGTTGTTTTATACGCATCTTCCTTATACATCCTAAATTGATGATACCCTTAGCAAAGGTCTAACTTGGAGAAGACACTTGCATGTCCCAAATCATCTAAGGTCTTCTAGTAAAGGAATTGAAAATTAATTCTTAATTGTTTTGTTGTTCAATTCCCTATAATCCACACACAATCTCTAAGACCCTTATTTCTTTCCCAGGCGATGCATAGAGGCTGACACTATGCTGAATAATGCCCTTGTCAAGCATCTCATTAATTTCACTATGATGTCTTTCTACAAAGAAGGGTATATATAAGTTTGTTGAGTGACGGAAGTTGCTCTAGTTAGGAGAGGTATCCTGTGATCAAAGTCAACCCACTTAGGGGAGGAGCTCATTATTTTCCTCAAATAGAATGGCAAACTAATCAAGCGACAAGTTAAGATCATCATTCTCTAAAGACTCGGCTAAGAGGAGAGTGGGATATACCCCATCACTTTCCCTCAGGGAAGGACACAGTTGTAGCAATGCTAGTTTCCCCCTTGATGAAGCATCTTATGGACACTCTTTCCCTCAACCATTTTTATGTTGTGAGGTGCAAATCCTCTCAATACTTTCTTCCTACCATCCACCTTGAACTCCATTCGAGCTATTGGATATCCCACAAAATGGATCCTAAGGCTATCAGTACCACATGTGAAGTGTTTGCAAATTGATGATACTTGTAACTTATTCCCATTAGCCACTGAGAGCCCCACAGGTTTGATTGGTTCCATCTTACAACCCATCAACTTAACAACTTGCTCATCTACAAAATTGTAGGTGTTGCCACTATCTATCATAATTTGTAAGGGCCTTTTAGCACTAGCCGATATAAGGGACTCTCCTGTAGTATTCACCTCCTCATACGTCATTTCTTCACCTCCGTCTTCCAACTCTTCCTCAAGCTCAACAACATACAACTAGGCTCACTTGTGCTTAAATTGATGGTATGGCGTGAATGGTTCATCATAGAACATATATATTCCTTTAGCTCTTCTCTCTTCCAATTGGGCAAGTGTATTTTTTTCAGGGGTTTTATTGAACAAGGTGGGGTTGTAGTTTTTGGATGATGGTAAGAAGGTTTTCTTGGGTGTTTCAAGCAAAGGATGCAGGTTTTGTTGTGTAGGTTGATGGGTGGTCATTTAAAGTGAGGACTAAGGAAATTTGGATTGAAGGGATCTCACAAGTTTGTGTTGTTGCGCTATTTCAGCTAATTTAGCTAGCTGAATCGCAAATTGAATGGTCCTTCGGCTAAACATACAGACATGCATTTGGAACTCTATTTCCAACCCCATTAAGAAGTAGCTAATATTGTAATCTTCAATGAACTCCACCTATGTCTCAACGCCTTCCAATTTGTCTATATAGTCATCCACACTATGACTTTGCCTGAGTGACGTTAGTTCAGACATAAGATCATCTTACACTAGACCAAACCATTCAACCACCACCCTAGCATACTCCTCTCAAGTCATTAGTTCCATGGTGATTTAACTTTTCATTAAAGCGTGATACCATTGGTGAGCCCATACAATGAAATATCGGTACCGCAATTGCGTATCGGTCGCAATTTTATAATTTTTGGGTCAGCCGCGACGTGAAATTCTAAAATTGCGGTTGTTTCAGAAAACCACATATTTATTGCCACAATATCGGCAAAATTTTGGATATCGACCAATATTTTGCAGATATTAGCCGATATTTAGTGATATTGGTCGATGTTTACTGATATTTGCCAGTATTTGTTGCGAAAAGAATTAAAAGATCATGTCGCGACAACCGCGACATATAAAATATCATTTGCGTCACCTCGATACCGCGACGCTGCAACCGCAACCACAATCGCAACCGTAACAGCAATTTTATTGCTTGGGTGAGCCTTCCCTTCCATATGGATAGCAACTAACTTTACCTTAGAATCCATATCTGCATTATCCATAGAAAAAAACTGATTACAACTATAAAGCCACTCTTTGACATTCTCACCACTGAACTTGGGGAATCAACCTCAGTTAACTGAGTCATGAAACAAGCATTATTATTTGTAACACTACCTCCATTTCCACTTCCACCCAATCCTTCCAAAAGTTCACCAACTTCCACTCGTCGGCCTCCATTTTGCTGATTAACTATATCCATCACCATATCTCGTAAGCTAGCTATGGAACTCTACAATCAATTCTCCTCGATTCTCTTGTTCAGCATTTCCTCCATCTCCCTGAGGTGAGTTTGTTGTCGTGTGTTGTCTACCATAATGATCCTTCAACCTAGCTTAGGTACCAATGGTGCAGTTAGAAATTCAGATGAGCTCAAAACTGCAACTCACTCTGGCAGGATCGATCACAATAGCATGAAAGATCAATCAAACTAGGGTGAGATTATGATAGGAAGATAAGAGATGAAGATGAGACGGGAATATGTATATTGCCATTCATTTCTTTCTCCCCCAATACACCGACTATATATACCAGCTTATTACATAGAAGATCTAACAAAATGATAAATGCCAAAATAACATAATGAGACATAACTATCCTGACATAGCTCCTCTAGTGTTGTTTTCTTTCTTCTCCCAAACGCACCATATCACCACACACAACTCTATAAAGGTAACCCAGTAGTGATGGGCAAAGGGAGAGCAAACAAAATGATCGGGAGAAAAAACGTGACTAGTTAAAGCAGAAGCCATAAGTAGAAGAAAGTATACGCACAATGCAGCAAACGTAAGGAAAAATTACCTCAGTAATTTGCGGGGCAGTAAAGATGGCAAAGCAATCCCACAGCAACCAACCGAATCCTTCAAACTGAAAACATAGGGAAGTTGTTATAGAATTAGCTTTTGCTACCAGCTTGCCAACCCAGCTCGAGTCAGCAACAGCCTAGCAGCTCAATAATCAATTCTGGTAGCTAATTATTTTTGTAATTCCTGTTTGTTATGTATGTTATACGATTATGGTAAGCCATAGCGGATTATCAAAGTCATAATTAGGAGCAGAGAAGGTTATGGGAAGCTCATAATAAAAATCCACTTCCATCGTATCTCTCTAGCTGTAATTCTACATATAGACCGAACAATATCTCGCGCTCATTCCTTAATTTAGGACCCTGATTTAATTCACTTCCGTAACCGGTTCTTATCAGAAATATCAAGGTAAACACCAACAACTGTCATGATGATAACAACATCTAAGCCCTAGATTGTAGCAAACGTAGACACAAAGACCAATAATAGGCATATCATTCAAGCAAACAACTACTACGGACTCGACAGGAAAAACGCGGGTATGTTCTTCAATTGACAATCAAACCGACAATAAGAGGATTTCGAAATTACTGAGATTTCTGCGACCAAAATATATCGTTCCGCTGAGGATTATTCCAGATCGTCCACATCCCTTTGATTCCTATCACTGCTACAACCATTGCTATTTTTACCGCCCTCGTTCCCCTTAGAAACAGAAGCGATTTCTCTGCGCTGATGCACCATAGTTGAGAATCTAACGGATAAATCAGAATAGAGACCAAGAACCTTCGAAATATTCCCATTAATCTCTCGAATTAGAGAAACATTCTCCACCATGTTATCTGGAATCTTTGATTGATGATTCTCATCAACTCGCTGAATCAACGCTTTGTTCTGATCAAGTATCGATTGTACCTGTTTAAAATTCTTACTCAGCGTCTGCCACACTTCCTCGTCACACTCCTCTTCCCCGTCCTCGTATTTCTCTACGCCGGCGCAACTCCCGATGTTTCGCCGGCTCCTGATGTTGTTTCGTTTATAAGGCTCCGTTATTGGGGTCTGGTTGTTTTCGTCGCCGGTGATGGCACCGTCCATGCTTCTTCCGACACAAAGGGGTTTCTAAATCTAATATACAAAACAACTATAAAATGAATCAAAATTGGCGTACAAAGAAGACATCTGAACTGATTTCGCACTTTATACTTTAGTTTAGGAAAGGTAATTTGGTAGATTTTATCCCCGACAGATACTTACGTATTTAGACTAGACCTGGCAAAGTTGACCCAACCCGACCGACCCAACCCGAATAATCCGACTTGAAACCCGATAGTAACCCGAAAAATGTAACCCGTTCATAATCCGAAAGTCCGAAATAATCCGATTCAATTTGGACCCGACCCGAATTTAGCTAATCCGATAAAGATCCGAACCTAAATTGACCCGAACCGAAGTAACCAAAATCAATAATAACCCGAATCGAGCATACCTCAAACCCGACCCGACCCGAACTCCAACCCGAACCCAAACCGACCCGAACTCTAACCCGAACTCGAACCGACCCGAACTTTAACTTTAACCCGAACTAACCCGAACTCTAACCCGAACCCGAACCGACCCGAACCAGACTTGAACCGATAATTGATTATTCTTATTCATATATGATATTTTTAACTCCATATTCTTATTAATTTTTGAAACCATGTAAATAAATGCAAACATTTATAAGCATAAATTTATATTTTTGCTTCACTTTGTTTGATAACTTCTTACAACTTAAACTCTACACTTTGGACCATAATAATAAAAATCTAATGAGTTAAAACCACCCAATTCAAACAAAACTTCAAGCCTTCCACCATCAACCGCAGGTCAGGATCGTATATCATTATTCTAGCTATGATAGCTAATACATATTATACATGATTTTCATGACAAATATCATAATACACAAAAATGACTAAATTGCCCCTAGGGCACAGATCCATAATAATTAATCCATAATCATATCTAAGCATGCTCAACCTATTATTTTATACATAATTATCATACAAATTATTTTTCCGTCATTAGAATCAATTTAACCATACTTTCATACTCGACATAATTTACAACACATAACATGCTCGATTTATCTATTTTCATGATAATAATAATTAACACATAATCATATGAAATAAACCATGCTTAACATATTTCATCCACCGAAAACCCTAATGTGCTATCATGCAATATTTATAATTTTAGTAAAATATAACAGTTACCTGAATTCCAGCAAAATGCAAAAACAGCGGTATCCTACTAAATTTATCGGATCCCGCTAATCAACCTTTCGTACCTAAAAATAATACCAAAATTATCGAATTAATATCTATCAGATAAAATAATAATTATAATATAAAAATATTTATTTTTCAAAAATTACTAAAATATCCTTACACTTAAAATGGGTACCAATAGTTTTAAAAATACACACAACTCACGCCGCATGCAGCGTGAGTCATGCGGGCGAAGGAAAGGGGTTGGGCTTGGAGCTGGCTAAGGGTGGCAGAGTTGGCCGGGGTTGCGGTGATGGTGGAGGTTGGTGGCTGCGACCTGGAAACATGCAGAGCTGGTGGAGGTGGTGGTGACGGTTTGCTGCAGGCTGAGGTCGATGGGCGCTGCTGGATTGGTCGAACAAGACGGGGGAGGGCTGGCTGCGAGGTGGTGGAGGGTGTTTGGGCGACGCGGGCTGCAAATGCAGGCCGGGGAGGTGTTGGTGCTGCTCGGGCTACTGGACAACAGGGAGGCAGAAAGAAGGGGAAAGGAGCTGAGATGTGCTGGTGCTGGGACTCCCGATATGAAACAGCCATGGGTGTAGGATGGTTGTAGATTATAGTGAAAGTAGGGCGGCAAATTAAATAAAAGAATAAAGAAACACACTGATATTGTCGATGATTCGATCCTATCTTAGCTTACCCCCCTGTCGGCCCATATCCGAGTTTTAATGTCATTTAATTTATTTTTATTTTTTATGCAGTTGAATAGCTAATTTCATCAATTAAAAGAAAAAATCAACTTTCCAACTTTCATATACATACATACATATATATATATATATATGAACTAGCCGGCTATAAACTTAATTCCTATGGAAAGCAACGTATATCATATTATAATGATGAGAAATAGCTTCTTTTGGATTCAAACAGCAAAATGCTACTTTGGCAACCAGAAAGAATGACTAATACTAAACAGCAACAGCTAACCCATCAATCCATAGTTTGACGACCAATGGTGCGCTAGCTTTGTTTGCACATCAACTGTTATGCTAGCTCATTCTTTATGATATTCATCCATTCATTCGTTGATTGAATGCAAAATGAAACTAAATATAGTCGGGGGAAAAATGATTTGGATCAACCAACTGGGCTTTCAAGTTTCAACCTCGCCAATCTTAAAAAAAAAAGAAAAAGAAAAATATATTTACATAAAGACTTGTGGTTGGTCGGATGGGTGTGCTGGATGGGAGCCTGAGGCAGGAAGGAGAAAGAAGATGAGGGAGGAGCTGGGGCTACGGTGGTCGAAAGGCATAGGAGGAGAGGAAGAAAAGGAGAAGGGTCTGGTCGGTGGCTTGCACGGTTGGTGTGGGCTGGTGTTGCGGATCGAAGGCAGGAGAAAGGTGCACGCAGGGAGAGTTGGCCGAAAATAATAGAGGGAGGAGAGGTCTGTTTGGTTGGGCAGAACCGCAGAGGGCTGGCCGGCTGGGTGTTGTTTGGTGCTGGTGTCGGTGCCGTGTGCGTGTGTATATGTGTATAATTGCAGGAGGTGGAGTAAAGGATGAAAGTGAGGAGACAGAAGAGTGTCTACGGGGATGGGATAGCCGGATAGCAAAGGCAGGGAGAGAAAGAGAGAGAGAAGAAAAAAAAATATATTATATATATACATATATATCTTATTTTAAATTTAGTTCGGATAAATTAAAATATCAGATAGAAAAATACTTCGATCTGAGATATATTTAAATAAACAAAGAAGATAAAAATAATTGGGAATAATTTTTTAGAATTTATTTTTGGTTATGAGTCACGACTATTAATAAAATAATTCGGATAAAAGTAAACTGATCTAAGATAGATATAAATAAAAAAAAGATAAAAATAATCAAGAATAATTTTTAGAAAATAAATTTTAGGTTACGGATCAAAAGATTATTAATAAAATAATTTAAAATACGATTTACAGGTAAAACTAGGATTAATTTAAATAACCTAATCTCTATCAAAATTTTAACCTAATTAAATTTATACTTAAACCGTTGAAATAATACAAAAAATAATAATACTTTTAAAATTAAATCCTCTAAAATAATAATTATAGCTAATTATATGATTATTAATTTATAATTATAGTTTTGAAAAACGGGGTATTACAACTGATCTGGTTGTAGTCGACTAGTCATGGAAGTCTGGAAGTCTGGAACTGGAAGAAAGGTTTCTTCGTTTCTGTCCTATTTGGTTCGAATCACATGATTTACACCAAAACCAAACGTGGCACTGCGGTAGTGATGACTGATGAGTGACCAGTGGCAGTGACAATTGAGTATCGACAAAGCAATACCTGTGTGTCCTGTGTGAGTGTGTGACAGTGTGAGTGCGAGTGTGCGCTACAGTGTGAGGTGAGGGCCGTGCCCGTGAGGCTGTGTGAGTGTGACTTGTGAGTCTTAACTTAAGGCCTTAACCGACTAACCGGGTAAATGGTGGTAATAGAGTAGACTAATACTCTAATAGTAAACTAGTATAGTAGTAAGTAGTAGTAGTAGTGTAGCTACAGCTGGGAGATATTTTGATGAGTGATATCTAATATGTTAGATTTGGAGGGAAAATAAAATATAGATATTGGGGAAAAAAATAAGATTTAGGTGAAATATTAAAAAAATATAAAGTTACTAGAAAATTAGAAATATTTTAACTAATATCTTATTATAGTTTATATAAAATTAAGGGGGTTAGACAAATAAGAATTAAGTGAAACATTTAATAGGGGACAAAGTGTTAAAAAAATATTTAGTATTTAATGTATAAAAAATAAAATGAGTTAAAAATGAAACTTTTAAATAAAATTTAATCATTGTAAGATTTTGAGTTTATTTTCTCATAGTATTTAAATGTAATAATAAGATATATAATGTTATTATTAATTATAATTATCATTTAATTTAAAGATAAAAGTTATCTGTATTTCTAACCCTAATTAAATTTTGAGACTAAATTATATATGTAATTTATTCACAGCATGTTTAACATTTACATCTTTATACTTTATAATACTAATTCCCTTTGATAATTTTTTTTAGGTGGTATGTTAGTAATATTTTGTGATAGTATAGATATTTGTACTCATTTTAAAATTTTACGTTAATTATAGTTTAACATTTGTAATATGCTTTTTTACTCCTTAATTCATAATATCAAATTATCAATAGACTAGTAGTCTAGTAGTCCACCTCATATGTAAATTATATCATTTTTTAATTTATTTTAACTAAAGCAATATTTATTCATTTTGTTTTAAAAATATACTCTCATTTTAGTGAATTTTCAATTCATAAATATTGAACTCATTATTTTGTACTCAATTAATTAAATATATTATTTTTGCTAAAACTTGTTTATTTGTAAAATTGGTAGATCATTAAGAATAATTCATTGGATGTTCACCTTATCATATTTAATAAATAGGTTTCTTTTATATATGAATATTCAATATTTTCATATTATAGATTGAATTTCCCTAATATAATAGTATCTTAGCATATCATAGAATCTATGACAACACATTACTAGAAACTGTGTGTAATGTGTTGGAGATGAGTTAGATATACAGGTATAGGAGGATGCAATGCATGAGTAAGCCATAATAGAAGGTATTTTTTACTTCATCCAAATAGTTTAGATTAGAAAATGAGTTTGTAACTATTGAAATGCTATTAAAATGCAACGCACATGAGATATATCATGAAATTGTTGGATCATGACTCATAGCAAAAGAATACAAATTTATTATGACCTATTTTACAACCTATAAAGTTATTGGATATTTTAAAGCTTTATTAACTTTACAACCAACTAGGGATAATATTAGCTAGGCATGATATTGAGCTAAAAGATCTGAAGGGAGTCAAGGATGAGTCATCATCATCAAGTTTGCAATGACAACAAATATAACACCTCACAATCCTCACTAAGAATATCATATTAAGATTAATACTTCAAATAATCAAAGGCTTGTAAGGAGTAGCTATTAACTAAAAATAGGTTGGTTGAGAAAGGTACGAATGGACCAATGTGTGAGATATGTGAACAAGTAACTTAGACTTTGGTGCATGAGATTAATGATTGCCCAATTACCCAAGTGTTTTATTTGGATGATGATAATCCATAGAAAAGTTGTATACTATAAAAAGACAATGAATTTGATTGAGTCTATTTCATAATCTAACACTTAGATGATGAGACGTTAGAAATGACGTGTACACTAATATGGGTTGTTTGAAGGAATTGAAATAGGAGGAGATCAAATGACTCTGCATCGATTAAATGACCAAATAATATTATTGAGGATACCATGCACTTGCTTCTAGAATATTATGCCATAATATCAAGAAATGAAATAATTAACAAAGGAAGTGCATAGTCCACCATGTTAGCAATTATAAGAACGAAGGAGATGGATGATATGCATGTTGATGCAAATTGAACATGAACAATGCAGGAAAAGTAATATAGGAAATCATGAAAATTATATTTGTAATTTAAGATGTAAAAGGCGATATATTGTCACTTATTAGCTATGTTGTAACCATTATAAATATCTATCGACATATTTATAATATAGATAATTGTCTTAAGACATCAGACATACAATATAGAATTTAGTGTGCTATGACGGAGTATTGTTTTACTAAGTTAGGCATTGAGACAAATTCATTGGAAGTGGGGTAGGGTTTATAATCATAAGACAACATTGATATTTCATTTTTTACAAAGTTATTGATGATTGTGATTTTCATTTATCACATATTTATTTATTGTATATTAAAAATTATTGTTGAAAATGAAAAATAGTGACAATGTCACACTAAGAAATTAAAAAACCACAGCAAAAGAAGCTATAACCAAAATAATAGTAATAGGATAAGGTCGTACTGTTATGGCTAGGAAAAAGCTCTCTTATTTTAAATTGTGATGGTGGTGTGTTCAAAGATTTTATTAGTATTCTAAAAATACTTAAAGTTAATTTTGTAAAAATTAAAAATAATTTTATTTTATTTCATACAAGTTCCAATTTTTATGTTCAAACTCGTTATCGATCATGATTCATACTGTTATAAATAATACCTAATTTGAGTTTTTTTATTTGATCTAAAATCTATAGACCCGAATTTGAAAAACTCGATAGATCTGACACTTAGTTGATCTGATTCACATCCGACCCATAAAGTGACCCGAACCCGAACCCGAACCCGAACCCGAACCCGAACCCAAACCTAATCCGAATTCTATAGACCCGAGTCAAACCCGAAATAGACCCGAACCCGAGAAATTCGAAGAACCAAGCATTGACCCGACCCAAATCACACCCGACCCGTCAATTAACCCGAATCAAACCCGAACCCGACCCAAAGCAACATAACCCGAACCACACCCGAACCGAATTAGACCCGAACCCGAACCCGAACCCGACTCGATTGTATAGTAAATAAAAGTTGACCCGACCCATATCAACCCGACCCTAACCCGACCCAAATGACCCGTTTGCCAGCTCTAATTTAGACAAATGAATTCAGATATGGATACAAAGAAGAGATTAAAAAATCTGTTAGGTTCCGATATGGATACATATATAGGGTATCTAAGTCTGTGTCCATGTATCCGTATCTGTATCCGTTTATCCGTAATAAAAATACTATTTTACCCTTCATTTTATTAAAATAAAAATACATATATTAAGGTTAAAAATGTAAATTAAATAAAAATCCTAAAATTCTAACACATTCAAAAATTAAAATCAAACAGATATAGCTCCAATCTCCATTTGGAGCAACGGCCACGCCGAGGGTTTATGACTCTATTATGATGTCTATTCTATAACTTTTGTTCGACACTTTGAGTCGACGTTGCTTCTGTTCAAATTCGTTTGTCCGTCGGCTGTCCCTCACCAATCATAGCACCCCTAACAATTGTCAACACTTCACTTCGATTCGACACTTCGACTCAACGAGTTCAATTGTTCCCTACTTCCCTATTTGGAGTTTGGAGTGGATAATTGATCGTGGACCGAACCGCCTGTAATATCCCGTATTTTTTAAATCTAATTTTATTAAGTTTAATGATTTTTATTAGCATAATTTGATGTAAACATTTAATTATTTTAATTTTGATTCGTTTTATTGATGTATCGACGATTTCGACTTCATATTTGAATTTAATTAATCGTTGCGGACTATTCTAGATAAATTCGTTCATGACTATGATTTTATTATATTATTATGATCTCGATTTTTGATTAAAAATATGTCTTTCCGTTCTTTCTCGTATTTTGATTTTTTATATTTTGGTTTCATTTTCGATTATAACTTTATCGTGAGATTACGACTTTATTTTGGAGTTATATTTCGTTAGCGATGTATATATTATAAAATATGTCTAATTGCATTTCTAAATATTTAATTTAAATGAGTTAATAAAATCTAACCGAATTGTATTTTCGGGCCTAAAACCCTAGATTTCAAATGAAATTATGAAATTGATCATATGTATAATTGTTTTCTAAAATTAAATTTATAGAAATAGTTGAAATGATCCTAATTGCATTCTAATACCTTTAATTGGAATTAATTGATTTGAATTATCCAAACTTGTGTTGTGGGCTTTAAAACCCTAATTTTGAAAACGGATCACCTTGAATTGGCTAATCGGAAGGTTGTTTTGGTTGAAATTAATTATCTAGATTTATCTCAAATTAGTTTGATTATGTTTTAAAACTATCAATTTGAGGTAATCAAAGTGATTTGGTCGATTCGTAGTTTAAGCCTTAAAAACTCTAAGTTGATGGTTTTATAAAATTGATTTTGCTATGCATCTTTTATCTAATCAATTTCTGTCTTTGGGTTTTAAATCATTTGAATTATGTTTTAATCTAATCGGTTTGGATTTGATTATATGCAAATGGTTGGTTTACTTATTTAGTTATAAAACCTAATGAATAAGTCATTTTCGATAAATTAACTTATAATCGATTATTCTTTCTCAGGCTTTCCAAATTAATTTGAAATGTCCCAAGTGATATGTGTGTTAATCCGATTTGATTTATATTTAATCGTAAATCTTAATAGAGCTATGCTCTTGAGTCTTAGGTTATGGACACGTTTTCTAAGAAAGATCGTTTGTGTCCGTTTGCGTTTATTTAATTAGAATATGTGAATTATTAATGGATAAGATAGTTTCTAACCTAGTTTCGATTTCTATCTGCGATCTAGGAAAACTTTCTCGTGGATTGTCGAGCTTTCGATAGCTCTCCCTCTTTCTCAATTTGCTTAGCTAGCTTCGGATATAGGTAAGTCACTACTTACCTTTACTTATGATGGAATCTGAATGTATTTCTATTCCGATTGGAAGGTAATGACTATGCTTATTAATCATTTAATCCTGTCCACCATATGGTGTATTCTATGTGGTAATTTTATGTATGTATGAATTCATAGCCTCAATGTCAATGCATGTTAGTATGACGTTGAATATGGTATGTATTTGAGTATGTGAAGGGTTGAGTATGGATTTGAAACTATTTGATACCTTATGTTGTATCCTTATGTCATGGAATTATTTATGTGGGCCTGATTTATGGTTGGTTAAAATCCTTGAATAAGATACTAATAATTCAAAGTGGAAGATTATGTGAGTTGGGCCGAGGTGTAGGGTCCATTCCACCGGACGATAATAGTGGCTCAAGTGTCATATCCCTGAGAGGTGATTCAAGTCGTTCCTCCAGTTCAGAATAGTGACTCGAGAGCATTTTTCCCTGAGAGGTGTAGAGTCCGTTCCACCGGACGATAATAGTGGCTCAAGTGTCCTGCCCCTGAGAGGTGCTTCAGCCTATTCCACCGGATTAAGAATAGTGGGGCCCTATACTCAACGTGAATAAGAATATGATATGAGATAAGTAATGAATAAGACACTAATAATTTAAAGTGGAAGATTACGTGAGTCAAGACCAGGTGTAGGGTCCATTCCACCAAACGATAATAGTGGCTCAGATGTCCCGTCCCTGAGAGGTGATTCAAGTCGTTCCATCGGTTAAGAATAGTGGCTCAGGAGTGTTTTGCCCTGAAAGGTGTAGGATCCGTTCCACCGGATGATAATAGTGGCTCGGGTGTGTTGTCCCTAAGAGGTTTTTCAGACCATTCCACCGATTTAAGAATAGTGGGGTCCCTGAACTCATCGTAAATAAATAAAATCTGATGTAATAATGATTATTATTGGATCGTTGGATTGGTGTTGCTTAGCATACGATCGTGATTTCTTGTACGCTTGTATCTTATGTGTTGTCATGTCTAGTAATGTACCTGTAAGTATGAATCTGTGACTCTATGTTTTATTGTATGTAATAAATGTATAATTGAGCATGAGAATTGTACGCTAGAGTCTTTCATCTCTTATGTGTTTTATATTTCCTTCCATGAGTTGGGTAGTTTTGATTTACTTAGTACCGAACCCGTACTGATGCTACCTTGGTTGAATGGGTATTCTGATGATCCACTGATGGTGGGGAGCATACCTCTTATGCAGGTTTGAGATCGGATATTGTATTTGGGTGGACGGCTTAGCTTGAGAGAGTAAGCAATTCGGAATTTGATCCATCAGGATTTGTCTTGTTGACTGTATTTATTTTTGTAAGTTTTAAGTGTTGTATTTACAATTTGAAGGGTGTTGTAATTGACTTTTAATTCCTCATACTCTGATAAGCTTTTAAAATTCAGATTTATTTCACAGGTTCCGCTGATTCATTCAGCGATGATTTTATTTAGTGAAATTATTCACTTGTCATCTGCTTGTGGATATCTCCTTGTGGGAGTTTATCCTTATGACATAGATGTTTGAATTTTTTTTTAACAGGTTTAGCCTTGCATCTATCATGAGATAGATGGTGGACATTTATCTTGTGTTAGATGTGGCGGTAACATTCCTAAAATTCTATTTTAGCTTCTGCTTTATTCTTTCAAAAAAAATTAGGATTGAATTTTGGGGGTGTTACACCACTGACGGCTTCCCTAACCGTAATTCACTTTGTCAGCTCAGCTATTGGCCTATTCCCTATTTGACACTGCCACTTGCCTTCATTCTCTGTTCGACTATTTGTTAGCTCTTTGATGTCTTTGTCTTCTCTTTGACAGACACAGTCCCACAGAGTCACAGACTCTTCTCTTCGAGTCTCCCTTTGCCCTCTTCCTTCTAAGTTCAATCCATTAACTCCTATTCGATAGTTACATCTAATATTACTAGTCTGTCGAGGGTTTTTCTCTAATTTAATTGGTAATGACTGATGACTATTTGTTATTTGTGGAAGTATTATGTTGCAGAAGTTCAATTTTTTAATAAATTAGAAGGTTTTCTCCTTGTGGTGCATGATTATTCAATTTCCCGTCATGTATTGTTAATCATTTTTGTATAGTTTATTTCAAGTGCAATTGAATATTGAAACAAAATTCAGGAATATTCAGTTTATTGGTGAACTCTACAAGGTTAAGATTGCTCTAGTGGGCCTTGTATTTAGCTATTTGATCACTTTGATGGTATATCTGACACTCTCAATATTCTCTATGGAGTATGGATTGCTGGTTGTGTTACTGTATCTATGTATCAAAATTGCGAAGTGCAAACTGCATGTCTTATGCTACCTTTGTTTTCCAATAATATATAGGTTATTATTATCACTGAATCATTTCAAATCTCTTTTCCTCTGTCCATGACAATAAGTGGATGTTGACAAATGGTGACTTGCACTTCAAGAATTCGGGTGCTTCTGTCTTGAATGTGATTGTTTAAAATGCCAGTTGTGTTAGCATTGAGTAGTGTATTTTGCTAACATGTGATGCGCATGTCGTTTTTATCCAAGTTCACGGGTCCTCATAGATGGTTGTATGGGATTTCCGATTATGTTGTGGTATAATATTATAATCCACTTAATTCTCCACTCTGTTTTTTATGTCTAACATGTGCATTTTGTTGTAGTTTCCTTGATATTAAGTTTATGCAATTTCTCTTAGAAATGGATGCTTTATTTACATTATTCTCCCCTCTTTTTTATTGTTTTAATGAAGAGACTAATATCTCATGATTATTAATTATGTTTATCAATGATTACCTATTATTGGTCACTTCCTCTTAAAAGCAAGTTCATCATGATCATTTAGCAACACTAACCAACTTAAATATGCTCTATCTATCCTAACTATACACAGAACCATAATCTCATTTTCTCAAGTTGTAAATGTGGAAATACTATGCAACTAAATGTGTAGAATTAGGATTTTTTTTTGACATTGTTATATTATTAATGTAAAATAACAAATATTGTAACTTGTTAAATGTATTGTCCTTTTAAATGTCGATAATCATATTATGTATAATGATGAGATGGTCTCAAACTTAAAATCTAATATTTATTTCTCTTTATAATTATGATACTCTATATAATCTTAGCAATTAAGATTTATTATGTAATTCAATTAATCTAACATAGTATATAATTTTCTATTTAGGTTTAAGGATGGCAACTAGAGCTAGTACTACCGATTCACCAAGTCAAATACCTCCATATTCATCCACTACAGCTAGTAACCCCAATACTACTGATTCATCTACAAATGAGGAAGAGGAAGATGTATAGGTGTAAGAACTTACTCCAAGGGAAAAAAAAGAAAGAAAACTTCTATTGTATGGGAACATTTTAATGTGGTGGAAACTAATGGGAAGAAGAAGGCGATTTGTAGAGGTTGTAATAAAAGTTTAAGTGGGGATCCCAAAAATGGCACTTCTCATTTTCATGAGCATATAAAGAAGTATGTAGGTTTTAAGGTTATACGAGGAGTAGGCCAAAACAAGTTGTAATTCTCTCAAAAGGGGGAAGGAAAGGGAAAGATAATGATTATTGAATTCAATCAAGAAGTTTCAAGGCAAGACTTGTGTAATATGGTGGTCGTGCATGAGTATCCACTTTCTATAATGGAACATGAAGGATTTCAAAAGTTCGTGTCCGGTCTTCAACCATCTTTTAAGTTGATTTCGAGGAATACATTAAAGAGTGATAATATTAAGATGTTTAAGTTTGAGAAAAACAAAACAATGTTCTTATTACATTGTAATAAGAGTCGGATTTCAATCACTATTGACATGTAGACCATTCAAAATCAAAAGAAAGGTTTTATGGCTATAATATCTCATTGAATTGATACTCAATGGAACTTATAAAGTCGAATACTCTGGTATTTTTAATATTTTATCCACATCAAGTTCTAAGTCTCAATGTTAATACTATATGATAATGTGTTGTTCTCATTTTTATTTGTTGTTTTGTTTCCTTTTATCTTTGTTAAGGTTCATATATGTTCCTACTCCCCACACAGCTGAAGTTCTTTGTGATGTTTTGTTAACTGTTTTGGTGGATTGGAATATTGATACAAAGCTCACAAAACTTATTGTTGACAATTGTACTACCAATGATGCTATGATTGATGAGATGAAAAGGAGATTGCAAGCAAAGTGCTTTTTATTGCATGGAAAATATTTTCACATGCGTTGTGCTGCACATATTCTTAATTTGACTGTTAGGGATGGAATGGATGTAATCCAAAAGACAATTGAAAATATTCGTGAGAGTGTGGTGCTTTGGAGCGCAACATCAAAAAGAATAGAAAGGTTTTTAGAGGTTTGTCAACAAAAAGAAGTTCCATATACTAAGGCCTTAATACAAGATTGTAAGACAAGATGGAACTCCACTTTCTTAATGCTTGATGTTGTATTATTGTATGAAGATATGTTTGAGTGGTTATCATGGTTGGAGCCTAGCTTTAAATGGTGTCCTAGTTATGAGGAATGGAAAATGGCTCGGATTATTTGTTCAAAATTATCGTTGTTTTATGAGGTTACTTTGTTGTTTTCGGAAAATAAGTATTCAGCTTCTAATTTGTATTTCCCTAAGGTATGTCAGATTAGATTGGCTTTGACTGAATAGGAATTTGAGGAAGATGAAGATATTAAGAATATGGTTGAAAAATGATAGAGAATTTTGATAAAATATTGGAGTGTTATTCATGGGATTATGGTAGTAGTAACCATTTTGGATCCCCGATATAAAATGAAGTTGGTGGAATGCTATTATTCCTTCATTTATCCATACTCCACTTATGATGAGGTAGAGAAAGTTCATAGAACATGTTATGAATTATTTCGTGAGTATGAGGAGAAATTGAAGCGTATAAAGAGAAATAATATCACATCTTGTGGTTTAACTACTTCTAGTCATACTTCCTATGGTAGTTGTGCTGGTTTGGGTTATAGAGGAGAAGACATATATGAAAAGTGGTTAGCCAACCATGGCGTCACTAATTCATCACAAAAGAACAAGAGAGACTATTACTCGGAGGAGGCTGTTATGCCAAGAATGGAGAACTTTGATGTTTTGTCATGGTGGAAGACAAACACTAAGTTTCTAATTTTACGAAACATAGCTAGAGATGTTCTTACTATCCCTATTTTCACAGTTTCTTCATAATCTGCTTTTAGCATGAATTGTCGATTTATCACTCCTCACCACAATCCGATACATCCAAAGACTTTAGAAGCATTGATGTGTGGTCGAGATTGGATTTGGGTAGCAATGATGAGTGACAATGGTGATATTTTGTTTATATTATTAAACTTTAGTTTAATTATGAAATATTTATTCTTTTTTCTATTAATTTTATTATTTCAATTCTTTTCTAGATAATAATGATTATGAAGTATCACATTATCGTGGCGCTTGTCATTCTTCTTTTGAGGATGAGGAATCCGACAATGGTGAAAATGAGGTAAAACTTAGATGTTTATAAATTTTATAATGTTATTAGTAAATGTAATATATATTCTATATTCTATAATATATATGAATATTATATATATATATATATATATATATATATATATATATATATATATTGACTATTTATTTTTACTATTTTTATGTACCAGGTAGATGCATGATGATTAAAGTCTAAAGGTTGAAGAATATAGATTGAAAAGTTCATCCTATCATGATTTATGAATGTCATTTGTGTTCTACTAGTTTTTTTTTTTTGGACATTATCTACTATGTTTAAACAATATTGTTGTTGACATTTTTTACTATGTTTTTCTATTATGCTAAAGAGACATTATCAACTTTAGGTACTAAGTTGATGAATTATTGGCTTTTTTTCTATTTTTTAGATACATTTTAATGTCAAAAAATAATTCTATAGGTAAATTATGTATATTATGACAAGTAAACGAGTAATTGAAATGGATAAACGAGTAATGGTAATGGATAAATAGGTAATTTTAATTTGTCAGGTAATGGGCTATGGATTATCCTCCAGACGACGGATTATCTGTCGGGTATCCGCCGGATAGGAATATGGGTAAAGTAACGGATATCCATGCGGGTACGGGTACGAATATGGTCACAAAATTTCTTATTGGGTTTGGGTACGGATAAGGGGTACCTGATCTGTACCCACCCCATTGCCTTCCCTACTTTAGTTTCAACACTCGGCCATCTTCGGAGCTGAACGATAATAAATGAGCGGTTTAACTTTTACTAGTACACTCATAGGCTGGGTCCAGAACACCGGTGGTCCCATTTTGTATTTGGATTAAGTTAAATAATACTTTAACTACTTTAGTTTACTAGCTATCTATTTAAATAAATAAAATATTTATTTTGGTAATTTCAGATCTATTTGTATCTAAATTAATCTTTATTCTCTTTCTACAACCTAAAATAATATTTAAAATATGTACTCGCTCCTAATCATACTTAATGAGCTATTAGAAATTATAATGTAACACCCTAAATTCTAGATCTATTTGTATCTAAATTAGTCTTTATTCTCTTTATACAACCTAAAATAATACGTTAAAATTTGTACTCACTCCTAATCACACTTAATAAACTATTAGAAATTATAATGTAACACCCTAAATTTTACTACTAAAAAATTTATTTTTTGCGAATGTGTAAAATCAAAATAGCTGAATATTACCGCTATAATTGACATAATTATGGTTTACCATACCGTCTTTACATCAATCATAAGGAAAAATAATTAGAATATAAAACATAATAAATAGAAAATAAGAGAAACTTTATAAGTTTAAATAAAAGTTTTTAGATTAACTTCAAGCAAAATATCCAAAAATATATAAAATGGATCCCATAAAAATAAAAGCCCAAAATGGTATTTGGGTAAAAGTTAACCGGCGGATAATATGACTCTAACCCAAAACACAAGTTCACTTTTGCACACATAATGCATTATACACAGCAAAATCATCCTAAGAGTTCTCATTAACCTACACAAAAGTATCTAGATCGTTTGCTCATGAAAATGAACATCTATAAATAGGATGATCAATAGACTTTGTACTAAGTAAGGTAACAACATAGTCAAAGTAAGGATACAAATGCATAAACCATATAGAAGAATCAATGAGCATAATAATAGATAATGCTGATTTGGAACCTCATTAGTAAGTATAAGATCAATCTAATTTTATTTACGTTAAGTTTAGGATCCCGCTATTCTTAACTAATAGAACGATATCAACAATATATAACTTTAGGAAAAAACATTTCTTACCACTATTATCGACCTGTGGAATGGTATTAACAATATATAACCCTTAGGCAAAACACTCCTATGTACTATTTTAACTGGTAGAACAATATTAATAATATACAGCTCTGAGGTAAAACTCTCCTAACCACTATTCTATTTCAGTGGATGATAAGTTTATATGTTAACATATTTTATATCCTTATAATCTTAGTTTTTGATATTTTATTTAAGTAAGATAGGTGAATAAGTATGATTTTATATTTAGATAATAATAATTACACAAATATTATTATTTGAACTAAAATAATAATAATTAATTAAATTTTAAATATAATATTATTTTTTATTTATTTTATTTTATAGATATTATTTTAAAATAAAAATTATATAAAAAAAGAGTCGGACCTTTGGACCAACGGCCTAAAGACCGAAGGCCCAAAGGCCTAGGAATGGCGAAAATAAAGAAGCAATAACGAGAGGAGACTAGGGACAAGAGTCGCACAAGAAAGCCAACACAACGAAGCAAAAAAGAAAAAGAGTCAGCGACAGAATCTGAGGAAAAGAAAAAAAAAAAAGACGCCTATAGCGGGGAGGAGAGGAGGGCTAACATCGAGGGCTGATGTGGAAAAAGTAGACATAGGCGCCCTACAAAAATATATAACAGAGACGGGGCATGCATAGGAGAAAAAAAGGAGTATGAGCCAGCTACAAAAATATTCTACTTCAGGAGCAAGGTACAAGGACCGAGGGAACACAAGCTGGTAGGCAGCATGGCTACACCGGAAGAAAGCGAAAATGGAAAGAAAAAGAATTGCATGGAAATTTTAGGTGAGTATGATCGAAAAGGGAGAAATAAAGATTAGAGAAATTTATGATGGTAGAATTTATTTTAGATAAAATAAATTTTTTTATTTAAATAAATTCTTGATCTTTCATCTATAATCAATTTTAGTTATTTTTTTCTATTTTTAATTTATAATTTAGATATATATTTCTGTGTAATTAATTTGATAATTATGACTAATTGATTATTTATTTTTAGGGAATAGATTAAAATCCTAAATTAGGATTTCAGATGTGATTTTATTTTTCTCTATTTTGTAGATTATTCTTTGACTCTATTTTAATTGTTATCATTTATATATATAATTCTGTCGAGTATAATTTATATAGTGTAATACCCCATATTAATTAACCTTTAATTTAGACATGCAAGACTTAAAACTTGATTAGTAGGCGAAGTAAACCATAAGATTATTTTTTTAACGATCGCATTGTTGTCTCGAGTAGGTCCATAAATATTAAGTTATAAAAATAACTCGGATTAAGTGTAAGAAAGAGTAGAGAAGGTAAAAAAAAATTGAGGACGTTAATAATACCGATAATATAGAAAGGATGGCTATACCGATAATCTTTTATAAATAATACTTTTAATAATAATACCCATAACAAGGATTGTAATAATAATAATAATAATGTTAGCAATAATTACAAAAAAAAAATAAAATAGGGAAAGTGATAAAACAATGATAATAATATTAATCATAATAATATTAGTATCATGATTTCTTTTTGAGAAATTTAAACCTTGCTTAGGTGGGAATTCTTTTCCTAATAACCACACTTGCAAGCTTAATATTTTGGGGAGGCTTTTGCTAATCAATCCCTAACCAAACCCCCCATATTTTCCCCACTTAAAACCAACCAAAAAATTCCCCCAACCAGTCGAGCAACTTGCAGCCATGCAGCCCATCACCTTTCCCTCTCCTCCCCTTACATATGTCTCTTCTTGTCCAGCAACCATCCTCCTCTTTGTAGCTTTCCCTCTACCCCAAACACAGCCCATCTCCCCTCTACATTACCACCATCTCAAGCCACGCCCCATCCCCTACAAAATTGCAGCACAACCCTAGCCACACTCCCTCACATCTCTTGGCTAACCTGCAGCAAAGACCTTCGACACCCAGCCTTCCTCCCCCAACTTGCAGCCTCACCTTTCCTTTCCCCAACCTGCACCCCTACTCTATCTCCTCATCATCTACCCACCTGTTTTCCCTCCTTTCCCATGCCTCTCCATCTGCAAAATCGCAGCACAACCCCAGCCACACTCCCTCACATATCTCGGCCAACCTACAGCCACACCTTCGACACCCAACCCCCTTCCCCCAACTTACAGCCTCACCCTTCCTTTCCCCAACCTGCACCCCTACTTTATCTTCTCATCATCTACCCACCTATTTTCCCTCCTTTCCCATACCTCTCCACCTGCAAACCCGCAGCCCATAACCCCAGCCTTCTTCCATCACATCAACCAGCAACTTGCAACCATTATTCCCGTAACCCCAACCTTCCCTCAACTTGCAGCCCTTATCTATCCCTCTTCTCAACCTACACACCGACCCCACCTTTCTAGCCATCTAACCCTCCATTCCCTTCCCTTCTCCATGCTTCAACCTGCCCTTGCAGGCCTCCATCCCCATGCAGACCTGTAGACACGATTTCCCCCCAAAAAGAGCCCACTTGCAGCCCTCAACTCTAACCCACGCAACACCCTTTTCCCCCCAAATTCCCCTCCTTTTTATTGAGTCCCCATCTACATAAATTGCCCTCCCTCTCCCTTTAGGCCCTCTAATTCTCCCCTTGCAGCCCTCTTTCCCTTCCCTAAATTCTAGCAACAAAAATTCAACTTGCAGCCCCTATCCTTCCCCTCCCCTCCACCGAATTTAGTCTAAAAAATAATCCAGCTTTTGCCTTGTGTTCCACCTCCCCAAGTAGCCATTTTTCTTCCCTAAGTAAGTACTCTATCTTTCGGTGGGTTCGGTGCTTAATTTCAAGCATCGACTGCCTCGTTTATTTTCCTAATCGTTTTTCAAGTATTAGCTTATATAGGTTGTCTTTTGGTTATTTTAATTTGCATAAATATTAATGCTTGTAGTTTGGATGGTGTATTCACTTCTAGGTAATCTCGACCCTGCCTAGGGTAATTGTGGAAGAAGCTCGTGGTGTTAATATTTCTTAGCTCAAGGTAAATCCAACTAATCTGTAGACGGTAGAATTTTTTTGTGAAAATGATAAGCTAGTTTTCTAGGATTAAATCATGATAGGATGAAGATATCAAATTATTATATGTTTGTGGGAAATGGGAGCATGTTGTAGTTCTTTTCTACATGAATATCATGATGTGTAAATTAACATGTGTTATCATGCAATATTTTCATATGCCTAAGTAATATTCTAAAATTTGACAAAGTGTATGTTAACGGTAACGAACTTGAATTATGCTAGTAAAATGAGATGAATATGTCTGAGGTAAAATGTAGTTTATATGGGAGCATGTTGTAGTTCATTCCTATATGAATATAATGATGTGTAAATTAATATGTATTATCATGCAATCTTTTGATATGCCTAAGTGATATTCTTAAATGTGAAGAAGTGTATGCTAATGGTAATGAACTTGGATTTATGCTAGTAAAATGAGATGGGTATGTTTAAGGTAAAATGTAATTTATATAATATGATTATGTTTGAGATTTATTTGTGGAAATTGTACGAACCTATGAAATATTAAAAATGCATGCTAATAGTGTTTATGTGTACTATGTATGATAAATGGTTAGGGATAATATGGTCCTTTGTAGTACCAAAGAAATTATCAGATGTAAAGTATCATTAATTATTTATGCTAGCGTTTGATTACAAATAGCCTATGTAAGTGAACTCGGTAATAAAAGTGAAGGAAAATGTGGTAGTTATAGGTTGAGGGGTATTTTGGTCATTAAGGCAAAAGGTATTTCAAAGTAGATAATTGGATTAATTAAATTAAGTGTTGGCCTTAAAATAATGTTGGGAATAATTGGATAATTGGTTTGAACATTGAATCGAATAATTATTCGGGCTATGGCATAATGCCTAACCCTAGGCCGTGTTGGCTTGGAATGGTTGTGACCTCGTGGTCTTTGGATGTGATGTTGTTTGTTGATGGTTGACTAAGTTGAAATTTGTGAATCTCAACATTCTAAAAGGAAATAATAACCTGGAATTTCATAAGACAATAATTACTTAGAGAGAAAGACTCGAGTTGGAAAGGAATCTCGCACCTCAGACTTGGCCGCCGAGTGCATAGTTTGGGCCTTCGGGTCAAGGGGCTTACTTCTGCTCTATAGGTATTCCATACACCCTATAGGGAGTACGCGTACTTAAGGTCTTGAGTTCTGAGGTTTAGTATGGGTAACTGTTATGTCGTGTGGCTTCCTTGGCGAGCTTTGCCCTAGAATCGAGTGATTTATTTTGGTACCACCCTCCTTGACGATCTTTGTCATGGATATGGGATTGTATTCCACTTGAGAATTTTTATATAAATTATATAATCGGACTAGACACCCACCATAATACTTCTGTAATAATCGGATTAGGAATGACTTGATCTTGATTAGATTGCTTGGAGTATCAATAATTTTTCCTATTATGCCATAATGTATGGTCGTTGGTAAGTTAAATTGGTTATGAAATTATATGCATGCCTTAAATGCCTTCAATAGGGATTTTGACCTAACTCGTAATGTTAAATGTGATGTGGATGTGTGTTTTGAAATCGTGGCCTTACACGTGATCATATGTTCTATTTGAATTCTGTATTTGTATGATGTATGCTATGTGGGTATGCTACCTCTCCGGAGGCGTTGTGGTTTACTCAATACGAGGAAGTCGTACCGATACTATTACTTTTTAAAGGAGTATGTCCATGGCATGCGTTGGTTAAAGGATTATGAGGAGCGTCTTCTCGGCGTATAGGTAGATTTAGGGAGCGAGTGGACCCCACCCCTTTTTCCCTTTTTCCTTGTAACTTGTTGGACCGTAAGAGTGTAAGGCAAACCATTAGTGAATTTTATGTACTATGTTGTTATTTTCTAAATAGTTGGCTACTTAATTTCCTAAACAGTCATTTTCCATGGATAATATTTATTTTGTAAAACTCTTGATTACGTATTGTACTTCTCTTATCTTTAGTTGGTTGATTTGTTTTAAGCCTTAGCACTTGACATAAGGATGGTGAGGAGACCGGACTTATGTCAAGTGTGGCGGTAACACCCACCGTTCTTTAATTTCTGCTTCCGCAAAGTAAGATTCAAAATTTTTAAGTCGTGATTTTGGGGTGTTACATATAGTGCACACCTTATTTTGGTTTTCTCATAGTGATAGAATATAGGATTATTTACCTGCTAGGTATCCATATAAATATGCTAGAATTTATATGTATAAATTGCAGCTAGGTTAGATAACAATTCACCTAATAGTTTTTATGATTCTAATTGAAGTGGTTAAACATTTAGGTACGTGTGGGGTTAAAGAAGGAAAATACAACTAGACATGCTTATTGTACTAGTTTGAGTACTTAGATTGATATCCTTCCAATTATATTTAATGCATTAAAAATTAAATATAGGAGCCGCTTTTTTCTACTATACTTAGTGTTTAATAGGATTAATATTAGTGCTTTGTTGTATTAATTAATTTAGGGAAGTAATATAAGGTGTATGGACCTACTTTTGGTGTAACTAGGTTAATTTCTTTCTCATGATTAAATATTGACTTTAGAAATTAATATTATATTTTTACCTAATCTAGTGGTGGATTTTGATTTTCCTATTATATTTATCGTACATGCAGTTATCCATTATTTTTATTACTATTTTATTATTTTTATAACCCCCTTTAGTTTTTTTGTATTTATTTATTTTGTGTGATTTAGGATTTTTATTTTTATTTATTTATGAGCTATTTAAATAGAGGTAAGCCCTCTCAATCCCCGGCATAGAACGATACTCTTATTTACTAATACTACAGTTATCAACAAGAAGTTTTAAAATACGTCCTAGCTACGGCACACCAATTTTTGGCATCGTTTCTAGGGGATTGGTAACTTTGCCTGTATTTTAGTAGCATTCTTTTTTCTAGTATTTTGTGTGTATTTTCTTGAGTTTGTTCTCTTTTGATCTAGTACAGCTTACTCAGTTGAAGTGTTCCTCTTATTTCAGGTATCCACTAGTGAATGCATACGAGAGGGAAACCATAAGGAGAGTTGATATCAATTAATCTTGAGTTAGAGAGATCCATTCCAGAAATTAGGAAGTTAATAATTTCTACTTCTCTTTCATCAGTAAAACTTGAAGATGAGGTTTTAGTTTTACATCATCACCAAAAGATCCCATCTATTTCACTCACATGGTAGCTGACAGGAGTTTACGGGAGCTAGCAGCCCATAATATAGTTGAAGCTGTACCTACATGAAAATGCTACCCTAAGCGAGCTAATGGGAAGGAAAAGGACTTCAAGCTACAATCTAGCCTATTTCATCGTCTTCCAACATTCCATGAGCTCCCAATTGAAGATCCATACAAGTTCCTAAAGGAATTTCAATTTGTATGTACCTCCATGTGCCCCAAAGAGGCAGACCTTCAAATCCTAAAGCTCAAGGCATTTCCACTTGCCTTAATGGATGGCACGAAAGACTGGTTTCATGAGCTACCAATAAGGCAGATATACTCATGGGATAATTTGGCAAGTGCTTTCTTAGAAAAATATTTTCCAGCTTCACGTGTCACAATACTTAGGAAGAGGATCACCGGTATCTAACAAGAGCTTAATAAATCATTCTATGCATACTACAATAGGTATAAGGCCTTGCTATCATAGTGCCCATAACATGAGATAAGGGAGGAGAATTTGTTGTAATACTTTTATGAGGGTCTCACTCCACTCAAAAGGAATATGTTGGATGCAACAAGTGGTGGTGCTTTTATGGATAAAGATCCCATTTCAACACAAGCCTTATTGAAGAATCGAGCCTCCACTGCGCAACAATATGATAGTATTTCTACTTGTGTAAGAGTAAATAAGGTAACTCTAAATCAAATTGATGATAAAATTAACCAATTCACTACTCTTGTTTCGTATATTGTAATAGTTACCGGAATTGTTACCATATGTGGAGTATGTTCAGCAATAGGATATCTGAGTGAGAAATGACCACAAATGATGGGAGGAGATGACCATGCGCAAGCAAACTCTATTAGATTTTCAAATACTTATCATCCAATCATACGCAACCATCTTAGTTTTCATTGGAAAGATAATAATAATGTTCTTAATCCTCTAGGTTTCAACCAAGCGGCACTGGGTTTTTTTAATCAAAAACCATAAGGAGGATCTTCCCAACCTCAAGCTCCAACCATTGATAAATATGATAAGATGTTTGAGTTGTTGACTATTGACAAAATTAGCTGATACAAAGTTAAGTCAACATAGACAAGAGAGCACTGAATATTGAGAGGCAAATGGGAGAAGTGGTCACAAATTTAAATCAATTACATGATCCAAGAAATTTTCCTAGTAACACTATATCCAATCTGAAGGGTAGTTTTGAATCAGCTAATTCAATGGTGACCAGGAGTGGTAAATCATGTAAGAATAATTCAACCAAAGCCAAGGAGAATCTGGAGCAATTGGAAGAAGACCCAGCTATAAAAGAGGGGGAGAGTATGAAAAGGCGAGAGAATAAAAGTGGGAATCGACAAATGATTGATTGACCCACAAGTCATCTATCCGATTTCAAACTCTAAATGGGTGGCACCTATTTAGGTGGTACCCAAAAAGTTAGGGGTCACGATAGACAGTAACCAGGCATCGAGTATGCATTGATTACAGGAAGTTGGATGCCAAAACAAGAAAAGATCACTTTCCTCTACCATTTATTGACTAGATGCTAGAGATATTGGATGTTCATTCAAGAGAATGCAACTTTTGCATTTCCATTTGACACATTTGATTATCGATGCATGCCTTTTGGCCTATGAAACACCCTTGGTACATTCCAAAAATGTATGGTTAGTATTTTTTCTAATTATATAGAGAAGATTATTGAGGTTTTTATGGATGATTTTAGTGTTTTTGGTGATACTTTTGATTCTTGTCTAGATAATCTAACTTTAGTCTTGAAATGATGCGAAGAAATTAACCTTTTACTTCATTGGTAAAAGTTTCATTTCATGGTACACAAGGAATTATACTCGGTCACATTATCTCTTATAGGGGATTAGAAGTCTATAAAGCTAAGATAGATGTTGGAATGGATAGGTACAATCAGTTTTAACTCATGTGGTATTTTTACTTTATGTAATTAATATCATATCAATAGTTATGATTTTTCTCATGATTTGTTTCAAATTGAATTTAGGGACCCGATTATTCTTCTTTGGTGGAATAGTTTTAACAATGTACAACACCAAAGCAAAACACTCATGACCGCTATTCTCATCTAGTAGAATAGACAGGTGATCTTTCACTTTAAATAATTAATATCTTATTCATAATTGGTTATATCATCATGCAGGACTCACATATTAATGAACAAAATATAATTGAAATAGTAAAGCACAACCACATAGTTATCAAGGCTATCCTCAAAGAATAGGTCCATAATTTTCCTAAGAAGCCCTAATTTCACATTATAAGCATAAATTCTTCCATTTTGATCATTTATCCACCAAATTTATCACATATTCCTCAATTATTACTATTATTATTATTATTATCAATGTATCCAAAAATAAAGGTCAATCTCTAACTTTTTACACATGCGATAACAACCCTATCTCAAGAGTTTCTATTTATAACTCCTATGAAATCTTAATTTCACAAGTTAGGTATAACTTTCCCCTAAAATGCATATAATGACAAAATTCAATATACATTCCGAAAATATAAATATTAATAATAAAGTTGAAAATTATGTTCTAACTCCAATGCCTTACACATGTGATTATAACCCTATCTCAAGAGTTTCATTTACAATTTAAGCCCTTTTATCATATTATTTGTACTTAGGACTTTCATAATTCCTAAAAAAAATCTCATGATATTATTAGCATATTTCAAACCATTTTAAAAGTTAAATTACCAAAATTATCATATTAAATCCGTATTGACTAGAATATCCTTAAGGATAACCAAACATCCTTATTTCATAAATCCTTATATATATATATATGTCCGATGTCATTATTTTCAAATCCTCAAATTTTTACGTCACTATACATCTTAAATATACTTATTTCCCACTTAACATAATTTATCAAACCCATATTACCATACCATACATCATGCTAGTTCACTTAATCTCACAACATAAGAATTATCACTATGATATCGTTTTAGCGCATACTTTCTCATTCTCACACATCATATGATATAATTTATCATATCACAAGTTCACAACATTAAAAACATGAATTTAATAACATAATATTAACAACATGATAATACACACAATCATTCATAACATTTAGTACAAAAACCTTAACTATGACTAGTATCCTTACCTAAAAGGACAACGATCTCTAAGCATATATATATATATATAGATACATCTAGAAAATCACCTAAAAAAATTATAAAATACAATAAGAACTTAGAGGTATAACCAAGGAAATGTTAATGTAATAAAAAAATGAAAGAAGGGAGCAAAATTGAATTGCAAGGCCCAAAGGTGTGCCGATGAAACTTTACACAATAAAAGGAGAGGAGCGACATCAAGTGTCGAAGCTAAGGGGGCATTAACAATACTAGCTTCCATTACTAGTGGTAGGGGAGTAGAAAGGAGGGCCAAGGGGATGGCTGAGGGAATAGTGGAAGTGACCAAAGGCGAGGAGGCAGCTTCGGTGGTGGATGCCAAAGCAAATGGAGAGGGTTAGGTAATGATAGCCATTGATTGGAGGTGGATTTAGTGATAATAGTATGTGGTAAGGGGGGAATGGCAAGGATAACTAGTGCAAGGGATTAATGATTGGTGGAGGGTGGCATTATTAGTGTTTTGTGGCATTTATGGTAATGGCGAGGAGGAAGACTGGAAGAAAGAAAAGCTTCAGAGTTTGCTGCAACCCTTTAATTGAAATGGAGGGGAGGAGTGAAGGTTGTTGAGGAATTAAATGTATCTAAGTTTGGGAGGGGCATACACACACACATAGAATTTCATGCACTAACAAAGAGGGAGAAAGGTGGCGAGGCACAATCAAAAAAGTTTTTCAACAAAACATATCAACATAGGAGGTGGGATTTGATGGTGTGATGATGATGGAAGGAGGTAGGACATGGAAGCATGGTATAGGGGATATGGTTAGGGCAGAGAGTCATGCGAGAAGAGGAGGAATAAGAAGGAAAAATGGAAACTAAGTATAGTATGAGGAAAGAAAAGGGAAAAGAAAATGAGAAGGATAAAAGAGGGAAATGGAGAAAGGAGAAAGGTAAAAAAATAATTTTAAGGTTAGGATTAGAATTAGGTTAAAATAATTTAGATTAGGGTATTATGATAAAATTAATTATCAACCTTCTAGGTTTAGGTTTAGATTAAAAATGTTAATGACCTAAAATAGAGATTAGGAATTAGGGTAAGGAAGAAATATTAATTTTTTGATATTATAATTAGATTAAGATATTAATTACTTAGGATTAAGATTAGATAAAAATTTGGGGTATTACAACCTTAGCAACATATCAATCAAAATTCAATTAAAAATTAACCTACCTTCTAATCTCTGTTTGAAAATTTTATTTTTGCTAACTATCTACTAGTGTTAAATAAATTAAATTTAAAAAAATGGAAAATAATTAGAATATAAAAGAAATTTCAAATTTTATAATAGATCAGTCGATTGGTATAATAGTATATTATTGGATTGGTTCATATCAAATTTAGGTTTTAAGCAATAAATACCACTAAAATGGTTCAAATTATAGCTCTATTTTGCTTTGAATATTATCCAAAGTTTCTAAAACCTCATAATTGTGATATATTTGAGTTAATAATTAATTTAAGAGGTTTTAGATTTTTTTAGTATTTTAGCACATTATTTAAACTTAATTAACCTAAATTATATCAAAATTCAGTTTATGGGATTTTTTCTTACCTACCCATCACCTCTCTCTTATTTCCCCTCTCCTTTTACCTCAAGTAGCTCCCTAATTTCTTTATTTTCCCCTAATAATGGGATTACTTCACATATTGATTTTATACACCCTTTTATTTGTTATCACCCTACTACTAGGAACTCAAGTGTTAATTTAAACTCACTCTTCCCCTCCACTCTTTTGTTGGCGGATAGCTTTAGGTGTGTATTAGAGTTTGGTTTTAATTTAAGCAACTAATTCCACTTAATCTCTCATTTTTTTTGGTAAAATTTCTTCATGTTGGTATTACTCTATTTTACTTCTCTTGTCCTCTTGATTGAGATCCTTGCTATACTTTTTCATCATTTTGATTCTCTATTTTCACTCATCTTCTCTTATTATTAACCCTCATTCTAATTTTGAGTGGACTAGAGTTTGAAAAAAGATTACGAATTTCTTAGTTTTAGCCTTATTTTTTTTTGTCTTAGCTCACCTGATATTTAGGAGGATGTTAAAGTTGTATATCTTTAAGTTATTAAATTTTTGAATTGGAAAAGGATGTTTTTTTTTATTTTATAAAAAAAGTAATCAAGGATCCTAAGTCTTACAACCTCAAAGCTAGGGTGTTCTTAATTATTATTTTAGTTAGCCACACTCTAGATAAATCAATCCTTACTCTTTGATGTGGTGGGTGTTCTCATGATAGCATGATTAATTTTATTTCAATTTGTGTTGAAGCTTCATGGTGTTCAACATGTTTGTGAGCATGAGTATTCTTTTCCTACAAATGAGTATTTAACTTGATTATCCAAGTGTAGGTATGATTTTCCTGAGTCAAGAGTGAGTATATGTAAGCATGATGTGTGTGTGAGTGAGTGAATGAGAGAGAGAGATGGAGAGAGAGAGAGAGAGAGAGCTCTTATTTCTGATGTAAAATCCACCATAACCATTCTAAGCATGTAATTGAGTTTATTGAATGTTTTGTATGAAATTGGATGTATTATATGTTTTTATTAAGCATGAGAAACATTTGAGGTCATTTTTAAATCATTTTGTAGGACCGATATAAGTAAGGTTTGAAAGTGTAGGTTGGTATGAAACTAAGGCATGCATTGTGTTATAAAGATGCTAGAGTTTAATTTTAGAAAGCCTGGTAACATGTGAGCATGTATGATTGATTTTAAACTTGGCATAGAAATGTATGTTATAACTAACTAAGTGTTAAACCTAATAAATATTATTTTCTATGGAACTAATCCACTTGTAGTGGGATAAACCAGATCATTAGTTACACTGATCCACTAGTTTGAGATATTAGGTTGCTATTTTGTTTGGATACACTTGTATTTTGTGGTTGACCTTTAGGTTGGACCATACCACCAACTCTCGTCTTTAACCTTTGATTTTTAATGTTACCATTTAATAAATGGATAAGATTATGTTAAGAGTTGATCATATTGTCTTCTGTCTTCGTGAGCCTTCTACACCTTGTCAATTAATCCATTGTGATCATATGGACTTCAAAAGTTAAAAAGAATCAACATGAATTGTTAAGTGATAAGTGGAATTAATGTGATTGTGTGACAATACCTTTTAAGACACTAATAATTAATCAAAAGAGTTTATTAAAGCCTAATTTCTCTAACTCTTAAAGTTGTTGAGAGGTTAGTTAGTAGGTATCCTTATATTATATTCCTTTCATGTGGGGCTTAAGAGGTATAAGTGCCTTTCCTACTTGTTGTGTACAAAATATAAACAAAGAAACTTCGTAGACAGTAGCTTTAGAGAGAGCATAGGATAAAATGGAGTTCTATTAAGTGTATTATTTTGTTCCATACATTGCTAACATGACACCTATTTATAGTGACTGAGTATGAGGGGTGATGACATAGGACATATTACATGTTGATGGTTTAAGGTAGGTGGCTAGGGTTGCATGATCTAAATTCCTTGTATAATAGTTGGTCTTACTTGATCCATTCTATGGGATAGACCATATGACTGAGATGAGTTGGTCCTTGGGATAAATCTAACTTTTAGCTAACCAAGTAAGCAACCCTTAGACACTCTCTTTGATGCCTACTAGTTTTGTTTTGGAATAACCTATATCATCACTCCCTTTAAAATATGACCCATCACATTAGATGGCTCTTGAGGTTAAGAGTGCATATGTGTGTCATTTTTCTTAAGTTATTCAAGCAAAAGGTGACTAAGATATATCCTTATCTCCTTTCTTTAGAGATAAACACTTCACAACAATTGTAGTGAAAATAGTATAAAAAAAGTTATAGAGGGAGAGGAATACATAACAATCAACTTTATAACAAAAACTAAATTTGAAAAGGGATAATATTGAGACCATATAATGGGACATTCTAAACTAATATAGCTAGGTAGAAGCTATAAATATGGGGAAATACAACAAAATAGGTTAGGATGAAGTGACTTATCCTTAGTGTTGCAATGTCCCCAGTATAGCAGTGCTGGAGTTAGTTGAAGTGTGAAAACACATTAGCCCAATCATCCTACAAATAGATACACTTAACATGGAAGAATTTAACGTGTTAGCTTAACTCATCATTATTTCTAAACCGAGTGGGGAAGGTGTGTCGATATTGACTTGGCTCTATAGTGCTTTGATTTCCCTATTTTTTAAGGAAATGAACACCAATAAGGGATGTTATTTCAAACAAAACATGGTGTGCCCCTTTTGAAATTTAATTAGATAGTTAAAGCATGTGAGGAAATTACATTTTTGTAGGGAATGAGAACCACCCATTTTCTGCTACCATCACTCTATTTAAGGAAGGTGTGTACCATCACTCATCATTATTTCTAAACCGAGTGGGGAAGGTGTGTCGATATTGACTTGGCTCTATAGTGCTTTGATTTCCCTATTTTTTAAGGAAATGAACACCAATAAGGGATGTTATTTCAAACAAAACATGGTGTGCCCCTTTTGAAATTTAAATAGATAGTTAAAGCATGTGAGGAAATTACATTTTTGTAGGGAATGAGAACCACCCATTTTCTACTACCATCACTCTATTTAAAACTATTATTTAATCATTCTCCCAAGTCTACCTTTCCATTCCCAAGAAGGCTTGTCAAAATATTAATTATGGAAACCTTAGAATTGTGTACAAATTTTATAGTTAATAATTGATAAAAATTGATAATTGATGATTACTAAATATTCGATAATTATTTTAACTATTTATATTTCCCATAAACCTCCCCAATATAAATTCCACCCCTATTTATACTTTAAGTTAGTCTTCTCCTTTCTTCTTTTATCACTTTTTCAAGAGAATAAAGGAAAAACCTCATCTAAACCTCTCCTTTTGTGCTTGTTGCTTCTCTAGTCTAAGTGTATTTCCTTAACCATTATTAAAATTTTGGTTAAATTTTTAATATTGATGTATCTTATGCTCTTCAAAACACCTCCTAGTTTTATGTCAATTATGGTGTGGTGTGGTTCAAGCTTTCAAATGACAACTAAAATTATAGAGTTTATGTCATCTTTGCAATAAAGTCCACTAATCTTCAAATGTCTAGTAAATCTTCTACATAGTATGGTAATCTAAGGTATTATAATTATTTAATGTTATGTCATTTTCCTTTTTCTTTAAATTATTCCTTGAACACCTTAATTTCTCCTTATTTCTTAAACTCCTTGGCCTTGAAAACTTTAGCTAACACCCTACCAATAACCCTCTTAACGAATGCATTACTCTCTTTATTGAGGCTATTTATGATAGATTTATCCTTTCACTTCATCCATTTATAGGAGATCCTCTAAACTTGCTGCATCATCATTACTTAGTTAGCCCTATACTTTTAGAAGATAGTGCCCAAATTCTTATACATATGTAGGTTGTTAAATGTCCAATAATTTCTTACATTATTTGGTTTTTTATTTTAAATTTTCTTAGACATTATTCCATTGAGGGTTATTACTCAATCCAAACCTAACAGAAACATAAATTCATTGAGGAAACTTGGTCCTTAGTAAAAAATAAAATAACATTAAATGGAAGCCCTAGTATTTTTATGCACATGGGAATGTTGAGTGGAATTTAGGTATGATGAATCTAGACATATGATCTAAGTTAAAAATGATCAATCTAGTGAAAAGGGACACCAACTAATTTAAATAGCTTGAGGTCGTTTAATAAATAATAATGATGTTGGTAGTTATCCTAGTATGTTAAGGAAGGTGGGGATAAACTCTAAGGTTGATATGTATCCTTTTCTAGTTAGATACATTATTTTTATATTTTATATTATGACTAACTAAGACTTATGAAGGCTTGCTCCCCTTTTGTAGAGTGCACATAATAGAATGCCTAGCATATGTTGGTTCCATAGAACTTATTTGGGTATTTATATGACCTTAGATACTTCCTCTTATAGGTTATAAGAAGGCACCAAAGCATAAGGTATTGCCTCTGATCCTTTCTATTTTATAAGTCAACATAGACAACTTAATGGTTGATATATAGTTTTTTGGATATTATGCCCTTTGTACTCAAGCCTACAGTTTATTGAATATTTTTTCCTCTATCTTTTGTAGGAGTTTGATGGTATGGTGGGGCCTATGCCTCAAAAAAGGCCTAAGACTATTACTAGATCCAACGTTAGTGGTGACGACTCTGACGATGTTAGTGCTGCACACCCAGGGATTCCTACAAGGGTGGTTCTTATCCCTACTCAACCTTTAGCTTTTTTGCTCCTCTAAACTCTAGTGTTAAGCTAATCGATGCACTTGTTGATCTACTTAGCTATGGGGGTTCCTGATTTGGGAGCATCCTTATTTGATGATCATAATCTTGTCATTAATTTTACCATTTTTGAGGCCACAAAAATTTCCTTACTTGGAAAAATTAATCATTCTTTAAAAATAGTCATGCAATCCATGTAAGCCATGCAAAGCCATACAGACCTTGTTAAAATTTTTATCACTCCCCAAAACACCCCTAAAATAAGCCACCTTTAGCCACACTTTTTCTTCTATTTTTACCACCCATTTTAACCTATTTTACTTTAATATTTTATCCCTTAAAATAACACAAAAATGAAGCCCATTTTCCACCCATAAGAGTGACACAAAATAGCTACAAGTCCCCTTTAAGTTATATGTCAAGTCCTTTTCAGCTCTTGGAATGAACAATACATATTTTTAGGAAGAACAAGGAAGGGTAGAAGACATTCCTTACTCCTTTTATCTATTAGATTAAATTTATCTTTTTCTCTTTCCTTTGTAAGTCATGTGGCTACTATATGAATTAGACATGTGCTAGGGAGATCTTTATGTTGGAAATTTGCACCAAAACACCCTACCATGACTAAAACTCATTGCTAGAATATTAGGTATATTTATTAATTTATTTTAGCTCAAATCACATGTATTATTTGGATAAGTTGTAACCTTTAATCATACACAAAGAATGGAATAAATAACACAACTCATTGATTGCAACTTTTCTTTCTAGCAAAATCGAGAACCCCCTTATAACTTTAGTGTCAGAGTTTGAAGTTTTCAAAAACTATTTCAAGATTTATCCTTATAGTTTATGTCTTAGGTGGTTCTTGTTAGTATTTATTCAAGGAGTTATCAAGAATCAATTTTATTCTCTCAAATATCTCCCCACTCCTCTTTATTTTTTAGTTGTTCTAAGTTAAATTAGAACACAACCTCCTACCATGAATCAAGTCAGATCTCATATGCATTGAATTGGTATCAAAGCTTAGGTTGCAGAAATTTGGATCTCATTTTATCTTCCCATCATCATTATCTAAACCAAAAACAAACACACACACAAATTATGAACTAAACATACCCATTTGTATTCGAACCCAAATCCATCCTACCCTTAACTTAAATCACTTTTCTTCTTAACCTTCTAAATTTTTTCCTTTATCTTCAATGGGAGACCTCTCTTTACCAAGAGGGTTGAGCCTTGAGGAGATAAATAATCTATTAAGGGATAGAGATATTGACTCTCTTCAAAATAATATGAGAATATCACTTGATATCTTAGAGACCATAATTCCTAATATAGCCCAAGACCAACCAAAAAAACATCCCCAATTCAAGACTGCTATGGGGATGGCAATTATGATGGTAGTTAGGATTGGGAAGATTCATACTTTAGTGATTATTTTATGGATCCAAGGGGGAGGGAAAAAAAGAGGAGAGAGTTTTTTTGATGTTAGGGCTGAGGTCTTGGAGTTTGAAGGAAATCACAATCTCAAAGAGTTTTTAGAGTGGGAGTTGAGGTGTGTAGATTGTTTAAGGCTAAGGGATATTCTGACACCAAATCCTTTAAGGTGGTGGTTCTTAAGCTCAAATCCCATGCCTCATTATGGTGGGAGAACTTGGTTCGTAAGAGGAGAAAAAGAGAAAAATCAAAAGTTAAGTCCTGGTTAAAAATGAAGAAGTTAATGAAGGAGAAATTCCTTCCTCCATCTTTCACTCAAGACTTATACAATAAAATTTCCTATTTAAATCAAGGGTCATTGACTGTAGAGGAGTAATTATAGAGTTTGAAAAAAATCTCTATGAGTATACCATATCTCAATTCCTTAGTGGTCTTAGAGATGACATATCTAGGAAGGTGGAGATGCATAGGTTTTACATCTTATATGAGCTCTATCATTTATCCATCAAGGTAGAAAAACATAAAAAGGAGAAGAGGGTCGTGAGGTATGGAGGTCCAACTAAGACACGTAACACACAAGTGGCCTTAGCTACACCCTTACCTAGCACACATTCAAGGCATATAAGGCACATAACACACATAAGGCCTTAGCTACACCCTTACCTAGCACGCATTGGTCTTAGAGCATACTCCTACTCCTCCTTAGGGTTTTTACCAATTTCACCTATAAGAGGGAAAACTAAGAATTAGTTTTCCTCCTACTAAAACTACTATTATTTCCTATTTTATTTTAAGATTAGCATTACTATTATTAAAGGAAAATTTACAAGTGAAAAATAGGATTTTTATCCTCAATTTAGCCTACTAGATTTTTATTAGTCAAAATAAGTTTTTGTTAACATTTATAGCCATATTTATTGTAACACCCCAAAATTCACTATTTTTTTTAAAAGCAATACTCATAAATTAAAACTGTAAATTCTAGGGATGTTACCGCCACACTTAGTACCAGATCAGTTTACTTCTACTATTCCGGTACCAAGTGCTAAGGCTAAGAAAACATTATCATTAATACCATACAAATTCAAATTTATAAAAACATAAATCGGAGTACGCGCAAGTATTACATAATTCGAAATGCCAACTATTGTTTTTCAAATAATAATTAAACAACATTGATAAAATTGTTTCTACAACTTAAACATAATAAACATAACATGAGTCATAAATTAAAAAGAGAACAGCCACGTCTCTCTAGAAATTGATCCAGCCCAGCTATCACTTTGCCCCTCCTGATGTCCCATAGACATCGATAGCATCAAAGTAAATATCTCCTACCTGCAATAGATCAGATGGGCCTTCTGCTCGTGGGAATGAGCAGCACCCATGAAACGGGTGATCAGTACGCTACGTACTGAGTAAGGTGACCGAATACTAAGGCCAACATATAAGACATTAATTCATGTAGGATAATGATCAACATACATTTACAAACGCACACATATGATACATAGAAGCATAACATGAAATCCATAACTTAATATCAGCAAGTCCACATATCAGGCCCAAAAAGGTCTGGATTAATGATTTATTCTTTCTTTTATCAGGAGTCGATACACACCATATCTTTTATCAATCTATGCGAGTACAGGAACACCCCACTATTGTAACCGGTGGGCCGATCATGCATAGGGTTAAAACCCTAACCACTATTCCTAACCGGTGGATCGGCTTGGTTCTTGTCCGCATCAGATCCATGCGAAAACAGGAACACCCCACTATTATAACCGGTGGGCCGGACACACATAGGGTAAAACCCTAACCACTATTCCTAACCGGTGGATCAGCTTGGCTCTTGCTCGTATGGTGTTCCACTATAAGTAATTAGTATCTTTTAATAGCATTGACGATCTTTTTTGTCTTTATTGAGCTCGGGATCTCCCACTATTATAACCGGTGGGCCGGATACACATAGGACCTCATGTCCTAACCACTATTATTACCGGTGGATCGGTCACACATAGGGTAAAAACCCTAACCACTATTCCTAACCAGTGGATCGGCTGATCCCGTCTCAATATCTTCCACTTTAAGATATTAGTGTCTTAAATATTTTATTCAAAAACATTTGACATTCACAAACATTTGCGCAGACATGTATGACTAAATCCATGAAAACCCTAACTCCCATGCAACCCTACTCCATGCAAACCCTATCTCCACGTAAACCACATTTCCATGCAAATCTTAGCTCCCATGCAAACCCTAACTACACATGACCCACGCTTCTATGCAACCCTAGCTCCCATGCAAACCCAGTCTCCACGTACCACATTTCCATGCAACCCCAATTCATGTGCAAACCCTAGCTCCACATAGAAATGTTTTCATGCAAACCCTAACATCATGCCATTTCATGCAAATACTAACTCCATGCCATTCCATGCAAAACCCTAACATCATGCTATTTCATGCAAACCCCCAACACCATACTATCCCATGCAAAACCCTAACGCCATATTGTTACACTTCCCATCATGATTTTTACAACCTTAACATACATGTCTTAAGGCCATTTCATATAATAGTAACGTAAATATACACATAAGTCTCATGCCACACTTTATTCACACGAACGTACTTCAACTCTATAATCATGCCACATACGAAATAATTAATAATAATAAATATAAAATACATGGCATATGAAACACATAGTGCATGCAAACGCATAAATGACCTTAGTAGACCCTTACCTAAAACGTCACCGGTCTTGGTGCACGCTCCTATTCCACTTGAGGGATTTGATTGGGTTCGCCTATTATATCAAAGCATACTAGAATTAGACTCTCTTATATAATTTTATTATCCTCTAACTTACTCCAAGATTTGGTTTTTAATTAAAATACTACTACTTAAAAATTAACTATAGAAACTATTACAATTAATTTATTATTTTCATTCGAAGAGGGTGGTGATCTAAGGGTTTCTATCCTTCACCCAAAATAGAATTGATAGTATAATAATGATGATGATGATAATAATAACAATAATAATAATAATAATAATAGTAATAAAAATAAATAATAATATTAATAAGGTATAATACTATTAATGATACTTTTTTTTATTAGTAGAATATTAAATATTAATAATATCAAAATGCTTAAAATTACAATTTGGATTTCTAACCACCCCACTTTAATAATACTAACGTCATTCGAAATTGTAATAATGATATTAACAGTCTATATATACTTATAATATAATTTAATAAAGATAATAATAATAATAATATAATTAAAATAATGTTAAAAATGTTAATAATACTAATGAAAAGTAAAAGTGCGAGACCTAATTAAAATTTTAGGTCTCTGCCCCTCCTGAAATAATTACAATATCAATCCAATAATTACACTAATAATAATAATAATATTATTATTATTAATAATAATAACATTAAACATGTAAAAATTTAATTAAATAAGTAAAGGCCGAGATGAATAATATATCTTACTCAATAATACTCCTTGACCTGTCAACAAAATTTAGAAATTAGAACACAGTCGATATCAATAATAATGATAATTATAATAATAATAATTAAAGTTGAATTAACACTAAAATTTATGCTAAAAATAGAATAATTATTAATAATTCAAAAATAAGTGTTTAAAATGTCTAGGGTTTCACCTTGAGTCGGAGGATGTAGGTGGAACCGGCGGTGGTTCCCGGAGGTGGCCGGAAAATGGATCTAAGAGGGTTAAAAATGAAGAAAAAGAGGTGAGGGGGAAGGAGAAAAATAAAATAAATCTATAGGGCTGTGGAGGAGATTTATCAAGAGTTAATGGTTGGTTTGGAAGGTGTTAGAAGCGGCGCATGTGGTGGTGGAAGGTGGTTCAACGTCTCGGGGTGAAATTTTCTGTCGAAGCAACTAACCAACTTTGTGCGATTATGGAGGCTAGTACAAGATGAATCGAAGGTTTTGGTTAGTTTATTTAATTAGTGGGTATTGTAGGGAAGAGATTGGGAGCAAGAGGAGGCGTTGAAGTTGGCCGGAGTTGGAGTAATAGTAGCCTAACGGGACAGTGGCGCACGGTCTGAACTTAGGGTTTCGGGGAAATAAAAATCCCGAATCCAGGTTATAAGGATGGTTTTTATAGTTGTGGAGGTTAAGGTTGAATTGGGGAGGTTACCAGGAGTTGAAATTGGGATGGAAATTGGTTTATTCGAGCTGAAGGTTGGTGGCAATGTTTTTGAATTTTTACCGACCTTCGCGAGAGAAATGGGGAAAAACGTGGGGAATAAATGGAGAGTGGGGCAATTCAAATGGAAGGGTGTGTCGAGAGGAAGAAAATGGGCGGGAGAAATGCCGGTCACGCCACGTGTGGCCGGCGGCACCATTTTCGGGGAGAAAGGGAGCTGGCGGTTATGGCGTCGGGCGGGAGGAGGAAGAAGAAGATGGGGGAGGCTGGACCGGGCGGTTCGCAGGAGAGAAAAGAAAGAAAAAGGGAGGGAGATCGGGCGGTTTGGCGCTAGGTGAAGGAGGTTAAATGAAACGACGAGTTTTGGGTGTAAAATGGAATGAAGAATGGCGTTCCGGGGCTGACGTGCAACGGTAAAAAGAAGACGAGTGGAACGCGGTGTTCAGGAGAAATAAGGAGTAAAACGCAGCGCAGAGAGGTAAGGGGGGGCGATGCGCGGGCTGGGCCTCGCCGAAGGAAAAGGAAAGAAGAAAAGGAATTGGGTCGCGCAACAGGCTCAATTCGACGAAGAAGAAGAAAAAGAAAGAAAAGGAAAGAAAAAGGAAAAGAAAAGAAAAGAAAAGGGAAAAGGGAAAAAGGAAAAGAGAAATAATTAGGTTGGGTCAAATTAAATAAATCTGAATATTTAGGATATTTAAAATTAATAATATTTAAATAAAATAAATTTTAAATCCCTTTTCAGGCTAAAATAGGCTTTTAAAAGGATTTTTCCAAAATTTCCATTTTAAACTAATAAATCACTCAAATTTTATTTAATTTAATTATTTATAAAATTAAAATTAATTTGAAACTATTTTATATTTCTTAATTTAAATAAAATTAATTATTTAAATAAATTTCTAAATTAAAATCTTTAATTAGATAATATGCCCAAATTTCCTTCACCTAACATATTTATAAAATTTCTTATTAATTTGCCATAATAAATTTCCTTTTATTTTAATAAAATAATTTGTTAACTTAAATTTTCAAATACAACCTTATTTAAATATAATATTTAAAATTAGAAAATTTTGGGGCATTTCATTTATATTATTAAATCTAATAACTTTATTTCTTCTAATAATAGTACTAACACTAGTTATAGCAAAAATAGCGATATTAATAATAATAGCAATACTAATACTCCTAGTAATAGAGACTCTAGTATTTTTAAGGCTAAGGCTAATAATAGGGTTAGGAATAAAATAATAATAATAATAATAATAATAATAATAATAATAATAATAATAATAATAATAATAATAATAATATAGTAACAACAATAATAATAAGGGCATTAGGAATAATATTAGCAATATTTGAATGATAAATAGTAATAATAATAATAATAATAATAATAATAATAATAATAATAATAATAATAATAATAATAATAATAATATAGTTTGAGTATCCTTCTTTTATATGAGGAAAAATGATATCATGCCAAATGTAGAATAAATAATAATAACGGCAATAACAACAACAGCAACAGCAGCAGAAGTAGTAGTGGTAGTAGTAGTAATAATAATAATAATAATAATAAATGAAATAATAGTAAAATAGGGTTTCGACCCCTTAATAGTAATAATAATAATAATAATATTTTGGGGATAATAATAAACATGATAAATAATAGTAAATATGAATAATAATAATAATAATGGTAATGATAATAATAATACATAATAATAACAATATAATACAATTACAATGAATAAGGCTTGCATAATTAGGGTTTAGGGTACCACCTAGGGTTGGTGGTGACCGGCAGCACTAGCAGCGGTGGACAGAGGCAGCGGCAACGGCTGGAAAAGAGGGAATTAGTTAAATATTGGGAATAAGGGAGGGGTAGTGAGGGTGGAAGTTGGGGTGGTTAAGGTTGCCCAAGTTGAGAGGGTTGGAATGGGAGTGGTGGCGTGGTGAAAGGTGGCAGTGTAAGCGATGACACTGTGGTGGCCAAGGGTGGTGGAAAGGGAGGAAGGGAGGAGGAGAGGGAGAAAGGGGAAAAGGAGGGTAGGGGAAGGTAGAGGAAGGTCTATAGGGGATTTGGGGAGGTATATGGGGTGGTGATTTCCATAAGAGTGGTGGAAAACGATGGTGCGAAGGGTGGTAGGGGTGGAAGATGAGGCTGATCGGGAAGGGTACTTTGCACGGTCGGGGTGGCTTGTGCAAGGCAAATCGAGGGCGAAATGTGGTTTAGTTTGGTAGAGGGTGATGTAGGGAGTGGTTTTGTGGGTGGCTCGAGTGACGGCGTTGGGTGATGAAAACGATGAGGATGTCTGTTTGGGCGGTGGCACATGGGTAGGGATTTCTGGGCTGCAAATAAAAAAATGAATTCGGGGCTGCCTATGGGGTATTTATAGATCAAAAGAAGGGGAAAACAATAGAGGAAAGTGAGAAAACAAGGGGCAAGGGATATGGGCTCACTGGCCGGTGATGGTAGGCCAACGTAGGTCTACCATTGTAGGGCCATAATTGTGTTGGGGAGAAGAAATGGGTAGGCACAGGAGTGAGGATGGTAAATCAAGTCGAAATGACAAGCAAATTAGCGGGGAAGAGAGGGTAGGGATGGCCATCAACGGGCGTGGTCCGTGGTGGAAATCTAAGCGCAAGTTAGGGGAGTTGTAGGTGCACATCGGGGAGGAAGAAGAAGAAGGTTGGATTGGGCGGTCTAGGGAGAAAGAGAGGAAAGAAAGAGGGGAGGGGGAACTAATCAGTTGGGAGAAAGAGAAGGGGGCTCAGGTCTGGCCGCACGAGACGAGGAGAAAAGAAAAAGGGCCGCAAGCTGGGCTGTCCCAAGTCAGGGAAAAGGAAGGGAAGAGAGAAAAAGAGAAAAAGAGGAAGGAAGAAAAAAGAGGGGAGAGAGAGAGAGGAAAATAAAAGGGAAAAAAGAAAGAAGAGAAAAATAGATGAGATGGGGTTAATTAAAATATTTTGGGTATTTTGAAATTTTTAAAAATAATAATATTAAAATAATAATTAAATTGTCTTTTTTAGGTTAATTTAGGGGTTTTGAATTTTTTTTCCTAAATGCCATTTTAATTAGAAAAAAACTCAAAATTTTCCTATTTAAATTATTTATTATTTTCTCCTTGATGTACCTTAATTAATTCCCTCTTATTTTAATGAAATAATTTATTTAATTAATTTCCCTAATAAATCCTTATTTTTGCCATAATTTCCTAAATTAAGGTTTTAGGGTATTTTACATACCCTTTAGCCTAACCTATGGAGTTGAGACAATGGTACCAATAGATATTAATTCTGGCTCATACTGAGTTAGTTATTATAACATGCTCTTAGTAAATAAGTCATTAGTTTTAACAAAGACTTATTAGAAGACTGGACGAACATTATCTAATTATGATTTAAATCATGTTGGTAACATGTGGTTAGATATTACAATAATAAAGTTAGACACACTCAAGTAAGGTTTGATTATTAGATACTATGAAAGGTTTGGCATAAAAGCAGAGAAGCTCAAGGAAAAATAACTTCCAAAAAAGAAGACCCTTATCAAGTTATGGAGCTGGTAAGCTTAGTGTAATACCCCATATCTTAAAACCCTTAATTACTTGATTATATTCCCTTGATGAAGAACTAATCCCCCTTATGATGTGTTAGTTTAAGGTTAGGAGGGTTGTCTTGGTCCTTATATGATTTTAGGTTTCTTAGAGTTAAATGGTTCTACTTGTTTTAATTTGTGAGTCTCTATTAAGACTAATTGTTTAGTTTACAAAACTAATTGACTAGTTCATTTGAGTTTCTGGTTACATGATCTATTTTGTTTCTAGATCTTTTCCAACTCATTTATAATCTTTAAATCTTTTTGTATACTTGTTGATAATCATATTTTTAGGTTGTATGATTATTATCCTATCTTTTAGAAACTTTAACCAATTAATCACCTCATAATCTACCAAAAGTGAATTTTCTACCAAAACACTCATTATGTAACAAGTAAACTCTTCTCTCTCCTCTCTATCTTTTGATTTTGAGTGGCAACAATAGTTATAGAGGCTAACTATGCTAACTTGACTATGCTTGGTTATTTTCACTCAATCTCATTTACACATTTACCTTAACTGATTATCCTTCATTAAAGTGTTATATAAGCAAGTTCCATTCTCTCTCTTAGTTGTTGATTTTCAAGCTAAATTTTCACCTTTATACTATTATGCTACCTTGGTTTTCATTTAACAATTCTCTTCTTTGACTATACCTTGTTGCTCTCCCCTCTCTCCTCACTTTATTTGAGCCTATTGATAAAGTTTTTTGTGCTCGGCTTCAACAAAGACCCTTCCTCCTACTTTCATCTTTATTTTCTTGGTTTTTAATTATCTAATTCTTTTTTCCTAGCTATATTTTTTTAGATAGGTAGAAGAGGTTATACTTATGAAGAGTTTCTTTTCTTCCTCTGTATTGTTCTAGCCCTTTTTGTAGGGGGTTGTTCTATCTAGTTGGAGTTTTTGTTATGATATTTTGATTGTGTTTGTATGCTTTTTATATGTGTTTTCCTTTTGTTTTGAAGGAAATCCAAGTGGATCTTGACGTTGCCTTGGAAAAGGCTTTTTTTATTTTATTTAAGCTTAAATCTAGGTAAAACCATATTAACCCATTAGATGGTGTAGTTTATGTGTGAGCATATTATGAATTTTAAGCTTAGTAAGCATGCTAGGTTTTATTGTTGTTAAATCATGTTTTGGTGTGGATATTTTTAAGAGAATGAGAATATGTATGAATCAGTATTTATATCTTCAAAATGTATATAGGACCATGTTTCATGTGTCTTCATCATGTATGTGTTCCTTTTGGTTAGAGATGTGAATTGGTCATGATTTGTGTCCTCATTGTGTGTGAGCCTGAATTTGATTATGACTTATTAATTTCTATTTTTGGATAATTTCAATGGGTTGCTTTAAACCATTAAGTATTTTGGGTCTTGGTGAAGTGTGTGATTTTTGGTTAAGTTTAGATAATGCGTGGTTTATGTTATTTTACCAAGACTTGTTGATCGGTTGGTCAAACCCATCAATGGCTTTATTTCATATCCTAGGTTCTTTTGTTCGACCTTAACACATCAACTAGTTTAGTTGAATCGATGGGTTTTTTTTTTATAAGATTTGATTAATTGGTTAAATCTATTATCTGGTTTTACATGGTTTGGTGTGCCCAAATTAGTTGATTGGCCATAGATTAATCTATTGGTCACTCTAAGATGCATTATTTTATTATTCCCTCACAAAGATACCTTAGGAATTTTTTGATTATTTTCTTATCTTATTTCATGGACCTTGTTGTGTTCTTAGTATTTAATAATTGAATTTAAGAAATTGAATGGAATTGAATTGAGTTTGGTTGATTAATGATTTGACCTTGGAATATTTTTTCACCATTTATATTATCTTTTTAGTTAGTTGGCCTTTTTTTGATAGGATTATGGACCTTTGACTTGGATTTAAAGATGACACTTTGTTTGGAATTCAAATAATTAGAAATAAAAGGTTAGAAAAATGAGTGGATTGATTTGATATAGAGAAGTGTTTTAGGCTATGTCTTGATTGCTAATCCTAGGCCTTAATGGCTTTGGGTTGTGGTGATCCTTAAGGTCCTTTAGATTTGATTTGGATGGTTAAATTGATGCAAGTAGTGGGCCTTATTTGGGATTGATTGGATATTTAGGATTCATTGATTATTGACGAGTAGTGTCCTTTGTGGAATAATAATTTTATAGTGAATAAAACATTACTAAATTAAAGAAAAGTATTTGAGTAAGGAAAGGGATTTGCTACTTCGGAATAGGCCATCAAGTAGATAGTTGGACCTTTATGTCAAAGGGCTCATATTTTCTCATAGGGAGTCATAATCCCTATAAAGAATATATGTACTTAAGGACTTGATTGATGAGGTTGAGTATACACAACTTATGTTGTGAGAATTCCTTGACTTGTTATCTTGGAGGGTAGTTATTTGCTTTGTTGAGTTATCTTCGGTGCTAGTGCCTTAGATTATGGAATTTTATTCATCTTAGGGTTTTATTCCCCATATATTTGTTAATCAACCTAGAAGATCAATTTTGGTTTCTCTTGAATAATTAGTTAGGGCATGGTTAACTTTTATTCTATGTTGAGTTGTGAATCATTATAACTTCCCCACTTTTTAATACTAAAAAATCTTGTTTTAAAATATTGAGGTAATAAAAAAATACTAAACACACCTAGAAAACCACCTCACCTAACATTAGAATACCACCCAACGGTAAAGCTTTAAGGCACTATTAAAATCCTAATGGTAGATGAACTCCTGGTAGCTATTGAGGATGAGGTAAGCTAAACCCATGCACATCTCAATGGTCTTCCACTTTAAGTGATTAGTCTGTTATTTTTGAGGTTATGTTATTGTACAAGGCCTATATAACATTCAAGTAACACATCCACATACTCATTCCATCTTAACCATTACTACCCTTCAACCATAAGTAGGATTTCCATTAGTGCTTAGCCAAGTTCAAATCAACCCATTAAGGTAATCCATAAATGCGAAAATCTTGATTATCTCATTCAAAAGTCTCATCATAACCTACTCATTCAAATTTTACTAATTAAAGTCTTCCAAAGGCACTAAATAGAATATCATAAATTATGATCTCTTTAATCCATCTAATAGGTTAGTTAATTCATGCTAATATGTGAGTTCTCATCATTGAAGAAATAATATTATAGCATTGTGCACAATCTCAAATCATAACAAGTCCAAAAAGAATTAAACAACACACTTCATTTGAACTAATCAATTAACTTAGGATAATTAGTCGATCAGTTTGCCTCAACTAAACCCTAGAGTTCTCTTGAACCATTTAATTTGTTTGGTTAGACTAGTCAACTATTCTAAGATCGATCGGTTGGTTCTGACAAATCAGCTGATGGGTGCAAGTAAAGATCAATAAAAATAACCACAGAACATTCGAACGATTGGTTTGGGTGAACCTATAGTCTATTATAAGGACCATTCAATATATTTAGCTTAATTGGTTGATTAGTTTGCACCCATACAGCACACATAGACATTTTACATGCAATTCTTACTCCAAAATCTTACGACATTGAGACCATAACATGTCATAGAAAAATACCAAGATTTAACAAGATCATAACCGAATAATGCTTCATTTTCAAGCAAAGTGACTATTTTCTCTAAAATCAAGCCTTTTCCTAAGCATTCTTAATTAATTCAATATGCATCAATTAGAATTCAAACTCTCATTCAGACATATAAGATTAAAATTTTACATAATACATCATATCACATGCTTATTCGGGCTAAATATCAAAGGTAATAATGATTTACTTGATGCTCAGCAAAGTTTTTCACTAAAGACAAAAAAACTCAACCTGGAAGATCTCAACTTCAAAAACCACTTCTAAGAGAAAAAAAGAGAAAGATTTAGCTATAACAAATCTGCTTCCTCCTAAATCTAACTTTTTCTTACTTAAGGATAAAATGAGAGGGAGCTAGAGAAAGGATCAAAATAATAAAATGAATTAGACTGTAAGCTTGAAGTTAAGAGAAGTTAACACAAGTTCTTGAAGACTCAAATATTTTGGAGGCTGAAAGAAACGTGAGAAAAAGAGGTGATTAGGATTATTTATAGGTAACAAATTGGTTAAGGAATGAGTGAGGTTATGCATAATATCAAAAGCCCTTATTTTACCATTCAAAAATGAGATGAAAGGGTGGATTTATTAATAATAGGTTGAATTCCATTTCAAATCTCAAATGGAAATTTTTTAGAGAATGTAGGTTGAGCTCATGTAGAAAATATCAAACATAAGATGGGTAATGAAAGATTAGTGTGGGAAGCAAATCTTCCAGTCGTGCAAGGGTAGTATGAAAATTAAAGTATACTTCTAGAGGTGTTCATAGGAAAGAGGAAGAGGAAGAAAAGGGCGAGGTCATCCTTTCCCTTAACTATCAAAATCAAACCCTTAAATCTATTCAAGACAGAAACTAAATTCGAATACATGATCAAAAGTTTTAAAGATCGTTAAAGAGTATCTTAGAGTTAGATTATCAAAGTTCAATTTTTATATAAGAAATTTCAAAAAAAAAATAAAGCTTTAAAAAGTACTCGACCTAATAACTAGTTGATTGGTTTCGTTAAACAAAACCCTTTGTGGAGACGACAAACCAGTTAATTGGACTACTTGAAAACTTATTTTATTTAATTTTCCAAAATTTTCATGAATTTATTTTTACCTCAAACCTAATTATAGTTCCCAATTGAGATTAAACATTATCAAATTTTATTACACTCAATAGTTTTCTATAGTATAAATCTTATAAAATTGTGGGGTATTACAATCATGCCTATCTTTAACTTTAGATATTGCATGTCATTATATGCTAACACATAACTCTCATTTTTGCATGTTTGATTCCAATGTAACGATGTTATCTCCTAGGATATAATATGATTATCTTAGTACAAAGAAGTCGTATTGATACTATATTTTCAGTTGGCTTTGTGTTAGGGTCGATGACAACTTTGGTTTAGGTCAGAGGGATTAGGGTTATACTCTATCTCTTATTCTAGTTGTAGTTTGTTTTATCCATTATTTTCACCTTTAGGGACATTAAGTGTAGTAACTCTTTGCATATTGTTTTTATATCTCTCTCTTATGCTCTTTAGTTTCTATCAGTTTTTTCTGAACCTTAAATTAGGTGCTAATGAGACCTAATCCTTATGCCTTAGTTGTTTTTGACATTAAATATGATATGGGTTAGGTATTAGTCATACCTATCATTATGTTGGATATGGCAGTAACATCCATTATTTTATATAATTGCTTCATTAAAATGAAGTTTTTATGTTGTGAATTTGGGAGTGTTATGCCTAGCTACATTCATATTATCCAATAAAGACATGAGATGTTTAGCAAGTGCTTAGAATTTAAATCATTTTAAAAATAATATATGTGATGTAAATATTTTCTTTGTGATGATTAATGACCTTTAACCTCTATGTTAATCTTATGAATTAATTTGATATAATGTTTAAAATAAGGGCATAAATTTTACCCAAAAATCAATGAGTTTTACCTAATGCGTATTTAAACAGGTATGAAGAAAGAAAATGCTATCAAGTTTTGGTATGGAAATAGATAAGATATATCCATATTTCTAGGACAAAATCATCTATCTAGATCTGCACAAAAGATAGAGGCATAAGGAGACAAGGGGGTGAGGTCATCCTCATTTTTTTCGTCAACTTTGGCCTCTAAATTTGTTGAAGGTGAAAACATGCTTAGATTAATCAATTCAAAATTGTTAACGATGATTAAAAAAAAACAAAGAACCATAATCTCTAAACTGTCAAGCCATACATAATCACCAATCAATTGTATTTATTCCTCTTCTTCTTCCTCTCCACCACCACCTCCTCCTCCTCCTCCTCCTCTTCCTTTTGCTACTTCTTCTTCATCATCAACTTCTTTTTCTCATCCTCCTCCTCCTCCACCTTCTCCAACTCCTTTTTATTATTCTTCTAACTTTTTTTAATTTTAATGGAGTTTTACCAAGGAGTTTCAATGGTTTTAAATTTTGATTCTATTAGGAATTGAGGTCCTACTAGATAGCCATCAAGTAGGATTTTTGTGCTAGAATAATTACTTTAAGGTAAGGTATTCTTATATTTAATATAAATGAGTTTTTTTTTGCTTGTTGTGGTTCCCCGTTCTTGGTGTGTTTTTGTGTTGGGCATGAGCTAATTATATTCTAGAATTTAAGCATGTGGTAGAGTTTCTTTATGAAATTAAGCACTATTGATTTCTTTGATTTTATACATGATTTGGCTGTTTGAGTATGATTAATATGGTAAATTTTGGTTGAATTTGGTGTGTGTATCACAAGTTTGGATGTTGTTTTACCCATGTCGGCTGATTGGTTAGTTGAACCCATCCACTGGTTGTGTGAATAGTTACACGGTTTGGAAATTTTGATCAATTGGTTATAAGAGTTGATTAGTTCAATGAACCAGTCAACTATTTTCTATGAATAATCATTTAATTTGCCAAATCCATCAATTAGTAATCCTGTGACCAAAGTGGTCATAGGGTTACTTAGTGATGCAGAACAAGAATTAACATACTTAGAGATAGAACCCATTATTCTTGAAAATCCTACTACTTCTAATGATTTGTTAAGCAAATCTTGCAGGTATTATATATTTTTGCAAGATTATCAAGCTATTAAAGATCTTTAATGTATAAGATAATGGCATTACAAAGATTACAATGTTTCATGGAAGACAAGGCTATAATATACAATGTTTGATTGCATGTGTTAATTCAATGTATTACATATTTAGAGTTTGTTGAGCTTTGTTATCTTATTGTATACTTTGTAATACTTATAAAATATCATTATAATATATATATTAGTGTTTTGCATAGGGTTTACTTTTGTTAATAAGGTCAAGTTATATGGGCTTACTAATGAAAGGCGTACATGTGTACATTTATCTGTATGTGTGTGTGTATATATATATATATGAACTTGTTTGATATTCTTTAATACATGTGTATATATACATGTGTACATGTGTGTTGATCATCATATATTGAATAATGAATAAAGCATACTTTGAGTTAGAAAATTGACACAAAGAGAGCATGTTTGATATTCTTCTTCTCTTCTTCATCAAATGAGGGTCTTGGAGAGTTGTAGAGTGTTCTTTAAAGAAGTAGAAGATTTCACTATTAAAGGTAATTGATCTTGGATTAAATCAACACCAAAATCCCATTGAAGCTATCAAATTCAACATAATCAAATCAAATTTCAAGTGATCTTGTGAAGACTTTTGCAACATGTGAACCAAAAGAAAGTTCTTGGTTTGTAGAAGATTATTTGTTGATGATATTTGAAATACCCCAAACCCTAATTTAGTGAATCATGGAGAAATAAGGAATTATTAGGAAATTAATTAAATAAACTACTTTTATTAAAATAAGAGGTAATTAATTAAGGTAAATCTAGGAGAAATTTATAAATAATTTTAAATAGGAAAAAATTGAGTATTTTTCTAATTAAAATGGAATTTAAGGAAATTCTTTTAAAATCCCTAAATCAGCCTAAAAAGAGAATTTAATTATTATTTTAATATTTATATTTTATTAAATATCCCAAATTACCCAAAATATATTGATTAAGCTAATCCACAATTTCCTTTCTTTTTCTTTTTTTTTTCTTTTTTTTCCTTTTCCTTCCTTTCCTCCTCTTCCTTTTTCTCTTTTTCTCCGACCTGGGCCGGCCCGCTGGCCCAACATCACCCCTCCCCCTGCGCGGCCTAGCTCCCCGTGCCACTCCTCCCTTCTCCCAGCTGGTTCGGCTCTTTCTTTTCTTTCTTTTTCTTTTCCCCAGGACCGCCGGTCCAGCCTCTCCTACTTCATCTTCAACCTCCAACACATACCTACAGCCTGAAATCAACGACGGAAAAGCCTGCAACAACCACACCAACCACACCGGCCATTCCTCCCCTATCCTCCCCGTTGACTTCCCTACCATTTCGACAGGACCATCCCTCCCTTCTCCTACACGCCATCCCTCTCTCTCCCCAACAACTCATGGTCTGCACACGTAGACTTGCACCGGCCATTCTCCCCAGACAGAGAGCCATAACCCTGCTTCTCTACTCTCCCACTCCTCTTTGTTGGTTTCCCCTCCCGATCAACCTATAAATAGCCCTGAAGGCTTCCATAATCGGGTTTTGATTTCGGCAGCCTAGAACACCAAAATGCACGCCACCACCTATTTAGCCAGCTATTCCTCCACCGTTGGTCGTCTTTGCCACCTGATCCGGCCACCAAAATGCTCCCTGCACCGCTCTTTACACAACCTACCCACCAGCCTTCCTTGCCATGCCTTACACGAGCCACCCTGGTTGTGCAAAATTACCTTCCCGAACAGCCCCATTCAATCTCGTGCCGCCCTTCGTGCCGTAGGTTGCCGCTGATTCTACAGCCTGTAGCGCCACCTCTACCCCCTAAAACAACCACAAAATCCTACCTACCACCCCACACCTCCATTTTCCCCTACTTCCCTTTCCTCTAGCCTCCACATCCATCGATCCTCTTCTTCCTTCCTTCACCACCGCCGCCACTGGCTCCACCACCCAGCCTAGGTGAATCGAGTCAAAACCCCTAGGAAGCATAGGAATGTGCTCCAAGCCCAACGCTAATTTAGGTAAGGGTGTAACTAAGGCCACTTGTGTGTTACGTGTCTTGCTTTCCTTGGATGTCTCGTATGATTATACGTCATATTTTACATGTTATTATCTTACCTATTTTATGTGTAGCGCGGCTTGGAATCCGAGGTACGTCCATGTGATCTCTTTTGTTATGTATTAATATGGATATGCTACAAGTTGTGATATGATGTGGCCCTAGGACATGTATGCTAAGGTATTTGATGTGGTGATGTGGGTTGGAGGCATGAAAAAGAAAAATAGGAAAGAAAGATAACCAAGGGGAAGTAAGTTGGCTAATGGAGGCATAGGAGGAACTAGGGCTTGCATGGGGTGGTTAGAGTCCGCATGAGGGAAAAATTTACGTATGGAAAGTTGTCTCGGGGCGTGAGGAAGGTAATAGAAGTATCGACTGGGTATCTGGGGGCTTCGGGCAAAACTAGTATATGGGATAGTATAAGGGTGCGTAGGAGACTAGACTAGAGTTTAAGGGAAACCCTAATCTGAGAAGGGGAAGAAGAAAAAGAAAATAATAAAAATAAGTGAGAATGAGTGGGGCATGAAGTGAGGGTGGAACCGAAGGGTCGTGATGTGTAGGGGTGATAAAATAGTCTTGATTGTGTAAGGTAGAAAAGGATGGGACACATAGGCCTAGGTTAGGGTTTCTGGAGAAAACCCTAGGGGAAAGCGGCGAGTGGACTTTGGGGTATAAGGTGGTGGGCTTAGGCCCACAAACTTAGGATTCGGGTTCCTGGTATAAGTAAGTGGGTTAAGGGAAGGATGTCGGGGCGAGTTAGGAGGCGCAGAGGTCTCAAGATATGCGACATGCCCTCTTAGAAGGATAAGTATAGCTAAAGTTAGCCATGCATGTCTAGGGCGGAATTTGTCGAATAAGATACGGTAAAATACTAATCATGTAAAGTGGAAGACTATTGAGCCGGGTCCAGCCGATCCACTGGTTAGTAATAGTGGTTAGGGTTTTACCCTATAAGTGACCGATCCACCGGTGAATAATAGTGGTGTGGACATCGTCCCGTAAGTGACCGGCCCACCGACAATAATAGTGGGGGATCCCGAGCTTAGTAAACCAAAAATTGATTTGTTAATACATGTGAAAGATACTAAGCACTTACAGTGGAACACGATGAGAGTCGGGGCCAGACCGATCTACCGGCATAATAGTGGTCAGGAGCGTTTTACCCTGGAGACCGATCCACCGGTGTATAATAGTGGTCAGGTGTGTTTTGCCCTGTAAGTGACTGATCCACTGGCTATAATATTGGGGTTCCCGTACTCACATGGACTGATAAAGAATTATGGTGTGAAACGAGTATTACCTAGAGAATAAATAAATAATGTGGACCTTTATTTACTTGAGAAACTATGTGCTATCATTTGATTGTGATTATGTTATGTGTTCTGACGTGTTGGCCTTAGTTATACGATTACCTTGCTCAGTACATAGCGTACTGAACACCCGTTTAATGGGTGCTGCTCATTCCCATGAGCAAAAAGCCTCTCTAATTTAGTGCAGGTTGGTTATTCTATCTTCGATGCCTACCACGCTTATGAGGCATCAGGTGGAACCGAGAGTGGAGCTCGGACCTAGCTTGGGGGTTGAGAGTGACGTGGTCGGAGTCTATCATCCACCTTATCTTTCCTATGTCTTTATATTTAGTCTATTTCTGGTGTACGATGTTTCAGACATTTGGAACCTTTAAACTGTACTTTTGGATTGTAACTTTTGATTTCCGCACTATGATTCTGTATAACTTGTGTTTTACTAATGACTGGTGTTTTATTAACGACTCGCAATTGATGGTTAATCTTATTTAGCCTTAGCACTTAGTACTAGGATGGTAGGAGTGAACTGATCTGGTACTAAGTGTGGCAGTAATGCCCCCGAATTTACAGTTTTATCTTTTCATTTCCGTTAAACTCTTTTAAATTAAAAAAAATTCAATAGTAAATTTGGGGGTGTTACAATATTCCACATCACTTAGACCCATTGTAACACCCCCAATTTCGAAACAAGCAAATTTCATTTTTAAGACAATGTTGAAGCATTTGAAAAATAAAACTGGGGAATGTTACTACCACATCAACCATGTGAGAGGTGTGATCATCAATTAATCTATTCCTGATGCAAGGTAAAGTGGAAGAATAAACAAAAGATTGTATGAGCATACCATTAATGTGGCAATACAAGATAATAACAAGTAGGGAAATATTATAAATAGAATAAAATTGACCGTCTTACAAAACCAAATGCAGAAAATTGAGCTAAGAGTTAAAAAAAACCAGAAATACAAAACATTCCAAAGTAGTGGGTAAAATACTAATAACTCAATTAGCCTAACTCTTAGGCATAATCATAAACCTCCAACCTCAAGTAATGACCCATTAATGGCCCATGTCGTTAACCTTAGTCAACCTTGACTGAGAGTTGTAATATTACAAATCATCGTCTACTCTCCGGACCAGAAGCTAGATCATCACAGTGACTGCATGAGTGCAGTTGTAGTACGGTGAAGTATTGGCAAGACATACTACCTAAAACATAGTAAGTGATGGAAACCTGTTAGGGTTTCTCGAAAGGATCGAAAGATTAATCAAGTGCAATGTTCGATTCGCCGGTTCAGCCTAAGGAACAACTCCAAAGGAAGACCGAAAGATTCAGAGGCACAGTTTGTACAACGACAACTGAAATTTGAAGAGTGAATGATCTAGATTGATCAAAGGTGAGAGAGAGCAGATTCAAAAGAACGAGCGAGCGAGAGAATCGCCGAGAGAGAGAGAGAAAAGTCGCGAGAGAAGAATCGAGAACTCAGCCAGAAATTTAATAAAAAATAATCGTCGTTACTGTTACATATTTGACCCAGCTATATATAGGCGTATTACAGACCGTATGTCGACGTACAAAAATACACAATACAGACCTTATAATACAAGCTATACAGACAACGGAAAGGCCGAATGGTCTGCTTGCTTTGGGCCACAAAATAGTCGATCAGCCCAATCGAACCCCACAATAAAAATGTCCCAAATACAATTAAGTTTAGGACTAATTCCCATCAGCTAAAACTACACTTTAGCTAATCATGGCTATTAAGGATTGATTAATCCACAATCCATCTAGTCCAAATTAAGGACCGGGTGGCGGATTATACAACCGACCTAATTTTTATTAGCCAATTTCTACCAGCGAATGCATCATATGGGATTATAATTTATTAACAAAAATTTACATAATCTGCACACTTCAAATACATAATCTGCACATCCCAGCAACTGCATCCAAAGTTCCACAGAATCCATATGCTGCATTACACTCCTATTTATTCACCAAATAAGACAAACAATTATAAGCAAATAATTCACAGCAATTTTCGAAATTAATTAAATATAAATTCTTAATATTCACATCATTCCCCTCTTCTTGGAAAGGTTTCGCCTCTGAAACCTGAATAAGTCCCAGAAATGGACTAAGATCAGCCACATTAAAAGAGTTACTCACATTCCCAAATTTAACAGGTAAATCAATTTTATAAGCATTATCATTAATTTTCTCTAATACAGTAAATGGTCCATCTCCTCTAGAGTCCAACTTTGACTTTCTAAAATTTGGAAACCTTTCTTTCCTAAGGTGAATCTAGACTAAATATCCAAGTTTAAAAATCATTTTTCTCCTTCTTTTATTAGCATGTTCAGCCATTTGTTGCACCTTTTTGCTAATCTGTTGGGTTACAGTTTCATGTAACCTTTTCATATTATCAGCTCTAGATTCAGCATCAAAATTTTGTAATTCAGCATGAGGTAAAGGACTCAAATCTAAATGAGTTAATGGATTAAAACCATACACAATCTCAAATGGAGTTTTGTTAGTTGTAGAATGTAAAGTCCTATTATAAGAAAATTCCACTTGAGGTAAAATATATTCGCATTGTTTAAGATTCCTTCCAAGGATAGCTCTTAACATGTTTCCTAATGTTATATTTACTACCTCAGTTTGTCCATTAGTTTGAGGGTGACAAGTTGTAGAAAAAAATAACTTAGTTCCTAATTTTCCCCACAAAACCTTCCAAAAATGACTTAAAACTTAACATCTCTGTCTGAAACTATAGTCTTAGGAATTCCATGTAATTTAACCACATTAGAAAAAAATAATTCAGTCACTGCTACAGCATCATTTGTTTTATTACAAGGTATAAAATGAGCCATTTTACTGAACCTATCTACTACAACCATTATTGAATCCTTAGCTCTATTAGTCCTAGGTAATCCTAAAACAAAGTCCAAAGATACATCAACCCAAGGATGGTTAGAGACAGGTAAGGGAGTATATAAACCAAAAGGTTTTGAAGTAGTTTTTGCCTGCCTACAATTAATACAATTGACACAATGTTTTAAAACATCCTTTTTCATGTGTGGCCATTAAAAATGTTCAATTAAAACATCTAGAGTTTTCTGAGATCCTAGATGTGCCATTAAACCACCACTATGGGCTTCTTGAATTAATAACCCTCTCTAAGAGCATGCAGGAATACACAACCTATTTTCCCTAAACAAATATCCTTCATTAATAAAATACTTTCCTTATGAGGAAACTTCACACCTTTTATAGATTTATTTAAAATCAGTATCTTCTAAGTATAATAGTTTAATACTGGAAAAACCTAATAAAATAGTATCAGCAGCATTTAATAAAGCATATCTCCTAGATAAAGCATCTGCAACTATATTATCACTACCTTTTTTTATATTTAATTATGTAAGGAAAACTCTCAATGAATTCTATCCATCTACCTTGTCTTCTATTTAATTTTGATTGACTTTTTAAATACTTAATAGCTTCCTGATCAGTATTAATTACAAATTCTCTATGCCACAAATAATGTTGCCACACTTCCAAAGCCCTTACTAAAGCATACAGTTCTTTTTCATAAGTAGAATAATTCAAAGTACTACCATTTAATTTCTCACTAAAATAAGCTATTGGTTTTCCCTCTTGAGAAAGTACAGCCCCTATTCCTAACCCTGAAGCATCACAATCTAATTCAAACATCTTTTCAAAGTCAGGAAGACTCAACACAGGTGCTTGGGTTAATTTAGTCTTAATTGTCTCAAAAGATTGTTGTTGTTCTAATCCCCAAGTGAACCCATTATCCTTCTTTGTTATGGCAGTCAAGGGAGCAGCTATAGTACTAAAGTTTCTCACAAATCTTCTGTAAAAAGAACACAGTCCATGAAAACTTCTTACTTCAGTTACACTCTTTGGTATAGGCCATTCCTGAATAGCTCTAACCTTTTCTTCATCTATAGATACACCATCTTTTCCTACCACAAATCCTAAGAAAACCACACTTTCCATACAAAATCTAGACTTAGCTAAATTAGCATAAAGCTGTTCTGTTTTAAACACATTCAAAATAATCCTCAAGTGTTTCAGGTATTCCTCTAAAGATTTACTATATATAAGTATGTCATCAAAATAAACAACCACAAATTTACCAATAAATTCCCTCAACACATAGTTCATAAGTCTCATAAAAGTACTAGGAGCATTTGACAACCCAAAAGGCATCACTAACCATTCATATAATCCAAAATTAGTCTTAAAAGCTGTCTTCCACTCATCTCCTGGTTTCATTCTAATTTGATGATACCCACTTTTTAAATCTATTTTAGAAAATATAACAGCATCATGCAATTGATCCAACATTTCATCCAGCCTAGGAATTGGATATCTATACTTAATAGTTATCTTATTCACTGCCCTGCTATCCACACACATTCTCCAACTACCATCCTTCTTAGGTACTAATAACACTGGTACTACACAAGGACTCATAGACTCCTTAATATATCCTTTACTTAACAGTTCAGAGACCTGTCTTTTTAATTCCTTAACCTCTTCAGGATTGGCTCTATAAGCAGGTCTGTTTGGTATAACAGTTCTTGGAATAAAATCTATTTGATGTTCTATTCCCCTTAATGGAGGTAATCCACTAGGAATGTCCTCAAGAAACAACTCACTATATTCTTCCAATAACTGTTTCACTGTACTAGGTACTTCTTCAATTATTCCTCTCTGACACTCATAACAGTCCTTAAAAATCATCAAGTACACATTGGCATTTCTTTTTATTGCCTTTCCTACATCCTTACCTTTAGCATAAAATCCAAAAGTTCCTTTCATGTCCTTTGAACTAAGATCATTCTCCAAATTAGGCTTAGATAACTCCTTATAATCAGATTTAATTTTAGTTTGATCCTCAAATATTTCTTTTGGAGTCATAGGTGCTAAGACAATCTTCTTATCATCCTTCTGTACTGTATACCTATTTTTATAACCATCATGTATTACTCTCCTATCATATTGCCAAGGTCTACCTAACAACAGGTGAGTAGCATGCATAGGAACTATGTCATATAAAACAGAATCTTCATATTTTCCTAGTTTTAAATTCACTAAAACTTGTTGACTAACTTTAACGTCTCCCAATTCATTAAGCCACTGTAATCTATATGGTTTTGGATGTTTAGTAGTGGTTAATCCTAATTTAGACACTAACAGGGTACTAGCAGCGTTAATACGACTACCACTATCTATGGCCATGTTAAAGCACTTATCATTAATTAAACATCGGGTATGGAATATATTTTCTCTCTGTATAGCATTAGAATCAGGTAATTTATTACAATTTAAAGCCCTTCGAACCACAAAAAGATCCCTACTCACTGGTAATTCTACTTCTTCTTCTAGGTCACTATCATCCTCTCTAACTATATTGACCCCTTCCTCTTCTTCTTCAGATTCAGATTCTATATCTCCAGACTCTCTAATTAAAATGTGATGTGAATTTTATGAATTTATATTTAAGTAATTTTGAAATTTGTTGTGAATTAATTACTTATAATTGTTTGTCTTATTTGTTGAATTAATAGGAGAATAATGCAGCATATGGATTCTGTGGACTTGGACATAGTTGCAGAGAAGTGCAAAATATGTTTGGAGTGTACAGATTATGTAAATTTTTGTTAAATATTTTGTAATCCCATATGATGCATTCGCCGGTCGGAATGGGCTAATGGGAATTAGGACGGTTGTATAATCCGCCACCCGGTCCTTAAATTGGACTAGATGGATTGTGGATTAATCAATATTTAATGACCATGATTAGCTATAGTTGTCTTAGCTGATGGGAAATTAAGCCTTAAGCTTAATTGTATTTTGGGACATTTTTTATGTTGGCTGTAATTGGGCTGGTCGACACTTCACATTATTTTTGCTGATGGTTGGATTTGGGCTGGTCGACACTTTATTATTTTGGCCCAAAAGTCTGTATCGCCCGTCCATGCAGGCCTGTATCATCCGTATGTATTTTTTCGAGTATACGGCCTTCTGTGTACATATATATAGGCCAATACATTGTAATACGTACACAACTTTTGACAGAAATAATATCGGCTGATTCTTTTCGATCTCTGTCGCGACTTCTTCTCTCTCTTGGCGATTCTCTCATTCGCTTCTTCTCTGATTCTGCCTCGTTCTCATCTTGATCAATCTTGATCATTCACCTTCTAATTTCAGTTGCCATTGAATCAATTGTGCTTCTGAAACTTTGGTTCTTCCTTTGGAAAGTTTTCCTTAGGCTGTGCCGGCGAAATCGAACATTGCGCTCAATTAAATCTCTCGATCCTTTGCGAAACTCTAACCGGTTTCCATCAAAATGTTTCTCTTGTTTGGACATTCAGAAGCTATATTTCCTAAGCCTCCACATCTAAAACATTTAATACCCCTATTCCTATTTGATCCATTTACAGGATTTGTCATCACAATCTTACCCTTTTCAAACTTCTGTCCTACCTTAGCTTCATTGTTTCTACCCTTAAATTCAACCTTACTATTATTCTTCCAGTTTTCAGAAGTATTTCCCCCAAAATTTCTTCTTACCGTAGTCTTAAACCCAATCCCAGGGGGTTTATATTGCCTAGATTTCCTTAACTGAATCTCTATCTTAGTAGCTATATTCACCATTTCATTCAAGGTTCCACAAGGATATAGTTCTACTTTATCAGCTATCTTTGAATTTAATCCACTCAGAAACCTAGCCATGGTAGCATCATCATCCTCAATAACTCATGTCTTAATAATCAAAACTTCTAGTTCCTTATAATAATCATCCACTGTCCTCACTCCTTGACTAATAGTTTGCAACCTCTTATGCAATTCCCTATAATAGTAACTTGGTATAAATCTCTTTCTCATTAAGGTTTTGAATTCTACCCAAGTCTATATAGGTGGTTCCCCACACCTTCATCTAGTTAACACCAAATTATGATACCAAGAGGACGCATACTCAGTAAATTCTACTACAGCCACCTTAATTTTATTTTCTTCAGAGTAATTATGACACTCAAATACTTGTTCTATTTTCCTTTCCCATTCAAAATAATAATCAGGGTCATTCCTGCCATTAAACCCTGGTATACTAAGCTTAAGATTATTCAAATTCCTATCAATGAACTCTAATTCCCTATCCTGCCTATTGTTCTGTCTAGGCATCCTATCACTATTGTGAGATACTTGGTCTTCCAACTCCTCTAGATTAGCTATGGGTGGAATTCTAATCCTAGGATCCATTGGAGCCCTTCCTAAAACTCCTGCCTGATTAGTTTCAACTCTGTTATGTTGCAACTCATTGATCCTTACCTCCTGTTCCCCTAGTCTTTGTTCTAGGTTAGCAGATAAAATAGCAAATTGTGCAGTCATTTGTTCTTGAAAAGTTCTAAGGGTTTCTAAAAGATCATTACTAGACACCGATTGATTAACAGACTGACCATTGTTAGACATAATGAAATTTTTAGATTTAAATAACTAACCCCGCAGCAATTAATCAACAGAAACAACTTATTCAAGAATTTCAGAAAAACAGAACACACAGTATAATCTCAAGAAGTATCACAATATCAAAGATTAACAGAAATAGCAATAGTAAAGCTTACTCAGACTTATTCAATGTTTATAATAATTCGACAATAATAACTAAGTAAAAGGGAACGATATTACCGCGTCTGCTTAAGCAATTAATTCACTTATCTAGGGTACCCCTCTTCTTGGAGGTCTATCCCTTTTTCTTGAAACCAAATGGTTCACCGGTTATGTTACCTGTATACTTATTAACAAACAAGTAATTTGCGAAGAAATTGGAAATTAAGTATAGCAGATAGTAGTATTAGACAAGAAAAATTACGAATCGAGGTTACCAACAACAATTTGTCGCACTGTCAGTCAAGATTCAAGTTCTTGACCAAACCCTAGGTCGATTAGGGTTTCTCTTCAGACTTTTGAAACAGCGGACCAAAACACTTTAATCGCCGGATTTAGAACAACGAGAATCGAAACAGTCTTCGTCGCTGTAAACCCTAAAATTTCACACCTCAAGATAGGGTTAGCGAAATACAAAAATCGACTCAAAAATGGAAGAAAACTTAATCAATAACAAAGAAACTACGATCACTCTAATAATCGAGGCTCTAATACCAAATGATGGAAACCTGTTAGGGTTTCTCGAAAGGATCGAAAGATTAATCGAGCGCAATGTTCGATTCGCTGGTTCAGCCTAAGGAATAACTCCAAAGGAAGACCGAAAGATTCAGAGGCACAGTTTGTACAACGGCAACTGAAATTTGAAGAGTGAATGATCTAGATCGATCAAAGGTGAGAGAGAGTAGATTCAGAAGAACGAGCGAGCGAGAGAATCGCCGAGAGAGAGAGAAAAGTTGCGAGAGAAGAATCGAGAACTCAGCCAGAAATTCAATAAAAAATAATCGTCGTTACTGTTACATATTTGACCCAGCTATATATAGGCGTATTACAGACCGTATGTCGACGTACAAAAATACACAAAACAGACCTTATAATACAAGCTATACGGACAACGGAAAGGCCGAATGGCTTGCTTGCTTTGGGCCACAAAATAGTCGATCATCTCAATCAAACCCCACAATAAAAATGTCCCAAATACAATTAAGTTTAGGACTAATTCCCATAAGCTAAAACTACACTTTAGCTAATCATGGCTATTAAGGATTGATTAATCCACAATCCATCTAGTCCAAATTAAGGACCGGGTGGCGGATTATACAACCGACCTAATTTCCATTAGCCAATTTCGACCGGTGAATGCATCATATGGGATTACAATTTATTAACAAAAATTTACATAATCTTCACACTTCAAATACATAATCTGCACATCCCAGCAACTGCATCCAAAGTTCCACAGAATCCATATGCTGCATTACACTCCTATTTATTCACCAAATAAGACAAACAATTATAAGCAAATAATTTACAACAATTTTCGAAATTAATTAAATATAAATTCTTAAGATTCACATCAGTAAGGCTCATGCAACACATTGAAGTCACATAACAACATAGTGATATAAAAAGATTACAACTTAAGCACAATATGGCATGTTGCATGGAAATCAAGAAATTATAAAAAAAAGATAGTAAATACATATAATTTGTACATTATAAACCATATTATAATTCCTCATTTAGTGACTACACAATTTTTGGTTAGTAAGATAGTTTGTTCGACCTCATCTAGTTCTCCATCATGAAAAAAACTAATGGAAACAAAAATAATCACAATGGGATACCACACCCATCACACAAGGTTAGGATACATCAAAGGGGCTTTCTTTCAGGATACCACACCCACCACACATCGATTGAACCTACCACAAATGGAGATACCACACCCACCGCACATTGCCATAGCACATCAAGGGGGATTGTACTAAGATACCTCACCCACCACACCTTGAATGTATTTGCCACAAGGGCTAAAAAGTTGGAATACCACACTCAATGAAGCAATGGATAATATAAAGTGCTAGAGGGCTTGTATTGAGATACCTCAACTATTTGATTTGGACATCAATTCCATGTTGGCCTGCTATAGTATAACGCTACCAACCACAACCTAATAGAGAAAAAAATAGGTACCAAGTGAAAAATATAACCAAGGCGACCCACCCACTAACTTCTAGCAACTAACCTAAGAGCCGGAGAAAAATACTCAAATAAAATTATAAATAATTAATTTATTTACAAGTGATATCACAAATCACAACTAAGTCCACACAGAATCAAATTGGGTGTTTTGAAGTGATAACACCAAACACCAATAAAATCTATTATTTAACTAAATTGGGTGGTTCCAAGTAATAACACCAAACACATCACAAGGAATTAAAGCCACCAATTGGGTGTTTAGAGATGACACTAAACTTAACCAAAAATTAAGTATCAAAGACCATCATGGTGATCCATATTAAATCAAATCAACCATAATTGAAATCATAATTAAAATGTTGTAAATACATGCAAGTATTAGCACAGAAGGCCTAAGAGAAACACAACAAATTATAATAAAACAGTCAGCTTCTATTCGAACCAGTCAATTGGTCCCTCAGAAACCATTTTGGTGGGTCTAAGTAAAGACTAACCACTTTGGCCTGTACAGAAACCAATTAATGGGTTTGAAAAAATTATCGTCTAGTCATAGTAACCAATTGAATGGTTTGGTCTAATAGATCGATGGGTTTAAGTTGAGACCAAACCATTTTGGTCCATAGGGACATCAATCAATGGATTTGACCAACCGATCGACTATTCATAAAACTAGTCGACTGGTTTACCAACTAATTGACCGATCTCATAACCAACCAATCCAAAACTCCAAACCATTTGACTGCTTGCAAAACCAGTCAATGGGTTTGAGGAATCGATCAATTGGTTTAGGTAAAAGACTACCCCAACTTACAAAATAAACACCAAATTTTACCATACTTTACCATATTATTCCTAGCATGCTTTTATGTCAAAACGCACATAAAAATACATGCTACACATATAAAATGACATGGATATGTCGTAATATATATACTAAAACAAATCCTAGTCTAATAGCCCATTTTATGCTTAAAATAAGATAATTCCAACAATTATAACTTAGGAATAATTATATTACTTGCTTGTGACATGGAACACAATTAGATCATATTCATATGAGCACCAACTCAAGGAACCCCAATATACCATAGAAACCTAATTATGTTAAAGATAAGAATGTCTTATCTTTAAGCAATTCTTCTAGCATAAAACTCCTATTGGATGTCTTATCTAGCCGAACTTTGATCCCTAAGAGAATCAAAGTAAAAACCATTAAAAATAATCTTTCAAAACTCAATTAAAATCAAATAAAGGTTAGAATAAGAAGAAGAACGCAAAACATCACCTTGTCTCAAAAGTAGGGTGCTAAATGAAGAGCTGAAATCTTCAACCTTTCTTAGTCTTAATTCTTCCTTTCTTAAGAAAATTAAGAGAGAACTAAAACCAATATTCAAATAAGGGAAAGGAACATAATTATTTCACAAGAAAGAGAGAAAATTAAGGATGGCCTATATTTTTCTTAGTAGAGGGAAGAAAAGGAAAAATAGAAGGCTGCTAAACACTTAGGAAAATTTCCATAAGGGGAATGGAGGAACACAAGTGAGGAATGATAATTAATTGGAAAAAAGAAGTATATAGGCAAGATTAGTTAACATTATTAGGAGAAAGAGGTATGAGACAAGTGAGGTTGAATGTGAGCAAGCCAAGAAGTGAAGAATGACTTGATGGGGTGGTCGGGGTTGAGTGTAGCAAGAAATGGGCATGGTAGTGGGTTGGAAATTTATGGAATGGTGGATAAAGTCAATCTTGAAACCCATGTACTAGAAGAAAGAGAGGAAAAGGTGAAGGAGAAGAAAAAAGTGAAGCTTGCCTCTAAAATTTCCTTTTTGGAAAATTTAGCTAATTAAAATTATATAATGATCTAAATAATGTGAAAATAATCCTAGAGTACTAAAACGTGCTTATTAGAATAATTGGACTCTAATTGGAAGTTTTCATAATCATTAGAGAGATATTCAAATCAAAATTTGAAATAGATCTAAAATAGAAGGACTACCAATCGATGGGTTTGGGCGAACCAATCGACTGGTTTGTCAAGAACAAGAATGTTAATTGCCCAAGTGTATCAGTCGATCGGTATAGCTAAAATTCATAGTTTTATTATAATTTAAAGTCCATTCTAAAGCTAAAACTCATTTATTTTATATCATAATTATTTTGAATATAATTTGAAGGATTTTAGGAGGGGATATTATACCCATTGACTTGTTGGACCAAACCTATTGATTGGTTTCCTATGAATAGTTGGTCTGTGAGATCAACCAATAACCTAGTCTGCTGGTGTTATTTTTGGTGTAGGTCTAGAACGACTAGACCATTTGACTGGTCGTTGAGATTGGTTAACTAGTACAGCTGTATACCACTTGGTTTATTTAATTATTGTTATTATTTTATACATTTTATGTTAATACCTCCATGTAATTAAAACATTTAAATTATGATTACAACCATGTTTAACCTAGAATTAATAAAAATAATAATGATGGTTAAGTTTGGTGTCATATATAAACACTCAATTGATAGCTTTTATGCCTTATAATGTGTTTGGTGTTATCACTTAGAAAAAACTAATTTGGAATAAAATGGAATTTATTTGTGTTTGGTGTTATTAATTGGAAATGCCCAATTTATGAATTTTATACCTTGTGATGTATTTAGTGTTATCACTTAGTAACACCCAATTAGTTATTTGTGGAATTAATTTGTGATTTGTGATATTACTTGATAATTAATAATAAAGAAATAAGATTTCATTCGAGCTTTTTTTTTATCCAACTCTTAGGGTAGCGGACCAAGAGTTAGCGGTTGGATCACCTTGTAGTTTATATTTTCACTTAATTCCTATTTCCTTCTCTACCAGATTGTGATTGGTAGGGGGTATGCATAAATCTTTGAGGGTAGGATCATATTGTGGTAGACCGACATGTCATTGGTGTCTAGTTCGAGTTGGAGATTTATCCTAGTATAAGCCCTTGATACTTCGTATTGTTCATTCCTTAGGCGATTATGGTATCCTAACTTTTTAGTCCTTGCAATAGAGGCATTCAAGGCATGGTGGATGAGGTATCCTAGTACAATCCCTTTTGACATACTTCGACCATATGTGGTGGATGTGATATCCCAATTTGTGTTAGCCCTCGTTGTAGGTGCACTCGATGTATGGTGGGTGTGGCATCTCATTATATTTATTTGCTAACATAACTTTTATTCATGGTGGAGAATTAGGTGTAGTTGAATGAATTATCTTAATAACTAAGAATTACATGATCACTATAGGAATATTTATATTTGGTTTACATCATGTGGATTATGAGGCATGCACGGTATTACTATTCTTCCACGATTTCCATGTAAGCATGCCTTGCTATATTATAGCCATAAGCCCATTATAGTGGTATACTTATCACCATGCTACTATGTGATCATATTGTGCTGCATGAGCCTTAACATGGTCTAGGTAGTTTGCTTTACCCATACTACACCTTCCTGATACTACACTTGTGTGGTCATTATGATGATTTGGCTTCTGATCCAATAAGCAAATTATGATTTGCAGAGGCATGATTCTCAGTTAGAGTACATTGAGGGTGATGACGTGGGCTAGTATTTGGCTATTGCTTGGGATTGAAGATTTATATTTATGCTTAAGAGTTAGGTTAATCGGCTAGAGGTTTTTTGTCCACTGCATTGGAAAGTTTTTGTTCTTTTGTTTATTTAAACTCTTAGCTTTGATTTCCTATATTTGGGTTTTGTAACTCTCATATTCTTCCTACCTTTATTATTGTTCTCATCTTTGTTATTATTGATACTATTATATTATTATTATGGAAATGTATCTTTTCATTTGTTGTTTTGTTTTTTCTTACATCAAGCATAGGTTAGGTGATGGTCACAACTCTATAATGGTTGATGTGATGATAACATTATCTGATTTTGCTTTTCAAACATTTTAGAATTATCTTCAAATGAATTTTTTTTTTCATAAATTGGGGTTGTTACAAGTAGAGCACCTCCTTAGATGTAAAATGTACCATCACTGAACTCCCATAACTACTATTTCCTTCCCATGAATTAGATAAACACATAAACAAATCTAACAAGAATATATAAAATAAATATGAGATTAGGGGAAAACACATTATCAATATCAGCGGTATAATTTTTGATTTCATCGTATTACACCTCAACTCTTGCAAAATAATAATAATAATAATCTAAGACAAATTAGCCTAATATAAAATTTTAGTGACCAAATTGAACTCAAAAATTTAAAATTATGGATGGATTCAAGTAGGATGAACAACATTAGAAACAGAAGAGAAATTGCACACATGAATGAAATGCTAACAAAAAATTAGTAAAAGTTGTTGAGTTAAAGATGTAACTACTTTTGTTCTGATATGCACTTTCTTATATTTCCTTCATATGTTGCAAAATTAGTAGAGAGTGACGGGAGAAGGCTCAAAAGCATTAATAGATTGAGAAGTTAGGAGTGGTGGAAGCAAAATCCCTCAATGAGCACTAATAGAATGAGTGTGAAGTGTGGTAATGGGAGTGAAGGATGTAGATGGAGAAGACTCATATAAGGTAGAGGTCAGGTCAAGTGATGAGTTAGATATAGTTTGTGTAGCAAGAAATGGAGGGATGTTTATAGAAGAATAGGTCAAGTGATGAGTGATTTTTTGTGTGAGGGGTAGGAGGTTCTATTTGACATTTTTTTATAAAATTGGTATCGTATCGTGGCGTATTAGAAATAGTTTTTGTTAAGCAGTAAAAGTATTTCATACCTACTTTTTAATTTTAGCTTATAAAAATGTAGTTTAAATTAATTAATTTTAAAAATAACTTTTTAAAAGTAAAACCAAACAGTAATAATTAATCTAAAATAACTCTTATAATTAATTATATAAAAGTTACTTTTTCTAAGTAAAACCAAATAAACTCTAAATAATGTATACAAAACTTGAATTCAAATATAAATTTTTTCTCTAACTAAAGGCAAAGCCCTCACTCCCAATGCTTTTGCAACCCCATCTCTGGCACATTGTGGATGAAGTAAATCAAAACAAGTGTCTAAACAACACAAAAATCCAAGTGAATGTTTATAAGGCTTGGGTTGTAATCAAAACCTATGACTTATTGGAGTAAATGGTTTTCTGTCATTGGTCGCTTTGTCTTATTCCAACTAAGTTACGCGCCACACATTCTGACTAGAGGTGGCGATGGGGTTGGGTCGGTCGCATTCGGGTCGGGCCATAGCGGGTCAGGTTATTATTGGGTCAGGTCATCTTGGGTCATTTGACTTTTGTGGGTCAGTTATGGGTTAGGTTAGGTCATTTTGGGTTCGGGTCATTTCAGATCATTGCTTTGTTTGGATCAGATTTGTTTCGGGTCGGGTCATTTCAATTCAGGGTTATTTTAGGTTAATTTGTCGGGTTAAGTCGGGTTCGGGTTAAGCAAACTAGGGTTCGGGTTATTTTAGATTAATTTAACTGGTAGAGTCGAGTTGGTTTTGGGTCATTTTCTAGTTCACATGACTTGGTAGCTTCGGCCCACTTGGGTTATTTCATACAATATGATGGGTTGGTGATGTTGGGTCCTAGTTGTTTTAGGTTAAGTTAATGGGTCGGGTCATTTTGTGTTATTTGACGGGTTGTATTTGAGTGATTACAGGTTAAATTGATAGGTTGGATCGGATCGATTTTTGATGGGTTGAGTCAAATTTGAGTCCAGACAATTATTATTTATTGTGTTGTAAATATTAGAGACAATCATAAGATTATTATTGTAGATAAATGATTTAAGAATATTATATGCACTTTATTTTCACAAGTAAATAGTGAATCTATTTATAAATTTTAATAATAAAAAATATTGCATGATTGAATCTAACAAAGATATTTATCATTTATTTTGATTTATTTGATTATTTAAAATATTTAATTACTTAAGAAAAGATAATTTTATAAAATAAAGGTGATCATAACATGACTATAAAATGTATAATTATCATTTATTACATTGTAAATATTAGAGACAATCAAAAGATTATTAGTACAAATAAATGAAATAAGAATATTATATGTGTTTTATTTTTCCAATTAAATAATAAAGATATTTATAAGTTTTAACAATATTATATATGATTACTTAAAATATTTATAAATTTTATAAGTAAAAATATTAGATGTTTATCATATATTATATTTATTTGATTACTTGAAATATTTAATTAATTAAAAAAATATAATTTTATAAAATAAAGGTGATCATAAACATGACTATATAATGTATAATTATCATTTATTACATTGTAAATATTAGAGACAATCATAAGATTACTAGTACAGATAAATAAAATAACAATATTTTATGTGCTTTATTTTTACAAGTAAATAATAAAGATATTTATAAGTTTTAATAATATTATATTTGATTACTTAAAATATTTATAAAAATATTTGATATTTATAATCTATTATATTTATTTGATTACTTAAAATATTTGATTACTTAAGACAAGATAAATTTATAAAATAAACGTGATTATAAATATGACTGTACAGTGTATAATTATCATTTATTATATTATAAATATTAGAGTCAATAATAATATTACTATTATAGATAAATAAAATAAGAATATTACATGTGCTTTATTTTTGCAAAGGTAAATAAGAAAGATAAGTTTTAAAAATATTATATTTGTTCACTTAAAATATTTATAAATTTTACAAGTAAAAATATTGGATATTTATCATATATTATATTTATTTGATTACTTATAACAAGATAATTTTATAAAATAAAGGTGAGCATAAGCATGACTATACAATGTATAATTATAATTTATTACATTATAAATATTAGAGACAATCATAATAATACTAGTACAGATAAATAAAATAAGAATGTTATCTATACTTTATTTTTATAAAAAAAATAATAAAGATATTTATAAGTTTTAACAATATTATATTTGATTACTTAAAATATTTATAAATTTTACAATTAAAAATATTATATATTTATCATATATTATATTTATTTGAGTACTTAAATATTTGATTATTTACGAAAAGATAAATTTAAAAAAATAAACGTGATTATAAACATGACCATATAGTGTATAATTATCATTTATTACATTGTAAATATTAGAGACAATCATAATATTACTAGTACAGATAAATAAAGTAAGAATATTACATGTGCACCACAACCGTCGGTCGACAACATTGTCGTGCCACACCACCATAATCGACACCCCTTTCCTTTTGCTCATTGTCAACAAATACCAATACCACCAAGAGCAACCAGACTTAGCAACTACACCGTCGTTTGGCCACATCCAGTGAACCCAACCACCGGCAAGTGGTCCTTCACCACCAGTGTTACTCTAGCAACCCTTATCTCCTTCAATTACGTAACAATTCGTTTGGTATAATTATCTTAAACCCTAACTCTTATTTTGATTAATTTTTTTTATGAATTAGCTTATGATAATCGAAATTGGTTATTGAATTATGTATGTATATATATATATATGTATTGTATGACTGATATAGAGTGGTTAATTGCAATATATATGGTTGATTTATGAAAATTAGATTTTTTTTACCCGGTTATGTTTGGATTTATTGGATTCATCCGATTAAGCTATTTTGGATAAATTAATTATGCAATATACTTTGAAATGTACTTAATTTCATGTTGGTATTGTTAAATTGGGAAAATTATATGAAATATATTAAAATTGGATTGTTAGGTTACAAATCTTGTGAATTTAAATTAAATTGTATAATTGAGTTATATTATTAAATTGATTATACAATATGTTTTAGAATATGTCTAATTTCGATTTTAAACCGTTAATTTAAATATTTGAATAAGATTTGATCGAATTTATTGTTTGAGCTCAAAAGCCTAATTATGTTAAATTGGATAATTTCTTAATAGTTTTTAATTAATTGAGTATACAATATGCTTTAGAATATGTCTAATTTCAATTTTGAACCATCAATTTAAATATTTGAATAAGATTTGATCGGATTTATAGTTCCGGCTTAAAAACCTTAATTATGTTAAATTAGGTAATTCCTTAATAGTTTTTAATCAATTGAGTTTACAATATATCTTAGAATATGTCTAATTTCAATTTTAAACCATCAAATTAAATATTTGAATAAGATTTAACTGGATTTGCAGTTCGGGCTCACAAACCCTAATTATGTTAAATGGGGTAATTCCTTAATGGTTTTTAATTAATTGAGTATACAATATGTGATAAAATAGATCGGATTTATAGCACGATGGTGCTAAGAGTTAGTAATTTTCAACTGATAACAATTGTAATTACAATTTTATAAGGTAACCAATAACCATTATAATTATATTTTCAAAGTCTGAGTTTGGTTTTCTATTTGTTATAAATTTATAATCTCTGTAATCAGTGTAAATTAATATAATTTTTATTGTCTTAAAAATATACATAAAAAGTTGGAACTATGAGATTTTCTTTATTTTAAATGTCATTGTAAAAAATGTCTAGGGTAAAAGTATGGAAAAATAAGTACAATTTAAAAACAACATATTTTTAAAAGTTTTAAATGAATAATAAAATATGTATAATTTAATAATAATAATAATAATAATAATATTATTATTATTATTATTGTTGTTGTTGTTGTTGTTATTATTATTAGAGATTTTAATTTTTAGTTGAGTCAATATCGGGTTGGATCGAGTGAATGTTAGGTCGGGTCAAATGCGGGTTAGGTTAAGATCGGATCGGGTCACTATCAGCTTATGGGTTGGGATCGGATTGGGTCGGGTTTATTTATTTCGGGTCAGTGCCTGGTCGGATAAATGTTGGGTCGGGTTAGGTTGCTAAACTTTTTAGATCATATCATATCTAGGGATGACAACGGGGCAGGTTGGGGACGGGGACTCCATCCCCATCCCCGAACCCAATAAGGAAAATAATTCCCGAACCCGACCCGATTCCCGAAACCCGACTTTATACCCGATCTTCGATCCCATCCCCGATCCTCAAACTATTTTTTTATATTATATTTTCAATTTATATTCTATAAAAAAATTAATTATATTATATATATAATTATACAAAAATATTTATAAAAAAAATTTTGGGGCAATTTTGGGGATGGGGATCCCAAACTCGTCATCGAAAAAATCCCCGTTAAAAATTCCCGAATCCGAACCCGATCCCCGAATTCTCTTCCCGAACCCGAATTCGAACGGGGAATCTCTAACGGGGCTCCGAACCCGCGAGAAAAATTGCGATCCCTAATCATATCGGGTTTTGTTCAGATCGGATGGAATTGGACGGATCCGATTAACTTTTACCAGCTCTAGTGCTAACACCCTGATAAAAGTTCTTACGGATAAGATCCAATCATATATAATCTAAAATGTACGTAATTCATTATAGGTTCAGTTTAGCCTCTAGTGCGGATAATGTTTACATTTCGTTCGGAAGGCAATAACAATATAAAATTGTGTATTTGCTTCTTTCTTCTTCTTCTTCTTCCTTTTTTTTTTCGGTTTATAAAAAAGCCCGTGTAAAAGTGAGTACAATCAGTACATGTTGGTATCATAATTACCCTAAATATATATTGCCTCTACTCTTTCTAGATGGATGAAAACGAAAAGTAGAATTGTTTGACGCATTTGACCATTGAATAACGTTATGGTTTCTATTTGTCCACCACGTGCTAATGGTTCTAATTTATATTGTGACTGGAGTTCGCCTCCAGAGATCCGACGTAATCGTAGTCTGGTCTCAATCTATTCATCTCTTCTGGAAGTTGAGGAATTTGACAGAAGCCACAAAACAGCCAAAGAAGAGAATACAGAAGCCAACCAATACCGCCACTGTGATGCCAATCATGCCAGGGCCGAATCCGAAATGGATATCTAAATACTCCTTTACGGTGCCCTTAAATCCATGTGCAACTATTACGGTTTCAACATCACCTAGTTGAGAAGTGAAAATACCACGCAATGTCCAGGCGACTGGGCAGATGTAATAGAACCAAATCCACCATCCTGGGATAGACTGGATGATCAAGGGAAGAGAAGTAAGTGGGCAAGCTAATGTCAAGATGAGGAGAAAGAAAGTGGTAGAGAAACTCAGGAAGATGGTATATGACTAAAAAGAATATATAAAGAGATTGAAAACATCGCTGAAGAAGTCTCATGCATTCAACTTACAGCTTTTGGGACGAGAAAGCCTGATAAGAGATTCCACAATGAGTAGAACGCAGAAGAAGTTACAGCAGCTAGATGCTGGTTAGGCGTGAGACCGACAGCCATCATGCCGTAAAAGGTGAAGTAAGTGAAAGTGAGGAACATGAACAGGATGTAGAGTAAATATTTCCCTGCGAGAAAAATATTAACAGAAAAATTCTCAAAGTCCATAGGTCCAACCAAGGGGGAAGTCTAAGAAGGTTGGAAGGCAAGGAGACAGTAATTCGTATTCCATATAATCCAATTGCACTAGCTAGACCCAATGCACGGGTGCATCCTTATCAGGCATAGGTACCGCTTATTTTATTTTATATTTCTTAATTTTTCCTGCCTGCATAACGCTATACCACTTAATTTGACACCTCAATTTCACATAATCATAATGTAGCACACTACACCTCCAAACAGTCTAAATAGTGCCGATACATATAACACGGAATAGGAGACGTTTGCTTACTTATTGATCTTTCAAATCCAATCATGAAATACGTGATGACGCCATATAACAATGTCTGCACAGCGATATATGGAATCTCCACCATGCCCTGAAACGACCATAGAAATTGACATTCTTCATGTTACTTTCCCACGGCGTACACGAAGGTCTATGCATTTCCATCTACTTGCGAGAGACCAGATTTCTAAAACGTCATTGTAATAGAAGTACAGTGCCACAGATGAGCATCTACCTGTGCAACTGCATATGGGAGCGGAGAATACATTCCAGCTGCCTTTTCTCTATAGAACACTGTCCTTTCAACAGAAACTACTGGCTGCACCGAAGAAGCATTACTAACACCCAGGAATAAACATGATGAATAAAGGGCTCCCATGATGGTAAACAAGTTTATCATAGTGTCCCTGGAAAGCATGAGGATGGTTATGCGGTCAGCATAATACTGAGATGTCGAACATAAAACTGAGGTGCCAAAACAAATGCAACGAGAACACACCTTTTTGATCCAATACCCCAAAATACGGAGCCAAGTATCAATGCAACTAATGTAGTAAAAAAAAGTCTCACGGCATTGTATTGTGGACTCCTCCAATAAACTAGATTTTGCTTGCAGAAACAAATGCAGAACTGTGACCACATATTTTGGGAGAACTTAGTGTCAAATTTGATTGGTTCTGTTCCTGGTTCTGGTTTACTCTTACTCTCAATCAATGCTTCAACCTCCCTATCAAAGCCAAACAATGCAGTGGGAGAAGCTTATCAGCAAACAAGACAGGCCATCTATATCTTGATTAAGAAGAGCAAAACAATGCCTAGAGAAGCATCACCTGAACTGATTTGAGTTTTTGTATATGTTGGCAAAGTCTTCGCCAATTTTCTCTTCAATGGTAGGCGTGGTCACCTCCAGCATCCATGTTGCTGGGTTATACCCAAGGGAGATTGGAGGGATTCCATGGATTCCCTAATACAGGAAGGCTAAGAGTTGGAATTCGTCCACCAATGGGAATGGAAGAGTTAAAAGGGAAGGGCAGATACCTGAAAGTAGTCTATCATTATCTGTGAATCCATTCCAAGCTTTCCTCCGTATATGACTCTTCCTCCGCGTTTCATGAGAAGTAGCTACACCATCAAATTCTGCATAAGGATTTGAATGACATATGCAAGCTACAATTACAAATATCTCATTCATTGGCCTCACCTCATCAAAGGCTTCAAATATATCGATACTTGGTTGATGTATGGTACATACAACAGTTCGCCCTGTGTCTACTGTGTTACGAACTGTTCGCATAACAATAGCTGCTGCACGTGCATCGAGTCCCGAAGTGGGTTCATCCATGAATATTATTGAAGGGTTTGCTACAAGCTCTACACCAATAGTCAAACGTTTCCTCTGCTCTGTTGACAACCCTGAACTACCAGGTAGTCCAACCAAAGCATGTCGGAGAGAATCAAGCTCTACTAGTCTCATAACTTCCTCCACGAATTCCTGCATATATGGTGATGATTGAAGATTACATTACATACAGGCAACAAAAACATAAAATTTTAAATTTGTAGCGCTACGGACTTTTCTCCTCTCATGGCTAATCTCCTTTGAGAGACGAAGTGCAGATGAAAACCACAGGGACTCCTCGACTGTTACTTGAGGAGAATGTATGTCATTCTGTTCAACGTAACCTGACACTCTGGCGAAAGTACTCTGGTCTTTTGCCCAACCTGAAATTCGAATTTCCCCCTCCACGTATCCACCAGTTTTTCTACCAGACAGCACATCCATCAACGTTGTCTTTCCTGCTCCACTTGATCCAACTAAAGCAGTGAGAACACCAGGTGAGAATACTCCACTAACTTTTGACAGCAGCTGCAATCTTTGTTCTGGGACCCCTCTCGTTTTCATTGCCTGATAAGTTTATTTATAAAAACTATATAAGAAGAAACTCAAAAAAAAAAAAAAAAAGAAAGAAAGAAAGAAAAAGAAACTCTTTTCGCATTATATATGACAATATGAACGACGTATATCAGAAACATTTGACGAGTACCTTTGGCATGTCAACAAAGTAATTTACGTTATGAAATGTCATAGTCAAGGGCTGAAAAGGGAGAATCATTCCTTTGCTTTTGCCATTGCTGAGAGATGCAGGTTTTGCCTGGAAGTCCTGACATTTTTCTGCAAGGATGTGATAATTAACCAAAACATGTAATGAAGAGAAATTTGTAGCGCGTGACATGAAAAGTAATAACCAGTTAACCACCTTCTTTGGCAATACTGTCCTCGGAGGTTCCAAGTGGGACTGCTGCTTGAGCTTTCTTAAGAGCTAAGAGAGAAAAAGAACGCTGTAATCAGTAAGCACTGCAAGTGGCGTGCACACATTGAGATGAATGAAAAAGATCATAAAAAAAAGTATGGAGTCGGCTTCGTCACACTCACGGTTAAGATAAGCCAAGGCCAGAGTGACGATGTTGTTGAAAATCACTGCGTAAAGTACTAAAGTTCCAATTCCTAGCCAGTACCAATAGCTTTCAGTTGGCATGTTATGTGCACGAAGAACGTTGAACCCAATAGCTGAATCCCCTAAGGCAGAGTTCTACAGGAAACATTATATTTATCCCATATAAACCATGTCACTTGTAGAGCATAAAACCAATGGGAAGACCGGAATAAGCAACTGTTTTATGGTAAAGAACATATATATCACCGTCCATCTTGTTGCAGTAAATTCATTAACGGAAATAGCATTTTGCGCATACGAAAGTGGTGTCACCCAATAACCCCATGACCACCATGGCTTAATCATATCTGAAAACAAAAAGGGGGAAATCAGTATCCCCAGCCTACTCAGGAAACACAGCCGAAAGTTTATACTGAAGCTGACCTTTTGGAAGAACGAATCCCCCTAAAGAAAACACCAGCAACATGGTAGCTGAAGCAAATGTGTTAGCGATGATCATATCTCTTGCGAGAGTTGCCATCATCCGGAAGAGACCTAATGCCATCTGGTGCACGACAAAGAGTAACAACATGAAACGGAAAAACCTGAAGACGAGGAAAAGGCTGGTTAAGTACATGAACTTAGTGTAATAATATTTCAAGAAAGATCCAGTGGGTTGATAGTATAGTTTGAAAAATTGGACCAGACCGGTTGGTCCGATTAGCAAAACCAGTCAAGTCACTGGCTACATTTTATATTTTAATTTTTAGAAGTTTGAAACTAGTGAAAATCGGTCGATAACTAGCGAGCCGACCAAAAATGATCCGGTCCAATAAACTAAAAAATAGGTTGAAAATTGATTAAATTTATATATGGTTTAATTTTTTTTATATACTTTATATTTTTCTACTTGATATACATTACTGATTTGATTAGTTACAATCATTAATTAGGCCACTAAACCCATAAATTAGTTATAATATTGATTCGATAGCCCGTCCCCTTTTTAAAACCATAGTTAATAGCATATACCTTCCGGATGAAGGGGCAAAGCCAACTGTATAATAAACGACACAAGACCACACAACCGCTTCGAGGATTGAGTAAGGTATTCGAAGTATCCAACTACAAATAGACCATGCCCATGCAGGATAAAAACAACTATCTCTCTGCTTGTAAAAAACTGGAAGCCGAAAGATCATCAAAGAGAGCTCAGAAAATCCGTTAAACAACATGTGAACTAGCCCAAAAAACAAACAAGAAAGGTAGAGTTCTCCATATGCCTCATTCGTAGGATGTAATCTTGTTCTCAGAAACATTGTGCACGCTACAGAGCCAACAAATGCAACCTGAAATTGATTTAACAGAATGTGTGACCGACCAAGGCATCAAAGGAATCATATTTTGCCACTTGTACGAGTGGAAGCAAATTATCAAATCAATGTTGTGTACATAATGTAAGATAAATTAGTTATGGTTGTGGAAAAGCTCAGCACAAAAATTGAAACAAAATTTCTAATTTTAAAAGAGTTTGAAAATATATCCCTTCTTTAGATCTACATATCAAAAATTAATTAGTCAATAAGAAATTATTTTAGAAACTTTTAATCTAATTTTTTTTTAAATAATTAATTATCAGATATTTTTTTAATAATTAGTTTTAAATAGGGTTGGGTAAAGCTCAATCTCTTATTTTTTTCCCTTCTTCTAATCCATGAAAAATAACTATATATCCAAGCACGGTCATACATATCTAGTGATACCTTGGCTTTATCATTTATTGAACATATGCCAATGGCATGAAATTTGAAAGCAGCTACAAATTTATATCCTCTAATTTTTTTTTTAAATTTATACTAACTTTAATAAATTTGTTTTTTAATATAATAATACAATTTAAACTTTAACAACGTAGCCAACAACTACCACTTCTCCTAAAAAAAATAAAAAAAAAATAAAAAAATTGGTCAAGCGTACCTGACACGTTCTGAAAATATAAAGAAAACGGTGCCTGCTGATTAGTAGAACTTCCCGTCGAAAACAAGTTTTAAAAAGCTCCCATTTCGATACAGCAAACCTTGTCCTGGCCAAGGCAGAAGGAAGACTCCTGGATTTGTCATACGGAACAGAAAGAGTATTTCCCACCGATTCCCCAAATCTGGATTTCTTAAAAGCTTCCGCAAATTCTGCTACAGAGATAAACCGATACGGTTTTGAAGTGTCTGCCCAATATTGTTCTTGATCTTTCTTAGATGTAACCTGGAAGCGTAAAATCCTTATAAAAGGTGAAACAGGTAAAATTTTGTCGATCATATAGCCCAACCACATTGTTGAGATTTTGTAAGATTTCAATATCATAAGACTTGATTCTATGACTTGGTGTAATCTGGTTCTATCGGCAATGCTAAGTATAATTCTGGTTTTAACAACATTTTCCTTATTCTTTGTAAGAGAGTTTGAAAATCATATCCATACTTTAATTTATAATTCTATTACTTTTTTCTTTGTTATTAGTGAGTTTATACCTTAGAAACTGCATGACATATATATGAAAAATATATCCTATGTAGTTAAGGTATGTGAAGAAAATATAAATATTTGAAGTTATATAAAGCTGTACAAACAATTTGGAACAACTTAAAAACTAATAATCTAGAAACACTCTAGGACAGATGGAGCATATTTTAGGTGAGTTACACAGAGTAGGTTTGGTGAATTATTTCATTCTCAGACAACTACTTCAACTAATTTGTTTTTGAAATTTATATTATTTTTAATAAATTTATTTTCTAAATATACTAAAACAACTAATAGCAACAACAAATGGCTACCACACTTCCGAATATGTACATAATTTGCATATTAATTAGGTCACTCATAAATTTATTTTAAGTGAAATATCTTAGAAGATACGATATATAGATACTAGTGATTGAACTAATTTTTATAAGGAAAAAAAAATAGCTAACTTTTATCTTTAATTATTATGTTTAACTGAAGTAACATGTAATTTTACAATTACGATAGCTATTGACAGTGAGGCTAACTAAACTTAACAAATATAATTAGTCAACAAACAAAAACCACTTTCATATATTGTGTATGCATGTACCTCCTGTAGGAAGTCTGCAACACCCTTGCGATGGGGTAGCTTAAATCCCAATGATTCGAAGAACTCCAGCACATCCGATCTAGGTCCATGATAAACCATGTATCCTTCAGACAATAGTATGAGATCATCGAAAAGATCAAAGGTCTCGGGTGGAGGCTGAAGAAGAGCCATCAGCACAGTAGCCTCCATTTGATGGACAAAGTTGTGAGTGCATTTTACTATCTGGAATGTCGTTGAACTATCAAGACCAGTGGATATTTCATCCATAAAAAGAGCCTTCCTTGGACCAACCACCATTTCTCCTACGTAGAAATAGTATCAATTTGGTTAACATGTTCAAATATCTATAATTCGGTTTGACACGTTGGATATGAAATGACGCATAATGAGTGCTTCGTCTAATAACTACTACTTAGATCTTATTTGATATTGGAGTATTACGGTTGCAAATAATTTCTTCTATTTTATGTACTTTATATTAAAAAAATTTAAATAATAATTTTTTTTAATAAAATACTTATTTTAGAGCAAATTAAAATTTAAAATAGATATTCAGTCAAAATAAGTTCTTTTTATTTTAGAAGACTTTACAACAAACATAAGAAAATAAAGTAATTTTTCCTCACCCTATTACCCCTTAGGCCCTTACCACAGCACCACTGCAATGAGAATCCTACTAGTCAGGAATCAAGAATAACTGTGTATTACAAGTGTAATAACTGATTGTATAAATGCCACTTACCTGTGGTAACCCTTTTTCGCTGACCTCCTGAAACACCCCTCCGCATATCATTGCCAACAATTGTTTCTGAACATACATCTAGGCCAAGTACCTTTAATACGTAGTCAGTCGAAATATGGCTTTTCTTGCCGCTGACAGACAATGCCTGCACTTTGTTCATATCTAAGTTAAAATTCAACAGCTCCAAGTATAATGGTCAGCAACATCACATTCACGACTGCAATCATGATCAACCTTCATAAAAGCATCAATTTCTGGTTTGGGACGTATATTTTTTTCCCTCTCTAAAATTGCAAGTTCTTTCGCATAACCTGGGAAACATAGATTAGGGAAACAAAAATTACGATTATAAGAAAACACAAAAGATTTCGACAGCAGGCTGACCTGCAAAGGTTTCGCTAGCGCCTTGACATCTAGCAGCAAAATCCAAAGTTTCTCTAACAGTTAGCTCGGCAATGTGATTATCAGTTTGGCTTATGTATGCTGAAGTCCTTTGAACAGAAAATTCATTTAAGGCTTCACCATTATATGTAATACTTCCAGATTTCTGGAAAAAGATAAAATAAGATGAAAACATTCACGTAAGGAAGTTAAGCTTGGAAGTATGAGAAAACCTTCTGGCAACTGCCATCTGATTCTATTCATTTAAGCAACTGAATTACTCACATTCAAGCTACTATCTAGCTTTCCAGCAAGAGCCAAAAGCATTGTAGATTTGCCCGAACCAGGGGGTCCTAGAAGTAATGTCATCCTGTAGAACGCAATTATGTACAAATTTATAAAAACAGTCTTTGACAATGGTCTGGAACTTGGAAGTTACAGAAACCTTTCTTGTTTTGGTCCTTTCTTTTCTTTTTCTCATGGAGTTGATATGGAAAGCTTTTAAGAAAAGTATTGCCACGTTCGTGAAACATATCCATTTTTTACACGGAAGTTTTGGGGCAGAAATCGGCCATGTGATTCATGTCACAAGCATCCCGTCATGGTGAAAATTTTGCGTGTCTAATTGTCTCATGTTTCGTAATAATTAAAAAAATAAAAATAAAATGAGAGTATTAACTTTATGATATGCTACAATAATGGAACTCAGTTTCATAGCTTTTTGAATCAAATGAACATTCAGACAAATCTGGAAATTCTTACGTCAATCAATCACCAATCAGCCGCTGGATTCACAATTCACATACACAAATTTATCTATACATGCCCAGCTACTAACAGAAACGTTAATAAACGAGAAACTTCACAAAGAACAGAACAACAATATGATTAGAAAGGATTACCTTCCAGGTTTCAAATAACCACTGATATTGTTGAGAATCGTAAGCGAATGTCTCTGAGGTCGACATATCCTCAATCCGGTTAGCAGGCTCTGTTTGCGATGAAATCCAGAGAGGAAACAAGATATATTCATAAAAGCAGAGTATTAGCCATGAATGAATGGTTAGGCAATACAAGCATGCAACACAACCCCCGGGGGGGGGGGATTGAATCGGATTAATGCTAAACATACTTCTATGCTATCACGAGCGTAGTTCACTAACGTAGGCAGAGCTCTTTTTCCTAAATGAACTTCAGCTGCCACGTTTAAATTCTCGAACCGTACCTCTACTTTGGGAAGATCCAATCCAACTCTTCATCACATCAATAAAATAAAAATAAAACTTAATTAATCAAACCTGATTATAAAGTATCCTGATTTGGTGCAACAAAAACAGCACAACTGGTGAGAGACTTGGAAAAGAACTGATCAAATCGTGAGTGTTAAAACAGTGACAATGCAAATTGTTCAAACGGTCGATCATACGTACATAACTTCCTCGTTTGGTTCTGGTTCGAAATTCAAGAACCACTGATTTTGATAAACAGAGGGGTACAAAAACAGGATGGTATCCAATCAACGTAAACACATCATTGAATCAGTCGAACGAGAAATTCTCACCTATTAAGTCGTTCTTTAATACCAGACAAAAGCTTATAGTTATCTTGCTCCGTTGTATCCAACGCCTTTTTAACTAACAGTTCTCGCTTCGTCCTATCAAGTTTTCTAACGTCAATCGTTTCTGTCAGCTCAACGCTATCACGGATAGCTTCAGATGGAGATCTGCGAAGCAACGCTAGATTCGTCCTCTTCAACGACGGTAACCTTTCGAGCGCCGCCCAAACTAAATCATCTTCGTCCTGCGCAACCGCATCTGCATTTGATGGACGTGCAAACGATTCGTACTCGCTTTCCACTTCAAATTCGAAGAATTCACTCCCGTTCGACGTCGCCATCTCTCTCGCTTTCTCTTTGGATGTTTTGTTTCTCTCTTCTATACACGTAAGAAATGAGAAATTCTGTTGGAGTTAGAGAGGTCTTGGAGCGGAAAAGGTGTCCTCCCTTTTGCCTGTCACCAAAAATATGAAGGCTTTTTTATTTTTATTTTTCAGTTCGTGTCGTGTTTTCTCGAGAGAGTGAACGAAATGGAGGGCCGCGCGAAAGCCGGAAAGGGGGGAAGCTGAGGGAGTAGTTATTAGTGAAGCGGTCGAGGCGAAGAGAAAAGGTGGAGTTTGTTACGCTGGTGCCGATAACGCGAGGTTTTTGAAGATCTGTTTTAGCTGGAATGACGCGAATGACCTCTGATCGCATCCATGCACCGAGCTTGTACTTTTTTTCTGATTATTATTATGTTTCTTAGTTCATATTTATATTTATATATAGTTTCTTTATTGATACGACGCCACCTAATTTATCGTGAGATTTTCGTGTTTGAAAAAATATTTTACCTCCGAAATGTAAATTTTAACTGTTGGATTTTTTAAATATACTATTTCTAATAAATTTACATTCTAAATATATTAAAACAATAAAATATACATAAAAAGTTAATAACAATGAATTTCCTAACCGAAGGCTTAGATCATGTTTAATAATGTTTCAATAAAATTATTATGTTTCTTAGTTCATATTTATATTTATATATAGTTTCTTTATTGATATGACCCCATATAATTTATCGAGAGTCTCTCGTGTTTGAAAAACTGTGTTTACTTCCAAAATGTAAATTTCAACGGTTGGATTTTTTAAATATACTGTGTCTAATAAATTTACGTTCTAAATATATTAAAACAATAAAATATACATAAAAAGTTAATAACAACGAATTTCCTAACTGAAGGCTTAGATCATGTTCAATAATGTTTCAATAAAATTATTATGTTTCTTAGTTCATATTTATATTTATATATAGTTTCTTTATTGATATGACCCCAGGTAATTTATCGAGAGTCTCTCGTGTTTGGAAAAATGTTTTACCTCCAAAATGTAAATTTCAACGGTTAGATTTTTTAAATATACTATTTCTAATAAATTTACATTCTAAATATATCAAAACAATAAAATATACATAAAAAGTTAATAACAACGAATTTCCTAACTGAAGGCTTAGATCATGTTTAATAATGTTTCAATAAAATTTGTTCTATGTTACTTTTTGGTACAACAACTTATTATATTAACAAATGAAGAAACCCAATTTAATCTTCTCATTAATATTTAGCAATTACACAATTTAGTCCATATTTTTTAACTACACCATTTTTTTAGCTACTTTTATTATTCATTAACAAATACTTCTTGAGTTTTATTAATTAGGATTGTGAATAATAATATTTGTTACCAATTGAAAGTATATTGCATAAAAAAATATCATAATATTATTAACTCAAGAGGGCCACTATCCACTCTATTTCCGGAGGATTAACTCAGGAGGGCTGGACATTATCATTTACAAATCTTTGAGGGTCAGGAAGACCCTGATATTATTGAAAGATGGGTCAAGGACATAGAGAACACCTTTACTGCTTTTGGGTGTTTGTAAGATAAGAGAGTTGATGTGGTAGTGTAGTACCTGAAGGGACGAGCAAACACATGGTGGAAGGACATCAATTGTAGAGGCAAATAGCCTACTATTTGGGGACCCTTTTGCACCCAACTCATCTTTGTATGGAGAAGTATGCCAAGTATATAACCCTTTGGCAGAGAAGCATTTTGATAGAGGAGTACTACACAAAGTTCATATACTTGGTCTAGTTCACTCTGGATTTAGAGGCCATTGAGGTGATGTAGGTTCACCGCTTCAAAACTGGCTTTGGGATTAGATATCAGGGGTTGTTGGTTGGAGTTACCGCGCCATACATGATTGGGATGTACAGGCAAGCCTTGGAGGTTTCCTGAGTCATTCAAGTTTGGAGTGCTTAGTTGGGGACAAAAGGAAGTTCGAGGGTCACCAGTATCCCAATGATAGGAAGAAGGCTTACTCTAGAGGTATCTTTCTACCTAAGTATGGCTAGAGTATGGGGTCAACACCCCAATCAGAAGGTCAGACTGGAGAATGATTCAAGGAGACACACTACTATTGCAAGAGCTATGGAGTAGATCATCTAGGAAAGGATTGTGAAGGTAACAAGGTGATATGCCATGGTTGTGGTATGATGGGACATAGAGTGTATGAGTGTCATATCAGAAGTGGCAACATCCAGAGGAGCCAGACTCAAGTTTAGATCAATAGATCTATACATCTGTTGAAACTAAAGACTTAGAGAATTCTTCCATCAATAGTTAGTGTTGTTAGTCATATGAGTCAGCCTAGGGATTGGAAGCCTTACCTATTTCAATAGGGTTAGGGGTCAAGTAGTGATGCATGGGTTCTTTTAGGAGGACACATGAGCATGATTAGCTTAATTGAGGTAAAGCATCAGGTCGATGCGGTAACTAATATGCTTACTATTTCCACCTTTTTCAGCATGCATATTATTTGACTCTAGTACATCACACTCTTTTGTATCTTCCGTATTTTTACTTAGAGCTTCTTTTATCTTCTACCTATAGTATTTATACTTCTGTTATCTTACCTTTGAGGGATAATGTTGTGTACTCTAGACTTTTTAAAGAGGTGGAATTGATAGTTAAAGGATTAGGGTTTCCCTTAGATCTCATAGAACTAGAGTTGCACAATTTCAAATTGATCGTGGGTATTGACATGCTGGAGAAGCATTGATCATTGATAGATTATGCACAAGAGTGTGAGGTTCTTTAAGGAACAAAGGGTGTTAGGGTTTCCAATCAGGAGTGTGAACCTAGCCCCTTAGTGAAATTCATATTGGTAATCATGTTGAGTACCCTCATTCGTAAGGGGTATCCACTCTTTTTATGTGGTGTTTGAGATACAATTAAAGAAATGTCTCTAGAGCAAGTTTTAGTGATTCGAGAGTATCTTGATGCATTTTCTGATGAGATCCTGATCTTGCCACTAGTTTGAAATGTTGAGTTTACTATGGGCTTGTTTCCAAGGACAGAGCTAGTATCTAAAGCACAATACCACATGACACCAACAGTGATGAAGGATCTTAAGACTTAGCTAGAAGAGTTGTATCATAAAGGCTATATTTGACCAAGTGTATCTCCCTAAGGAGTGTCTTACTCGTTAAGAAGAAGGATAAAAGCCTAAGACTGTGAATTGACTGCCAAGAACCCTTATCTATTGCCACAGATTGACAATCTGTTTGACCATCTCAAAAGATCCATAGTGTTCTCCAAGATTGATCTATGGTCATGTTACCATTAGTTGTGGATGGCGGAGTAGGATATTCCAAAAATGACATTTTGGACTAGATATGGCCATTATAAGTTCGCTATAATTCCTTTCAGAATCACTAATGCACCAATAGCATTCATGCCTCTCATGAACCAAATCTTCTGATTGTTTGTTGATCATTTTTTTCATGGTGTTAATTAATGATGACATCATCAACTTTGGTGATCGAGAGTATGAATAACATCTAAGAAAAACCTTGACATTATTAAGATCACACCACTTGTATGCCAATATTTTAAAGTGTGAGTTTTGGCTATATCAAGTGTCTTTTATTAGACATATTACTTCTAAGGGTGGTGTGTTAATAGACCCATCTAAGGTTTGAGCAGCTTTCAAGTGCTTAACACCAAAATCTGTGAAGGAGGTGCATAATTTTTTGGGATTGGCTAGTTACTAATGTAGATTCACTATGGACTTCTCCAAGATAGCTCGTTCGTTGACTAATTTGCTAATGAAGATGTAACAGCCTCAAAATTCACTACTAAAAAATTTCATTTTATTAAAAGGTACAAAGGAAACAAAGAAAACAAACTATGAATTTCAGGGATATGACCGTCATGATCAGTATAAGCTTGGCCCCCGACCTGTCTCGCACTAACCACAAGGCTAAAAAAATCATCAACAATCATGAGTCAAACTTAAAATAAAATCTCATAGAAGAACGTAATAGTTAGAAATATATAAATCAAAGTGTGCTTAAAGGAGTTTACAATCTAAGAGTGCATAATTAAAGTCCTAAAAGGGGTAAAAGATACAGTACGATAAAACAGAACTGAAATAAAACGATACAAGGTAAAAGAATAGAAAAATAAAATCTGGCTAAGTCGCTCTTGGTTTCCAAGCTAAGTCCAAGATCAACTCTTAGCCCTACCCGATGCGTCATAAGTATCGAAGATGACATCTCTTACCTACACCAATTCATAAGGGTCCTCTTCTCGTAAGAATGAACAACACTCATGAAACTATTGTCAGTATGCTATGTACTGAGTAAGGTAATCATGCATCTAAGGCCAAACACACATAACACAACCATGATCATATAGAAAGCATACAAACAATACAGAAAATAAAGGCCGAGCTAAAGTTTGGATAAACTAATTCTTTAAATCTCTGATTAATACTCATTTCACACCATGCTTATTACCAATCCATACAAGTGCAGGAACCCAACTATTATAGCCGTTGGAATGAACACATATAGGGAAAAATGCTCCTGACCACTATTATTATCATTAGATTGGTCTCCAGGACAAAGTGCTCCTAGCCACTATTATTCATCAATGGACCGGATAAAATACCTCAAAACCCTAATTTAGAGGATTTTGGCAAAATAAGGATTTATTAGGGAAATAAATTAAATAAATTATTTTATTAAAATAAAAGAGAATTATTTAAGAAAAATCAAGAAGAAAATAATAAATAATTTAATTAGAAAAAATTAGAGTGTTTTTGCTAAGTAAAATGGAATTTAGGAAAGAATTGTTTAAAATATCCCAAATTAACCTAAAAAGGAAATTAATTATTATTATTATATATATTATTGTTATTTTAAATAATCAAGAATCCTAAAATATCCTAAATATCCAACCAAGCCATTGCTTTCCCTTTCCCCCCCTTTTTTTATTTTATTTTTTTTACCTTTTTCTCCTTCTTTTTCCTTTTTCTTCTTTCCCTACTTTCCCCTTTTCTTTTTCTTTCCCTCCCCTAACCAGCTAGCCTAGCCCTGCGGCCCAATTCCCCTCCTTTCCTCTTGTGTGGCCAGGCTCACACTGCATTCTTTCTTCTTCTTTTTTCCCCCAGTCGGTCCCACTTCCCCTCCCCCTTTCTTCCTTTCTTTTATTCCTGGACTGCCAGTCTAGCCTTCTTCTTCTTCCTTGAGGTGCGACTTACAACTTGAGACCCTATAGCCTCGTCTTCCACCGTCCACTAGCGCACTCCATCCTTTCCCCTCCCTCACCCATCATTTTCTTTCCCCATTTCGACCCAACCAACCTCTTCTCCTCTTACGTGTGCCCTGCCCTTTCTTTTCTCCTCTCCCCTCGACCTAACAGCCCCTAACCCGTGCCCCCTACCACCACCGGCTGGCATGCCTGGCACCTACACCCCCTCTTATCCTCTTCCCCTTATTTTTTTCCCCTCTAATAGGCTTATAAATACCCTATAGGCAGCCTTGATTGAGCTTTTGTTTTCACAACCTAGAAATTTCCCCCTTTGCACCACCTCCTGGCTAGACAACCACCCCGTAGTTGCCGCCCGAGCCACCCACAGAACTGTCCTCTACATCACCCTCTACCCAAACTATACCTCCCTCCTCCCTCAATTTGCCCTACACGAGCTATCCTAGTCGTATGAAGTTCCCCTTCTTATTAGCCCCTCATCAACCTCTGCCACCCTTCGCACCACTATCCACCACCACTTCAACTGCAACCACCACCCATTTTATACAAGTATTAGCTATTTTAATAGTATTAATGGTGTTATCCATATTATTATTATTATTATTATTATTATTATTATTATTATCATTATTACTATTATTATTATTACTACTACTACTACTACTACCACTACTACTACTACTACTACTACTACTACTACTTAACCTTACTTCAGAATTTTCCTAACCAATAATAAATATTATTATTAATAGTCTACAACTTTAGTGATATTATGATTATGATTATTATTATTATTACTACCATTATTATTATTATTATTATTATTATTATTGTTATTGTTATTATCCTTATTATTATTCTTACTATTATTATTAATGCTAGCTTTGGCCTATTGTTATTACCTTTATTATTATGGTAAATATTTGAACCCTTATATTACTATTACCATTTTGATTATTATTAGTATTATTCTTAACATTGTTATTATTATTATTATTATTATTGATACTAGATTTGGCATGTTATCATTTTGTTGCCATAAAAGAAGAACACTCAAACCTTAATATTATTATTATTATTATTTATTATTCCTAATGCCTTTATTATTAACATTGTTACTATAGTATTATTATTATTACTATTATTATTGTTATTATTATTATTATTACTATTATTATTATGGTAAAAATATTCGAACCTATCATTATTTCAAATATAACTATTATTATTATTATTAACCTTAGCAATATTATTATTTTGTTAGTATTACTATTATTATATTATTATTTTATTCCTAACCCTATTATTAGCCTTAGCCTTAAAAAAATACTAGAGTTTCTATTACTAGGAGTATTAGTATTAGTATTAATATTATTATTAATATCACTATTTTTGCTATAAATAGCATTAGTACTATTATTAGAAGAAATAAACCTACTAGATTTAATAATATAATTATGGCTATAAATATTAACATAAATATATTTTGACTAGTAATAATCTAGTAGGCTAACTTGAGGATAAAAATCCTATTTTTCACTTGTAAAGTTTCCTTTAATAATAGTAACCCTAATCTTAGAATAAAATAGGAAATAATAGTGTTTTTGGTAGAAGGGAAACTAATCCTTAGTTTTTCCTCTTATAGGTAAAACCAATTAAAACCCTAAGGAGACATAGGAGCTTGCTTCAATACCGATGACGTGCTAGGTAAGGGTGTAGCTAAGGCCTTATGTGTGCTATGTGTCTTATATGCCTTGGATTCCATGTATAATGATATGTTGTGTATCTTATGCCATTGTTATAACTGTTTTATGTGTAGTGCAACTTCGAGTTGAGGTATGCTCTTAGTTCTTTTATAAATGCTTGTTTTAATTATTGACTTGTGTTTGATGTTAATCCTAGTCAGCCTTAGCACTTGGTTCTGGAATGCTAGGAGTGAACTAATCTGGTACTAAGTGTGGCGATAATATTCCCAGAATTTATAGTTTTATTATTTCGCTTCTGTTAAACCTTTTCATTAAATGAAAGTTTTTTAGTAGTAAATTTTGGGGGTATTACAAGTCTAGCCTCAATTCTCATGATGTTTCGTTGTAAATACTTAGTATTTTTCCCATCTTTTACCACAATTATATACGGTGGACCGAAAACATACAAGGCAGAATGCTCTTGACTACTATTATTCGCCGGCGGATCGGTCTGTAGGGCACCCTGGCTCCTAGCCACTATTATTCGCCAGTGGACCGGTTTGGGTCTGGCTCAACTATCTTCCTCTTTAAATGGTTAGTCTCTTATTCGTATCTTATTCGTATCTTATTCGATATACTTTCACCTTGGACATGCATGTTACAACCCATCTACTATTATTCTCCCAAGAGGGCCTGCCCCATATCTTGAGACTTCTGCACCTCCTAACACTCCCCCACATCCTTTCCTTCGTCCACTTACTCACACTAGAATCCCAAATCCTGAGTGTTTTTCCCTAAAACCCTAACTAGACCTATGTGGCCTATCCTTCCTCTATCTCACCCAACCAAAGTCCCTTTATCACCCAACACCTCATCTCACTTAGATTCAACCCCAATCATTTCACTTTATTCCCAAAATACACATGTGACCATGAAATCCTAATTGGTCACTCTAAACCCTAGCACCTTTCCTTCCTATATGTCACATCTCCATTCCTTACCTGCCATCCTTTCTTTCCCATGGCACCCATACTCACCCTACACATGATATTTTTTTTTTTACTTTCATAACCTCCTCTAATTAGGGCTTTCCTCCCCAAACCCTAACCAGGTCTTCTTATGCACCCTTATATCAACTTACTTACTATTTGCCCCCCAAGGACTCCAATCACCCCAAAACTCTTCGCTTACCTTACTTACACCCCAAGACAACTTTTATCATGTAAAGATTATCTCCATGCAAACTCTATCCATCCCATGTATATCCTAGAAATTCCCATGCAAATCCTAAAAATTCCCATGCAACTCCTTCCATCCATGCAAACCCTAGAAATCCCATGCAAACTTTTGAGATTCCTATGCAAACCCTATAAATTCCCATGAAAACTCTAGAAATTCCCATGCAAACTCCTTCCATCCCATGCAAGGTTCACCCTACTCTTTGATATTGTTCATAATTCCCTTTTTATTTTCCCCTTCATGGATCATGATATAATTAGGTCAATCCCATATCACTTTGTCAACTCACTTCCCCCTTTTCCTATTTTATCCTTTCACCCCATATCATATTATTAAACTCTCTAACATGCATGTCCTAAAGGGTCACATCATATAACATCATAAGCACAACATACATATTATTATACACATTCCATAATAAAGTCACATAAGCATACCTCAACTCTAAGCTGCGCTACACATAAACAGTCATAACAATTATAAAGGACACAACATAACATAACACATGACATACAAGGCACATAACACATACATAGTTGGTCTTAGCTACATCCTTACCTAACAAGATACCTGTAATCCCTTGAAATTTTAAAGACCTATAATTCAATAAATAACTTTTATTTGAAATAAATTAGCTTTTAAAATTATTTATTTTAATTATTTTATGGATTTTTTAGTATATAAATTTGGATAGGTGTATTTAATAAATTAAAAATAAATATTTTTTTATTTTATCATATTATTTTTATTTAAATAATTTTTCAAACTAATATTTTACTAAAATTATCCTTTTTGAAAAAATATATTAAATTATATTGAATTAAATTATTAAATTAAATAATTTATCAAAAATATTACATTTTATTATTTTTTAAATTAAATTAAATTATTTTTCCCTATTTTTCCATTTTCCTGTTTTTCCTTTTTCTTTTCCTTTTCCTTTTTCTCCTTTTTCCTCCTTTCTTTCTTTTTCTTTTTCTTTTCTTGGCTTGGGCTGCCAGGCCTACCTTCCCCTCCTTGCGTGCTTGGGCTGCAGGCCCATTCTCCTTCACCCCAGCTGCACTGAAGCCGACCCAGCCCCTTTCCTTCTTTTCTTCCTCCCTTCCCCAATAACCAAGCCAGCCCAAATTCCTTTTTTCCCCTACGATGGCCTGCCACACCTCCCCCTCTCCCTTTCTTTCTTCTTCTTCTTCCAACTCCTCAACCTAGTAGCCTCAAACCCTTTTCATCACTATGACTGCCACCATTTGCAGCCTCCCGCTGCTACCAAGCCTACAACCACTGCCACCACCTGCCTCTCTCTCTCTCTCCCACTCTCTCTCTCTCCCCCTTACCTTTTTTTTCAACATTTTGGAACCGGGCAGCCATGCACCCCATCCTGCATGGCCACCCTTTCCTCTTCTCCGTGTCCCTCTCTCTACCACCCTACCACCTCCCAGCCACCCTAAACGCTGCCACCAGCCGGCTAGCTGCACCCCTATCCTCCCTCTTCTTTTTCTTACCCTCACCAGCCCTTCATGCCCCATATTTTGAGCCTTCTTCTCCTTCCCCGACATCCTTCTCTCATTTTCTTCTCCTCCCATTTCCACCCTCCTCCCATTTCAACCCCTGTTTTTACACGCTGTCGCCCACCGCTGCTCCAACCGCTGCACCAAGCCCCTACACCACCCACTGCCACCCTATACCTCATCCCTACACCACCATAAGACCACCCAAGCCACCCTCAAGCCCCTATAGTTCCTCGTTTCTCCCTTTCTTCTTTTCCTCCCCGTTTTTCTCCCTTTTCGGCAGCCCACCTGTAACCCCACCTTTCGCTGCCGTCCGGTCCCCTATACCACCACCCAAATAACTAATCAACTCCCTACAACCTCCTCTACCACCCCATACCTTGTTTGGCTAAAACAAGCCCCCTCACCCCTCCATTTTTTCCATCTCTTTTCCTTCCTTCTCAGCTCGATCCACCTTGGGAGCCATCTTGGTCGCCTCGCCGCCGCTACCTTGGCCACCAATAACCTACCCCCAACCACCACCTACACCTCTTCTTCACTCCTGCACCATTCCCTTGCCTCCAATCCTCCCCCACCCGCCCTCTTTTCTATCCTAAAGACTCCAACCCGAAAATAGTCATTATCCCTTCCTTTCACCCCATCTTCGAGCCTCTTTCTTTTTATTTTTGCATACAGCTCATGCTCCATAAGTAGGATGAGTTGATGCATTTATTGGCCCATTTTTATTAATAATTTTAAGGTATGATGATATTTAAATTAATTATTTCCTTAAGTAAAATTTATAAAGCCTTATGTTTTTATTTTCTTATTTCTAATATAATAAATATTGATATTATTTTTAGGTATTGGTTTTGCTAATCAAAGCTTGAATCTTTAACCGAAATACCGATAAGATTCAATTTTGCGGGAATTAAGGTAATTGTTAAACCCTACTTAAATGCATGGATAAACGTATATTAGCATATTATGAATTTTCATTTGTTATTATGCTTGATATTTGTGGTCAATATAATACATATATTTGCTTGTATTGATTAATAAAAAGGAAGGTATACTAGTTATATGCTATGTGTGGATATATTACTTAGGGAAAGAGTTTGGCTATTAATGAAAGTGTTAAGTACTTATCCATGTTATTTTATGTTATTGTGACTATTTATTCATAAATAATATTATTGTGAGCCCTAGGGGCATTTTAGTAATATTTCTTGTGCTAGAATGTGGCCTAATATGTGTGGGTGCTAATAAGTATTATATTAAAATATAATAGTTGGTGGAGTCAGATATTGTTAAGGGAGTGTTAATATTATTATTCCATGTAGTAATGTTGGTTTAATAAAAGTGGTGTAATAAGGGGGTAAGAATTGTAATTTTAGAAGTAAAGAGGAAGATGGTAAATTTTCAAGTAAAGGGGTATTATGGTAATTTTGGGAGTAAAGGGTAAAGTGGTAATTTTGGAAGTAAAGGGGGTAAAATGGTAACTTTATAAATAAAAGGACATTATAGTAATTTGGAAGTAAGGGGTAGAAGAGTAATTTTGTAAATAAAAGGATATTATGGTAAACTTGGGAGTAAGGGGTAACTTGGTAATTATGACAACTACGAAGGATAATTTGGTAATTAAGTTACAATTATAGAAGGGCAATTGGATAATTATAATAGAGAAGGGTAATTTGGTAAATTAACCAACAAAAGGGTATACTGGTAATTTTAATAATGGAGAAGGGCAATATAATAATTATAATAATAGAGAGGGGTAAATTGGTAATTATAATTATAGAGAAGTGTAAATTGGTAATTATAATTATGGAGGAGGGTAAATTAATAATTATAATAATGGAGAGGGGTAAAATAGTAATTATAATAATTGAGAATGGTAAATTAATAATTATAATTATGGAGAAGGGTAAATTGGTAATTATAATTATGGAGAGGGTAAATTAATAATTATAATAATGGAGAAGGGTAAAATGGTATTTATAAAAATTGAAAAGGGTAAAATGACAATTATAATAATTGAGAGGGGTAAAATGGTAATTATGATAATAAAAAAGGGAAATTTGGTAATTTATCCAACTAAAAGGGTAATTTGGTAATTTAACTAACTAAAGGATAAATTGGTAATTATTTGACCAACTAAAGGGGAAAAATAGTAATCATGAAAATGAAGGAGGGTAATTTGGTAATTTATCCAACTTAAGGATAATTTAGTAATTATAACAAAGGAGAAGGGCAATACGGTAATCTAACCAACCAAATGAGAAATATGATAAGTGTAGCAATTATAAGGGGTGAACGGTGATCTAAAAAGCATATGAGGTAACTTGGCAATCTAAATCGAGTAAGGGGTAATTTAGTAATTATGCAACAAGGAGGGTAATAGGGTAATTTGTCAACTAAGGAAGGGATGACTTAGCAATTATATAAGTAAGGGGTAAATGAGTAATTTGTGCCAAACATGTCGTTGTGATTATGGAATTTCATAATATGATTCAAATGACGCTGACTAGAAGGTAAGAGTATTTGATAATTAGTATCATGAGAACGATTCCTAATTCGGAATTAGATGAGATTATGATGGCCTTAATGATTTCTCTATGTTATCTTGGATAACTGTCTGAATAGGAAATGACTAATGATATCAGAACGATTAAAAGTGAATAAGTATCTAATTATTCTATTTTTCGTGATCACTTTAATTAAGACACTAATACTTAAAGTGAAAGACCTCGAGATTGAGAATGGTGGCTCTTTAGGGGTTGCTAACCTAAGGACGTGGTTTAGCCTATGATTATTCTAGTATTTGCTGGTGTTCCTTTGTACTCCTGCCAGGCCTTATATCTTACTCTATCTAGCTCTACGGACCTATTTAGGGGGTAGGCATGCTTATGGATTGGGTGTCCTTATCGGTAGGGTACTGAGTACCTTTATGCACCAGTACGACCAGGGTACCTTTGTATCCTTGGGTTCATGGTTGAAGGGTACTGAGTAGCTTCTATGCACCGGTACAACCGGTGTACCTTTGTGTCCCGAGTTCTTGATCTCTCGTCTAAGGCAAATAAATGGAATTCTTGTGCTTATTAAAGAAAAAAATACTAATCATAAAAGTGAAAGATTAATGAGCTGGGCCTAGTTGAATTATGATATTGAGTACCGATCCACCGGATATAATAGTGGCCTAGGAGCGGGTTGCCCTAAAAGATGATTATGAGTATCGATCCACCAGATATAAAAGTGGCCCAGAAGCATATTGCCTTGGATGATGTTGATATATATTCTGATCCACCGGCAATAATAGTGGGGGTCTCGAGCTCAATAAAACCAGTCATGGATGTGAATAAAGTGACAGAAAAATACTAATTAATTATAGTGGAACACTATGTGAGTCGGGGCCAGACCGGTCCAACGGCAAATAATAGTGGCCACGAGCGTTTTGCCCTGGAGACCGATCCACCGGCATATAATAGTGGTTAGGCGTGTTCTGCCCTATAAGTGACCAGTCCACCAGTGAATAATAGTGGAGTTCTCACACTCACATGGATATAAAATATGAGAGATGATTGAATAATGATTAACTAATGGCTTAAGGCTCGAAAGTATTGATTTTGCACTATGACATGGCTTAAGGCCAAAAGTATCGATCGTACATTACGACCTATTGATATCTGATGTGAATGTTAATTATGTGAATGTTATATATACACATCTTGTTATATATGTATATAGCTTTGTATCATGTGTTACATTGCGTGCCTGCTCTTAAGTGTGTTTTAAAGGGTTACTCAGTACCATAGTACTAAAGGGTTCCATTTGTGGGCCCCTACCTATTCAATGGGAATTGTCCCTTACAGGTCCATTTTCTAGTGCTACTCTAGTGGGCAGCGGGAAAGAGCGTAAGGATCATCCGGCTTTTAGGGTTCTCCCTTTGCTTTTACTTTCTAGTTTTAATGTATTCGTTGTTCTTGTAACTACCATTGATGGATTCTAATCTTTTAAAATGTTTACTTGCACTACTCTAATTTAAAAAAACTTGTTTTAATTTCTAAATGGATATTTTATTCTTTAGCCTTAGCACTTGGTACTAGAACGATATGAGTGAACCGGTGTGGTACTAAGTGTGGCGGTAATATGCCTAAAATTCACAGTTTGTGGTTTTGTTTCCACTAATCTTTAAACAAAATAAAAAATTTCAGTAGTGAATTTTGGGGGTGTTACAATACCGATCTTGAAGCACGCTCTTATGCTTCCTTAGGGTTTTGACTAGATTCACTTATAAGAGGGAAAAAACTAAGGGGTAACTTCCCTCTTACCAAAATTACGATTATTTCCTACCTTACCCTATCATAGCCTACTATTACGGTTACTAATATTAATAATATTTTAATAAGTAAAAGTAGGGTTATTACTCTTAAGGTAGCTAACCATGTTATTACTAGTCAAAATAGGTTGTAGGAGGTACATAGGTTCATGTTAAAGTATTTAGAGTAATATTTATATTATGAAAGATAATAGCTTAATATTACTAATAATAATAATAATGATAGTTATAGTGATAATACCAATAACAATCCAAATCTTATTAACAATACTACTAATATTAGTAATACTAAAGTAGTGACAAAAATGATACTAATAATAATAACAATAGTGATAATAATAGCAGTTCTAATCTTAAGAATAATACAAGTAAGGGTACTAATAATCATAATAATAGTAACTTAATTGATAATATGGTCAAGTAAAATAATAGTGATAGTGATAATAATAATAATAATAATAATAGTAGTAGTAGTAGTAGTAGTAGTAGTAGTAGTAGTAGTAGTAGTAGTAGTAGTAGTAGTAGTATTAGTAATAATAATAATAATAGCAGTAGTAGTAGTCGAAATGGTAAATAATAGTAATAGGGTTCGAATATATACAATAATAATAAAAGTGATAATATGTCAAAGTTAGCATTAATAACAATAATAATGATGATGACAACGACGATGACGACGACGACGACGATGATGATTATAATGATTATAAAAATAATGATAATCATAATAATAATAAAAATAAGGTTTCAACCATTCATAATAATAATAGCTTTAATACTCCAAAGTTATATTTAATAATAATAATGATAAGAATAATAATAATGATAACATAATAATAATAATAATAATAATAGTATAAATAAAAAAATATAACATTTGCATAAATAGGGTTTAAGGGTTGTGGGGGTTAGGGTACCACCTAGGAGAAGTGGTGACCAGGCGACATCGGTGTCGATGGCGGTGGAGGGAGAAGAGAGGGTGGAAAGGTGGTTGTTTAATATAGAAGAGGGGGAATGAGAGGGTGATTGAGGTGGTGGAGGATGTCCTAGGTTGAGAGGGCTGGAATGGTGGTGGTGGTGTAGCCAAAGGGGCGACGCAGGCGGTGGTGAGTATGGTGGCCGAAGGTGGTGGAGAGGGAGGAAGGGAGAAGGATAGGGAGGCAGGGAAAAAGGAAGGCAGAGGAGGTTGAGGAGGTTCCGCTGGTGGTTATGGGAGGTAAGGGGAGGGATGGTTGAGGAGGGAACAACAGCAGACAACCACGATAGGTGAGAAAAGATTGTTCGAATAGCCATCTTTGCATGACCAAAGCGGCTTGTGTAGGGAGAATAAAGGGTGGTAAGTGGTGTAGTTCGGTGGAGGGTAGTGGCGGGAGTGGTTTGGGAGGTGGTTCGGGCGATGGTGTTGGGCAGTAGTGATGGGGTAGACGTCTGAACAGGTGGTGGCACAACAAGGGAGGAAATTGTGGGCAGGGAAAAAGGATTGAATAGGGGGCAGTTAAGGGGTAAGACTTTAGAGGGGGAAGAGGGGAAGATAATAACTTGCATGGTAGGTCACTAGTTTGCGGCGCACGGCTGGTACAAGCCTGCAAAGTTGCAGGTCCTGTCTGGTTGGGAAAAGAGAAAGGAAGGGGGAGAGGGGCATGCGTGAGGAGAGAGAGAAGAGATGATTGGGTCGAGTAGGAAGAGGAATCAATGGAGAAGAAAGGGGAGGTGGCACGCAGGCGTGCGGTGTTGTAGAGGCTGCATACATACATGGAAAAGGAGTGAGGGAAGAAGATTGGGGAAGGAGAAGGGTCAAGGAATAGGGATGGTAATGGGTCTCGGATCCAACTCAGACCCGCTAGACCACCTTATTTTTAGCAGGTTTGGGTCCATGATTTTTGGACTCGACGGGTCTGGATAGGGCCTGGGTCCATATATGCCTTAAAGGATTTGTTTTTGGGTCCAGTTCTAGATTCAGACTTGACCCGGCAGACCCGTTTAATATACATAAATGCGTTTATATATGTATATATATATACATATATAAATACATACTAATATTATGTTTGTCAGTGTTGTTTTAATCTTATATAAGCTCTTATTCATTTTTTTAAATTTCATTTTTGTATACTTACTTTATAAACAATATGTATAACATTGTATTCTAAAAGCTAGGGATGCAAATAGGGTATATTTTACCCGATGGATTTCATTCGACGGATATTTAAACGGATATGGATATGGATATGGATAATGGAAAAAAATACCCGTCGGATTCGAGTACGGATACGGGTATGGAATATCCATACCCATACCCATATCCATATCCGTACCCATTTACCCGATATATAATTACCTTTTTACCCTTAATTTTAAAATAAATATAGTATAAATTAAAGTTAAAATTGCCATTTGACTTAACTCTAAATGAGTTTATTTTTCGGGTGATGGATTTATCAGTTGGATAGTATCCATTAACGGATAAACGGATAATCCGTCGAGTAACGCATATCCAACGGATATGGATATGGATATATTAGCGGATATGGATTTAGGTATGGGTATGGATTCGAGTACGGATTTTCTTATCGGATACTGATATAGATATGGGTATACCCACTATTACATCCCTACTAAAAGCATTAAAACACCATTTGAAAAGTTAATATAACTATTTTAATATATTTGTTTTTTAACTTAGATGATTTTTTTTAACAAAAAAATGCATATTAAGTTATATAAAACATAAATATATTTGTATTAGCATAGATTATTAATTATTTAAAAAAAATAACGGGACCTATTTAGGACCCGTTTACCCACTAGACGTAATGGATCTAGATATAAATCTGAACTTTTAAGAACTGACGGGTCTAGGTCCGGGTAATATAAATGGGTCTGGGTATGGCTAGACCCGATCCAGACCTGACCCATTGCCATCCTTATCGGGGAATAACGAAGGGGAAAGAAATGGACTAGTCGGGCCAAGGGAGAAAGAAAGAAAGATAAAGGAGGGGGGACTAGGCAGCTAGTGTCGGGTGAGGAAAAAGAAAGGAAAGGGGATGCGGGCTTGGGCCACGCAGGAGGAAAGGAGAGGAGAGAAGGTTTGGGCCTCGGGGGAGGTTGGCCCAAATTGGGGAGGAAGGAAAAAAAAGGAAAATGAGAAAGGAGAGAAAGGAAAGAAAAAAGGAAAAAGGAAGGGAAAAAAGGGAAAAAGGGAAAAATTAAAAAAATGATGGGTTGGGGTATTTAGAATATTTTGGTATATTTGAATATTAAAATAATAATATTTTAATAAAATAATAAATAAATTCCCTTTTTAGATTTATTTAGGATATTTTGAAAGAGATTTCCTTAATTCCATTTTAATTAGCAAAATACCCTAATTTTTCATAATTAAATATTTTATTATTTTCCTCTTAATTTTTCCTTAATTATTTTCTCTTATTTTCATAAAATAATTTTTTAAATTAATTTTTCTAATAAATTCTTATTTTTTCATAATTTTTTAAATTAGGGTTTTGGGGTATTTCAAAAGAAGCATTCTAAGCAATCCAAACTAAAGATAATATGCTTATTAAATTTTTTAAAGTTAAAGACTTTAAAACTATTCTCATTTAGGTTAATAAGTAACTAGATTATCTAACAACCTTGCAAGCCATGCAAACTCTACAACACCACATAAATATGGATTCATCTAGCTTTTGTATGGCCCCACAAGATCCCACCCTCAACCGGCTACAATATGGCTATCATATGACTCCACTTTTATTTAACCAAGCCAACACCTTATCCACCAACACTCACTCATTTCGGCTAAATCAAGGCCTAATTTTACACCTATATTTTTGTACAAAAATTAGGAATATAAGGAAGGTTATTATGGAAGGTTCAAGGCCCCCCAAAGCTATCTTAATTTGTGGAGAAGCAACCTTTGAATTAGTAGAATCAAACAAACATCAATCAAGCAGGTTACACCTTTTCTTATTTCCTTTATTAGCTAAACTTAATTAAAGGGTTGTGATTAAATTTTCCTAATATGTAATTTATTTTTGTAATATGTAATAGGTTGTATTAACAACCATCTAGTGATGGATAACTACTAGAAGTTGACAGACAATCTGCACTAGCTGATTGGAGTATTGTTAAATTTAGTTAGCCCAAGTAGTATCAACCAAGGGTTAGGGTGTAACTAAACTAACCCACATGGTTAGCAATCTATTTTTAACCCCTAGCATTATACTCTTACCTTTTAAAAGGGGGAAGAGGCTACAAAGAAGTGTAGAATACACTTTGATAAAACTATCCCTAGTTGTCTGACATTCTCAAGATTGTGGTGTGCTTAAGTCCGGTTTAAATCTTACACCATTTATGCTAAGTGTTATAATATTAGTTGGTTGATGCGAGTAGATTTGAAGGTTTCAAAACCAACTATTTTTTATTTTTGTTCCAAGTTTTCCCACTTTCGATACTAATACTTAGCTTGGTTCCATTTGTTTAGCATCATGCAACATTCGCTGAAGAAGGCTAGATATTTCAAGTGAAATGAGTGGTGTAGCAAATCCTTTGAAGACTTGAAGAGGTGCTTGACTTCATCGCTAGTGATCATGTTACTAAGTAGTTTGGATGATTTTGAAGTTTATAACAATGCTTCTAAACATGGGTTAGGTTACATGTTGGTGCGATATAGGAGAGTCATGACATATGCTTCTCAAAAACTAAAGTAGTATGAGCAGAATTAGCAGATGCACTACTTAAAGCTTTGGAATTGGTGTTTGTTTTGAAGATTTATAGGCATTACCTCTTTGGTGGTGTTTAGTGCAAGTGATACATTAATTATAAAAGCCTTCAGTACACTTTCACAGGGTGGGAGTTAAATTTGATATAGAGCCAATGGTTAGAGTTGGTCAATTATTACGACCTTAAATTGACCTACCATGAGGGTAAATATAATGTAGGCATAGATGCTATTATTAGGAAAATCTCACATTCCTTGAGTATAATCATGTTAGCTAATCAATTTTTTCAAGTACACAAGAAGATGTAGATAGAATTGATCACCGTTGGTTGTATAGAGGAAAGGATGAATGATATCATGATCACACCTTTGATATTTGAGGAGATCTAAGCTAGGAAACTTAATGATGTTGAGATCAATAGGATCACATATGGTATTAAAGAAGATAGAGCTAAGGGATTTCAACTCCACAAGGATGGTAGTGTCAGATACTACAACTAGGTGGTGTATACCACGCACATGTGTTGAGCTTAAGAGGAAAATCTTGGAGGAAAGTATATTGGTAGCCCCATATGAAGTGGGAGGTGGAAAAGTATGTTGCATAATTTTTGGCATATAAGAAGGTCAAGGTTAAGAAAAATATACTAGCAAGGTTAGTACAACATGTAGAATTTCAATAGTGGTAGTGGGATAGCATATCTATCAATTTTTTTATGGTGGGTCTTTTGAAGACCGGTATTTCGTTTGATTCCATTTGGGTTATTGTGGATCATCTAACTACGTAGGTAGTTTTTATACCAATTAAAATGACATGGAGTATGAAGCACTTAGCTAAAACTTATAGGAATCATGTTGTGAAACTATACAAAGTCCCTAGAGATATCATGTAATTTTTGGACTCTATATTCTTGTCACACTTTTTTAATAAGTTTCAAGCTACTTTTGGGACTCAGTTGAAGATGAGTACTAATTTTCATCTAGTCACGGATGGTCAGATAGAGAGGATCATTTAGACCTTAGAGGACATGCTTTAAGTATGTGTGTTGGATTTTGGAGGTAGTTGGGAGTACTACTTGGACTTGATCAAGTCCTCCTACAACTATAGTTTTAATGCAAGTGTCAAGATGACACCTTTTAAGGTCTTGTGTGGGATGAAGTTTCATAGTTCCTTATATTGGAGAGATATTGGTGAGACAATTATATTGGGACCATAAATGATTAAGGAGACGATGAGGCATATCTAATTGATTCAGAGCTATATGAGAATAGTGTAGGATTGACAAAAAATCTACACAAATTTAAGAAGATGAACAGATGGTTGCAAGGTGGGTGATATATTCCTTTTATGGGTTTCCCTCACCAAGGGGGTAATGAGGTTCAGCAGAAAGGGTAAGCTCAATCCAAGGTACATTAGACCATATGGGATCATAGATTAAGTTAGCAAGGTTGCTTATCATTAGGCCCTACCGATGAAACTATCTCTTCTGCACAACATCTTCCATTTTTCCTAGTTGAGGAAGTAAATAGCAGATCTTTCACATGTCATCTAATCAAATTCTATTACGCTTCATGGGTCTCTAACTTATGAAACATGTCTAGTAAACATTATGAACATGAAGACTCAGCAACATGCACAAAGATTATTCTGCTGGTGAAGGCCATTTGGTCACAACATGGTATCGAGGAGGCCACATGGGAGGTCAAAGAAGATATTTGTGCAAGGTACCCTAAATTTTTCTCATAGTGTGTGTCTTTGGTGTAAACCTTATTTTATGAGGCTAGTAACTCCATTTTGTTTTGTTAAATATAATGTGACTCACTGTGTATTCTATGATGTCTATTACATTTTTGTGTAGTAAGCTTTAGTGGCACAACCTCTCTTAAGGGGGGTGGTGTTGTAATACCCTATAACTTTGTGATATTTATTAAATAAAAAAAAGTTATTGTGTTTAATAAAATTTGGAAGATCCTTATCTTGATTTGGAACAATGGTTTGGGATTGATGTAATGAGGTGTTAAGAAATGTTAGGAAAAGTTAAATAAGGTAAGTGTCCTTGGTAAACTGGTTGAATGGTTTCAACTAAAGGTTTTTCTTCACAAAACTAATTAATTGGTTTGGGAAAATTGATTGACTCATCAATAGAATAATCGACTAATATGGCAAAATTGATCGACTAGTTTGTTGGTCTGAGTGCTTTTTAAAGCTTAATTTTCTAGGAAATTTTATTTTAACAAAATAAAACTGTGATAATCTAATATCAAGCTATTTCTGAGTGATTCTTAACCCTTTTGATCATTTTTCTAACTTTAATTTCTATCTCAAATAGATTCAAAAGCTTGATTTTGACAAATGAGGGGAGGATGACCTACTTTTGTCTTCTTCTACCTCTATCCTCTGTACACCTCTAAAAGTATGCTTCGATTTTCAGACTATCCCTATATGGCTAAGATATTTTATTTCCACATTGATCTTTCATTTCCATTATTTTTTTTATATCAGCTTGACTTGCATTCTTAAAACAAAAATCCATAGTTTAAGTAATAAAATAGGCCAAGGTTAGATTGTTAAAGTTGAAATTTGCATGGAGTGAAAAATGGGGGGGGGGGTTGTTATAATTGTATTGAACAAATAGGTTGAGGTTGGATTATTTTGATGTTTTGGGCTTGGAGTGGTTTGGCCCTTGGCCCATTTTTGGACAATTGGGTTGTTTTAATTGAGACTAATTACATAATTAGAATGTAGATAAAATGTGGGAGATTATGTGTGAATTTGGTTAAGTTTGATGGAATTTGTTACTTTTGGGGATTAGTTTTGGTTAAAGGAAAATTTGGTCGACCTTTTGAGTTTTGTGGAAATTAAATATGCCATTGTATTCATTGAGGTTTTTTTACCTAAATTTTGATATATAATATTATTGGGTTTGGTGGAGTATGGTGAGAGTTATATTAGTATGAATTTTTAAGGTGTTTAGGAGGAAATAAGGGTATTTTGGTCATTTAAGGTTTGATTATGCAAAATTTAGGGTTTTCAAGTGTTATTTGAGCCAAAATTTTATAAGTGGGATAAGCGATTAGTGTGGGTTAATATGGTTGACACGAGTATTAATATTTATGAAAATGGTTTGAAATGGGCTTAGAAACATTAAGGGTACGATTGGTATTTTGTGTGTGAAATATTAAAGTTAAATCTTTATTTTTAGATATGTTTTTAAGCATGATATATTGGAATGTGGTGTTAATTTTGATAAGTTGGTGAGCTTTATGGATGAAGTTGTGGGTGGATTGTGAACTAGGGTTTTATAAGAGTATTATGATCTTTTCACTTGGGTAATGTCTCTTTTTGTGTTTCTTGTATTACTTTATGTCTAAGGATTGCTTCATGTTTGATTTGATTAACCATGTCACAATTCCAAGTGTTTTAATAATAAATAAAATTGTTGGAGTGAATTCAGTTATACTCAATATTTCATGTAATGATAATAAACAATACCCCATATGATAAGACAGGTGTTATGTAAGTGAAAGTGCTATACTGATGAGTAATTCAAGTGATATATTTTTTTATATGTTCTAAGTGTTTATTAATGAAGAAATACAATATTAATGCTTAAATTGGAAGACCACATAAGTTAAAACTACGTGATTCCAAAGTATGTAATTGATTAATTGAAAATATGGTGGTCCTAACATAACCAAATGACCTTAATTGACTCTATACCAGTTTGATCCACCGCCTTAAAGGAGTATGTGTACTAAATAATTAACAATTTCATAGCAGCCTAAGTGTGTTTTAATCTAGATGTAAGAGTATCAATAAAGTTGACCATCTTTCTTCCACTTATAGGATGGATATGAGAGTATATGATATAAGTGGTTCCCTTATCTCAATGTCACTAAGTAAATGGAATATTGTGATCACCTATTGTTGACCCTTAATAAGGTTTTCTCTTTATTTATCTCATATCATCAACATATATGAATGTGTAATATATATCTTATCATATGCTTTATGTGTTATGAATATCTTATTCTATTGATGTATTGTTACCTTTCTTGGTACATAATCTACCGATCATCATTTTTATTGATGATGCTCAATCCTATGAGCACATGGTCCCTTATTCTTGATGTGATTGTTTGTGGTGAGTGATTATTCATGTTAGAGTTAGTACATAGTTATCCAGATATCTCTCTCTCTATCTAGACTTTTAGTTCTCTATTTTCTATTTCATATGTTCTCTTCTATTTGTTTCTTAATTTATTATTATTATTATTATTATTATTATTATTATTATTATTATTATTATTATTATTATTATTATGTGATCAAGTGCTTCCCACACCCGATTTCTCTATAGAAGTTACGTTTTAGCATGGCATATAACATATATTGGGTATAGAGAGTACCTCTTTGTGTTAGATTTTGTGTAACACCCATTATTTTATTAAAATAAAAAATTTTAGTACTAAATTTGGGAGTGTTACATGATGAATATATGATTCATTTTTTTAGGCATTGGTGCATAGTAAAGATGTCCAAGACCTACTGAAATATATCTCTACTAACAATATGCTAATATTTTTCATAAAAAAGCACATATATACCATCAAGTTTTGGGGCTTTGGTTTTGTGCCTTTGATCAAGGACTTGCTTTAATTCTACCCCTTTGAATTCCTTTATGAGTTCTTCATTCATCTTTATCGTGATTAGCCTGTCAATACCATAAATAGGTTCATACCTATGGGATGGTACATTACTTTAGAAACGTTATGGGAAAAAAATCATTTTCCAATATTTCCATTTGAGTCTCATTTACTTTACCAATTTCCTCTCTCATCAAATAACCCTCATATTCTATTCTTCTTCTATTTTGTGGATGCATGATAGTGGAAGTATTACTTATTTCTATCTCCCTCCTGTACATGAATGTCATGCGATAATTGTTTTAGCAATTAATTTCTTTTTATTACCAAAAATGGAAATATTTACATCATAATTTTACTTGCAAGAAATCACTCCTCACCATCTACCGTAATTGCAATAAAAATTCACTATACATTCCTTGTTTATCATAATTTAGAAGCCTAGCATGAGTGTTCCTATGAATCTCTTAAAAAGTAGTACTAGGAAAATATATTTCTTCTTGAAACAAATAAAGAGTCTTGTTGTGGTATATAACATAAAGCACACATAAAAATCATAACTTTAATTAGAATATATAAAAAAAAATAATGGTAAAATTAAACAACACACAATCCACAACTCAATTAAATACATGAATAATAGGAAATACATTATACATAATAATAGTTATGAAACTAATAAATGAAACAAAGGAAAGAAAGAACTCAGGAGATTATAGAACAACAAACATTATTTGATCTCTAACCCTTTAATTACAAAAAATAATTAAATATAATAAAAGTGCCCTAAAGGTTTATAAATAATAAAAACAAATTTGAAGTTTTGATGGTGGTGCTCTTCCATATTCTCTATAACCAAATATATATATATATATATATATATATATATATAGAGAGAGAGAGAGAGAGATAGAATGTCGTATAAATTATGTCAAAAATATAACAAAAATATTGTCTGTATTAGCAAATACGGGACATTCATATTTTTTCTTTAATATTATGCATGTGAGATGAATTAATGGAGCATGTGGGAGCATAACCAAGAAAAATAAGTGCAAAATTTCCATAAATATAGGGCTCTGTATTTCCTCTCTATTAATTTAATTAACTTAATTTTTCTTCACATGACTTCTCTTTTAGGGTCTTATTTGATGGAACATCAAAATTTTCATGACTCCAACCTTCTCATATTGTGCTTCTTCACCTTATCTATCAAACAAAAATAATTTGATGTTATCTTTTTATAAAAAATTAGGCCAATAGAGAAAACTATAGGAAAAATGTTAAATTATCACAAAAAATATAGAAATTTGGGCTAAGATATGGAAAATAATTCTATAATATATGCACCTATCAATTTGTGAAAGTAAGATGGGTTCTATGATTTTTTTTCTTAGGTTTTGTGATTTTCAAAGATGGAGAAGCATTTTTTTTTGGTTTTTGTGATTTTCAAGCATGTAGTAATTAATGGGTAGATTATGATCCTCAATTTTGGAAGCTCCTACATTACAAGCCATGACACTTAGTAAATTTGATGAAAGCTACAATCAAATGCTAGAGCGATCTTATGTCACCTTTGCAAAATAATAGCAAGGCATCAACAAAGTTAAGTTCAACAATTTTAATGGTGGACCAGTTAATGTATTTTAAAGATCATGTTGAGCCCTATAGGGTTATTTAACATGGCATGGTATTAGATGTGGCAACACAAATCATATATATATATATATAATAAGTCCAAAAATATTCCCTATAATAAATAGTATTATAAGCATATGTAAACATATACATATATATATATATATATATATATATATATATATATATATATATGTATGTATATGTTTACATATGCTTATAATACTATTTATTATAGGGAATACTTTTGGACTTATTCAATCAAATTAAGTAGCATAATTTCATCACCATGACTAGTTTTTTGATATTTGAATGTGGTCTTATGTAGTGCTAATAAGATATGGGTGATATGAACTTAACAAACATTTGTGTTTTTTCTCAGTTCTTGCAACAATGTGGTTTTGGATAAAAAAGTTTCCATGAGTAATTTATTTACTAGAGTGCATTGTATACTTGATAGGATATTAGATAATATGGATTGCTTTCAAGATCATCACACAACACTGATGAAATTCATCACTAGACCATGTTCAGATGTGGTTATTTATGTTTTGAAGTTTAGTAACAAGATGAGGATAGTTTTTCTTCCCTTTATATATATCAATTACTTGGCATATAGGTAAGAATTTCAATAATTATTACTAAGTCTTTCTAAGAGGTTGTTTAAGGTACTACTAATTATAGAGTTATCATGAACTTAACAAGGCTAAAGGTGGGTTTGAAATAGTTTATGTAACACCCCAAAATTCATTATTTTTTTAAGAAAGGGGTTAAATTAAATCTATGAATTTCGGGAATGTTACCGCCACACTTAGTACTAGACCGGTTCACTCCGACCGTTTTAGTACTAAGTACTAAGGCTAACAAGAAGTATTGTTAACTTAAGTAAATACTTAAACCCAGAGTTTATAAATAGACTAGAAAGATCATAACATAGAAATCAGAGTACATAAAAGTTTACAATCCAAAATACATATTCAACGTTCATTGAAAGGAATAAGGTCTACAAACGATTATAGATTAGTTCTAGGAAATCTAATGAAAAAAAAGGAATAACATAGAGAAATAGAAGAACATAAAGAGGAAATCTGGCTACGCCACTCTCGATCTTCGTGCTAAGTCCAAACTCAGCACTCAGTTCCTCATCATGCCTCATGAATATCGAAGGCATTGAAATAAGTATCACCCACCTTCACAAAGTTAGAAGGGCCTTCTACTCATGGGAATGAGAAGTACCCATAAAACGGGTGGTCACTATGTTATGTAATGAGTAAGGTAAACGTGCACTAAGGCCAATACATAAAAGCACAAGATTCAAACATGATAACATAACAACTTACAATCATTTAAATAATAAATAAATAAATAAAGGTCTAATTATAATCTAGATAAATTAATTATTTAAACTCTGAGCAGTACTCAATTCACACCATGTTTTTTATTAACTCATGCAAATATGGGAGCCCCACTATTATAGTTGGTGGATCGATCACTTATAGGGAAAAATGCACCTAACCACTATTATAGCTGGTGAATTGGTCACTTATAGGGTAGAACGCCCTAACCACTATTATATGTTGGTGGATCGGTCTGGTCCTTACTCGCATGGTGTTCCATTGTAAGTACTTAGTGTCTTTTATGTGTCTTAGAAAACTTAGGGTTTGGTTTATTGAGCTCAGGATCCCCCACTATTATAGCCGGCGGAGCGGTAACTTATAGGGCAACATGCATCTAACCACTATTATAACTTGTGGATCAGTCACTTACAAGGCAGAAAGCCTTGACCACTATTATATGTTGGTAGATTGGTCTGGGCCTGACTCAATAATCTTCCACTTTACATGGTTAATGTCTTAAGTATCTTATTCAGAAGTTTCACCCTGGACATTCATGACTAATTCCCTGTATGCTTATCCTCTACAAGGACCCGTCCCATATCATGAGACTCATGCACCTCCTAACTTGTCCCAACATCCTTTCCTCCTTTCCCTAACTCACACTAGAATCCCAACTCCCAAGTGTATGGGTGAAGGCCCACTACCTTACACCTCTAAGTCCACTCATTACCTCACTTTAGGGTTTTCTCCAATAACCGTAATTTGGGCCCATATAGCCCATCCTACTCCACCCCACACAACCCAAATTATTCTAACATCCCACACATCACAACCCTTAGATTTGACTATCATCATCTCACTTTACTCACCGAGTACATGTGTGACCATGAAACCCTAGGTGGCCACACCAAACCCCAATTAGCCACTCCAAACCCTAACATCCTCACTTCCATATGTCACCTCTCCATCTATCACTTTCCACTTTTATTTTTCCATGATTCTCATGCTCATCCCTCACATGATAATCTTCCATACTCACATCATACTCTACTCACTCCCATTTATTTTCCCTTTTTACCATCTTCTTAGATTAGGGTTTCCTTCCAAACCCTATCTCGGTCTCCTATGCACCCTTATACTCTCCCATGTACTATTTTTCTCCCTAGACCTCCAATCACCGAAACAACTATTCCATTACCTTCCTCACATCCCAAATCAACTTTCCATACGTAAAATTCACTCTCATGTAGACTTTATACATCCCATGCAACCCTTCAAACTTTTTCATGCAAAACCCTAAGACTCCCATGTAAACTCTAGATTCTCCCATACAAAACCCTAGATTTTCCTATGCAAAACTATAGATTCTTCCATACAAAACCCTATATTTTTCCATGCAAAACCCTAAATTCTCCCATGCAAAACTATATATTCTCTCATTCCTTCATTTTAGTTGCATCCCCTATTATTCTTCCACTCACGAATCATTAAAATATTTAGGTCAACTCACATCCTTTGGTCAACTTACTTCTCTTTGGTCAACTTACTTCCTTTGGTCAACTTACTTTCCTTTAGTCAACTTGCTTCACTTTGGTCATCTCATTCTCTGATTTTTCTTTTTTTTATCTCCCCCAATACCATATTAAACATCCTCACATATATGTCTTAAAGGGCCGCATCACATTTCACCGCATATACATATCAACACATACAATAGGACGACACATAAGCATACCTCAACTCTAAGCTGCTACACATAAAAATAGTTAAACTAATAGCACATGTTACACAACACATCATTATACTTGGCAATCCAAGGCATATACAACACATAGTACACATAAGCCTTATCTACACCCTTACCTAATACGACACTAGTCTTGGAGTGTGCTCCTACGCCTCCTTAATGTTTTGATTGGTCTTGCTTATAAGAGGGAAAAACTAAGGATTAGATTCCCTCCTACAAAAAATACTATTATTTTCTAATTTATTATAATATTAGGGTTATAGATAAAATAATAATATAATAATAGTAACACTAACAAAATACTAATATTGCTAAGAATAAAAGTAATAATAGTAATATTGGAAAAGATGATAATATAAGGTTTGAAGATTTTATCATAATAATGATGATGATGATGATGATGATGATAATAATAATAATAATAATAATGGTATTAATCAAAAATAAGGTAAAGTAGGGTTTCAACCATACATTCAAATAATAATATTAATAATAATAATCATAAATACTAATGATGATGATGATGATGATGATGATGATGATGATAATAATAATAATAACCGAAATAGTGACATAATAGGGTCTCAACCCTATATAGAAATGATAATAATAACATTAATAATAATAATAATAATCGAATAATAGGAATACAATAAAATTAAATAAATAAAGCTTGCATAATTAGGATTTAAGGGTTAAGAGGGTTTAGGGTACCACCTTAGGTTGGTGGTGACTAGTGGCATTGGCGACGGTGTACGACAGTGGCGATGGTGGTAGGAAAAGGAGAAGAAAAGATAGATAGTTGCGTTCTGGAAAAGGAGAAGGAGAAAGAGGGTGGGAGTTAAGGTGTTGATGGTTGCCTAGGTGGAGAGGGGTGGAATGAAGGTGGCGGTGAACGATAGTGGTTGTGGTGGCTGAAAGTGGAGGAAATGGAGAAAGGGAGGAGGAGAGGGAGGAAGGGGAAAATAAGGGTAGGTGGAGGAAGAGGAAAGTCTGTAGAGTAGTTTGGGAGGTGTAGGAGGCGGTGGTTACGGTGGGAGTGGTGGCTAATGGTGGTGCGAAGGCGGCGGAGGTAGAAGGAATGGCTGATCAAGAAGGTGACTTCGCATGGCCGGGTAAGGCAAATCATGGGTGGAGGGTGGTGTATTTAGGTGGAGGGTGGTGTAGGGAGTGCTTAGGTGGGCGGCGTGGGCAACGACGTTGGTCAACAGTGACGGAACTGGCGTCTGATTGGGCGGTGGTGCAAAGGGGTCATTTTTTTATATTCGAAATAAAAACTCAATCAAGGCTGGTTATGGGGGTATTTATTAGGCTAAAGGAGGGGATAAGGTCAGAGGGGAGATGGGGGAATAGGGTAGGTAAATGAGGGCACCGGCCGACAACGATAGGCTGGCGTAGATCAATTATGATAAGGGGTGGTTGTCTAAGAAATTAGGGGTCATGTGCGAGAAGGAAAGGTTGGTTGGTTGGGTCGAACAACAGGCGAGTTAGTAAGGGAGAGAGAAAGGAGATATTAGCCAGTGAGTGGGCATGGCCTGCGGCAAGATTTTTCAGGGCAGTTAGGGGAGAGTTGCAGGTCAATGGGGGAGGAAGAACAATGAAGAAGGAGGAGGGGGCATAGACCAGTGGTCTAGGAAGCTAAGAAAAGATATAAAAAAAGGGGGAAAGCCGGTCGGGCAATGGAAGATAAAAACGAAGACCAAAACATAGCGTATTGGGGCTGGGCCATGCTAAAGGAGAAAAGGAGAGGGGAATTGGGCTGCAAGAAGACAAGCCCAATTAGGGGGAAAAGAATAGAAAAAGAGAAGAATAAAGGAGAGGAAGAAAAAAAAGGAAAAAGAATAAGAAAAAGGAAAAGGAAAAATAGGTTGGTTGGGGTATTTGGAATATTTTTGTATTTTAGGCTAATTTAGGATTTTTGAAAGGTTTTTCTTAAATTTCATATTAATTAGCAAATCACCCAAAATTTTCCTAATTAAAATATTTATTATTTTCTTCTTGATTATCCCTAATTAATTTGCTTCTATTTTAATAAAAATAATTTATTCAATTAATTTTTATAATAAATCCTTTATTAGGTACAATTCTTAAAATTAGGTGTTTTTTTTGGTTATTTCTGTTTAATAAGCTACATTGTGATCATGCTTGCTAGGTAAGAAAAGGTATAGTATATTATTGGGATGCAACTAAAGTGACACTAAAAATTGATCCTTTAAATTGGGAATACATTTCCTTAGTAAATCAACTAGAAAGTATATGGAGTTAGAGAGTTAAAAAAGAGGATCAATACTTCCAAAAAAAATCCCATATGGACTTTGTGAAATTTAGGGAATACAATACAAATTATTTAGTTTCCATTGATGCTACAAGGATAAAGTAGAATATATTTAAGTGATTGATTAAAATCATGGTTAAACACTGGATTTTGAAGCGAACATTCATCAAGAATTAATTAGATTTTGAAAAAACTACTTGGCAGTGCCAAATAATATGTTTACCCTCTTAACAATGGCATGTATGCTTTAGGAAAAGTATTGTTAGAAGTAACCAGAGGCTATCTACTTACTTACCCTATTGGGTTAGAGGTCAATGAAGTTATATTTTTTATCAAAGACTTGAAATTCCTTATTCATTTTGGGTTTAATAAACTTTTTTCTTATAAGAGAAGCTTGAATGTTGTTAGGTTTGAGATAGTAGATATAGTTAAAGATTTCTAAGTTAGTGGAAAATTATTGAAATTTATTAATATTATAGGAATCAATTTGATACTAAAGTTAACTACTGTTATCAAAGAAAGTGATTTCAAGCCTATAGCATGTTATATAATCTTATATAAGATTTTATTAGAGGTTCTCATGAATAAAGTGAAATATGCCTCATATATGATTAAGCCTTTCCTCAACAAAATATGGATTATTTTATTTTAAAGGTCATCCAATTTGTTTAAAGATGGATTATTTAAAGATGTCTAATTTCTCCCTACCTATATTTTCTTATAACGGAATACTTTTACATATAACTAAAGTTACTATTATAAGATAATTCTTTTAAAGGTCATCCAAGATGTAAGATGCGCCAACTCATTCAACTCATTTGCAAAAAAAAAATCTTAATCTTTTGAAGAAATGATCTCCACTCAATTATTGGGTTTAAAAAACAATTTAACATATTTAATGAGTTATCTAGTTAGAGAGTAAACCCCAAGAAAATCAACATATACTATTTTATAGTGGAAACTAATTTGAAAACTATTATTGTGGATGTTTTGGAATGTAAAGAAGGAGAATTTCCTATTAGATACTTTGGAATTATATTTATGGTTATAAACTCACTATTAATCAGTTTCAACCATTAAGTAGTAGGATGTTATAAAAGGTTCATCATTAGACTTTAAAAAGCCTAAATTATTCCAAATGGTTATGGTTGATCGCCTTATCTAGGCTAAAAGTACCTTTTAAGAAAGAATCTTTGTGATCCCAAAAGTTGTGCTAAATAAGATTAATGATGCATGCACAGACTTATTCTAATCAAAAGGTAAATAGGCACAAAATGTTTTTGTTTATTGGAGTAAAATCAATCATTGAAAAGAAGGTGGCCTTGGAATTTATAAAATGCTTTTTTTTTCTACTACATTAAACCTATTATTGGTAAGTTAATTTGGTAATTAGTGAAAAAAATAAGAGTTTTCTAGATTTGGTGGCTACATGGGATATATATTAAGGCAAATACATAATAAAGGTTAGTATTAGGTCTAATAATTCTTGAATGTGCACAATTTTTTAAATTATATGATGATATGTTACCATTGATTGCTTATAGTGGTTCAGAAGTTAATTGTAAGAACAATAGGTAACCTATATATGATCAAATTGGTGATATTTGACCTATATATTGGTGCTTGGGATCAAGCATTATTGACCAAGTATAACTATAACACTCTTATCCCACACAAATTATTTAGAGCTATTTTGGGATTGATGACTTGTGCTATAGATCAAACCAAGTCTTTTTCACTGTAATTTTTCATCAATTTATATGCTTCCTAGGAAACTTCTCATGAGGTATCCGATCATTGTAATATTTTAAATCAAGCACACTAAAATATAAAATTCTCTTATTAATAATTTTTAAAAATGAAGGTGCAAATTATTAATAGAGGTAGTCATATTAATCCATTTCAGCCTCTACCATTTACTGCATAATTTGGGTTATGACATATACCCCTATCATAGAACATAACTTCCTCACTAAATCATGACCATTAGTTATCTCATTACACTCCATACCTAGAATCATTCCTATTAGATACCTTATTGGCTGATTCAAATCATGGTTTTGAGTTCACTCTGATAGCAATTGTTATGCCCTAAACTCATACTCACTACATATACCTACCTATATCTTTTTCAAGATTTCTCACTTGTACCACATATCAAATAAGCTCTTTCCAACATGGTTTTTTTTGAACTCAAATGCTTCTAGGAATATTTTTTAAGAGGTCATCCACTCTTAGACTAATCTAAGCCAAGCATGATTAACTATGGATTTTGATAATGATGGATTTACAAAAAATAAGGTGTATAATGTTGATAAAGGTAGTAATATCAATCATTTTATGCTCTCACTATCTACCATATAATTTGAGGTATTATGATAAGGTGCTAGCATAAAATATAGTTGATATAGCAATGTGTGAGGTATATTAGTAGGGTATAGAGGATTTGAGTTACTCATTGGTGTAATGTGAATTAGCTACTTAGTGTTGTAAGAGAATGCTGGATAAAGCTTTTTCCTCCACTAAGAAGTTGGAACCAAGTGTTACCATGGATTTTTAGATGTGCAAAGAAGAAGAATGGATATGCTAGAATTTCACAAAGCCCTCCCTACTAAACCTTTATGCGCTCACTTTCCTTTTGCTACACTACATTCTTATCTATTTGATATGGCAAGTAGGAACCAAAAGATGTTTAAGGACCTCTATAAAAGCACTTATATTATTTTTGGTTACTAATTTTGTGTGTAAATAGTAGTTTTAATGTAAAGATGTAGCATTGATAATGCATATTCTAGCATTAACAAAATTCTAATTACTAAAAAGTAGCATAATTTGTTTGCCATCATCAAAAGGGAGTAGGGGTAATTTTTAATTTTCTCATTTCTATGATAATAAAACAAAATTATTTACTCTATGTTTCATGTTTTAAAATTTTACAAACACCAAGGTTTTGGGGAGAAATTTCAAGGAAATAATGAAGAAACTTATGGAGGAACATAATAAAGCATGAAGATCTTGAAGTATAGAGGACTGTATAGGCTTTAATTCTATATATATGAATATTAGAGTTACTTATGTAGCATAAATCACATATTTTATGGGTTTTTTTAGACATGAATTTTTGGAGGAAATGTAGCTTTAATTTCATAGTAAGTTCCCTAACAACAGATGTAGTCCAAAACATACGAACTGTTTTTGACAACATGTAATATTATTTAATCTCGAAAGAATTTTGATATATCGTTTACATAATTATCTTAATCAAGTTTTGGATTGTGATATAGATATTAGATTAAAAAATTTTGATAAAAAAATTTAAGATATCATTGAGAAAAATATTTTCAAAAAAGTTGTTGTGGAAAAAAATAGAGATGACTTTTTGCATATTTTTCTAAAACATTTTTCTATTAAAACATGCCTTGGTTATTTAGTAAATATTAACATGTAAATATGTGACTGATAAATATTTTATTTGATAAGGAATATTTTTAATTCACTTAACACAAATGATTGGTTACTAAAGTGGATTGGTTTTTTACTTAGTAGCTTGGTAAATTATTTTTCTATCTGAAAAAAGTCTAAATAATATTTTGTAAAACATCAATGAATTGTAAGTTTGCATTTTGTGCAAGTGTAATACCCCCAAAATTTACTACTAAATTTTTTTTATTTTATTTAAAAATTATCGGAAACAAAAATGTAAAGTTTAGGGATGTTACCACCATACTTAGTACCAGACTGGTTCCTCCTACCATTTTAGTACCAAGTGCTAAGACTAAAAAGAATGAAATGCCATTCATACAAATTCACTTTCATTTAAATCAGAGTAGCATAGTAAAGACATTTTAAAATATAAAAAACCACTGTTGGTGGTTACAAGAGTAAAATCTTTAAATAAGGAAATACAAGGTTAAAAGAAAAACCTTAAAATTTTTCCCGAACAATTGTTACACTCTTAGCCTATAATAGCTTGAATAGCAGTTATAATAAAATTGTAAGGGACACTACCCATTGAATAGGTAGGAGCCCACAAACGCAACCCTTTAGTACTATGGTACTAAGTAACCCTCTATACCAAACTGAAAGGTAGGGCCTACATGCAACACATTATACTTAAATAGAAGTAAAGGTAATATCGTATGCAAGCATATAAATAATCATAGCCATGTAAGAATCATTATACACATCAGCCAATAAGAATTGTACAATGTGAATTCCATTTACTTAACACTTCTAGCACTTACCAAGAGTGACAGGTACCAAGGCCATACTTATATCATATCAATAGATCATGAGGATGAAAGTAACACTTTGGGTCTTAAGATATTAATTAAATAGCATCTCTCGAATTATATTCATATGAGTGGGGGAACTACATTATTATAACTGGTGGACTGGAATACACTTCAGAACAAAACGCACCTGGCTACTATTATTTGTCGATGGAGTAGTCTATGGGGCAGAGGGCTTCTGGTCATTATCATCACCAGTGGATTGGTTTGGCCCTAACTCACTTGATAGTCCACTATAAGTGATTAGTATTTTTCCATGATTTATTAACATCTAAGATTTGGTTTATTGAGTTTGAGATCCCCCGGTATTATAGCAGGTGGACCGAAATACACTCTAGGACATCATGCTCCTAGCCATTATTATAATCGGTGGATTGGTGCACATATACATCTTCCAAGGAAATGTGCTGCTGGCCACTACTATAATAGGTGGAACAGTACATATAATGCATCTTGACCCTGATCAATAATCTTTCACTTTATATTATTATTATTATTTATTTAATTAGCACAAAAGTCCATTTATTTATCTTGAGGGGGAGATCAAGAACCCAGAGACACAAAGGTACCTCGGTTATATTGGCACATACAAGCAACACAATACCATGTAACCATCAACCTAGGGACACAAATGTACCTTGGTTGTACTGGTGCACGAAGACACATAGTATCCTACCAACAAGGACACCTAATCCATAAGTATCCATACCCCCTAAAAAAGTCCATAGAGCTAGATAGAGTAAGATGTAGGGTTTAGTTAGGGCACTAAAGCACACTAGCAAATACCAGATAAATTGTAGGGTAAACCACGTCTTTAATAGGATAGTGACCCCTAAAGAGCTTCTATTCCCAATATCGAGGTCTTTCACTTTAATTATTAGTGTCTTAATTGAGGTGGCTATGAGAAACACAATAGCCACACATTAATCATTTCCAATTTTTTTTCTATTATAATTTAGTAATACTTATTCATATGGTTATCTAGGTTAACTTAAATAGACCACTAATGCCATCCTTTTTCCTCCATTTCCACTTCAGAATTCGTTTTCATTTATTCATATGCCACAAGGGCTATCATATCATAATCATAATATAGTCTTAGGGTCTGTTAGTCTATATCGAAGGATCATGGAACACTTAAACCCTAACATGTACTTCTATCACGTCCAACATACATTTTGATGAATAATTAATGATTAAGGCATCTCTTGCATGAATATGAGGTAAGCACAATATCACATCCTTAATTGTTTATTCAACCCTATGTTCTGCCATGTTCTTGTGATATTTACCGATTTACCAAAATGCCCTTATCCAATTATTTAATATTACTTTATCTTATTATGAGGGCTTATTTAATCTATTAACATGTTATTTATAATTTACCAATTTACCCTTTCATACTTAAAAATTACTGAAATAACCCCCTTGTTTGTAAAGTTACCAAGTTACCCCTTTTACTTTCCAAATTACCATATTACCCTTCATGCTTGTATAATTACCAAAATACCCTTTATATTTGCTAGATTACCAAATTACCCTCCATACTTATTAAATCTCCATTTTTACCCCTCATACTTGTTAAGTTACGAAATTCCCCTACCAGTTGGTTAAATTACCGAACTCCCTTTTATAATAATTAAAATTATCAAGTTCCCCTTTTGTTAGATAAATTACCAAGTTTCCCTAAACACTTATTAAAATTACCAAATTGCCCTTCATACTTATTAAAACCACATATTACCCTTATGGTTAGTTAAATTACTAAACTGCCCATAATACATATTAGAATTATTGAATTACCATTTTGGTTGTTAAATTACCAAACTGCCCTTCATATTTATTAAAATAACCAATTTACTCTTTTATTTGGTTAAATTACCAAACTACCCTTCATACTTATTAAAATGACCAAATTGCTCCTCTAGTTTATAAAATTACCAAAATACCCCCTCTTACCTACTAAATTATTATTTTACCCCTTTTTCGCAACAAATTACTAAGTTATTCTTCTTTTGTATAAAATTACCAAAATACCCTTCTTCTTTATTAAATTACAACTTTGTACCTTCTACTCAAAAAAATATCAAAATACCCTTCCTTTTTACCAAATTATCAAAATACCCTTTTTCTTTATTAAATTACCACTTTATCCCTTTTACTCACAAAATTACCAAAATACCCTTCTTTTATGCTAAATTATCAAAATTCCCTTCTCATGTAATTAGTTTATCAAAATACCTTCTTACTCACAAAAATTACCAACTTATCCCTTTTTCCATGTAAAATTACTAAAATATCATTCTTACTTATTAATTTACCATTTTACTCCCTTGACTCTTATAAATTACCATTTCACCCTTATTATACCAAAATTACTAAAATGCCCTCTCCATACCAAATATTAACATCCATGGTCCATATACCTCATCCAACACCACTGATTATTATTATTATTATTATTATTATTATTATTATTTGTTATTAATACTCATTAGCAACTACCACAAATACTTATTTAGGACAAACTTTATGCACAAGCAAAATTACTAAAATTTCCCTAGGGCTCATATTAACATTATCTATGCAACAAATGGACATATAAGATTATACGTATGTATTTAACATTGTCATTAACGATAAGGTTCCTTCCTTAAACATTATTTCTACACATGAAAAATAAATTAACATGCTTTTATTTTCAAAAAATGACACATGTTACAAGTCATAATACACTTAACCTCATACAACCTGCACATAATTACATAAAAAAAAATCCCTAATGTGCTAGCATATGCATATCTATACATTTTAATAGGATATAATGGTTACCTCATTTCTAGCAATAACTAAACCTTACCAGTATCCTACTTAAAGGTTTAAGCCTTAATTAGTCAAAATTAATACATAAAAATAATATAAAAAATTAGCATATTAGAAGTAGAAAATTAAAAGAATAATTTTTTTTATCAAAATCTTAATTAATATATACTTATACTAACTATTTGTATATCTCAAAATTAACTAAAATATGGCTCAAATAGATGTATTAGACTCACCCTACATAAGTAGCGTGAGATGCATATAGGGAACGAAGGAAAGAATGGGTTGAAGAGGGGAGTTGGGAGAAGGGACAGTTCAGGGAAGGGTTTTGGGGCTTGGTTGAGGTCTTGTGGAGGGAAGTGAGGGTGGTGGCTAGGTGTAGGGATGTAGTAGGGGTGTAGGTGGTGGTAGGGGTGAAGGTTGCAAAGACTATAGCTGTGGGTCTGGGAAAGTAGGTGTAAGAATGGGTGAAGGAGAAGAAGGAAGGAAAAGAAGAGAAGAAGGGAGGGGCTGTAGAGGGAATTTTAGTTAAGGGGAGGAAGGGTGGTGGTAGGGGAGTGCTAGGGAGTAGAGTGGTGGTTGTGGAGGTGGCGGAAGAGGGAGGAAGGTGGAGTATGGTGGTGGTGTAGGGTGGAGGCCAAGAAGGGGGAAAGGAAAAGAAAGGAGGGGAAGGGTGGCTACAAGAGTGAGGGAGGGTGATTGGGTCATGCATGGAGGTAAAAGGAGGCAATATGGGGAGATTGTGATGGTTGGTTGGGTAGTAGCAGTAGTGGTTGAGGGTGGCGGAGTAAAAACAAGGGAGAAGGAGAAGAGGGGAAGAAGGGAGAAATGGGAGATAGGTAGAGGGAGAAAGAGGGCTCGAGTAGGGGAGAAAATAAGTAGAAGAGAAGAAGAATAGGAGATGGAGAGGAGGTACACATGACTAGGTCCGGTGGAGGGATTAGGGGTAGGTTGCAAGTGTTGGGGTACAGGGTGGTATGGAGAAGTTAGGGAGAAGAGGGGAAAGGAAAGGGAAGGCAAGCAAGGAGGGCTATAGGGTTGTGCATGGCTAAAAATGGAAGGAAAGGGATAGGGGAAAGAGGGAGAGAGAGAGATTAGGGTAGCCTAGTTGCCATAACAGGTACTGAGGGGGGGTTACAGGCTAGCGTGCAACAGTCGAAGGAGAAGGAAGGAGGTGATAGGAAGAAGAAGAAGAAGAGGAAGCTGAAAAGAAAGAAAAAGGTAGATCACCCAAGCCAGGGATAAAGAAAAGGGGAACAAGGTGGCCCTACGTGAGGGAGAGGGGAGAAAAAAAAGGTTGGGCTGGCCCAATTGGGGATAGAAAGGAGGGAAAAAATGGTAGGTGGGCTAGGGCGGTGAGGTAAGGGTGAGGAAAAGGGAAGAGGAGAAAGGGTGAGCGGCCTAGCACTGGGGAAGAAGAAAGGAAGCAGGACGGGCGACTCGTAGAGGAAGAAAAGAAGAAAAGGAAAAAGGAGGAAGAGAAAAAGGAGAAATAAAAAGGAAAAAGGGAAAATAAATTTAAAATAATTTTTAGATAAAGGGTATTTAATTATTTATATGGATAAATTTATTTATTTAAAATTTAAGATATTAATTTAAGAGGGTAATTTTAGCAAAATATAGGTTTGAAAAATTATTTAAATAAAATCGTTATGATAAAAAATAAAATATTTATTTTAATTTATTAAATAATCATATACATTTTTAAACACTAAAAATCCATAAAATAATTAAATTAAAAAATTAAATTATCCTAAATGAGGGGTATTTATTAAATTCTAGGTTTTAAATTTTTGCGGTATTACAATAAGAGATTAATTGCAAAATACTTATGAATTATTTTCCTGGTAGGTTTCTACCCTAGGAAATTGGTTCAAAGCTAAATATCACAGTGTTGTTGATTTCTTCTTGATTTTCATGTTATCTAACTTTTGTTAAGTTGTATTTCTTTTCATAATCACAGGCTAGAGATCATCTTGGGAAACAACATTAGAGGTTAGGATTATGCTCACTTGAGTACAAAAATATTGAGTTAGATATCTAAAATTAGAAGTACACTCTTACTCATCATTGAGTTGAAGTGTGGTATAGAAGTTTAAAACACACAATGGACTATCTATTTCTATGTATTGTAGGTAACAAGAGAATTAGTTAATATTATATATGTATAACATTCATTGAGTGGAATATATAAGGAATAAGGCATCCACGTAATAATTGATGTCATTATTTATCATTTTTTAATCTTTTAAGGAGCCATATATAGAAAAATTCAATGAATAATTGTATGATGAATAATTGTAGTTGAAGATCAACATTGAATGAATTCTGTGTGAGTTAAAGTTCAAGCAAATCGAATCTATATGAACAGTTTGACTTGAAAGTTTTAATCTCTTTATTTGTGCAAATTAGATATTAATCCATATCTTTTCTACTATTTTTAATCCATATTTTCTTCCCTAATTACCATCAAATTCCTACTCTATTTTGTGTCTAGAAAAACCCTAAATCGGTATACTAAAATCAAAACCCTAAAACATTCGTTCAAAACCCTAACCATCCATACCAACCAAACACCACCTTATTTCATCTCTTTTCAAACCAAACCCTAACTGTAACCCTAAACCATGATTCCAACCTGCATCCAAACCCTAACTTTTGACACTAATAATATTCATAAATCCATCAATGAATGCATATATTAATTAGCACACATCATTAGAACCACCATCATAGATTCACCATCATCATTCTTCTGCCATAATTTGAATCACCATCATCTTATATCCATCAATTTCAAAGCTATAGTATTTTAAATCACCATCTCCTACCCCTTATCATCTTATTCAACTCCATTTGAACCATTATTTTCACATAATTGAAGATTACACCCTCCCACACACATCAATTTTGGTATCAGAGCTTAGGTTGGTGGAATTGCAATCAAGATTCAATCTTTCTTTCAAGATTCTTCAATATTCATATATAAAGAGTGTTATATTCAATAATATCCAAGAATTCATATGAAAAAAAGGAAAAAAGGGCTGCGTGATTAAGTCTTGTTTGGGAGAGTAGTAATTCATTGATAAGAAAAAGAATGGAGAACCAAGGAGAAGAATTGAGAGATTTTCTCAAGACCTTGATGGATGAAATCAAGGAGGTAAAATTTTAGGTGGGAAGAATAAAAATTTTCCAAGCTTAGGAGTCTGATGTGTAGCCACAAAATCAAAAGGAACAAGTAGATGAAGGGCACATGAGAAGAGAAATATTAAAGTTGATGATGATAAATGGTGATGGATAGTGATATTAAAGTTTAAAACATTTTCTAGAGTGTGGTACGATAATTTAAAAAGGAGACAGGAGAGAGAAGGACAATCAAAGATTATTTCATTTGAAAAATTGAAGAAATATTTGAAGAAGAAGTTTGTGCCTTATAAATACGAGCAAGAAATTTTATAAAAATGATTACATTGAGGCATGAGTTACCTTGAGTCGAAGAATAAATTTGGGAGTTCGAAAGGCTAGCTCTGTAATGCGATGTGTAGGAATGAGAAGAACAAAGGTGTGCACAATTCATTGGGGATTTAAATATGAATCTTTGGGAGAAGGTGGAGGTGTACCTGTATGAAGTGTTTGAAGACCTAGCCAAGTTAGCCATCAAGTTTGAGAAACAGTTGAAGAGGACCAAGCCACCAAGGAAGTGAACCAATGCTCCATATGGTTTGACTTTCGAGGGAGTGTTGAAGCCACCAATTTCTCAAGCCACAAGTCAAGACAATGCTAGGAAGTTCACTCATGAAGAAAAGGGCAATGATCAAGTTGTGGATACGGTGAATAAGAAATGCTTCAAGTGTAGAGAATATGGCCACTTTGCTCGGGACTTTCCAAACCAAAGGGCATTGACTTTGAAAGAGACAACAAATATGGGGGCTTGTGAAGAGAATGAAGGCGTTCATGAAGACCTAGAAGGGGAGAGTGATATCTTGGAGGATGCTTTGGAAAAAGTCCAAGTGGATTGCTATGTGATACAAATGGCGCTTCAAGTACAACAACAACCTTTACTTACTCAATGGGAGAAGATTTTCAAGGCCAAATGCAGAATTGGTGATAAAATGTGTTAATTCAGTATTGATAGTGGCTCATGCACTAATGTTGCTAGTGAGAAGATGGTGAAAAATCTTGTTTTAGATACCAAGGATCATCCAAGACCATATTCACTTTAATGGCTCAATAAACGCAAGGGCGTAAGGGTAACCAAACAAACTCTTATCTCTTTTAAGATTGGAAATTATTTTGATGATGTTTTATACGATATTCTACCTATGGATGTTTGTCACATTTTGTTGGGGAGGATGTGGCAATTTAATAGGAAGGTTGTGTATGATGGGCTCCTTAATGAGTGTGTGGTGTGTAAGGGACAAAAGAAGTTTAGGCTAATCTAGATGGGGATGATTCATTTTTGAGGAATGAAAAGAAGGTAGAAGTCGATTGTAGGAAAGGAAAAAAGAAGAGTAATATGGAGTTATTGATCCTTATGGAGTGTGAGATGAATGAAGCCATTAGAGATGAGAAGATATGCTATGCTTTATTTGTAAAAGAGGTCCAACGAGGGGAGAATGCTAATATGGGTTTGAAATTCCAATAAGTTTTAAAAAAGTATGCCAATGTGTTTTTAGAAGAGTTTCCTAGTAGATTACCTCCTTTGAAAAGTATTGAGCATGCCTTTGATCTTATTCTAGGAGTTCCATTATCGAACAAACAAGCTTATAGATGCAATTTGGAGGAGGCTAAGGAGATACAAAAACAAGTGCAAGAGTTGTTAGACTGAGGTTATGATTGGGAGAGTATGAGTCCATACAGTGTTCCACTTTTATTAGTGCTTAAGAAGGATGGTACATGGAGGATATGTATTGATTCAAGAACCATTAGAAACATCACAATCAATTATAGATTTTTGATGCCGAGATTGGATATATTAGATGAGTTGCATGGTGTAAAGGTGTTCTCGAAGATTGATCGTAGAAGTGGTTATCATCAAATAAGGATACGGGAAGGGGATGTGTGGAATATAGTTTTTAAGACTAGGTATGGATTGTATGAGTAGTTGGTGATGCCATTTGGGCTATGTAATGCACCAAGTGCCTTCATAAGGCTATTAACGGATGTACTTAGACCATTTTTTAGGGTCTTTGTTGTTTTTTACCTAGATGATATCTTGGTATATAGCAAGAGTGAGTTCGAGCACATAAAGCATAAGCTTAGAGAAGTGAAGCTCTATTGAAATATAGAGAGGTGTGATTTCATGATGGAAAGGGTGATATTTTTAGGTTATATTGTGAGTGGGGATGGTATTTGAGTTGATCCGTCGAAGGTGGATGCTATACAATCATGGCATATTTCTACTATTGTCCACAAAGGGGAGAATGATGTAAGAGAAAACACTCAAGAATTATCTTTCATAATAATATAAGAAATTATTCCTCATTTGGAAATTGTCTTTTGTAAAAGTTAAGACCAATGGATGGTTATGTTGCTCAAAATGTAACAAACACACATTTAAATGTCTATGTGCATATCCATAGCATGCATGGTATGCAAGTAGGGAGTAACCACGTGCATGAGGAGGATGTTGGAAAGATTTTAAGAATTATTAAGCGATTTAGCTAATTTATTAATTAATTAATAAAGTAGGAGAATAAATTTAGCATAAAGCTGACATAAAGGTAGTATAATATCATTTAGTTTGGAATCTTTTAGAATATGGTTTAGCTAGAGTTAGAAAGGTTATATTATTCATTAATGTTGAACATATTGATTATATGATGGAAAATTGAAGTTGTAAGATCAACATTGAATGAATTCTATGTGAGTTCAAGTTCAAGCAAATCGAATCGTTGTGAACAGTTTGGCTTGAAAGTTTTAATCTCTTTGTTTGTGTGAATTAGAGTTTAATCCATATCTTTTCTACTATTCTTAATCCATATTTTCTTCCATATTTACCACCAAATTCATACTCTATTTTTTGGCTAAACCAAACCCTAAATTGATATACCAAAATTAAAACCCTAAAACATTTATTCAGAACCCTAACAATCCATACCAACCGAACATCACCTTATTTCCTCTATTTTCAAACCAAACCCTAATTTTAACCCTAAACCATGATTCCAAACTACATCCAAACCCTAAATTTCAACACTTAAGCATCTTCATCAATCCATCATTGAATGCATAGATTAATTAGCACACGCCATTTCAACCATCATCATTAACAAACCACCATCACCGATTCACCACCATCATTCTTCCACCATAATTCAATTCACCATCATCTTATATCCATAACTTTCAAAGCTCTTATATTTTAACTCGCTATCTCCTAATCCTTATCATCTTATCCAACCCCACTCGAACCATTATTTTCATATAGTTGAAGATTACACCCTCCCACACACATCACATTTCCAAGCCTAGTTATTAAGGTATAGGATATTTTTTTTATAGAGAAAAAAGTATAAGAATATGTTATTTGTGGGTGAAATGCAGGTTGTAGTGTGACATAGGATATGAAAATAAGCACCACAAAATAAGCAACTATACCCATATAATGTAAAAGGAGTTGGTTATCGTCCCATAGATATAGGAAGTACATCAATGGTTAGGATAGAATCATGTTGTAGGATCAAATACAAAAATGAACAATATTCACACATCTAATCAATTAACAAGTGGGATACTAAGATATTGTAAGGAGGATTCTATAGACACTAACAAACAAGGAAACATAGGCACATTGGTAGCATATGAAACTATCAAAATTAAGGATTTTGTGGAGGATATTCTCATGTCACCTAGTACTCCAACACTCTATACACTATAAAATGCCATGTCCTTCATATCAATACCGCTCTCCCATTAATCTTTACACAAGCTGAATCATACTCTTAGGAAATCACTATCTCACTACATGGACATTAGTAATGTTAAACAATGAATGCCATGGTGTTAATGTCAAATTATAAACACATATTTGTGCCACCCTTAACACCATTTTGAAATTATATACCTTGAGTGTCTTGGTTAGGCTTCATAGGGTTGTGTAAATGATAAACATGGCCCATGTATAAACACATATATATTCATACCATTAAAATGATATACCCATTAAACATGAAAAATTCTAAAACATTCAATTATTATAGCACTAGGATCCAATTGATCTTTCTCACAAAATTGGTAGCTCATGTTGACCTCTATAATTTTATAATAGGGCATAAAATTAATAGTAAATAAAGAGAAAAGAAAATGAGGGAAGAAAAGATTTGGTACACACTACTCTAGCTCAACTTATTCTTCATCATCCTCCTCAAGTGAGTGGATCTACACTTTCTCTATTCATATTTCCTTTTTGAATCATCATTTCCTCCATTGTTCTTTATACTTCCCTCTATCATTTGAAAATTGTAGTGTCTTGCTTAAATAGAACATGATGGAGGAGGTTAAAGGAAAATGTGGCATTTGTAAAGGAAAAAATAGGGAATATTAAGGATATAGGAGAAAAGGGAAGATATGATTCATTCTTGATAATGACAAAAACTAGTTTAGAAGCTTGGTGTCTTTGTGTGTCTTATAGTGTGTGTCATTATATTTTGTTACATTGGCATGCCATGTTTTTTTATGAAATAATAAACCCTAAAGACATTAGAGTTTGTTTTTCTCAAAAATGCATAAATGACCATAATTATAGAACAAAACACCCAGCTGAGGTTGTTTAAGATAGAAGATTTTATTTTCTCATACTGAGGCACTACATCCTCTTAGGGTGGGAAAATTTTGTAGGAAACCACATCTAACAACCTTATGATGGTTAAAAGAAAAAAAAAGTGCATCCTAAAAGGGGTAAAATATGCACTCCTTGAGTCTTTTCAATTCCCCCTTACTTAAAGTGATGCTCATCTTGAGATACCTTTTAGAAATATAAATCAAGAAATATACTACTATTGAGTCCTTATGCTCATGGAGTCTTAACTCTTGAACTTCAAATAAGTCGGTAATTAAGATACGGTACTTCATAAATTGTACTAAAAAAATCCTAAAATAGAACGAAAGGTTAGTCTACTTTGTGTATATATGGTTCTGTGTAAGTGTTATCTCAAAGAGTCCCTAAGTTTCACCATCATCATTATATTTTAATATCTATAAACAAAATAGGAAGTTAGCAATAATATCAATATTTATTATCAAATTTATTTTTATCATTAGTATAGTATTTATTTAATCAAAAGGTTAAAAGGAGTCAATAGATTTATTTATTCTTTATTTATTTAACTTGGTAGCATTATCATGTATATCTAATTTATGCTAAAATTTTTTCATATAGTTTATATGTTTATAGATATACCAAACGTTACTTATAGACTTTTTTATGCATATTTTTATCAATTTTTTTAGAGTCATTCTCTCATATTATATCCATACTACATTAAAAGAATGATTATATATCATTAATTGTCTTTTAAGTTATTCAAATTGGTACTATAAATAATAGTTTCAATTCATACTAAAATTTTCCCACTAAAATATTAATTTTATATATGTCACATTTTCATTATTTTCATAGTTATATACCTACTACTTCTTTGTGAATAATTTAGTAATAAGATATGAAATAAAATAGATAAATTCTAGAATTTATGAAAAAAAAGCATACCACTTCTAAGGTTATGAAAGAAGGGGACAATATTTTCAAAAGATAAATGTGTGAGCATGGACTAATTTATAGATCATAAGCAAAACCTTATAATAATGTCAAACTTTGATTAATTTATATCTTTAGCTTTCTAATAAATATTCTCAACATTTAATATCAATATAATTTAACAATAAAAAATTTCTTTGTAACAAATGAGATTGATCATAGTAAAACATTATCATAGTTTATATTCCTCAATGAAGTAATGGCACTATGTGAAAGTGGAGCAAGAAAGAGAATCATAGGGAATTAAGAGGAACGGGAAGAGGACATGGTAGTGGAAAAAGAGGAGGAGAACATGGTGGAGGTTGAGGTAGAGGTGGAGAAGGAGGAGGAGAAAGAAGAGACCCTATTTCATTACTTTTTGATAGATATAGGTGAATTAATATGGACTAAATTATGAAACATAAATAAAAAATTATGATAATGCATCATTTGTATAATTAAACTATGACTAACTTAGTATGAAAATAATTAAACACTAAAATTTTTATTTGTGTCCACTAAGATTTATTATAGTCAAATACTATCATGGTTTATATTCCATAATGGATTAATGATAACTAGATAAAAAGAAAAATTAAGGGGATGCAAAGGTCTATGAAAGATGGCAGCAGGTTGTGGTGGAGTGAGAGGAGATTGTGGAGGAGGAAGACATGGTAAAGGAGAAGGATAAGAAAGATGGTATGCTATTTATTAAGAGGTTGAGGATGTAATTCTAAGAGTTTATCCTTCCTAAATTTATATATGATGCTATATAACCTTGACACCATTTATCACTTCCTACCCTTATCATGGAAAACTAATGGCACAACCTCAATAATGGGATTTGGTTATTTTGTTGTGTTGATGGTGATTATCCTTTTCGTTTCATGTGTGTGCATCAAATAACTTTAGCATTATAATTAATTCTAACAATAAAATACTTATCATCTTTAATGTTTAAGTTGTGTGTTTAAGTGAATATTTTATTTCACTTATTAAAAATTATAAAAAAAACTCTTAAACATAATTTTTTGGTCAAAAAAGTGATAAATGATATGGTAGAGAAATATATAAAAGTTATAGAATTTTCTTCCAAGACTTAGAGCATTGAAATTCTTTTATATATACAATGGAAATTTTATGCCTTTAGACATTTAAAAAATTATTTTTTTTACATATCACAACAATTATTTTCCTTTTATATCTCTTGTCTTTTCTTCTAGTAATTAAACAAACACCATACAACAAGGACTGGACATCCTGAGTGGACAATCAAGTCTCTCCCAACCCTCTCCCCCTACCCCAAAGCCCAACTCTATCTACCAAGTGATGTCAAAAAAATTTCATTCTATCAAACAAGAAGATCAATTAAAACAGACAACCACAAAAACTAGAATCTCTTAAATATTACTATTTAAAGTAGTACATGGGCATGATGGATCACATCATCAACTTTGTAATCAAAATTGTCCCAACTGTTCTTGATCCAAAATCCAATCCTTACTTTAAATACTATCACTAGGTGGATAACACAATTTTTTTTTTATTTTCAAACACTATATTTTTTATTTACTTCCATATCAATCTAGCAATTGCAAAATGTGCAACATTCTAGGTTTTCCCTCTTAGTCCCCTTCTTCAACCTCCTAGAAAAGATGGGGCATTATCGATGGTATTCTTTAGAATAACCCATGTGTTTCTTAACCAATCACACACCCCATATAATATCGTTCTTGTCATTGTTTGATGAAGCACTAGGTGGTCAATAGAATCCTACTCAACTCTAAAAAAGGGGTGACCCTGTCAATGTTGTTGATGAGTTGAACTTTAGCTAGTTTGTCCTTAGTGTTTAGTCTCTACTAGGTAGCAAACCATGTAATAAGTTCAATCATAGCTTATGTGATGCCAATCTAGAATCTATTTTCGTCCTTGTTGTCCTTTCCTCTTTCATCAATCATTTAATATAAAGTCTCACAGAAAGAGTTAGCTACATAACATCCATTTTTATTAGATTTCCAAATAGTTGTGTCTCTTATCTTTAGAAACAAAGGTGTCATCTAATCATTTATCCCAGCTACTCAGCTTGCTCTTCCTCCCTATTAAAGAGCCTTCTTTTCTAATTTGTTTTCTATTGTAGTCATAATAAAAGTGAAACCAAGTCTTGAAAAAAATTAAAGAAACACCTACACAAATAATATTTATACCTAAAGAGTATGAGAAGAGATGCATATAAAATTGACTACTCTTAGGCAAGGGCTTCTTAGCATAGAAGAATACTACTCATTCCCATGAGCGATTTACCGATATATTTTTGTGTAGGTGGAAGAGGATTCTTTGGATGATTTTTCTACATATGATGCATTATGTATGGAGGAGTGATATTATGTATAGAGATAGGGTGTAGAGTTATAATATTGGGTGATTTTATTTTTCAAGATATCTTTTTGGACTCTTAGTTCTATGGGATCCCTTTTATGTATATTGATCTTTTACTCAGTGTTGATCACCAAACTTGTATTTATGTTTATGTATGTTTTCTTGTTTTCTATTTAATCATGTTATTTGTTCTAATTGTTTTGTGTTATAATTGATGCAAGGATTGTATGGTAAACAAGACTTATATTGATTACAATCATAGAACCCAACTATTTTGATATTACACTTTTGTTAAAATAAAAACTTTTAGTAATAAAATTTGAATGTTACATCCATGACAAACATTAAACTTTAAATTCGTACTAACAAATTATGATATATTACTCTTTATTAGTATTTTACCATGAGTTACAATTTAAAAATGAATATAATGCCTAAGAGTGGTAGGACAATGATATAGTGTCTTTCATCATGAAAATTTTATACCCTTATTTCTAAACAATTCATATACTAGTTTTATTTCCTTATCGTCATCATAACTTAGAGGAAAGATGTTGGATTCATGTCTTCATTTGGTTATTGCTGTATCTTAAATGATGAATGAATAATTATAATGAAGACATCAAGGGGGACAAGATTTAGGATTGTTAATGAATAAATTTGTATTGGAAAGCGTCTAAAAATGAAGATGTTAGAGAAAATTAGAGGCAAACACAACCATCCTTTACTGGTGAGCACAATGATGTTGTTGGACATGGGTTGATAGGTGTGGTCTTGTAGCCCCTATTTTCTTTGACACTTTTGATTTTATTCTATCTTATATATATATATATATATCCAATCATCTATTGATGCTATGACCATATGTTAGCTTATAGAAAGAGTTTTTTTTTTAAATATCCAATAGAAAATAAGTTTAGAATATGTATTGAGAGAGAAAATATTTATAAATTATGCTTTTAGTGAAGAGTTATACAGAGGAGTTCTATACCAAGAATCACTATAGAAAAAAGGGTCTTCAGCAATGACATCGGCAGTAGTGCCAAATATTGTTGTTGTAAATAATAATATAGCGGTGACATGTTGTGGCTGAAAAAAAATAGTGATGAAATTTTTAGGGAAGGAAACAATCATTTGTTTGAGCCTATTATAATACTTGTTCTAAAATTATTCAATTTTTTTTAAAATTAGGTTAATGTAATAGAAATTAGTTTTGTTTTGAAAAGGGTTTTAAATTTTAATAAAAATATAAATTTCAGGCATGTCGATTAACTAGTCACCCCAATTGATTGACTAATATACTTAGAGACTACCACTTTTATTATCCAATAAATTAGTCAATTGATTTGCACAAACTAGTGAACTAATTGTCATGATATTTCAGATCTTTTTATGATTTTAGCTACAAATATCTTTCAAGTATTTATTAAAAATTCTAATTTGAAATTATTCATTCTAGTAAGATTATTTTTGTGTATTATTATTATTTTTATTATATTTATATTATTTTATGATTTTATTTTATCTAGAAATTTTTTAAAAGCACTTTTTAGGTAGTTCTCACCATCTCTTAGATCCCCTCACTTTTTTCTTACGTCTAGTAGACATGGTTGGATGTTTGACTTCTTACACCTTTTTCCATAACTTACCAACCTTCTGCCATGTCCCCCTAGCTACACTATATTTCCCTCACATCATCACACATTTCTCACACACTTAGTTACCCAAGCTCAGCCAAGTTAGCATTTTCTCTCTTTCCCATCTAATGATATTGACCTAAATCTTTTTTAACATTCCATTTTTTATCCTTTTTTACTTCTTGCCTTTTGCACTTACTCATTCCATTCCTTTTATTTATGATAATTTTCTAAGTGATAGGCATTCCTAATGTTACTTCCTTTTTCTTATTCATTGGGAAAAACAAAGATTGCCCATAATTTGGTTGATTCTTATCTCTTCTTTCTTCTCCTAATCTTATAATTAGCTCTTCATTGTTTCTCTTAAGCAAGGAAATACAAAGGTTTTGAGAATGGTTTAGGATCTTGGGTTTATCTTTAAAGTTACACTTTAAGAGAAAGTTTGTGTTATGCCTTTTATTCTTCTTCTAATTTCATTTTATTAATAGATAGGTTGTTTCTCTTAAGCAATGAAAGATGAAGGTTTTGAGAAAGGTTAAGGATTTTGGTTTTCTCTTTAAAGATAATACCACATATTTATTAGTTACACCATCACGAGTTGCATTAAAATTATATTGCCACAATCTACCAAGTAAAATACCACAAACATCCATCGGCAAAATATCACACAACTGAAATGCCCCAAAACCCTAATTTTTAGAATATTAGTTAAATAAGGATTTATTAATAAAATTAATTAAATAAATTATTTTTATTAAATTAAAGAGAATTATTTAGGGATAATCAAGAAGAAAATAATAAATATTTTAATTAGGAAAAATTTGGGTGATTTGCTAATTAAAATAGAATTTAAAAAAAGTCTTTCAAAAACCTAAATTAGCCTAAAAAGGGAATTTAATATTATTTTATTTAAATATTATTATTTTTAGATATCCTAAATTACCAAAAGATTTCAAATATCCCAACCCACATATTTATCTTTTTCCCTTTTCCTTTTTCTTTCTTTCTTTCTTTTCTTTCTTTTTCTTTCTTCTTCTTTTCTTTCTTTTTATTTTCTCCCCCGACCTGGGCATGTCTTCCCGCAGCCCAAACGTTCCACTTCTTATCTTCTTCAATGTGGCCTAAGCTAAAACGCCGCATTTTGTTTTAAGTTCACCCCATCACCGGTTCGATCTTCTTTTCTTTCTTTCCTTTTCCCTAGTTGGCTAGTCTAGCCCCATTTCTCCTTCTTCTCCCTTCCTTCCTTTGTCATCAACCTGCAACTCCTCCCCTCACCTACACCTAGTTTTTCGTAGCCAATCACGCCATTATTATTATTATTATTGTTTTCGTTGCTATTATTGTTATTGTTATTATTATTATTATTATTATTATTATTATTATTATTATTATTATTATTTTAAATGTTAGTATTATTACTCTAGATAGGGCGGACACCCTATTATGTCTATTTCAAAATTTTAGTATTATTATTATTATTATTATTATTAGTTTTATTATTATTCAATGTAGGGTCGAAACCCTACTTCATTTTATCTTCGATTATTATCATTACTATTACTACCATTATGATTATTATTATTATTATTTTGCAATATTATTATGGTTTTTATCATTATTATTATGACTATTTCTATTATTATTATTATTATTATTATTATTATTATTATTATTATTTTGGTGAAGGGCCAAAGCCCTTATTTCACTTTCTTTTCAAATTATATCCTTATTATTATTATTATGGTTATTATTAGTATTATTTCTAATATCATTATTATTATTATTAGAATTAAATCTTCAAACCTTATATTATCAACTTTTATAATATTACTATTATTTCTTATATCCTTAGCAAAATTAGTTATTAGTTAATGTTATTATTATTATTTTATCAAAAACCTAATCTTAGAAGAAATTAGGAAATAATGGATTTTCGATAGGAGGGAATCTAATCATTAGCTTTTCCGTCATATAGATGAGACAAGTCAAAGCGCTACGGAGTCGTAGGAGTGTGCTCTAAGATTGGTGTCGTATTAGGTAAGGGTGTAGCTAAGGCCATATAAATGTAATGTGTCTTATATGCCTTGTATGTCATGTGCCATAATATGTGATGTATCTTATGTGTATTGTTATAACTATTTTATGTATGGTGAGGCTTGGAGTTTAGGTACATTATGTGTATCTTATGATTTTTCTATCATATGTTTGTGTTGTGAATGTGATGTGATATGATGTGACCCTGTAAGATATACATGCTAGGTCATGTAATATGATGATATGGAGTGAAATGATTTGGAGTTGACCTAAATGTTGCATGACCATAAATAGGAGGAATCTAGGGTTTTTGCATGAGAGAATCTATGGTTATGCTTGGGAGAATTTAAGGTTATACATAGGAGAATCTATGGCGTTGCATGGCAGAATCTAAATACGTATAGAAGAATCTAGGTTTGCATGGGAGTCTAGGGTTGCATAAGAAAATTCAAAGGTTCACATGGGAAGGTTAGCATCTGCATGGGAGTAGAGTTAACATATGAAAATTTAACTTGGGACGTAAGAAGGTAATGGAAGAGTCTTTTGGGTGTTTAGATGCTTTGAATGAAAAATATTACGTGGGACAGTATAAGGGTACATAAGAGATTGAGCTAGGGTTTGAAGTAGCCAACTAGGGTTTGGCGTGGCTACTTAGGGTTTCGTGGTTACATGTGTACTTGGTGATTAAAGTGTGATGATGAGGGTGGAATTTATAGGTAGTGTTGTGTGGAATGTTAAAATGATTTAGGTTGTGTGAAGTGGAGTAGGATGGGCCACTTAGGCCTAAATTAGGGCTTCAGAATAAAAACCTAGAGTGAGGTGTTGAGTGGACTTGGAAGAGTAAGGTAGTAGACCCTGACCCATATACTTAAGGGTTGGACTTCTAGTGTGATATAGGATAAAGAGGAAAGGATCTTGGGCCAAGTTAGGAGGTGTATGAGTCTTACGATGTGAGACAGGTCATTTTTGATAATAAGCATAGGGGGAGATAGTCATGCATGTCTAGGATTAAAATTCTGAATAAGACACTTAAGACATTAATCATGTAAAGTGAAAGATTATTGAGCCAGGTCCAAGCTGATCCACCAATTAGGAATAGTGGTTAAGGTGTTCCACCCTATACATGTCTGATCCACTGGCTATAATAGTGGTAAGGAGCTTTATGCTCTATGTGTTTCTCGCCTACCGGTTATAATAGTGGGGGATCTCGAGCTCAATAAACCAAACCTGAGTTTGCTAAGACACATAAAAGACACTAAGTAATTATAGTGGACAACCATGCGAGTCTGGGCTAACCAATCCACCAATAAGGAATAGTGGTTAAGGTGATCTACCCTATATGTGACCGATCCACCGACTATAATAGTGGTTAGGGCATGTTGCCCTATATGTGACCGAGCTACCGGCCAAAATAATGGGGCTTCCCGTACTCACATGGTTTTGATAAAGAATATGGTGTGAAATGAGTATCGATAAGAGATTAATTAATTAATTAATCTGGACTTTAAATGACCTTTATTTGTTTATTTATGTGAAGGTATTGTATATGGTTTAATCATTCTATTGCATTTATATGCTTATATGTGTTGGCCTTAATGCACGATTACCTTATTCAGTATGTAGCATATTGATCTCCCTTTTATATGGATGATGCTCATTCCCATAAGCAGATGACCCTTTTGACTTTGTGCTGGTGGGTGATGCATATTTTGATGCCTTCGATGTCTATGAGGCATTAGTCGGGGCTGAGTGTTTGATGTAATTCTCAAAACACCCTCTTAGATCACAACTTTAATTTTATTCTCAAGAAGAAATACTCAAATTTGGACAGAAAGTAATTAGCAATAAAATAACGAAAATGAACCAAAACTCAAGAACACACTCAAAGTTCTGGGATCTTAGGCAAGAACTCAAGACAAACTCAAAGCTCACCCTAATCTTATAACTTAAGACAAACTCAAATCTATAAGGAAATAATCTTTAACTTGAGACAAACTCAAAGCAAAGAGAAAACCATAAGGTATATTGTGTCCAAATCAGGAATTATTATTCCTCTCTTCAAACTTGTATTTATAGGAAATATCATACAGCAAAAGAAAGCCAACGGTTTGGCTGAATAATAACCCCAAAACCGTTCAGCTATAACATCTAAGAATTAAAGATATGCCCCCCCTTTTAACTCCCCTCATTAAGGCATCAAATGCTTCTTAATGAATAGAAATGAAACAACAGCAATTCCTTAATCTAGCGCACCTTTTGCCTCCCTTCTTAATGGAATTAAATACCCATTTGAAAGAGCTACATTATTTATTATAATAATAAAAACATGAAAATAAAAATAAATAAGACTAAAATAACCACAGATCTCCTTGGGCTTCTACGTGCTTGGTCTTTTACTGAATAAGGCTTTAATCACACACCCAAGTAAGGCATGTAACAGATTCTGACTTGTGAGCAAATGGGGAAAACCCAAGGGCTTCCAAAACAAGTGCCACAGGTTCATGGGCCAAGTTTGACTTTGGATCATTCCCCCTTTCTTCAAAAGAGTTTGCCCTCAAACTCGAATCATCGAAATAAGGAGATAAATCACCCACATTGAAAGTGGCACTAAATCCCATCAAATCATCTGGAAGTTCAATCTTATATGCACTATCATTGATCCTCTCAAGGACTTTGTAAGGGCCATCAGAACGAGGCATAAGTTTGTTCTTGCGGAGCTTAGGAAACCTCTCCTTCCTCAAATGCAACCATACCAAGTCCCCCGGTTGAAAAATAGGTTGTTTGCGGTTTTTATTGGCTCGCTCTTGGTATTTCTTATTCATCTCCTGAATTCTTTTCTTCACTTGCTCACAGGTTTTTTGAAAGGTTTCAACCCTCTTTTTGGCATCCTTTTCCATCATTTCCCCCTTAGCCAAAGGAATGAGATCAATAGGAACAAAAGGATTCACTCCATAAACTACTTCAAAAGGAGAGCGAGAAGTAGTCAATGAATGAGCCCTATTGTAAGCAAATTCCGCATGGGCTAATTTCATGTCCCAATCCTTTTGCGTTTTGCTTACAAGTCCACGCAACAAAGTACCCAAAGTCCTATTAGTAACCTCGGTTTGCCCATCAGTTTGGGGATGATGAGAGGTACTAAATAGCAACTTGGTACCCAAAAGCTTCCATAGGGTCCTCCAAAAGTGACTAAGGAATTTGGAGTCCCTATCAGATACTATACTTCGAGGAATGCCATGAAGTTTGACAATTTCCTTGAAGTATAGTTCGCCCACTTTCAAGGCATCATCAGTTTTATTACAAGCTACAAAGTGTGCCATTTTAGAGAATCTATCTACCACTACCATGATGCTATCTTTTCCCCTTTGCGTCTTTGGTAAACCCACAATAAAATCCATACCGACACTTTCCCATGGAGCATCCGGAACTGGTAATGGAGTGTAGAGACCCTTAGTGAAGTGTCCCTTAGCCTTTTGACAAGTAGCACATCTCTGAACAACATGAGTAACATCCTTGATCATTCTAGGTCAATAGAAGTGCTCGCTTAAAATATCAAGGGTCTTTTGGATCCCAAGATGTCCGGCCAATCCCCCACTAAGGACTTCTCTCACCAACAACTCCCTTACTCCACTCTTTGAAACACACAACTTGTTACCCTTAAAGAGGTAACCATCTTGCCATACAAACTCCTTAGTAGGACTTCCCATCTCACTAGCAAAGTCGGGATCATCTTTATAACACTCCTTGAGTTGTATTTTTAGGATACATTGTAACGGGAGAGGGGGTTCATGTAGATCCAGAAAAGGTGAAGGCGGTTCAATCATGGTTGGCTCCAACCAATGTGCACGAAGTTAGAAGTTTTCATGGACTAGCCTCCTTCTATAGGCGGTTCATTAAGAACTTCTCAACCATCATGGCTCCAATCACAACATTAATGATCCACAGGCATCAAATGCTTCTTAATGAATAGAAATGATGTAATTCTCAAAACACCCTCTTAGATCACAACTTTAATTTTATTCTCAAGAAGGAATACTCAAATTTGGACAGAAAGTAATTAGCAATAAAATAACGAAAATGAACCAAAACTCAAGAACACACTCAAAGTTCTGGGATCTTAGGCAAGAACTCAAGACAAACTCAAAGCTCACCCTAATCTTATAACTTAAGAAAAACTCAAAGCTATAAGGAAATAATCTTTAACTTGAGACAAACTCAAAGCAAAGAGAAAACCATAAGGTATATTGTGAATAATCAGGAATTATTATTCCTCTCTTCAAACTTGTATTTATAGGAAATATCATACAGCAAAAGAAAGCCAACGGTTTGGCTGAATAATAACCCCAAAACCGTTCAGCTATAACATCTAAGAATTAAAGATATGCCCCCCCTTTTAACTCCCCTCATTAAGGCATCAAATGCTTCTTAATGAATAGAAATGAAACAACAGCAATTCCTTAATCTAGCGCACCTTTTGCCTCCCTTCTTAATGGGATTAAATACCCATTTGAAAGAGCTACATTATTTATTATAATAATAAAAACATGAAAATAAAAATAAATAAGACTAAAATAACCACGGATCTCCTTGGGCTTCTACGTGCTTGGTCTTTTACTAAAAAAGGCTATAATCACACGCCCAAGTAAGGCATGTAACAGATTCTGACTTGTGAGCAAATGGGAAAAACCCAAGGGCTTCCAAAACAAGTGCCACAGGTTCATGGGCCAAGTTTGACTTTGGATCAGTGTTAATCATGGGCTTTGTTCAATGATTGGAGTAACGTGGCCGAATTCTCTCTTTATGTCATTCTATTTCGCTATGTTATTTATTTTCTGTATTGGATTTTTTAGAATTAATTATTATCGTTTGCAGACATTACTCCCTTTGAGGAATTTTAATTTTGTACTTTGAGATATGTAACTTTTTATGCGTACTCTGATTTCTATGCTAAGACTTTTCTAGTTTTTCTTTTTATGAACTCTTGGTTTGAGTATTAAATTAAGTTTGATGATAATTCTTTTAGCCTTAGCACTTGGTTCTGGAACGGTATGAGTGAACTAGTATAGTACTAAGTGTGGTGGTAACATTCCCAAAATTCATAGGTTCTGATTTGATTTATTTACTTCCATTTGAAATATATATATATATATATATAGATAGTGAATTTTGGGGTGTTACAACAACATCCCATCATGATAATCACCAATGCAAAAAGAAATGAATGTTTGTTTAGTCACTTTAGATCATTTTTCCTTATTAACCCATTGTAAGAAAAATGGTTTAAGATGGATAAGAGTTACTAATCCTAGTTGTTTGGCCATTTTCTCACTAGAAAAATTTGCACAAGAACTACTAGCTATGATGACCCTACAAACTTTATCACAAATTCTACACCTAGTTTTTAAAATTTTATCCCTTTGTGCAGATTGATCATTAGGTTATATTTGTAATTCCATTTACAGTACTAAATAAGGATTTCCATATTCTTCATACATACTTAAGACATCATCATTAGAATAAGTTTCTAAGTCATCATTATCAGTACATGGTTCCATGTTTTCAATTTCACTCAAGGTCAAGACTCTTTGATTAGGACATTCCCTAACAAAATGACTATACCCTTTATATTTGAAGCATTGTTTAGTGGACATCTAACTAATTTTAGATTTACTTTTATCATCCTAGTTAGGTTTTTTTTATCATTTTTAAATAGTTGTTTGCCCCAAAATTTACTATAGATGCATTAGCATTATTTTTGTTAGATTTAAAAGTTGAAACACGTGTCTTTTGATAATCCTTAGTAGGCTTAGTTTTCTTTTAACACTTTAAGGCTAACTTAATCAAATCTTCAAGAGAAACAAAGGAAAACATTTCAAAAATTTTCCTCCTCAAGTTGCTAAAGCTACCTAAGTATCTAGCACACTTTTGTTCTTTCTCTCACAATGAGTACTAGTATTTCAAATTCTCAAGTGTACCAATGAAAAAAGATGATAAGCATGTTATGCACTAAGTAAGGTAAGAATACATTTGAATTTAGGTCACACTAAAAACATGATTTAATAATAGAGAATAAGCGTACATGGGTGTAAACATAATGCAATGCAAGGTAAATACTAATTTCATATCTCATTAATAGATATAAAAATAATCTATTATTTTATTTACTTTGAGTTTAGGAACCCCACTATTCTTAATATGATAGAATGTATTGAAGCACCTTCTAAGAAAAAATACACATGAGCCATAATTATTATTTAATAGAAAAAACATAACATATACAAGAGCAACAAGCTCCTAAATACTATTCTTAAATCAATAGAATGGTATAAAGCAACTCTTAGGGAAAAACATACCTAAATTATTATTATCATTTGATGGATGGATATAACATCTCAAGCTTAACTCATATAATATTTTAATTTAATTGATTAATGTCTTATTTATTAGTTATTTATCTCAAAATTATATTCTCATTTACATTGATTTTAGGACCCCATTACTCTTATTCCGATGGAATAGAGTAATGCACCACCTCGGGAAAAACACACCTGAACCACTATAATCATCTAAAGGAATAGACACACTAAACACCTTTGCCTAACTCATTTAATCTTTCACTTTAAATTATTAATATCTTACTCGTAATTAGTTTTTTATGCCAAGCATATAATTGAAAATGTAAAGCACAACTGCTTAGTTATTAAGGCCTTTCTCAAGGAATACGTCCATAATTTTCCTAAGAAACCCTAATTTAATATCATAAGCATAACTCCTTAGCACACCAAAAATATTATTATAAATATATACAAAATTAATGATCTAACTCCAACATATTCACATGAAATAACAACCTTATCACTACAATTACTATTCATAATTCCTATGAAACCTTAATTTCATAAGTGAGGCATAAATTTTTGCATAAGAATTATATAATCACCAAATTTAATATACATTCTTAAAATTTTAATATTAAAAAAATAGCTAAAAATCAGTGTCTAAATTCAACTTCTTACATATACGATAATAACTCCCCTCTAGTGTTATTATTCCTAATTTAAGCTCTTTTCACATTTAATTTGGAGTTAGGCTATCGATTATTTCTCCAAACATTCACATGACATTCTTAGCATATTTTAAGTCTTATAACACATTAAAATACCAAAATTTTGAAATTTAACCTATTTGAACCAAAATACCCTTAAGGATAGCCAAGCACTCTTATTTCATAAAAAAAAAACTTTATATGTCCGATGTCATTGGTTTCTAATTCTCAAATTATTTCATCACCTTACACCTTAATCATAATCAATTTAGACTTACCATAAGTATTAAATCCCACATATAATACTATATGTCACACTAATTTATTGAGATTTTACTACATAAGAAGTATCGTGATAACATCTTATAAGTGCATGTTCTATCATCTTACTCACTTTCCATCATATGATACCATGCTATCACATCATAAAATTAATCATGTGAATTTAATAATATTATCATAACAACATGGTAATACACACAATCATACATAAAAGTTAGCAAAATACCTTCAATTACGATATATATCCTTACTAAAAAAAGATATTGGTATCTAAGTATGTATAAACTATCCATCCTCCTCTGAGACCTCCATAAAATCACCTAAGAAACAAGGATAAAAAAAAATTATAAATTAGGTATATAAGTAAGGAAAGGACAGGATAAAGGATAGTGAAAGAAAGGGTAAAATCCAAATTGCAAGCTTGACATTGTAGTAGTAGAATTTTATACAACAAGGGAGGGGAAATGACAACAAGTGTTGAAGCCAAGGAGGGTAGTAACAACACTAGAAATTGTCACTAGGGGTAGGTGAATAATAAATATGGACATATTTATATGGAGGGAATGGAACTAGAGGATAAAGGTGAGAGGAAGATTGGAGTGGTTGATGTAAAAACAATGGGGGGGGTTTCGAGAGTGATGGGCTAAGGTTGGGAGTAACAACGATGATGGTAGTGATTACCAAGGGGGAGGAACAACAAGAAGGTAAGTTAAAGGGAGGAAGGAATAATGGAGGGAGTCATTACTGGGTTTTTGTGGCTTTTGTGGCAACCATGAGAAGGAGGAAAGGAAGAAAAGAGAGGCTTAGGGGTTGTTGCTACACATTGATAGAATTGGAGGGAAGAAATGAGGTGATTAGGAATTAAATGAGGCTATGTTGGGAGGGTATATGTATATATATTGCATTCAATAAGAAGAAAGGAGGTGAGGTAAGATCAATCAAGTTTTTTAACGGAAAACATCAACACCATATGTGGGAGTAGATGGTGTGATAATGATGGTAGTGGAGGTAGATTATGGAAGCATAGCAAAAGTGATTTGGTTGGGGACATCATTCATGTAAGAGGAAAATAAAAATAGATGGTTAAAAAGGATAATAAAAAAGAAAAAAATAGGTTTAAGGTAGGACTAGAGTCAGGTTAAAATAATCTATATTAAGGTATTAGGATAAAATTAATTCTCAATCACTCAAAGTGAGGTTTAAGTTAAAAATATCAATGATCTGGACTAAATATTAGGATTAGGTTATGGTTTAAGATTAGGGAGTTAAGGTAAGGTAAAATTAAATAATATCAATATATTAGAATTTGGTTAAGACTTTAATTACTTAGGATTAATATTAAATCAAATTTAGGGTGTTACACCATTACCTCCTTAAAAGAGACTTTGTCCATGAAGTCAAAAGATTAATGTTGGGGAAGAAGAGAAAAAGGTGATCTCAAATGTTAACTCTACCAAAGTTGATACAACACTAGCAGTTACTCCAAAACTTATCACACCTGGCTGAAAAGCTTAGGATGTGATTTGCATATATCTTTCTTGGTCTCCCATATTGCTTCTTCTACTCCATAGCAGCTCCAAAAAATCTTCACTAGTGATACTAAGATTGTCCGACTTTATTATACCTTGGTGTTAAGAATCTACAAGGGCCTAACTTCATAGGTCAAATAATCATTGAGCTCAATCTCAACAAATATGATCATATGGGAAGTGTTTGTAGTAAACTTCCTTAGCTGTGAGATATGGAAGATGATATGAATTTCGATTGACTTTGCTGGAAGTGCTTAGTAGTATATAAACTCGCCGACCCACATGAGAATCTCATAAGGACTAATATATCTTGGGCTCAACTTACTTTTCCTTCCAAACTTCTACACCCCCTTGCTGGGTGAGACCCTTAAAAACACTTTGTCCCTCATCTTGAATCCATTACTATGACGCCTTTAATTTATACAACTTTTTTGTTAAGTCTAGTATACTCTCATCCTATCGTAGATCAACAAACCTACTTAGTCATCTCCTTAATCATCTTTAGTCCAAGCACAAATATCTTGTTGATTTCACTACAACATAAAGGTTTCTAGCACTTACATCCATACAACACCTCAAAGGTTGTCATACCTATGATAGTGTGATAGTTTTTGCTGTATAAGAACTCAACCAAATGTAGATGATCCTCCCAACTACCTTGAAAGTATAAAAACACAATCTTATATCATGTCCTTGAATGTCTGAATCATCATCTTAGTTTTTATGTTTGTGGTTGGGTAACAAGTAGTACTCATCCTTAACTTCATGCCCATAGCCCCCTGTAAATTTTTCTAGAAGTCAGAAAGAAATCTTTAATCCCAATTAGAGACTATATCAGTAGATGTACCATACCTACTCGCCACAACCCTCATATAATAATCTAAGTCAACTTCATCAACACAAACACTCTTGACTTAGTCAACCTATCAATGATGACCCATAATGTATCTCATCAACTTTGATTCCTCGATATCCCACTCACAAAATCTATTAAGATAGATTCTCTTTTCCACCTCAAAAAATCAAAAGGATGGACCAACCTTGCAAGAATCTGGTGCTTCATCTTAACCCTTTGACAAGTCAAATACCTCAACATGAACTCTGCTACCTCTCACTTAATAGATCCTATTAAGGTCTGTGTACAACTTATCTCCTCTAAGGTGGGTAGAATATGGGGTATAATGACCATACTCTAAAATCTAGTACTTCAAATCAATGTAACTCTGAGGTACACACTAATGACCCTTGTAGCAAATGCTACCATCTTCATGAACATGAAAGCCCTCAACTCACTCATTTATATCTTCTATTGAATCCTCTTAAGCTTAACATCCCTAAGCTTTGCCACTCATACCTCATCAAGCATAGTTGATGTAATCATCAAAGCACTCATCCAAACCTATTACTCACCCTACCCAATAAAATCTATCCCCATATCACTGAGCTCTTCAAAAAATTGAGTAGCCACCATACAAGAACTCAAAGAGTGTGATGTCTTCCTACTCAATGAATCTATAACGAGTTGGCTTTACTCTCATGGTAGGTTAACCTGATATTAAAATACTTTACCAACTCTATCCATCTCCTCCACCTCATATTTAACTCCTTTTGAGTAAATATATACTTGAGAATCTTACAGTTGATGAAGAATCTACATTGTGTCCCATACAGATAGTGCCTCCAAGTCCTCAACTAGAAGATGACTACAATCAACTCCAAATCATGTGTTGGGTAGTTCTACTCATGCTGCTTCAGTTAATGAGAAGCTTAAGCCACTAATTCCTTATCACTTTCCATCAATAAATAACCTAGACCGTGCTTTGATGCATCACTATAGACCTCAAACCCGTCTGATCTCAATAGTAGAGTCAAAATTACGGTTGTAATCAGACACCACTTCAACTATTGAAGTAATCCCTCACATGCATTATCCCATATAAATATGGTAGTCTTATTTAAAATTTTCCTCAAGGGGATAGAAATATTCAAGAAGTCTTAAATAAAATGCTTGTAATACTCAGCCAAACCTAGAAAACTACAAACCATAAGAATGTTAGTGGGTGCCTTCCACTCGCTGACTACCAAAACCTTTGTTAAACCTATAGTGACTCCTCTTGCTAATGGCACATTACATAAAAATGCAACTTCTAAAAGCCTAAACTCACACTTAAAGAGTTTGGCATACAATTTATTTTCTCTAAGGAGTGATAATATATTTCAAAGGTATTGCTTATGCTCCTCTCTATTTTGAGAGTATACTAAAATTTTGTCAATAAACATTACCATAAACTAATCTAGGAACAAATAAAAAACTCCTCATCATCAAGTTCATAAATATAATAGGCACATTGGTGGGCTAAAAATGCATCATCATGAACTCATAGTGCCAATACTGTGTCATGAATGCCATCTTCATGATGTCTCCCTTAGTTATGCATAACTTATGATAATTCAATCTCAAGTTAATCTTTGATAAAACTTAAACACTCCAAAGCTAATTAAATAAACCATCAATCCTAGGAAGTGGATACCAGTTCTTCACCATCAACTAGTTCAAACCCCAATAATTGATACATATATGAAGGTTCCCTTCCTCTTCTTCAAGAAGAGAATTGGTGCTCCCCATGGATACACACTTGGGGTGGATATATCCATGAGCTACTAACTCCTTTAGCTATGAATTCAAATCTCACCACTCCACCACCACCTTATAGTAAGGTGCCTTTGACATTAGCTCGGCCCCTGGTATTTGCTAAATGGTAAAGTCTATCTCATGTATAGGTGACATACCCAATTTCTCCTCTATAAATACAATAGGAAACTCTTGGGCAACTATAATGTCCTCAAGTTCCAGCACATCCCTGTTCAAATCCTGAAATCTATACAAATGAATAGAGTGAACTCTATACACCAAGAAATAAAGCATATGAGAAGATACCAACATCATCGTAGGCTTAGACTTGCATCTCCTATAGGTAAACCTAACACCCTAAGGTCCCTACAATATAACTCGCTCTTGTGCATAGTTAATAACTATATGGTATCTCCCTAACATATCCATCCCTAGGATAACATAGAAGTTCTATAACTCTATATCAACCAAGTCCACTAGGAAGTTTACCTCTCCTATCTCTAAGGTGGAATCCAAGTAGAGCCTAGTACAATCTAACCTATCTTTAGAAGGCAACATCACATATATATATAGATACACTAGTAGATGGAGATGAAGTAGCTCTAATAATGAAAGTAGTAGACACAAATAAAAATGATGCACCCAAATTGAATAACATATATGATGGTAATGAAAGGATGAAAAATGTACCAATAACCGCATCTAGCTACTAATCTGCCTCTACTTGGCTAATTAGGCTTGTGACATTTAGATGTCCACCTAACTCTCATCCTTGGTATCTCCCAAAATACCTTCTAGGACTCTAAGTCTATCCTCTTTTCTAAGAAAATGGATTAGGCCACTATAGTCTCCCCTTAGTCTCCCTAGGTTGTACACTTATTGGGGTAAGTGCTTAATACTACTTCTACTAATACTATAGCTTATAGGTTCGCTACTAATAGGAATTTTGCTGAGTTATAAGAGGTCCCCTCTCCTAATACTAATCACCTTATGGGTGGAATAGAATACTTTTTTATGGTGGAACTTAAACAATTGGTGGCCCAACTGACCATAAGTCCTACACTTAATAAAAGTTCCTTGCAAATCTCATCTTAGATGATCCCGGGCATAGAAAAATCACATGAAGAATCTTAGCTATTCCACAAGTATGCTCTCTTCATCTGTCTATCCTTAGGCTAATAGCTCAAAGGTTCACCTCCCCAAACTTAATCCGACCTCCTGAACCCTATCCCTCAAGCTTCCTTTTGCCCGTAATGGAAGTTTGCTCAAGAATCATTGCTGTGGAAACACATGGCCACTAAAAAACTGTGGCCAAGTGTCAAAAAACCATGGCACTCATCATCCTTTAGATGTAGAAATGAATGCTCAAACTAATATACCATCATTGACTTATTTGCTACTATGCCCAGTGCAAACATTAGTAGCTCTGTGAACCAGATATAATACAATCACATTGTCATGCTCCTCTAGTTCAACTATATAAACTCCCTTAGATTATCATTCTTAAGGCTCTCTAGATAAATCTTATTATAGATCTCTATCTTGAAGTCCTCCCAAAATATTAGATGCCCTTGTTGTACAAAATGACCTACCCACCAAGCATCTGTAGCTCTTTAAATGAGGTAAGTTTCTATACATACCTCTCAAGGACGTGGGAAATCAACTACCTTCCATGCCCTATCCATGTCCTAAATCAATCCCTTGAGGATAAACAAATCCTCCTCTGAAGAATAGAATATTCCATGATAACCAGCAATTCTCCCAAGTTATCCTTCTTCGATACCCTTATGCGGGTAATGTGAAGGTGTTGGCGGTAGCTGAGGCTAAGGCGCCGATGGTGAACACCTAACAAACTCAATGAACACCTGAAAATTCTCTTCCAAATGATTGATGATAACGTTAAGGATCATGGAGAGCTAGATGCATGAAATACCCTAAAACCTACTTTTAAGACTTTTAGCTAATTAAGGATTTATTATAGAAATTAATTAAATATATTATTTTTATTAAAATAAAAAGGAAATTAATTAGGGCAAATCAAGAAGAAAATAATAAATATTTTTATTAAAAAAATTTAGTATTTTAGCTAATTAAGGATTTTATTTTGAAAATTAATTAAATATTTTATTTAAAATAAGAAGGATAAAGGAGGACCAAATTAATAGGAATTTTATAGATAATGTAATTGGAGAAAATTAGAGCGATTTGCTAATTAAAATGAAATTTATGAAAACCCTTTCAAAAATCCTAAATTAGCCTAAAAAGGAATTTAAATATCATTTCATTTAAATATTCCAAATATCCTAATTAATTTCATTAACCCAACTCACTGTTTGCCTTTTTCTCTTTTTCCACTTTTCTTTCTTCTTTTTCTTTTCTTTTTCTTCTTTTATCTTTCTTTCTTCTTCTTTTCTTTTTCTTCCTCCTTTCCGATTGGGTCTATATGTGGCCCAATCCCTTTCTTCCTCTTTTTTTCCTTCTCCCGTGACCCATTCTTCCATTTTTTTTCTCTTCATCCTTCAACATCCAAAACGTTGCATTTTGCTTCTTTTTACCTCTAGAATGTCTCGTTTAATTTAAATTCCCCCTCCTCATCATTAAGTCAACTATCCCGATTCCTTCCTTTTTCTTTCTTTTCTTTCTTCCCCAAACCGTCGGTCCAGCCCCTCCTTTCCTCCTTCTTCTTCTTTCTTCTTCTCCCTACTGTTCGCACTTGCCATTTCCATCGACCAGCAACTTCAAGAATCATGTCACCAATCTCGCTTGTTTGATCAGCCATTTCTCCCTTCTTTTCCCTGTCGTTCCATCGGTCATGCCGAGCCAAACAATTTTCTCCCTCTTCTCACACAATTCCTCATTTTCTTGCGCATTCCTTTGCCACGAATTTGACTGCCACCAACCAACCATCATCGCCAGCGACTCAAACCTTACTTGCATTACCCCCTAGCCGACCCACAGAACCCTACCCTCTCTTTTAAACTCTATAAATACCCCTCATTAGTTGGATCTCAATGTTTTTCCCAAATTTCTGAAAACTCACCCCTTGTCACCGTCGCCTTTTCAGACACCAGCCCTACCGCCGTCCGCCAACTACGCTACCCACTGCGCCCACCTAAGCCTTCTTTGTATCATCCTCTACCCAGCTAAACCTCCCATATCCCTCAATTTTCTTGCAAAAGCCACCCCAGCTATGAAAATTTTGCTTCCCAATCAACCTTCTCTTCCACCTCCGCCGCCCTTCGCACTATCCTTAGCCACCACTTCCGCTGCTTCCTCTACTTCTTTCACCTCCCAAAACTACCTGTAGATCCTCTTCTATCTCCCCTACCTTTATTTTTCTCTTTCTCCCTCTCCTCCTTTCTTTCTCTTCTTCTTCCCCATTCGGCCACCATCGCCGCCTCCGTGCTCCACCACCTTTAGCTGCACCGCTACCCTTATTCTACTTCTCTCCACCTAGGAAACCCTAAACACCCCAACTCCCACCTTCATTCTACCTATCCTTTTCCCAACATTTAACTTTTCCCCTTTTCTTCTCTTTTTTCGGCCACTGCCGCTGCCACCGTGCACCACCGCCGGTTTTGCCTGTTACCACCAGCTTAAGGTTGAACCCTAAACCCTCTCAACCCTTTTTCCCTATTTAATTAAGCTTATTTTATTTTATTTCAATTTTTAACCTATTATTATTATTATTATTATCAAGATCAATATTATTAGCATTATTATTTCTTATTAGGGTTGACCCTATTTGGCTGAGTAGATTACTAGTATTAGTATTATTAATATTATTAGTATTATTATGAGTTTTTATTTTATTTATTAATGTCATTGTTCTTGTTGCTGCTGTTGTTATTGTTGTTGTTGTTGTTGTTGTTGTTGTTGTTCTTATTATTATTATTATTATTATTATTATTATTATTATTATGATTATTGTTATTTCAAAATTATAATTAAAACTATTTTACTATTAGTGATGCAATTATTATTATTAGTGTTATGCAATTATTATTATTGTTGTTGTTGTTGTTGTAATTGTTATTATTATTATTATTATTATTATTATTATTATTATTATTATTATTATTATATTTTTATTATTAGTATTATTATTCTATATAGGGCTGAAACCCTATTGTGCCTATTTTGAATTATAGTAGTAGTACTATAAATATCAAGTCTTATTATTATTAATATTTTTATCATTAGCATTTATTATTATTATTAGTGTTATTATTATTATTATTATTATTATTATTATTATTATTATTTAATAAGTTTATTATTATTTAATGTAGGGTCAAAATCCTACTTCATTTTATCTTCGATTATTATCATTTCTATTATTACCATTATGATTATTATTATTTTTGCAACATTATTATGGTTTTTATCATTATTATTGTTACTATTTCATTATTATTATTATTACTAGTAAATTTTATTATTAATTTTACTAATGTTATTATTAGCATTATTTGGGTGAAGGGTTGAAGCCCTTATCTCACATCCATTTTGAATAATATTAATATTATTATTAGTATTTTTAGTATTATTATTATTGTTACAATTCTTATTATTTTTCAATATTATTATGATTTTTATCATTAATTTTATATTCTATTTCTATTATTATTTTTTGTATTATTATTAATATTATTATTATCATTATTATTATTTTGGTAAAGGTGTCGAAGCCCTTATTTCACTTTGTTTTTGAGTAATGCCCTTATTATTATTATTTTTATTATCATTATGGTTATTATTATTGTTGTTATTATCATTATTGTTATTATTAGAATTATTTCCATTTTCATTGTTATTATTATTAGAATTAAATCTTCATCCTTATATTATCAATTTTTATAATATTACTATTATTTCTTATATCTTTAGCAAAGTTAGTAATTAGTTAATGTTATTTTTATCATATGTTATTATTTTATCAAAAACATAGTCTCAGAATAAGTTAGTAACAATAGTATTTTTATAGGAGGGAATCTAATTTTAGTTTTTCCCTTATATAGGTGAGACCAGTCAAAGCCCTAAGGAGGCGTAGAAGCATGCTCCATGACTGATGTCATTTTAGGTAAGGGTGTTACTAAGGCCTATTGTGTGTCGATGTGCATCATATTCTTTGTATGTTATGCGTCCTATGTTTATCATTATAATTATTTCATGTGTGGCATGGCATGGAATTGAAGTATGCTCATGTGTTATTATATGACATGTATATTATGTATATGTGATGTTATGGTTCGTGACCCTTTAGACATGCATGTGAGGATGTATAAAAGTGGTATTGTGTGGGAGAAAGGTTGAAAATGGAAAATGTATTGACCAAAGGGGAGTAAGTTGACTAAATAGGAAATAAGTTAACCATGGGATGTGAATTGACCTAAGTATTTTGATGATCCATAAGTGGAAGAATAAAATGGGTAACTTTAGGTTTTGTGTGGGAGAATCTAATATATGGTATTACATAGGAGAATCTAAACTAGGTTTTTGTATAGATGGACTTAGGGTTTTGCATGGCAGATTTTATGGTGTTGCATGTGAGAATCTAAACTAAGGTTTGGTATGGATGGACTTAGGGTTTTGCATGGTAGATTCTATGTTGTTGTATGGATTGAATCTAGGGTTTAGTGTGAATGAATCTAAGATTTTGCATGGAAGAATCTAAGGTCTTGTATGGTGGAATCTATGGTTTTGCATGGATGGATCTAGGGTTTTCATGGTTGAATCTATGGTTCCACATAGGAAATTAGGGTTTGCATGAAAAGTTTGACAGGTTGCATGGGATGTGTAAAGTCTTTATCGGAGTGAAGTTTACGTATGTAATGTTGATTTGGGATTTGAGGAAGGTAATGTAAGCGTTGTGTGGATGTTTGAACACTTTAGGTGGAAAATAGTACGTGGAGCAATATAAACATATGTAGGAGATTGTGCTAGGGTTTGGTGTGGACAATTAGGGTTTGGTGTGGTTACTATAGATTTTGTGGTAGCATGTATACTTGGTGATTAAAGTGTAATGATAAGGGTGGAATCTATGAGTTATGATGTATGGAGTGTTAAAACTGAGTTGGATTGTGTGAGGTGAAGTAGGATGGGTCACTTAAGCCTAAATTAGGGTTTTTTGGGGGAAAACCCTAGAGTAAGGAAATAAGTGGACTTGGAGGTGTGTAGTAGTGGGCTTTGACCCACATATTTAGGTGTTGGATTTCTAGTGTGAGTTTGAGTATATAGGAAGGGTTTTTGGGAAAGATAGGAGGTGCAGGGTTATCATGATAAAATGTGGGTCAATTGGAGGATAAGTGTAAAGGGGGTGATTCATGTGTGTATAGGGTAATGTTTCTGAATAAGACACCATAATACATTGATCATTTTATGTGGAAGATTGTTGAGCCGGGCCCAGACCGATCCACCGGCGAATAATAATGGTTAGGGTATGATGTCCTATATTTGACCGGTCCACTAGCAAATAATAGTGGTCAGACATTATACCTGTGCATTTTCAGTCCACCGGCTATAATAGTAGGAGATTCCATGTTCAACAAAACCGAACATATTTGTGCTAAGACATGGGAAAGACACTAAGTACTTACCACGAAACACCATAAGATTTAGGGCCATACCAGTCCACCAGCGAATAATAGTGGTTAAGAGCTTTATGCCCTGTGTGTTTCCGGTCCATTAGTTATAATAGTGTTCAGGAGCTTTATGCCCTATGTGTTTCCTGTCCACCGACAATAATAGTGGTCAGGAGCTATGTGCCCTGTATGTATCTGGTCCACTGGCTATAATAGTGGGGTTCCTGTACTCACATGGATTTGATAAAAAGCATGGTGTGAATCGATTTTTGATCAGATATTAATTAAGTAATTAATCCAGATTATAAATGGGCCTTTTATTTATCTTCCCGAATGATTGTTCGATATTACGTTATCATGTTGGACTATATGCTTCTTTATTTCTTCTACATTACTTATGTGATTTTATGTGTTAGCCTTAGTGCACGATTACCTTACTCAGTACATAGCGTATTGATCACTCTTTTTATGGGTACTGCCATTCCCACTAGTAGTAGTCCCTTCTGACTTTGTGCAAGTGGGCCAGACATTAGGCGGGGCCGAGTGTTGAGCTTGTGGTTGGCTTGAAGTTTGAGAGTGTCATGGCCGTTTTCACTCTTCTTAATATTTTATTTCCCTTATGTTATCTCTTTTGTATCGGATTTACCTTTTTATGATCTATTACCTTGTATTGAGTATTTCAATTAAACCTTTTATCGATTGTAAGAATATTCCCTCCAAGGAATTTTTGTTTTGCATTCTAATCTCTATCTTATTATTGATTATAAAATTTTATGCATACTTTGATTCCTATGTTATGATCTTTTTAACTCATTTTACAAACTCTCAGTTTAAGTTTGAAAATAATCTTTTTTAGCTTTAGCATTTGGTACCAGAACAATCGGAGCGAACCAGTCTGGTACTAAGTGTAGCGGTAACATCCCCTTAAATTCACAAGTTTTCAATTTTAAATTCTTTCGCTTTAAAAAAAATAGTAAATTTTAGGGTGTTACACTGCAAGATAAAATAATGTTAGGATAAATATTCCTAGGTTACTAACATATAATACATAAAGACCACTAAGCTACCCTTTCTTGATTCCTTACAAATTAATATGGGTTTTTCAAAGAATTGAGTTTTTTAAAAATAATAAATAAATAAAAATAGATAAGGGATTATTTGAAAATAAGTTTTTTAAAAAAATAAATAAAACACAAAAATTAAAACCAACTCTCTGATACCAACTTATAATACCCCAAATTTTACTTCTAAAAAAAATTATTTTAACAAAATCATAATATGACAATAGCTAGGCATTACCACTCTAATCAGCATAAGTTTAGCTGATCATACCATCCTTATATCAATTACAATGGGAAACAATTAGAACACATAACATGACAAAATAGAAAATGAGAGAACATTCAGAAACTTAAATATGAGTTTGGAGATTAACTTCTACTACAATATAAAAATACAAAAGGGATCCTATTAAAATAAGAGTTTTGAACCTAAAATAAAAATGATAACTAGATCACATAAATTTATTCCCAACCTTGAAATATAAGATCACTCCTCCACATATAATTGATCATACACAAAAATCATCCAAAGGGTGATCATTGACCAACACAAAAACATCTAGGTTGCCTATTTGTGGGAATGAGTAGCACCCATGAAAAAAATAATCAATACACTATGTATTGAGTAGGGTAATAATACAATCAAAGTAAGGTTACATAGAAGACATGAGTTCACATTAGAGAATAAGAACACATGTGTGTTAACATAATCCATATATCATTAGTAAGTATAAACATTATCTATTATTTTATTTACATTGAGGTGATGGATCCCACTATTCTTAATCTGGTAAAACATACTAAAAAACCTCTTAGGAAAAAATACACATTAGACAATATTGTTGTCCAGTGGAGTGGACCCAACAAATACCAAAGAAAAATACTCTTGAATACTATTCTTAAATTTGTAGAATGGTTTGAAGTATCTCTCAAGAAAAAATACACTTAAGACATTATTATTATCTAGTGGAACAGACATAACACCTTGGTCTTGACTCATGTAATATTTCACCTTAAGTGATTAATATCTTATTCATTAGTTTCTTATTTCAAAATCATATGCTCATTCACATTAAGTTTAGGGCCATACTATTATTAATCTGGTGGAATAGACTTGCACCTCTCAAATAAAAATACACCTAAGCCACTATTATCATTCGATGGAATGGATACACAAAACACCTCAACCCGATTCATGTGATCTTTAAATTTAAATTATTAATATCTTATACATAATTGGTTTGATAGACACAATACATAATTGAAGCACGTAAAGGCATAATCATATATTTATCAAGGCCGTCTTTAAGAAATACGTCAATAATTTTTGTAAGAAACTCTAATTTCACATTATATGTATAACCCCTTTCACACTATGCCTTTATTCATAACTTTTATCCCACCTTCGTAAAACATTATTATTATCAACATATCTAAAAATCAAAGTCTAACTCCAACTTCTTATATATGCAATAAAAATACTATCTCTAGATACTATGTAAAATCCCTACGAAATCCTAATTTCACAAGTCAGGAATAGATTTTTCCATAAGAATCATATAATCATCAAATTCAATATCATTTCCTAAAATTATAATATTAAGAACATATAAAAAAATTAGGTTCTAACTCCAACGCCTTACACATATGATAATACCTCCACCTCTAGGGTTATTATTCCCAATTTAAGCCCTTTTCTTATTTTATGCGGACTTAGTCCATCCATCATTGTTCCAAATATTCCGTGTGATATCCTTAGCGTATTTGAAACTATTTAGCACATTAAAATACTTAAATTCTCATATTTAACACATTTTCACCAAAATGCCCTTAATGATAGCCAAACATTCTTATTTCACAAAAATCTTATATGTCCAATATCATTATTTTGTAATCCTCAATTTATTTCATCTCCATATATCTTAATCATACTCTTTTATTCAAGCCCACATACAGTACTATATGTCATATTAATTTGCTTTGGTTTTACAACATAAGAATTATCACGACAATATCGTATAAGCATATGCTTTCTCATCTTACTCACTTTCCATTATATGATAACATATTATCACATCATAACATTATTAACATGAATTTAACAACATAATCATAATAGCTTGACAATGCACATAATTATACATAACATGTAGTAGAAAAACCCTAACTATGACATGCATCCTTATCGAAAAGGACAGTAGTCTCTAAACACATATAACCTATCCTACCTCCTCTGAGACCTCTAAAAAATTACCTAATAAAAAAGGATAAAAACATAATTAGAATGTAGGGATATAACCAAGGGAACTCTAACATAAATAAGAGTGAAAGAAGTAGCAAAAATCAAGCTGCAAGCTCGATGTCACAATGGTAGAATTTTACGTAATAAAGGAAAGGGAAACAACAACAAGTGCCAAATCCAAGGAAGGTAGAAACGACACTAGCTTCCATTGCTAGGGGTAGGAGAATAGAAAGGAGGGGCGTTACTTAAGGGGGAGGAATGGAATTGAAGGGTAAAGGTGAAGGGAAGGTTGTAGTGATGGATGCCAAAGTAAAAGGGGAGGTTTCGGTGGTGATGGTTGAAGTGTTGGGGTGGCAATGGTGATGGTGGACGTTGCTAAGGGTGGAGGAACAACAAGGAGGTCCATTGTAAGGGAGGAAGGAACGGTGGAGGGCGGCATTACTGGGTTGTTGTGGAGTTTTTGGTGACAATGAGAAGGAAGAGAGAAAGAAAAGAAGAGGCTTCACGGTTATTGCTACTCGTTGATAGAATTAGATGAGGAAATGAGGTGTTTGGTCATTAAATGAGGCTGTGTTTAGTATTAAAAATGAAAGAACAAAATTAGTACACTAGTGTGTGTGTGTGTGTGTATGAGTCTTATTTTGAATTTTAAATTTAGGTGTACTGTATTATTGGGGTTTTAATGTTCATCGGATACCAATTCCATTTTTCTGTTAAAGGAAATAAATAAATTAGCTTACCTAACGTTTATTCATTGCATTGGGTCCTTGACCCTTGATCGTACCCCAGAACTATAGTGGCGCCTGGAATGAGTCAAAAGAATACACATTTGCATTCTTCATCTAGATACCGTTAAGTCTTTTTAACGGGCATGTCACGCTCGTCCTGTCCTCCGACACCACCGCATCATCATCGTCGCTCATATTCAAGTTACCCATTTGCTACATCAGTCCAATGTTATTTATTTTACCAAGAAACATCATAATACTAATAAAACACTGCTTTCCATGATACGTGACACGTTAAATTAATCACCCTGGGTAGAAAGTCAGAGATGAAGTGCGATTTTAGTGTGACACACACTGACAGACAGTGATTCAGTGGCTTGCCATTTTGGCTCTTCGAACTTCGAATTAGGCATATATATATATATATAGAGAGAGAGAGGGGGGGGGATCTGATATAAATTTATAATAAAGTATATAGAAAGGAATAATTTTTGGCAATTTCGACAATAAAAAATTGTAATTCAAATTTAAATCAACTAATAAATAATAGGTTGCTATAGTAATATTGAAATAAAATTAAACATTAATAGTAATGCTTAAATACAAATGTTATGAATGAGTTTTCATTTAAAGAATAAATTTCCTTTTATCCCTTTTTTTTTTTGTATTTACACTGAACATTTAACTTTAGTAGACAATAACTCATTTTTCTCTTATTAGAAAATAAAAAATATTCCAAGCTATAAAAAATAGACAACTTTAAATCTAAATCCTCCGAGGGTGGGGGAATATAAATGGTGATCTACTATGGCCACAAAAATAATGTAGGCATAGTAGCAGAAGCTCCATCACCTTCCTCTTTGCATGAGTATAGAGACATCCAAAAACTTAGATATATGGCACTGCCTCATTTGCTACACAACCATCACCACTAAATTTGCCAAAAGAATATAAGAAAGGAAAGAGCACAAAGAATTGCAATCTTTAACCAAAAGTATACAATATACAATTTCAAAAGAAATTGTAAAGAAAGGGGGAAATGGCCAGAAAATGAAATTCAAGACAACCATCATCATCTAAGAGAGATGAACTCATGATATTAGAGATTTTTTTTTCTTTGAAAAGAACCCATAATTGAGATACAAACGACGAAGATCATTTTTTAAAAAAGAAAAATATGAGTTAGATGTCATTGCGGCTAATGCAAAGTTGTAACTTCATTTTCTCTTATTAATACTAATTCTACTTCTCGAAAAAAAAAAAAGGTGTGAGTTTATCTAATTTCAATCATGTTAAGTTTCTAATCAAATGGCTAAAAATCGTTCATATCTATGTATTTTATTATAAGTTTGTATATATTTACTTTTTTTTTTATAAAGAGGAGAAAGTGCACCAACCTAAGGTCTACAAATAAAACCATCAAAGAGTCTCAAACTCACAAGAAAACATGAACATCATGAACCATTTCCTCAATTATATAGGAAAACTCCCTCCTACTATATTTAATCCAAAAAACCTAGTCCTAATTTAATGAGCATACTCATCCAACTTATGCAAACTTATTAATTGTCAAATACAACATTGTTCCTGAATTTCCATATAGTTTCCGTAACTGCGAAAAATACCTGCTTGCCAAATTTCCCTCCTCATGCCTTTTTTTTAAACTCTTAACCAAGCAACATCATTCTCCTCAATGGATCTTGGCATCACCCATGTGTATCCTAGCCAATCACAAATCTCATACCAAATCCTCTCAATCACGGTATAGTGAAGAAATACATGATTGACTGATTCTTGTTTAACTTTGCAAAAAGGACACCCTACCTCCCTTAGATCTACGATTTGAAGCCTAGCCAATCTTTCTCTTGTGTTGAGCCTTTGCTGAATCGTAAACCAGTAAATAAGCTCAACCCTCGGGGGCTATACCACTCCAAATCATGCTGAGAATAATACTTCAAGACCCGTCCAAGTAAAAACTTTGATAAGAATCCTGATAAAAGGACCTTAGAGAGAAAACTCCATTATCCTTGAAAGTCCAATTGACCTTGTCCTCCTTGTCCTTGCTTAAGTAGTAAAACAACTTCATAAGCCCTTCCAACTTATCCACTTGTTCTTTTTTCCAACTAAAAAGACGACGTCACCACCATATATTCTAGTTCCACTATGTCCCATCCTATCTCCCCATACCAGATATCTTCTATTCTTGTTGTCCTGACACCATAAAAAGTCTTGGGAATAAGCTTTTCAAAGCTTCTGATCCTATCCAGTTATCATGCCAGAACCTTACACTTCTCCCAATGTCAAGCAAAACGGATAACCCCAACTTTAGAATGGGGTTCATCCTTCCCATCTTGACAATATTCGCCCATGGAGTCCACCTTCTCCTTATATTCAGATTTTCAAGTCTTCTAAAGTGATTTCTAGAGTAAAGGGAAAAGATAATTCTCTTCCACAAAGCCCCATCAACTGTATAGTACATCCACCACCATTTGAATTATAAATCATTATTCTTCATGATTAAGTCCCCCACCCCAATGCCACTTAATGACTTAGGTCTCTAAATCACACTCCACTTAACCAGAGGTAACTTCTTCTTGTCCCCACTACTCTTCCAGAAAAATTTCCTTTGAATATTAATAATTTCCTTGACCAACCCTTTCGGAATTTTGAAAAGGCTTATATAATACATCAAGAGGCTGTTAAGAACACTTTTAATCAAAACCAATATTCCTACTCTTGAAAGAACTTTCAATTTCTAGCTTACTAATTGCTTCTTCACCTTTTCGATCACTAGTTTTCAAGTCTGGTTGTTTTCCACACTTGCACCTAGTGGAAGGCCAAGATAAATGGTAGGGAGATTCCTAATCCTACAATTTAAAGTATATGTTGCCTCCTTCTGGAACTGCTCGTCCACTCCAAGCCCTATGAGATCCGTTTTAGCAAAATTAACACTTAGATCAGAAAGCAAATAAAAGCAATAAAGTATTCTTCTCCAATTCCTAATATTCTTAATAGGCACCCCATAGAAAATCACAGTGTCATCAGCAAACTAAAAATGAGTAACTTCACACATATGTCTCCCCACTTTTAAGCCATGAATGAAACCCTTGTCCATGCCTCTTTTGATGAGCTGATTAAACGCCTGCACTACTAGCACAAAAAGGAATGATGTAATAGGATCTCCTTATCTAAGCCTCTACCCATACTGAAAGGTGGGGAAGGGGACCTGTTAACAAGAACTGAGATACTAGTTGTTGAAATACATTCTTTTATCCATCCCCTAAATATACCACCAAAGCCCATGATCCTCAAAATATTATCCACAAAATCCCATATGATACTATCATATGCCTTTTGAAAATCCAATTTGATCATAAACCCTCTCAAGCCCCTCTTCTTCTTAGACCACTATACTATTTCATTTGCTACCAAGGCCCCATCCAAAATTCTTCTTCCTTCAATGAAAGTTGATTGATAATCATCTACTAAACCATCAACCACCTGTTTCAACATCTGAGCCAAAATCTTCGAAATCACCTTATAAATACATCCTACTAAGTTAATGAGCCTAAACTAACTCACCTCCTCTACCTTATCCACTTTGGGGATCAAAGTAATCATAGTGGTATTGAGTACAGGTAGTAATCTGTTATAGTGGAAAAAATCCAGGACAGCTTCTGAGAACTCCTCCCCAATTACACCCTACATCTTTTAAAGGAAGTCCATATGATACCCATCATACCCTGGAGCTTTCAAAGAGTCACATGACTAGACTACCTTCTTAATTTCCTCCCCAAGAGGGATGATATCAAGCTCCATGCTCTAATCCCTTGAAACATTTAGGAACCCATCATCGTTTATATCAATATCTGGGAGATCCTATTTCTCATACAAACTCTTAAAGTATAAAATGATGACCTCCTTAATCTCGGACGGCTTTGTAATCTCCTTGCCTCCCTACACTAACCTACTGATGATAGATTTCTTTCTTCTTATAGCAAAAAGTGTGAAATAATTTTGTGTTCCTATCCCTATCCTTAAAATCTCTTACCCTAGACCCTTGTAACTAATAAGCTTCTTTCCTCTTATGCCATTTCTATAATTTACTCTTCAATGCCGCCCTCCTAGCAAGCTCCACTTCATCATAGATGCCCCCATCACTCGAACCTTTCACTATATTCATTTCAGTCTCAAGCAACTTGATCTTCAAATCAATATCCCCAAATACCTCCTTATTCCACTTCCTAATCAAACCCTTCATTTCTTTCACTTTTGTCTGACACGGTTTCTCCTCCAAATTGGACCAACACTTAGTGATAAACCCATGAAATTGAGGATGCGAGAACCACATATCCCAAGCTCTAAACAGAGTCGGCCCCTTCTCACATTTTAGAAAGATGAGATGGATAGGGTTATGGTCGGAAAGGAACTTACTTAACCCTGCACAATTAATATTAGAAAAGTAGCTAACCAACTAGGGTTAGCTAAAAACCTCTCCAAAAGGCTCGGTAATCTTACCTTATGCCAAGAAAACTTTAAAATTGAGGGCATGATATCAATAAGGCTCATCCTATTAATCCAATCATTAAAGTCCTTAACATTACTATTATCTACCTACCCTCATTAAAATCCCCCATAACAATCAAGGGTCCACAATTCCTCCTAAAAAGCCCTCCGCTCCCTTATATTAGAATCCCCATAAACTAATAGCACCCCCACAGTTAAAATAAATCATGCCAAAGCATCCTCTGAGCACAATCCACCTACTACCACTTCTACACATTCTCAAGTTAAAAAATTGAGTATTCCACCCAATAATCAACCTCCACTCTTACTTTGCACCATTAGGGATGGCAACGGGGCTAGTTGGGGACGGGGACCCCATCCCCATCTCTGAATCCGATAAGAAAAATTGTATCACCCTAATATTCACTACTTTTTTTAAAGCGGAAGAATTTAAAATTTAAAACCCATGAATTTTAGGGATGTTTCCGCTACACTTAGTACTAAACCGGTTCTCTCCGACCGCTTCTATACCAAGTGTTAAGGCTAAAAGAAAAGAGTAATCAATTATAATCAAACAATATAAACTTTAAATAAGCACTAAACGATAGTAAAACAAACTTCAAAGTATGTGTAAAAGAATTATAATTCATGTCCAAAACGAGAAATAATCGTACAAGGGTTAAATGGTTTATCTCAAAAGTTCAATACGTAGTAACAATTTAAAAAGGGTAGATCTGATACAAAGGGAATAATAGAAGGAATATAATATAACAAGAAGAGTGAATCTGACCACATATATGCTTAACGCTCAACTCCATCTAATGTCTCGCCCACCTACACAAGGTCATAAGGGCCTACTACTCGTGGCAATGAGTAGCATCCATGAAAAGGGTGATCAGTATACTACCTACTAAGTAAGGTAACAGATGCACTAAGGTCAACACATAATAAACATGCAGAAGAATAGAAGAGGATAATCATGATAACATAATGTATATGACCATCCAGGTAAAAGTACAAAGGCCCATATATAATCCGATTCAATTACTTAATTAATCTCTGATCAGGAGTCAATTCACACTATACTTTTTATCAAATCCATGTGAGTACAGAAACTTCACTATTATAGCCGGTGGATCGAAAATACACTACGCATATAGCTCCTAGCCATTATTATAGCTGGTGGATCGGTCTCCAGGATATCGTAGTGCCTGGCCACTATTATTCACCAGTGGACCGGTCTGGCCTCTACTCGCATGGTGTTCCATTATAAGTACTTATTGTCTTTCCCATGTCTTAGCATAAATACAATCAATTTTGTTGAGCATGGAATCCCCCACAATTATAGCTGGTGGACCAGAAACGCACTAGTACAAAGCCTAACCACTATTATTACCGGTGTACTGGTTACACATTGGGCATCATGTCCTAACCACTATTATTTGCTAGTGGACTAGTATGGGCCCGACTCAACAATCTTTTCACTTTAAATGATTAATGTCTTAAGTGTATTATTCGGAGAATTTCACCCTGGACATGCATGAATTACTCCCCTTACACTTATCCTCCAACTGACCCGTATCATATCATGAGAACCTACACCTCTTAACCTATCCAATAACCTCTCATCTATACTCAAATTTACATTAGAACTCCAACACCGAAATATGTGGGTCAAGGCCCACTACTATACACCTCCAAGTCCACTCCACATCTCACTTTAGGATTTTATCTCGAAACCCTAATTTTAACCTTTGTTGTCCATCTTACTCCACTTCACAAAACCCAATCATTTTAACACTCCACACATCACAACTCATGAATTCCACCCTTATAGTTACACTTTAATCACTAAATGCACGTGATACCACAAAAACCCTAAGGAGCCACACCAAAACCCTAATTGTCCACACAAACCCTAGCTAGGTCTCCTGCGTACCCTTATATTGTTCCAAGTACCATTTTTCATCCAAAGCGTTCAAACACCCAAACAACACTTACATTACCTTCTTTACATCCCAAATCAACTTTTCATACATAAACTTTACTCCCATACAGATGCTAACCTCTCCATGTAAACCTTTGAACTTTTTCATGCAAACCCTAAAAGTCCCACGTGAAACCCTAATTTCAACCATGCAAACCCTAATACCACTATACATACATTAATACCACCATGCATCCATTAATACCACCATGTAACCCTAATATCACTATGCACGCATTAATACCATCATGCAAGGTCATATAATGCTTAGACCACCCCCAGATTAATTCATACCATAACACCATACCCCATGACCTACATGCATGTTTTATGGGTTGCATCAATTCATATTGAAAGTACAACTTATACATATTATATTCATGCCATAAAATATCATGTGAACATACTTCAACACCACATCATACTACATATACAATAGATATAAGATACACGTGAAACATATTATATTGCATGTCACATGGCAAGTAAGGTATGTAAAACACATTACACACAAAGGCCTTAGATACACCCTTACCTAAAATGACACCGGTCTTGGAGCACGCTCCTACGTCTCCTTAGGGCTTTAATTAGTTTCACCTATTTGGGGGGGGGGGGAAACCAAAAATTAGACTCTCTCTCACAAAAATACTATTAATTACTAACTTACTCTAAGACTAGGTGTTTTGATAAAAATAATAACATTTTAATAATAATAACCATTAACTAGTTACTAACTCACTAAAGATATAAGAAATAATAGTATTATTATAAAAGTGATAATATAAGGTTGAAGACTTTACCCTAATAATAATAATAGTGACTTTAATAATAAAATTTAGTAATAATAATAATAATAATAATAATAATAATAATAATAATGAAATAGTAATATTGATAATAATGATAAAACCATAATAATATTACAAAAATAATAATAACCATAATGGTAATAATAGTAAGGATAATATTTGAATATAAAATAAAGTAGGGTTTTTACCCTATATTGAATAATAATAACTTAATAATTAATAATAATAACAATAATAAGAATAAATACTAATGACAATAAAAAAAATACTAATAACCATAATAATAATAAGACATGACATTTATCACACTACGACTACTAAAATCCAAATAGGCATAATAGGGTTTTAGCCCTATATAAAATAGTAATACTAACACTTGAAAATAATAATAATAATAATAATAATAATAATCACATATTAATAATAATAATAGAAATAATAGAAATAATAAGAGTAATAATGATAAAATCAAAATAAAATTACAATAGGGCTTCGGCCCTCAATAGAAATAATAATAAAAACATTAATACTAATAATAATACATATTAATAATGGAAATAATAATAATAATAGTATTTATATTCAAATAAATGAAATAAAATAAATTAAGGCTTTTAAAAATAGGAAAAAGGGTTAAGAGGGTCTAGGGTTCAACCTTAAGATGGTGGTGACAGGTGGTACCGGCGGTGGTGCACGGCAGTGGTGGCGGTGGCCAGAAAAAGAGAAGAAAAGGGAAAAAGTTGAAAGCTGGGAACAAAATAGGGAGAATGAAGGTGGGAGATGGGGTATTTAGAGTTGCCCAGAAGGAGAGGAACAGAATGGTGGTGGTGGCGCAGCCAAAGGTGGCGGCGCACAGCGATGCTGGTGGTGGTCGAAAGGGAGAGATGAAGAAGAAGAGGGGAGGAGAAGGAGAAAAGAGAAAAGGAGGGTAGGACGAGGTAGAGGGAGATTAGTAGCAGCTTTTGGGTGGTGTAGAAGGCAGTGATAGTGGCAGATGTGGTGGTGGACGGTGGTGGAAAGGGCAGCAGGGGCAGAGATTAGAATGGTCAGGGAAGGAACTTTGCATGGCCGGGCAGCTTGTGCAGAAAGAATCGAGGGAGATGGATGGCTTAGTTAGATAGAGAGCGGTGCCGGGAAGACTTTGGGAGGCAGAAGTGGCGGCGTAGTTGGCTGAAGGCGGAGGAAAACTTGTCTGAAGTGGCGGTGGCACATAGAATAAAATCTTAGGATTTTGGGGAAAAAATCTTGAAATAGTACCACATGAGGGGTATTTATAGTGTTAGAGGGTAGGGTCGAGTTATAGAGATTGGAAGGAGGTTAATGTCAGTGAGATATTGGGGTAAACGTGGCATTGATCGGCCATCACAATTTCAAATCGTGCCTGACCTTCGCGAGGGAAAATGGAGAGATTGTGTGGGAGAAAAGGGAAATAGGGAAGTTCATGCTAGAATGTTCTTCAAGGGGGAGGGAAAGAGAGGGGAAAAGTTGGCAGTGAATGTGAGAAAAACCTGGGAGTTGGGGTGGCAGAGTTATAGGTTGTTGACGATGGGGAGGGTAGGAAGAAGGAAGAAGAAGAAAGAAAGGTGGGGGGAACCAATGGTTCAGGAAAAAGAAAGGAGAAGAAAGGGAAGGCTAGCGAACCGGGCGACTTAGGTTAAATCTTTTTAACCAAAACGTGGCATTCCGGAGAAATAATGAAGGAGGAGCGGCGTTTCAATTGGCACACACTCAAGGAAGAAAAGAAAGAACAAGAGTGGGCCACAGGAAGGAAAGAGGGAGAAGGCTTGGGCCGCTAGGCTGGCCCAAGTCGGGGAGGAGAAGAAGAAAAAAGAAAGGAAGAAGAAAGAAAAATGAAGAAAAAGAAAGGAAAAGGGAACAAAGAAAAGGAAAAAAGAAAAATAGTGGGTTAGGGCCAATTAAATTAATTAGGATATTTGGGATATTTAAAAACAATAATATTTAAATAAAATAGTATTTAAATCCCTTTTTAAGCTAATTTAGGATTTTTAAAAGATTTTTCATAAATTTTATTTTAATTAGCAAAACACCCTAATTGTATTCAATTAAATTATTTATAAAATTAATATTAATTTTGAACTATTTTTTATTTTTTATTTTAAATAAAATAATGTATTTAATTAACTTCCAAAATAAAATCCTTAATTAGCTAAAATACTCAAATTTCTCCTAATTAAAATATTTATAAGAAATAATAATGATTTACCCTAATAAATTTCCTTGTATTTGAATAAAAATAATTTATTTAAATAATTTTCCTAATAAAATATTATTTGACTATAATTTTTTAAATTAGAATTTTTGAGGTATTTCAAAAATAATTCCTGAATCCGACCCGATCTTGGATTTTTTTATCAGGGATTCCCCAACCATATCCTCACGGGAATTCAATCCCCATACCTGACTAGATCCCCAATTTATTCCCCGGCCTTAAAACCTGACCCAATCCCTAAAACCCAACTTTAGACCCGATCCCATCCCCGATCGTCAAGCCTTTTTATTATACTATACTTTTGATTTATATTCTATAAAAAAATTATATATATATATATATATATATATAATTATATACATAAAATATATAAAAAAAATTATTTGGAGCTGGTTTGGGGATGGGGACCTCACACCCGTCCCTACCCTATCCCCGAAAAAATCCCCGAACCTGATCCTTGAATTCTTTCCCCAAACACGAAGTTGAACGAGAAATCCCCAACGGGGCCTCAAACAACCACCGAGTCTCTCCATTTGATCACCCAAGATCACCACACCTTATTATTCCATGAATCCAACACCACATGGTGCTTAGTTTCAACCAAACCACACACCCAAGGCTTTCCTTAGCAATCAACGACTGCAAACTAGACATTTTTCCTTTCACTCCGATCCCTCTTACATTCCAACTAAGAATAATAATAGTAAATCTCAACACACCTCTTCCTCTCCTATATTCCCTAAACTTTGCCTCTTTCTAATCCTCCTTAAACAGATTAGTTTTTCATCACATTTCTTCTCCTCTTTGGATGATAGGCCAACTTCCTTCCCAAGGCGCCAATAATCTCTTGCTTCTATCAATCCTTCACCTTCCACCTTTTCCCCCTCTATCCTATTTTTCATCATTAACTCCTCCATACCCCTTTCTAATAAAGGATCAAGTAGCACCATCCCTTCAAAACTGGGAGGAGGAGTGCCCTTACTGGTAGGAGAATCTCCCTCCTTAAATACCCCATCTCCTTCTCCCCACACTCCTACTCCTCCTCTTTTCCCCTTTTCCACAACCCTTGACCCTTCCATCTTCTTACAACATTCAATTAACCTCCTCCCAAATTCAATATCATGATCAACCCCTACAAATCTTCTTCTTGTTGAATCAATTGAAACTCCCTCACTAATTCCAAAACCTTCCTTAGAGTGCAACTAATGAAGATCCTTCAAGCCACTGCCACTTTTTTCTCCCTTATTCCCCAGGCCTCTCATATGCAAATCTGTCCTTAAAGTCTCCCCTACCCCCGCTGTAATTTTCCTTACTAACTCAGCATCCACCATGTTGAGGATACCCCCACATTCCCACGAGTGCAGCCGTCGGACTTCCTTCGATAAATTCCCTACCTTTTCTACCACAAATTTTGAGCCACTCATGCACATTTTTTATATTAACTCCTCCTCTCCCCACTTTCGTGACTCCTCCCTTCCCTAGGCTAACAAGCATACCATAGCATATTTCTCTCCTTCCTCTAGTAACACGCCTACCAAATCAGCTTCTTCCCTTAGGCATTTGCAACTGCATGTATCTACTACATGCCTCCTAGTCTTCCTCATTCCCACACACGTTAGATGGATAACCAGAATGCCTTTCATCTTCCTCACTAGACTTCGAAAAGAATAACCATCCGATCTTCCTACTCGCCATCGACTTCTACCAAGGAATGTAGCCCTACCCAACCTCATGAACCTGCACCAACACCTTCTTCCCATTGACACTTAACACAATTTTCTCTTGAATTTCCTCCATTTTTTTTTAGTATCAATCAATACCCTGGTCACCTCCATCGAGTTACCAAAATCTTTATCTTCTTCCCAACATACCCACCGACCCCGTGGAAGTGCTACCTTCCTCACAACCTCCTCCTTCCAAGCCATTGTTGGAAGACCCCTTATTTCTATTCAAGTTCTCCTAATATTGCATGCAACTTCCATTATCTATCTTCTAACCACACTAAAAGAATCAAAAAGAACACTACCCTTCTTCATGGCTATTTGACAAGCTTCAGTAGATTCAAATGTTAGGAGGTATTTAAATCTACCTAGGCTTTTACCTTGCACAGCGTGCTTCATGATGCCATCAATCTTGGTATCATTAGATCCGAAGCAAGGGTTGCATAGACTCCGCAATGAGGCTCCTATTTAGCCACTCTATTTCTTCCTTATTTGCCTGCACATGGATAATTCTTCCTTCCTCCCTCCCTTTGGTAACAATAGCGTATGATCAATCATCTCTCCATGTTGGCCTCCATTGCATATGGTTCAGTTTGCTCTTTGACCCTTGCATGCCAACCTAGGTTCCTTGCACCAAATGGCCTGATATTCCATAGCTCGCCATTTTCACGCAAAGCTTTAATCCATGCAACAACATACCATTAAATTTCCTCACCACCTCCTTTGCTCCTCTTTCATCACCATACTGCACAAACCCAAACATAAGATTCAAACCCCACCTTACATTCCATCTAACGTATATGTCCTCCACCTTCCCTACATTTGCAAAAATCTCTTAGACTTCATCTACTTCTATTGATCTTACTAGATTATCCACAAAGATAGTGAAGACTTCCTTAGACGTCCGCAAATTCCTTCAGCCAAAAATGTGTTGATCAGGTACCTTGGATAGAGTTGCATCCTTACTAGTTGCGTGTAACACCCCAAAATTCACTACTTTTTTTTAAAAGCGGAAGTAATTAAAATAGAAATACTTAAATCAAAACCCATGAATTCTAGGAATGTTACCGCCATACTTAGTACCAGACCGGTTCTCTTCGACCGTTCCAGTACCAAGTGCTAAGGCTAAAGAAAATATTAATAGTTAAATTCAAACCAAGAGTTCATGAAAGAACTAGAAAGATCATACATTAAAAATCAGAGTATGCATAAAATATTATTATTTAATCATAGGATAGAAATCAGAGTGTGAAATCAAAATTCCTTGGAAGGAATATTCTTACAATTGATAAAAGGTTTATTTGTCAAACAGGATAAATCCGATACAAGGAGAAATAATAGAAATAAATAAGATAAAAGAAGAGTGGATCCGGCCACACTACTCTCAAACTTTGAGCCAAAACATGTTTAACACTCAGCCCCACCAGATGTCTTGCCCACACTACCACGGAAAGGGGTTTTAATAACGGTTATTTCATAGTTTTAATAACGGTTTTTGACCGTTATTGAATCGCCTGTTATTAAATCTTTAATAACGATTCATAACAGTCATGAAAAATACACAAAAACCTGCGATTATGTGCGTAAATTTCATATTTAATAACGGTTTTTAAGTAAAAACCGTTATTAAAAAGGAGCTTTTCATAACGGTTCTTAAACAAAACCGTTATTAAAACCTCAGTTTTTAACAACGGTTCTATGAGAAACCGTTGTTAAAACCTCAGTTTTTAATAACAGTTCTATGGGAAACCGTTATTAAAACCTATACTTTAATAACGGTTTTCATAGAACCGTTATTAAAACTATATGTTTTTTTTTTATTTTTCTCTTTTGTTCCTACCCACATATACAGTTGTATGTTCAAATAATTACCAAATCTGCAATGTAAAACAACATCAATTCATACCAAATCTGCAATCACACCATAATTTCAATCAATCTATAAGTGTACCAATGTATCAATACACCAACTATACTTAGGAATAAAAATTAGTGGGCATACCACAACTTGGTAGTTCTACACCCCAAAGTAAAGAGTTCACAGATCTAGGCTGGAAGACCGAAAGATGTAGACGAAATAAAAACCTGAAAATGCATGTAGAATAAATAGATCGCTACCTAATACCGTTATTAAAACCGTTACGAGAACTACGACATCGACCACGTACGCTCGTTTTCACAACACCTAATCCACGACCCCTATGTCTTCCAGGGTGTTCTACAATTCCTATAGCCTGTGATACAATGTTATATTGGTCTACCCCCTCCTCACCATCTGACGCTTGAAGTTTGTCCTGTAATGTATATAATATATGTAAAATTAGCTTACATGAATAAGCATAATATAATAGTTTTCTAAAAGAAAAGTAAGCAGGGTTTCAAATATCTACAAACATACAATTTTTGTCGCTGCAACATCTACATCTTCATTAATATATCTATCTTTTTTTGCTCTAGCCTTCTTCCATAATGTACCAATATTATACAAACGCCACATTTCATTCACCGTCGGTCTCAAAAAGGCGGAACTAATGGAGAGTTCGAGTCGGAATCTGCGGATTCGTATCTGAATACGAGGAAGTGCCCGATGGCGATGGAATTGTGTGCGACGAAATCTTCCCATCCGTTTTGAAACCAAACTCTGCCTTCTTCCTTAACTAGTTGTACTGGCCATTTTGCTCCGTTCGGGACATTGAGGTATGCATGAGTGGGGAGACCCTTGCCATGGTTCTTCACGAATTTTTCTGGAAGTGCCTGTGATCACAAATGCAAGGTAGAGATTCCACCGTTCAGTTTCCAAAAGTTTACTATAGGCTCCTTTCGGTATGTTTTTAGAAAGTTTCAAGTAAAAGGAAAAAAATAAATGACATATTTTTTATATTTTAAATTATGGGTTACTTAAAAAGATGGTATGGAATAAATTTTAAGCAATAAATTTTAAGCAAAATCTTCGGTCGGTCACAATATACGGCTGTAACCCTAACAATAATTAACCCTAATAAATTATAATAAAAAATAACACTAAACCTCATAAAATAATGATCCTAAACCTATAGCTAACCCTAACCCTAACCCTTACCCTAACACTAACCCTCCCCCTAACCCCAACCCTAACCCTAACCACAATTATTTTAGATTATATATACACATCTTATATATAAAAATATTATAAATATATATACATATAATAGAACACATATAAACACACATTTTACGGAATATAAATACACGTCTTACAAAATATATATTAAAAAAAGCATATAAATACACATGATGTATTATGAGTGCTAGCTAAAAAAATATATACACCTTAATTTTATACTTAGAACGTACATATCTTATGATAATAATATATATTTTAGGCTTGTAGATTCTCTTAAAATAATAATACATATTTTTATAAAATAGATTATAAACACATTCATATATATATATATATATATATATATAAATTAAGGTCTCGGTCGCCCACAATAAAAAAAGGCCACAACAAAAAATTTCACCAACACATCAAACAACAAATTTTTGAACAACACATCAAACACAACCTCTTCGGTGCAACAAGCATGCATTTATATATATATATATACATATCAGTAGAGACAAATTAAGCAATGAAGGAATAAAAACACATACGTAAAGGGAGCGACGACGTACAAGTTGAGAATGGCAACGACGAAGGTACAAATGCTGGCTACGTTCGCAAGAATGGCAGAGGGGTGGTGGAGAGATGGCGGTGTGATGGTTTCCCTTAATTCAGAGGAGCCGGAGCGGTGGTGCAAGGGTTCGCAAGAGAAAGAGAGTACCAGAGTACGAGAGGGAAGCGGCAGAGTCTGAAATATTTGGCACGAAACAGAAGAGAACGAAATAAAAGGAACTTTTAATAACGGTTCCTGTAAGAACCGTTATTAAAACATGATTTAATAACGGTTCTTACAGGAACCGTTATTAAAACCTTGCCAATTTTGACAACGGTTCTTGTTTGAACCGTTATTAAAACTTTTAATAACGGTTATTACTTAAAACCGTTATTAAAACTTCCCGAGCATTAATTTTCACACATTTGACGACGGTTTTCGAACCACTGTTATTAATGTCCCGTTATTATTTCCTATTTCCGTAGTAGTGCCGCCTGCATAAGGTCAGAAGGGTATACTACTCGTGGGAATGAGTATCACCCATAAAAAGGGTGATTAGTACGCTACGTACTGAGTAAGGTAACTGAGCACTAAGGCCAACACACAAGCACGTAAAATCATGTAGGATAATAATCAACTTACAATTTCAAACCCACACATATAATACATAAAAGCTTACAGAGAATTACATAACTTATAATCATCAAGCCCACACATAAGGCCTAAAAAGGCCCAGATTAATTATTTAATCATCCTTTTATCGGAGGTCGATACACACTATGCCTTTTTATCAATTCCATGCGAGCACAGGAACACCCCACTATTATAACAAGTAGGTCGGTCACATATAGAGCATCATGCCCTAACCACTATTATTATCGGTGGATCGGTCACAAATAGGGTCAAACCCTAACCACTATTATAACCGATAGATCGGTCACATATAGGGTAAAAACACTAACCACTATTCCTAACCGGTGGATCGGTTCGGTTCCTTCTCGCATAGTGTTCCATTGTAAGTAATTAATGTCCTTTACTTGCCTTAGCAAAACCCTGGTTTATTTTCATTGAGATCGAGATCCCCACTATTGTAACTAGTGGACCGGTCACACATAGGACCTCATGTCCTAACCATTATTATAACTGGTGGATCAGTCACATATAGGGTAAAACCCTAACCACTATTATTACCGGTGGATTGGTCACACATAGGATAAAACCCTAATCACTATTCCTGACTAGTGGATCGGCTGGTCCCGTCTCAATATCTTCCACTTTAAGTTATCAATATCTTAAGTGTCTTATTCAAAAGCCTTCAGCCTGGATATGCATGAATCATTCCCTTTACACTTTACACATCATAAATCATAAATTTCACAATCATAATTACACTTAATCACCACAAACACATGATGCCACAAAAACTCTAGCTGCCACACCAAACCTTAATTGTCCACAAAAACCCTAGCTTAGTCTCCTATGTAACCTTATTTTGCTCCACAAAAACACCCAAAAAACACTTACATTACCTTCCTTACATCCCAAATCAACTTTCCACACGTAAATTTCATACCCATGTAGACATTAACCTCCCCATGCAAACCTTTAAACTTTTTCATGCAAACCCTAAAGTTTCCATATGAAACCCTAAATTCAACAATGCGAACCCTAGATCCATCTATGCACAACCCTAGATTCTACCATACAAAATCCAACATTCCTCCATGCAAAACCCAAGATTCAATCCACACAAAACCCAAGGTTAGATTCCACCATACAACACCATAAAATCCACCATGCAAAACCCTAAGTCCATCCATATCAAACCCTAGTTTATATTCTCCCATATAAAACAACAAATTAGATTCTCCCATGTAAAACCATAAATTATATTCTCCTGCGTAAAACCATAAATTATATTCTTCCATACAAGACCCTAAATTAGATTCTCCCATATAAAACCACAAATTAGATTCTCCCATGTCACACCACAAATTATATTCTCCAAACAAAACCATGCAAAACCATAAATTAGATTCTTCCATACAAAACCCTAAATTAGATTCTCCGATATAAAACCACAAATTAGATTCTCCCATGTAAAACCATAAATTATATTTTCCCAAACAAAACCATAAATTAGGTTCTTCCATACAAAACCCTAAATTAGATTCTTCCATATAAAACCAAAAATTAGATTCTTTGACACAAAACCATAAATTAGATTCTCCCATATAAAACCATAAATTATATTCTCCCACACAAAATCATAAATTAGATTCTCCCATATAACACCATAAATTAATTCCTCTCACATAAAGCCATGCAAAACCATATATTAGATTCTTCCATGCAAAACCTTACATTAGAGTCTCCCATATAACATCATAAATTACATTCTCATATACAACATCATAAATTAGCTTCTCCCATATAACATCATAAATTACATTCTCCCATACAACATTATAAATTAGCTTCTCCAATATAACATCATAAATTAGATTCTCTCACACGAAACCCTTAATTCTCCATTTTATTCCTCCACTCATAGATTATTAAAATACTTAGGTCAACTCATTTCCCCTTTAGTTAACTTACTTCGCATTTTCCATTTTTAACCTTTCTCCCACACAAGCCACATCAAAACCCTCACATACATGTCTTATAGAGCCACAATACATATCATCACATATACATATTACACATGCCATATAACAACACAAGAACATGCTTGAACTCTAAGTCATACCATATACGCAATAATTACAATAATAACATAGGATGCATAACATAAAAGGAATACAATGCACATTAACACACAGTAGGCCTTAGTAACCCCTTACCTAAAATGATACCGGTCTTGGAGTACGCTCCTACGCCTCCTTAGGGCTTCGACAAAATAATAACATATTAATAAAAATAACATTAATAAATTTCTAACATTACTAAAGATATAAGAATTAATAGAAATATTATAAAAGTTGATAATATAAGGGTTTAAAGATTTAATTTTGATAATAATACTAATGAAAATAAAAATAATACTAATAATAACGCAAATAGGAATACTAATAATATCAATAATGATACTAATACAATAGTAATAATAACCATAACAATAATATTAATAAAAAAGGACATTAATAAAAAATAAAGTAAAATAAGGGCTTCGGCCCCTTTACCAAAATAATACTAATAATAATATTAGTAAAATAGATATAAAAAATTTAGTAATAATAATAATGATGAAATAATAATAATAATAGCAAAACTAATAGTAAAGTAATTGTAATATTAATAATGAAATAATAATAATAATAATAATAATAATAATAGTAATTTGAAATAGTAATAATAAAAAATAATAATTATAATAATAAACACATAATAATAATAATAGTAATAATGGAAATAATAAGAGTAATAAGAATAAAATCAAAATAAAAATTACAATAGGGCTTTAGCCCTCATAAATAATAATAAAAACATTATTGCTAATAGTAATAATAATACATATTAAAAATAGAAATAATAATAATAGTAATAGTATTTATATTCAAATAAATGAAATAAAATAAATTTAAGGCTTATAAAAATAGCAAGAAGGGATGAAAGGGTCTAGTTAGCGAAGATGGGTGGCACCGGCGGCTAGGGTTGGGCAAAAAATCCGTAATCCGAAAATCCGATCCGATATTTAAAAAATCTTATCCAAGTTTTAGGATATCCGCTCCGGGTTTTAAAAGCCAGAGCAAATATTCGATCCGGTCAAAATTAAAATTTTTCGGAGCGGATATCCGATCCGATATTTTTCCAGATTATTCGATCCGATTAAAATATTCGGTGTATAAAAAATATTTTTTTAAATAAAATATATAAATATTTTTTTATTAAATAAATTATATATATAATTTTTTAACCCGAAAAATTATGGATTTATGGACTTTAGATTATTGTTGTTCTTATGTTATAGACTTTGGACTTTGGATTATTGTTGATTTGTTGTATTTGTTATGGAATTTGGATTTTTAGAATTTATTTTAATTTAATTCTAGCAGGTTAAAATATCCACATTTGGATATTTCAATGCGCAAATTTGGATTATTGTTGATTTATTGTATTTGTTATGGACTTTGAATTTTTAGAATTTATTTTAATTTAATTCTAGTAGGTTAAAGTATCCACATATGGATATTTCAATGCAAATATTTGGATATTGGATATCCAAATTTAAATTATCAGATTTTCGGATATCCGGTCATAAACAAGTCTTTTTTGTTGAAAAATAAATATTTTTCGGATAATAGGATGTACCGGATATATCCGATATCTGTATCCAATTTTTCGGATATCCGACTATTCGGATATCCGCTATTAATGGATACAGATACGGATATAGGTTAATAAATATCCAATCAGATTAGATATCCAAAAAAAAATCCGATTGGATACGGATATCCGATTGTGTACAGCCCTACCAGCGGCGGTGTAGGCAGCGGCGGCAATGGCTAGAAAAAGAGAAGAAAAGGGGAAAAGTTGAAAGGTGGGAAAAAGAGAAAGAGCAAGAGGGTGGAAGCAAGGGTGGTTAGGGTTTCCTAGAAGGACAGGAACAAAATGGAGGTGGCGCAACCAAAGGCGGAGGCGCACGGCGGCGGCGTACGGTGGCGGTGGTGGTGGCCGAATGGGGAAGAAGAAGAGAAAGAGAGGAGGAGAGGGAGAAAGAGGAAAAGAAAGGTAAGGGAAGGTAAATGGTGGTTTGCAGAATAATTTGGGAGGTGAAAGGAGTGGGGGCAGCAGCAGAAGAGCTGGCTAATGGTGGTTTGAAGGGTGGCGATGGTAGAAAAATAGGTTAGTCTTTCGCACAGCCGGGGTGGCTTGTGTAGGAAAAATAGAGGGGGATGGATGATTTGGTTAGCTAGAGGGAGCAGTGCAGGGATAAGTTTGGTAGGTCGATTGGGTGGCGGTGTTGGTCAGAGGCGGCAAAAGAGGCATCTAAAGGGGCGGCGGTGGTAAGGTTGGGAAATTCTGGGTAAGGAATAAAATCTTGATACAAGGTAGTGTAAGGGATATTTATAGGCTTTAGAAGAGAGGGTAGGGTTTTATGGGACGGCTAGGAAATAGGGAAGGTAGGGTTCCGGTCGCAGTGGTGAGGTTGGCCAGTAGAAATTAAAACGGGGCAAGGGTTGCGTAATCCTGGGAGGGAAAAACGCGCTAGAAAGGGGGGATTTGGTTGGGTTGATGAGGCTATCGAAACAAGGGGAAGAGAAAGGGAGGAAAATGCCAGTCAAAGGGGCAAGATTGGCGTCGAAAAACCAGGGCGTCGGCGGCGGAGTTACAGGCTGATCGACGTTAGGGAAGGGAGGAACAAGAAAGGAGGAAGAAAGGGGTTAGACCAAGCGGTTCGGGGAAAGAAAGAAAAGAAGAGAGAGACGGGCGAACTGGTAGGTGTGGCGGTAAGTTCATTAAATAAAATGACGCATTTTGGGGGAAAGACAAGAAAAACATGGCGTGGTGAGGGAGAGGAAGCAGGTTAGTCGTGTGGTTGGGCTGGGCCGAAGGAAAAGGAAGGAGAGGAAAGGGGGCTTGGGCCGTGGGCTAGCGTAGGTCGGGGAGAAAAAGAAAAAGAAAAGAAGAAGAAAAGGAAGGAAAAAGAAAGAAAAAGGAAGAAACAAAAAGAAAAAGGAAAAATAATTGGATTTGGTATTTAAATTAATTAAAATATTTGGGATATTTAAAAATAATAATATTTAAATCCCTTGTTAGGCTAAATTAGGATTTTTAGGAGATTTTCCATAAATTCCATTTTAATTAGCAAAACACCCTAATTTTCTTCCATTAAATTATTTATAAAATTAATATTAATTTGGAACTATTTTCTCCTTCTTATTTTAAATAAAATAATTTATTTAATTAATTTCCAAAATAAAATCCTTAATTAACTAAAATACCAAAACTTTTCTAATAAAAATTACTTATTATTTTCTTCTTAAATAGCACTAATTAATTCTATTTTATTTGAATAAAAATAATTTATTTAATTAATTTTTATAATAAAAATTTATTTAAATTTAATTTTTATAATTAAAAATTTTCGAAGTATTTCGACTCCATCTTGTTTTGGAGGATAATGGAAGCTAAATGGCGTGTGGGGAGCTTTGAACGTAAGGTTGGTTTTGGGATTGAGCAAAGTTGCTGGTGGATAAGCCCTTTCTCTGTGGGGAAAAGGGTGGTTGTTGAAAGGAAGGTTTGGGTGAAGGATAGTAAATTGTTCTTGAGGGAATGAAATCAGGGTGCTTGATGGTGTTTGGATGGTGGCCAGAGTATCGTTGATGGCTCGACATGATGGTTCTTGACAATGGCGAAGCAACATCACAAAAGAGAACGACATAGCTACATATTAATATTTTATTTATTTATTCTTGTCTAATATCTATTATTAAAATGTTTTAGTTTGCTCTTAATCGTAAGTGAAGTTCTACAAACATCAGGCTTCACATTTGAGCCAAATGCTGTACTCCAATATTGTTTTTATATATATTGACTTAAAACCAAGTAGGATTTGGAACACCGGACGTTTGCAAAGTGGGTCCTCTACCAGAATACTAGTCACATGTGTAACGTGAGGCCTAGTTTATTTCGATCCACCAGATAAATCAAAGTTAATAGAGATGCCACTAATTTGTCTAATCATACTCAGGCATGTAAAAGGTGGTTTCACTTGTCACGTACATCCGCCTTTTCTATGTGAATTAGTTATTGTTAGTAAAAACCAACCATTTCAATGGAAAGGAAAAACGTTAAGGATATGCTTGGACGAGGGAAATGGATTAAGGGGGAATGATTAAGAGGAGAATGATTAAGGGGATAATAATTAAGGGGGAAATTTATCCACATTTTTTGTTTGGTATATAAGGGTAAATTATTCTAGGGAATATTTTTCTTATGTTTGGTTTGGGAGGAATAACTTATGTTAGAATAATATTTTTTTTTACTTCATTAGCATGAAAAATTAGTAATATTTTTATTAGATATAAAATATAAATAATTATTTATCACATAAATTAAAATTTAATATATTATATTTTTTAATTTAATTTTTATAAATCAAAATAATATATTACAATAACTAAAAAAATCTATGAAAGAGACTAATCAAGATATATTGTAACAATATTTGAAATAAGACATTCACAATTAGTTCACATACTAAATATTCAATAGCTAAAAAGATAACAATTATCCATTAAAACATAATAAAAATCTACAAACTTCATCTAATTAAAAAAAAAACTACTTCAATTCATCTAATACATAATAAAAGCATTTTCATAATAGGGTAAATGGGGCAGTTAGATAACCTATTTATCTTTGAATTATCGAACAAATTTACCGAGACATCTTTCATTATTGTGAAAATACTTTTATATAAATAGCCAATATATTATCGGATAGTCAAATTAAAGAAGCTATGTGGAAAAAGCGAGGGCAAATTACTAATGGAGTTCAAAATCTGAAACATTAGCAAGCGTACACTCACAAAAGAGAAGACGAACGAAAGGATGCGGAATTCGGAAAGGAGAAATTGATGACGGACGAACGACGGTATTGAAAGGTTGCCGACGAGTAATGAAATGCGTCGCGCTAGCAATACACTGGACGGACGGGCATCGAACAGAGGAGACCGGCCGGACGACTCACAACGGAGAAGGCAAGGCAGACAACGGAGGATCGATTGAGCTGGAGAAAGGATGTCCGGGGGGTCGAGAATCCATTTACGTGAGAACGGAGAAAAGAAATTAAGAAAATAGATCCGTGCGAGGCTGAGGGAGAGGAGACATAACAGAGAAGAAAATTTACCCAGCAGTACAGTCGGGAAATAATTTTCCCTCACCCAAAAGTATAATTTTACCCTCAAATAAATTTCTTCCCATACCAAACATAATATAAAAGGGAAATAATTTCCCTTGTAATTTTTACACCAGCTTTACTCCTATACCAAACATAACCTAAGGTGTAAAGACAAAAAAAAATGTCAATTCACCTCAATAGAGATAAAATTATTATCTAAATTTATTTAGATTAATATTATTTAAATAATGTTTTAAATTATAATAAATAGAGAAGATGTCAAAATTAAAGGCATTTCTGTCTATTTAAATAAAAATTTCATTTTTTTTCTTTATTTCTACTACATCTAAATTAAAGGCTAATAAAAATAATGACAATCAAAATAAATAAGTAAAATAACTTTAATTAATTTAAAGAAAAATATCTCAAAAAGAATGATCCGAAATAAATAAACTAATTTACCTTATTTATTCCAAACCAAACAGCAAAAATGTTTTGGAGCTGGGGTTGTTTGTCAAAATCCTCAAAAGAAACAAATAGACCTGATAAGAATTCACGTATCGACAAAAGTCAGTTTCGACACTTGAATCAAGATTTTCTATTTGTATACACATACTTTTTAATAAAATTTTGTAGTTGGACCTGTAATAAATAAATAAATAAAAGCCCGGGAGAGGCCAAGGAGCGTTGAGCTGTTTAAAAAAAAAAATACAAAATATTGGTCCCAATCACATTCATCCGTCAATCGGACACTGTACCCTTCTTGTTACTAGTATCAAATTTATGAGTCTCTATCAACAACAATTATTATTGAAATGATTAGAACAACCAAGTCATCTTACTATTTATTTACGTTAGCTGTGTCCTTGCCATCCACACACCCACGCCAATTCAAGTCAATCTAGCTATCCGATCATCAATTATAATGGTGAGTTACAAGATCTGTGTATGCTTCACCCGCAGCTTCGGTACGGCGAACCTACAACCACCAACAGACGTAGTAGACGCTTTCAAGAAGTACACGGCCGGTTCCGCCGGAAGCCTTACTAGAGGGAGGTACATGAATGCAGAGGAGCTGCGGCGGTTTTTAGTGGAGGAGCAAGGACTGACCACCACAGCTACGATCGACGATGCTGAGAGAGTTATAGAGGAGGTGTTAAAACGACGACATCACCACCACCATCTTCATCACATGGGAAAGTTTACTAGGAGAAATGAGCTGAGCCTTGATGATTTTCTGTCTTTTCTGTTCTCTGTTGAACTTAATCCTCCAATTAGCTCTCAGGTATGTATTTGTTGTTATAAGTGGAATTATTCTCTTTTATGGTAGGAGCAGCTGCTGCCGCATATATAGGATCGAACTTGTTTTGCTGGACTAGCTAGCTGGATTGTGTGTGTGTGTGTAGTCTTCTTAATTAGTTATGGTTTCTAGATTCGGGAAAGAAACTGCTGTTTGTTGTCGGACACTCATATTTTTTTTTTTTTTTTTCTTTTGATGGGGATATTCATATTTTTATGGCACATATAATTGGAGAAAACGGAGGTTTGGGACTAGAAAGTCTTCCCAAAGTGTATCTGCACTTACCTCGTAAGTATATATGGCATTCAAGTACGTGTTGTACTGATAATCATATAATTGATAGATTCATCAAGATATGACAGCACCGTTGTCCCATTATTTCATATACACCGGACACAATTCATACTTGACCGGGAACCAGCTGAGCAGTGACTGCAGTGATGTTCCAATCATAACGGCGTTGACACGAGGCGTTCGAGTTATTGAACTCGATTTATGGCCTAATTCAACCAAAGATGACGTTCACGTTCTCCATGGAAGGTACCCCCTGCGTGCGTGCGTCGGTTCTTTTCAAAATAAATACAATTGCCAAGGTTCAATCGATACTGCAGTAGTGATTTAATAATAGACTCTGCTCTCTCTGTGTTCGGTTCATACACATAGGACGCTTACAAGGCCTGTCACGCTCGTCAAATGCCTCAAATCCATCAAGGATCATGCGTTTTCTGCATCCCCATATCCCGTTATCTTGACTCTTGAAGATCACTTGACACCCGCTCTTCAGGCAAAAGTTGCCCAGGCCAGTAGTTAAACTTAATTATCACCCATTTCCGTTTCTCATATTTTAGCAGTAGCATCTCATCATTCCATACCGGCTGGCCTGTAGCAGATGCTTACCGAGACGTTCGAGGAGATGCTGTTCTACCCTGAATCAGAATCAGATACATGTACGGAGTTCCCGTCACCGGAGGAACTGAAATACAAAGTCATTATCTCTACCAAGCCCCCCAATGAGTACCTCACATCAGAAAGCTTAATGGATGACAAGGGCATTACCGATCATACACAGAAAAGAAAGGATTTGGATCTTGGCCATGTATCAGACAAGGCGCTGTCGGCACCAGAATATGAGGTGATCGCTGATCAAGGCTGTGACAGGAAGGTCGAGGGTGAGGGGAGTGACCCGGATCAGGCTGCTGATTACGGTGAAGATAAACAAGATACAAGAGGACCGCCGGTGTACAAGCGTCTGATCACAATACCTGCAAAACGTAGAGGTAAAGGACTGGATGAGTCACTCAAGATGGATCCTAATCAAGTGGCACGCCTCAGTTTAAGCGAGCAGGCACTTGAGAAAGCTTCCATTTCCCATCATGCAACAGACGTTGTCAGGTATATCAAAAAACATGGATATATAAGGTTTTCCATTCTATTTAATATTGAACTACATATCATGTATGCATGTGTCTATATACATGTAAACTGACAGGTTCACGCAGAGGAATATCCTGAGAATCTTTCCTAAAACCACTCGGTTCGATTCCTCCAATTACAACCCGCTGGTTGGATGGATGCACGGAGCTCAAATGGTTGCTTTTAACATGCAGGTCTGCCATTTATATGACCCTGCTTGCTACTTTGTAGAGAGAATGTGTGGCTGTGTATGCGTCTGCTTTCAATATACACAGATGACACGGGACAGAATTCTGTTCTAATAAATGCCTGGCCTAGCAGGGATTTGGAAAATGGTTATGGTTGATGCACGGTATGTTCAAGGCAAATGGCGGTTGTGGTTACGTGAAGAAACCTGATTTCATAATGATGTTTGATCCAGACAACAATCAGGTGTTCAATCCTAAATCAAATCTGAATGTGAAGAAAACCTTGAAGGTCTGTCATCCTCATTAATGAATTCCGAATATCATGATCTGCCCTGGTCTTATAGCTTATACATAGAGACTTGTTTTTCCCGTCAGGTGAAAGTTTACATGGGAGAAGGATGGCAGTCCGACTTTAAACGGACTCATTTTGATTCATACTCCCCACCAGACTTCTACGTCAAGGTTGGTATAGCAGGTGTACCCGCAGACGAGGTAATGAAGAAAACCAAGATCAAAGAAGATCAATGGAACCCAGTTTGGGAAGAAGAGTTTACGTTTCCGTTAACTGTTCCTGAACTAGCTTTACTAAGAATCCAAGTTCTTGAATACGACATCTCCGAAAAGGATGATTTTGGCGGACAAACCTGCCTTCCTGTGTCTGAATTAAAGCCTGGGATTCACGCTCTCCCTCTTTATGATTATAAGGGTGAAAAGTATCCGTCAGTCAAGCTTCTGATGAGGTTTCAGTTTACCAAGCTAAATATTTAGAAAAGGGCTTATATAGTGCTTGAGTCTCTTTCTTCTGAGATCTGTATATCAGTACACACACTTTTGATAGTATTATCAGTCCCTTGCTCCCTTTTCCCTGCTCCCAAACTAGCTGTCTTCCGGAAGTAAGAAAAGTTGTAACAGCCTGGTTTCACTTGTGGCTTGCAGAATTATATGCCAATATCATTTCCTGCTTTAGGTGACAGTGATACATGCTTTTGTCGGTACTAATGCTTAATTAATGACCATAATCATAGTAATTAACTAGTGCACCGGTACTAAAGATGATTGGAACATATATGTGGAAAATTTCTACCCCGGAACTGGTCATATGGTGCCCACTCTCCCACTCGCTCTCCCACTCTCTCTCTCACACACACACATATATACTGTCCATGAAAAAAAAATAGAGAGAGAAAAATCATTACAATAATAGGAAAATATCATGAAACAATTAAATTTTGAGTAAAATAATCATAAAATTTTAGCAAAATAATAGTAAAAGATATGTACAATAATGGTAAGAGATTAATTTTAGTATAATAATAATCATAATAAATTGATAAAAATAATGAAGAAAGATAAGTATAATAATGAGGAAAGATAAGTGAAGAATGTATAATAATGATGAAAGATCATGAAAATAGTATTGCAATTTAATAGTATTTATAGAATAATGGTGAAAGATATGTATAATAATGATAAAAGATAAATATAGTAAAAATAAAAGATAAGTATCATAATTGTAAAAGATGGTGAAAATAACTTTGAAATTTAGTACTAAATTTGATAAGAATAATAATGAAACATATCCACTTCAATAATGAAATATAAATATAATAATAGCGATAGATGTGTAGTACAACAATGGAAAAGTATATCGAGAATGTTGTTGAAATTTATATATGATTTTAATAGTATAATGGTAAAAGATATGTATAACATGGCTAAAATGTAAATGCATCAATGGTGAAAGATATGCAGTACAATAATGGTTGTGAAAGATAATACAATAATAATCAAAGATATGTATAACATTTGTCAGAAATATTAAGTGTAATAATAGTAAAATATATGTATAATAATAGTAAAAGATATATACAAAAAAAAACTAAAGAGTGCAATAATATAAAGATTTATTTTTATAGAAAAAAATATCAAAAATATTATAGTGTACTTTTTTATTTTGCTAAAAAGCCTACTTAAAGATTAATTAACTTTAAATTATGAAAAATGATGGCATCATACTGGCCACACTATGGGTATTCAAGTATGGATAATCATATCTATCAAATCAGATATTTGATCCAATTAATTTAATAGAATATCCAGTAATTAGGATACAAATAAATATAGATCAGATATCAATTGGATTGGATAAATATTCAATTTTTGTATAAATATTATAATTAATCAATTTAGAATGGTTTTATAATAAAATATTTAAAAATAAAGATCAAAATTCATATATAACTTATATCTATATGCATATATAAAAGAACCCTAGAGATGGTGAATAGGGTTTATGAAAACAAAAATGAGAAGAAAAATTACACATAACTTGCAGTGGTTCAAGAGAAAATTATTTTTTACATTCACTACAACAAGGTTTTTTCTGTTTTATTTTCAACAAGTGACAAATCTTTTTTTTTGATGATCACTCCTTTCCTAATTTATGAGCCTTACAATCTTAATGATATTTTCAGAGATAATTTATAACTTCACCTACTTATCTTCTTTAGACTCTCAGCAATAATCTCTCAAGAATAAAAAACAAACATTCACTAACATTTTATAATGAATTTTGTAAAGGTAGTTGTGATTACAATTTATTCTCACCAACAATCAACATATAAAAGTGTAGAACTTTAGATGAGATGTAATTTAGCTAGATATGATAAGAGATATTACAATGGTAGAGAAATTCTAGCTAAGAGAAGTCAACAATGAACATTTTTCAATAAAAAAAAATAAAGATTTGAAAGTTATGAGAGTTTTAATAAGAAATTGAATAATTATGAGAATTGGTGATTAATTACACACAAAAAATTAGTTGAAAAGCTATGTAATAAATACTAAGGGAGTTGCTTTATAAGACTTGCCCTCATTTGATAGTCGTGGGGCACAAATGGCCCAAAAAGATGCATCACCCAATGGGTAAAAAATTAGCATTTAATGTTCACCACTTGATCGTTAATTGATTAAGTAAATTAGTTGATTAGTTGTGCCAATCAAGCAATTAGTTATATTGACTAGTCAATAAGTTTCTCAAAATAGTCAACTTAATATATTTAGACCTAAGATGAAAAATTTACCCATAAACAAATCAATCAATTATTTTTGTGTTATACTCAGTTGGTTTTATGAACATATTTTAACATTATTATGGTTTAGTAAACTAGTCGCTATGTCCTTCAAACCATTTGATTGGTTTACTCAAACTAGTTAATTGATTTGTTGAGATTAGTTGATGTGTTTAAACAAAGATGAATAGTTTTTTACAAGAACAAAATCCATGGACTGTTTAAGTCAAACCAACCAATCAATTTGATGATACCAGTTAATGTGTTTAAATAGAGATAAATGGATGGAGAAGCCCATGACGTGGGTAAGTCAAACTAATTAGTTAGTTTATGATCTATTCGGTTGGTTTGGTGAAACAAGTTAATGTATTTAAACAAAGACGAATAGGTTTTTATAGGAGCAAAACCCATGGACTTGTCAGTCAAACTACTCGATCGTTTGGTCAAACAAGTTTATGTCTTTAAATAAAGACAATTGAGTTTCTATAAGAGAAAAACCCATAAGATGTTTATTCAAACCATTTCTTTGATTTTTAAACCAATCGATCAATTTTAAAACTAGTAAATCATTTTACTCACCTAGTTGATATGTTTGAGTTTTACATATTTGATGCCCTAAGATAATACCAAACTAGTCAATTGGTCTAGCACAACTAACAAGTTTCAAAACCACTTATAAGGATTTAAAAATCAAGATCAGCATTGAGTACACAAAAAGTGATTTCAAATTAACTATTAAAAACTTTTCAAAGATTTTAAATCCTTATAAGTGATTTCAAATTAACTATTAAAAACTTTTTAAAGATTTTAAATCAAGATCAGCATTGAGTACACAAAAAGTGATTTCAAATTAACTATTAAAAACTTTTCAAAGATTTTAAATCATAATTTGTAATTTCTAAATTTTACTCTTTATAAAAAAAAGCCCCTAAGACTTAGAAATATAACCCTACAACCTTAAGTCTTAGTGATCTTCATACATTCTTCTCTTATGCTTTAAAAACTGATTGCTCTTTAAAATTTGCACTTTGAAAAATAATTTGAGTAAATTTGTTTTTAATCTCTTTGTCTTTAATTACAGTGTATGCGTATTTAAGCAAATACATTAGTTCTCTAAACCCTTTGTTATCTTCAAAAGAATGACAAGGATATTGTTTGACTTATAAGGTCAACACTATAAGTGTTATATGTTATTCTATAAGAGTTTAAAATATATTATCAAGCTATGAATATAAAAAATAAGAAAAATTTAGAAACTAACCACTTAATTAACTTTTATATTAAAATGGTTATAAAAAATACTATATAGTTACTAGAGTAATTATATAATCATTTTAAAATTATAAATAATATTTTATTAGTTCATATACTCACAAAGCGTTAATGTTTACAATATTACTTTAAATGTACATACTTTTTTTATACAAATGAGATATTATTTGTATTTGTCAGATTCAATTTATTTGATTTTTGTTTACTGTATCACCTATTTGCTTTTTTAGATTGGACCGAGTTAGATACGATATTGTATTAACAAATATCAAATTATATTTACAACCATACTATATGTAATGTGACAATAGAGGCATTGATATATGCAAGGCACTAGTAAGACAAAATAAAGTTTTTCACATTTTGGGATAAGTAGTAAAAACATTATGTAAAACTTCATGTGATTGCTCATCATATTTGAGGAGTTGATTTAGGTTCACCTATAAAAAAATATATAGAACAATGTCAAGTACAAACAATATATAGAGCAAATTAATAAAGATGAATGTCAACTCGGGTATTTACGGTATATTCTCCTCATAACACTCCCATATTACCCCTAGTTGGAAGGTGTTACATGTCGTCATCTATGTGGAAGCCCATGTAGATATCTAAAATAGAACAATGTTGATATAATAACTATAATTATCAAGATTAAATAAAATATTGAGAAACATCTAACAACTAAAACTCTACTCATATAAAAGCAATAAGTGAGATACATGTTTAATAAACTAAAGAGTCAAACAAACCTTGTAAACTATGGACTTGAGCTAACAATATCTAAGAATCCGCTCTGCTACTTTTTCTATCTAATTAAATTCCAAGCTCCTCATTTGAAATATTAGTAATAGAATGAGAAAATCATAACTCATCAAGCTTCTAGTTTATTAACCAAAACAAAGATCAAGCACATAAGCTAATATGCATACAAAATATTTTAGCAAAATACCTTATATATTTCAAGAAGCTTAGTACAACTATAAGAAGACTGAAAATTATTCAGCTCTTAAAATAACAATCGATAAGCATTTATAATTATGGGAGAATGTGAATAGATATGAAGATATTTTGAGGACTAAATCAAAACATAATTACTCGTATACTTATAAAAAAAATTAGAAAGTTCAAGCCATCACCTCAGTAGTTAAATCAAATATTAAATATTCAATCAAACACTAACACTTTGGTATAACTACAACCGTTATACCTTAATTTTTAGGGCACACTAATGACTATTGATTGATAACCTGAAATACTCTAAAATCCTGAGTTAAGAAATTATGGTAAATTAAGGATTTATTAGGGAAATTAAGTAAATATATTATTTTTTTAAAATGAGAGGAAGTAATTAGGGCCAAATCAAGAGGAAATTAATAAATATTTTAATTGGAAAAAATTAGAGTGTTTTTCTAATTAAAATGGAATTTAGAAAAAATCTTTCAAAAATCCTAATTTAACCTAAAAAGAGAATTTAATTGTTATTTTATTAAAATATTATTATTTTTAAATATCCCAAAATACCCAAAATATTTCAATAACCCCCAAGTCACCTATTTTTATTTTCTTTCCTTTTTCCCTTTTTCTTATTCCTCTCCTTCTCTTTCCTTTTCTTTTCTTTCTCTACCATCTCTTTTTCTTTCTCCCCCTCCCCTTCCTCGACCTAGGCCAACCCAAGCTTGCGCCGCACTCCCTACCCCCAGCTAGCCGGTTCCCTCCTTCTTTTCTTTGTTTTCTTTTTCTTCCTGGACCGCCGGTCCACCCTTATCTTCTTCCTCAACCTCCCCCTTCGCGACTTGCAACTCCCCGACCCTCACCTTGATATTTGACGCCGACCACACCCGCTAACCAGCCATCCCTCCCCTCTCTTCCCAATTGATTTGCCTACCTTTTTGACATGACCAACCTTCCCCTCTCTTCTCGCATGCCCATTCCTTCTCCTCGACCAATCATAGCTTGCCATGGAAGACCTAAACCGGCCTACCATCATCGGTTGGTGTGCCCTATCCCACTTTCCCTCTATTTTTCCTGCTTCCCTCTGTTGTTTCCCCCTCCATTTGATCTATAAATACCCCATAGGTAGCCCTGAAGTTGGATTTTTGCGTGTAGCCTAGAAATCCCGATCTATTCACCATCGCCCAATTAGATGCCGTCGTCGTTGCCCTCGCCCAGCGTCGCCGCTCGAGCCACCCACAGTACCACTCCCTACATCACCCTCTACCAGAATACGCTACCCTCCATCCTTTATTTGCCTTGCGCAAGCCACCCTGGCCGTATAAAGTACCCTTCCCGAGCAGCCACACTTCCACCTCTGCTACCCTTCACACCACCATTTGCCACCACTCCTGCCTTCACCACCACCTCTTACACCTCCCAAAATCACCTAAAGACCTCCCTCTACTTTACCCTACCCTCCTTTTCCCTTTCCTCCCTCTCCTCCTCCCTTCCTCCCTCTCCATCACCCTCGGCGACCATGGCATCGCCGCTTGCGCCGCCGCCTTTGGCTGTGCCACTTCCACTTTTCTAACCCTCTTCATCGGGGAATCCACCACCACCTCAACTTCCACCCTCACTCTCCGTCTCCTATTCCCAAAACTCAACTAATTCCCTCTTTTCCCTCTTTCTCTGCTGCCGTTGCAGCCGGTCACCACCAACCCTAGGTGGTACCCTAAACCCTAATTATGCAAGCCTTATTCATTTTAATTGTATTATATTATTATTATTATGTATTATTATTATTATTATTATTATTATTATTATTATCATTGTTATTACTGTTATTATTATTGTTATTATTCATATTTACTATCAATTATCATGCTTATTATTATACCCAAAATATTATTATTATTATTATTATTATTACTATTAAGAGGTTGAAACCCTATTTTACATTTATTATTATTATTGTTGTTGTTGTTGTTGTTGTTGTTGTTGTTGTGATTATTATTTATTCTAGATTTGGCATGATATCATTTTGTTGATATAAAAGAAGGATACTCAAACCTTAATATTATTATTATTCATTATTCGAATATTGCTAATAATATTCCTATTGCCCTTATTATTATTATTATTGTTACTATATTATTATTATTATTATTATGGTAAAAATATTCAAACCCTTATATTATTATTATTTCAATTATTATTATTATTATTATTAATATCCTTAGCAATATTAGTATTTTGTTAGTGTTACTATTTTTATATTATTATTTTATCCCTAAACCTATTATTAGCCTTAGCTTTAAAATTACTAGGGTTTCTATTACTAGGAGTATTAGTTATACTATTATTTTTAATATCGCTATTTTTGCTATAACTAGTGTTAGTACTATTATTGGAGGAAATAAAGCTATTAGATTTAATAATATAAATATGGCTATAAATATTATTAAAAACCCCAATTTTCATTTGTAAAGTTTCCTTTAATAATAGTAACTATAATCTTAGAATAAAATATGAAATAATAGTATTTTTGGTAGGAGAGAAACTAATCCTTTGTTTTTCCCTCTTATAGGCAAAACTAGTCAAAACACTAAGGAGGCGTAGGAGTGTGCCAGGTAAAGGTGTAGCTAAGGCCTTATGTGTGCTACGTGTCTTATATTCCTTGGATGCTATGTGTAATGACATGTTGTGTATCTTGTGCTATTGTTATAATCTTTTTATGTGTAGCACAACTTAGAGTTGAAGTATGCTCATGTGCTTTCTTATGGTATGTGTTTAATATGTATATGCTATGAATTGTGATGTGATGTGATATGGCCCTTTAGGACATGCATGTTAGGATATTTAATGTAGTGATATGGGGTGGAAGGATGAAAAAGAAAAAAAAAGGGGGGGGGGGAGTAAGTTGACCAAGGAATGTGTGATTGACCTAAATATACCATGATCCATGAGAGGAAAAATAAAAGGGACTACGAACAGAATAAAAGAGTGGGTGAATTTTGTATGGGAGAATTTAGGGTTGTATGGAAGAATCTAAGGTTTGCATGGGATAATCCAAGGTTGCATGGGAGAATCTAGGGTCTTATAGAAGAATATGAGGTTTTCATGGGAGAATCTAAGGTTTGGGAGAATCTAGGGTTTGCATGGAAATTTTAGGGTCTTGTATGAAAAACATCGAGGGTTGCATGGGATGGTTAGAGTCCGCATGAGGGTGAACTTTACATATGAAAATTTGCCTTGGGGTGTGAGGAAGGTAATGGAAGAGTTGATTGGATGATTGAAGGTTTTGGGTGAAAAATAGTACGTGGGACAATATAAGGGTGCATAGGAGACCGAGCTAGGGTTTGAGAGGAAACCCTAATATGAGAAGGTGGTAAAAAGAAAAAAAATATATGAGGATAGGTGGAGTATGAGATGAAGATGGAGGATTATCAAGTGTGGGGTGAGTATGGGTATCATGGGAAAGTGAGAGTGGAAGGTGAGCAATGGAAAGGTGACATGTGGGAAGGAGGATGCTAGGGTTTGGTGTGGCCACCTAGGTTTTTATGGTCACACGTGTATTTGGAGGAGTAAAGTGAGATGATGAGGGTTGAATCTCCTACGCAGGTGGAGTGGGGGTGTAGGTGGTGGTTGGGGATGAGTTATTGGTGGCCAAAGGGGTGTAGGCGATGGATGAATGGCTACAAAGTGGGTCGCAAGGATGGTTGAGGAGAAGAAGGAAGGGAAAGGAAGGAGGAAAATGAGGGGTTGCAGGGCTGGGTTTTGGCCAAAGGAGGACCTAGGTGGTAGAGAAGGTTGGTGGCTTGGAAGGCAGCAAAAGTGGTAGAATGGCGACGAACGATGGAGGAGTAGGGTGGAGGCCAAGAAGGGAGAAAAAGATAAGAAGGGGAAGAAGAGGGGTTGTAAGAGCTTGAGGGGGTTAGTTTGTGCTGTAGGGTGGTAGTAGGGGACAGAAGGTTGTGTAGGTGGTTGGTAGGGTTGTGGAAGCGACAATTAAGGGTGACGGAGCAAAAATAGGGGAAGGAAGGAGATGAGAAGAGGTCAGGAGAGGGAAATAAGGGGGATCAAATGGGGTAGAATGAAGTAGGAGGGAAGAAGAAAAAGGAGAGGGAGAATAGGTGAGGTAGGTGCGGTTAGTTGGGGTTAGCTTGTAGGTGGTAGGCGGTGTTGGGATGGTAGGAAGAAGAGAAGAAGAAGGAAAAAACAAGTCATGCAGGGAGGTCTTATAGGGGTTAGTTTGGTCTAAAAATGGGAAGAAAAGGATGGGGGAGAGAAAGTAGGCTGTGGGGGGTGTAGGTGGCAAGGAGGAGCTGCAGGAGGAAGCCATGGCGTGCTAGGGGCATGTATTGTCGGGGGTCGAAGAAGAGAAGAAGAAAGAAAGAAAGAAAGAAAGAAAGAAAGTGATAAGGCCGATTGAGCGAGGGAGAAAGAAGAGAAGTGGGCTGGCCCACGTGCGTGGGAGAAGGGGAAAGAAAATGAGAACTGGGCTAGCCTAGTCGGGGGGAAGGAAGAGAAAAAAATGAATGAGAATGGTGGGTTGGGGCAGACGGCGCAGAAAGGAAGGAGAAGGAAATTGGGCTAGGTAGCATCCCGGCATAGGGAAGAAGAAGTGGAAGCCGGCCGGGTGGCCTGAAGGAGAAAAAAAGAAAAGGAAAAAGAAGGAAGAGAAGAAAAAGGAGAAAGAAAAAGAAAGGAAGAAGGAAAATGGGGGAAAATAAAATAAAATAATTTATGGAATAATAGAATTTAATATTTTTGATAGATAAAATAATTTAATAATTTAATTTGTTATAATTTAATATATAAGTTTAAAAAGGTTAATTTTAGTAAAATATTAGTTTGGAAATTTATTTAAATAAATTGGATATGATAAAATAAAAAAATATTTATTTTAATTTATTAAATATTCATATCCATTTTTATATGATCAAGAATCCACTATATAATTAACTTAACTAAATTTAAAAGTTAATTTATCCCAAATAAAGGCTATTTATTAAGTTATTGGTTTTTAAAATTTTAGAGTATTACAACCTAGTCATCTTAGAGGGATGGATTTGGGATATGGATAGGACGTACGGGGCCTTGGATTATCCACTTACTTGGAGGGTGAGCATTATAGCCTACTTTCATCTTGGAGCTACTGACACCTAGTGGATAGGTCATTATGCACATAGAGGACCGTCGATGTCCTAGGAGAACTTCATGATAATGATCCCTACAAAGTTCTACCCTGAGAGTCTTAAGAAGGACACATTGAGGGAGTTTATGCAACTTACTCAGGGAGGCATAATAGTGAGTCAATACCATGCCTGGCTCACGGAGCTTCTAATGTTTGCATTGAGGATAATAGCTAATAAGTCGACGATAGTGTACCAGTTCGAGTAGGGGCTCCATTTCAGCATCCATAGGATGATGAGTGTTGTGGCCTTCTAGGACCTGACCACATTATTTTAGTGGACATGTGTTGGTGTACCATGGTGTAGGAGCAGGCTTCTATTTTGGGTAAGAGGAAGCTGGAGACATAGGGTTCTGGAGGTAGGATCTAGTTTTGGGGAGGCGAACCTCTAGGATTCCAATTATAGGGTGGCCCGTTCTAACCCTAGGGTTAGACAAGTGGTTAAGGTAGATTCTTGGGATAGTTGAGGCAATTCTTGTGCTATTTTTGTGGCTAGGATCATCCAGGGTGAGACTAGCAAGGACATCGGTCCAATATAGAGCATCTAGTCAATTGATCCACTGGTCTTTTGAGTGCTAACAACGACAGGGTTAGTTTCAGCAACAGGTATAGCTAGTACCTCAACAATTGGCCTATTAGTAATGACCTTACCAGCCTTAGTAGTAGTAGTAGAGGGAACCTGTCCCAACCAGTGGATAACCTAGAAAGGCTCAGGGGAGACAATAGGGGCCTAGCCCCTTCCCTCAAAATAAAGGACAGACTTAGGGTTCTAGAGGGTATCATGGTGGATTCCAGGGAAGACAGTCAGGCGGGCACCTGAATGTCATCAGCTAGGTAGAGGCTGATCGATAGTTGGATGTAGTGACCGGTACGTTCTCCATCCTTTCGCTACTAGCTTATGTATTGTTTGATTTAGGGGCTTCTCTATCTTTTGTGTCTACTACATTTATTACTAGAGATACCTTATCCCCATCATCTATTGTATTTATTTCTTTGATGTTACCTTATAGGGATAGATTGGATTACACTAGACTCTACTCCAACATGGCCTTAGAGATAGGTGGGGTACACTTCCTAGTGGATTTGATTAAGTTAGACCTCCAGGACTTTGATGTTAATTTGGGAATGGATATGTTAGGGAGGTACCAGGCAGTGATAGACTACACACAAGAGTGAGTTGTGTTGTGGGGACCTCAGGGTTCTAGGGTCTCCTATAGGAGATGTAAGCCTAGGGCTATGATAAAAACCGTATATGCCCATATGTTGTATTCTTTGTTGTAGAGAGGTTACCCCATATATTTGTGTGGAGCTCAAGAGCTGAACAAGGATATGTCCTTATTGGAGGATATTTTAGTTGCTCGGGAGTTTTTTGATGTGTTTCCGGAGGAGATCCCAGGCATGTTGCTAGTGCATGAGATATAATTTACTATTGAGTTGGTACCAGGGTTCAAGCCAGCTTTGAAGGCACCTTACCAGATTGCACCAGTGGAGTTAAAAGAGTTAAAGGCTCAGCCAGAGGAGTTGGTGGAACATAGATATATTTTCCCAAGTTGTGAAGAAGATGGTTGGGAGCCTTCGTCTGTGTATCGGTTATCGGGATTTGAACCAGTTGACGGTAAAGAACCGCTATCTGCTTCCAATTATCGATCACTTGTTTAACTAGCTTTAATATGCTTTAATCTTTTGGAATATTGACTTGAGGTCGGGATATCATCAACTACGCATTATCAAGGTAGATATCATGAAGTCGGCGTTTAGGACATGGTATGAGAACTATGAGTTCACTGTGATGCCCTTTGGACTCACTAATGTGCCTTCCATCATTATGGATTTGATGATGAGGATTTTCCAGCCCTATTTTGATCAGTTTGTGGTGGTTTTTATGGATGACATCTTGGTGTACTCTTGGAGTGGAGAGGAGCATAATAGCATCTTTGGACGATATTGTCACTCCTTAGGGAGCATAAGTTGTATGTCAAGCTCTTAAAGTGCAAGTTTTGGCTTTGGGAGGTAGCATTTCTAGGAAATGCGGTGTCAGTAGGAGAAGTCATCATGGATCTGATGAAGATAGTGGCAGTGACTGAGTGGAAGGCCCCCACTAGCATCCTTGAGTTTCGTAGTTTTTTGGGTTAGGCTGGGTACTATGGATGCTTTGTTCAGGACTTCTCGAAGGTAGCTGATCCTTTGATGAGACTTCTAAATAAGGTAACCATGTTCTAGTGGGATGATGCATGTGAAGGAGCATTCCAAGAGTTGAAGCAGCATTTGACTACAACATCGGTGTTGACTCTACCTTCGGGATCAAACAGGTTTGAGGTCTACAGCAATATGTTGATGCATGGACTAGGTTGTGTATTGATGTAGCATAAGGTAGTAGCTTACACTTCTCCACAGCTGAAGCAACATGAGTACAATTACCCGACGCATGATTTAGAGTTGGTAGCCATTGTTTTTGCATTAAAGATTTGGAGATAGTATTTGTATGGGACACAGGGCAGGTTCTACACCAATCATAAGAGACATAAGTATATATTCACTCAGAAGAATTTAAATATGAGGCATAGGAGATGGATAGAGTTGGTAAAGGACTATGATATTGAGTTGACCTACCATAAGGGTAAGGCCAACGTCATTGCAGATGCCTTGAGTAGGAAGACATCACACTTCTTTATTGCCTGTGTGGTGGCTAATCGATTGTTGGAGGATCTTGGTGAGATTGGAATAAAGATGATCCAACATGGTGACCAAGAGGTCTAGATGAGTGCATTGATGATTATGCCGATGGTTTTTAATGAGATCCGAGTGGGACAACCTAGAGAGGATTTGACAAAAGATTCAGGACAATCGAGTCGATAGTTTCTAGATTCATGAGGATGGAAGCATTCGATATAGAGGTCATTGGTGTGTACTTTAGAGTTTTGCTAATCTAAAGCGCCAAATTTTAGAGGGGGGTCATTGTACTATGTTTTCTGTCTCCCTAGGAGGGGATAAGCTATACAAGGACCTCAAGAGGATCTACTAGTGACCTCGCATATAGTGAGAAGTAGCAGAGTTTGTGTTAAGGTGTTTGACTTGCTCGAAAGTCGAGATTGAGTATTGAAGACTTGCAAGGTTGGTTCAGCCTCTAAATGTTCTGGGGTGGAAGTGGGATTCCAACTCGATGGATTTTGTGAGTAGGTGATCAAGGAATCATAGGGGGTGTGACACGATTTGGGTTATTGTCGATAGGTTGAAAAAGTCAGCGGCATTTGTGTTGATGAATTTGACTTAGAGTATGGATCAACTGGCCGATGCGTATATGAGGTTTGTGGTGAGTAGGCACAGTACACCTACTGACATAGTCTTTGACCGGGATTTGAGATTCCCGTCGCACTTGTAGGGGAAGTCTTAGGAGGCTATGGGCATGAGATTGAGGTTGAGTATTGCCTTCTACCCAGCTATAGATGGGTAGACTAAGAGGATAATACATACCCTCAAGGATATGCTATAGGCTTGCGCATTGGAATTCTGAGGCAGTTGGGAAGAATGTCTTCATTTGGTTGAGTTCTCGTACAATAAAATTTATTATGCTAGTATAAGGATGGCACACTTTGAGGCATTGTATGGACATAAGTGTCGGATACCCTTGTGATGGAGAGACATCAGTGAGGCTATTATACTTGGACCAGAGATGATTGAGGAGATGATTCAGCTAGTTAAGTTGATCTAGGATAGGATAAGAGCAGCATATAGTCGAGAGAAGAGCTACGTAGATCAGAGGCACCATAGTGATGGCTTTGAGCTGGGGAATTGAGTTTTATTGAGAGTTTCACCTACCAAAGGGGTGTAAAGATTTGGTCAGAAGGATAAGCTGAGCCTAAGATATATTAGTCCTTGTAAGATTCTTGATAAGGGTTGGCGAGGTTGTATATTGCCTAGCAATTCTTCTAGAGTCGGTGAAAGTTCATAATGTTTTTCACATTTCACAACCGAGGAAGTACATCACAAAATTTTCCACATGATTAGACCATATATGATCAATCTCAACGAATCCTTATCCTATGAAGAGAGGCCATTGAAGATTCTTGACACTAAGATTCAATGAACCCATGCGAGTTCAGTTCTACTCCTGAAGATTCTTTTGAGCCACCATAGAGTAGAGGAGGTGAGCTAGGAGACTGAGGAGGCTATGCATGAGATGAATCCTTAGCTTTTTAGCACAGATATATTGAGTTTTAGGATTCTCTCTCTTTTAAGGGGGGTAGTCCCCAGTAGTATAGTGTCAACTTTAGTAGAGTTAACTACCGAGATCACCTTCCATACATCCTTTTTCTCTTCTTCCCCAACCTTAAATTCTTGAATTTGGGAACGAAGTCTCTTTTGAGGTGGTAGTGATGTATTACCACAAAATTTTAGCTAACCTATATTCTAGGTAACTAATATTGTAACCAAATTCTAACATCGGAAAAATTTATTCTTTCTATTTTACCCTAACTCTCTAATCCTGAACCTTAGCCTAATTATTTTCTTTATAACCTTGACTCGTAACTCGGAATAAATCCATAAAATTTATCCCCGGTTATTTTATCTTTTTCTCTTATATTAAACCTATATTTGTCCAGATTATTTTTCTTGGATAATTATTTAATTAATTTACCCTAATACCTTAACCTAGATTATTTTAATCTAAACCAACTATCTTTCCTTTTTTTTCTTTTTTGTTCCTTTCTTGCCTTCCCTTACCCTTGCATGCATGTTTTATTTTTCTCTTGCCTATCTGTACCCATCTTGTCCTAGCCCTTAATATTGTTGGTCGGGGATTGGTTTTATTTTTTTTATATCTTTTTCTTTTCTCTTTCCCTCACCCGGTCACAACCCCCTCCCCTGCTTGCATTTTTTTTCTTTCTCCAACAGTAATAAATGCTCCTTTTGGCTTCTATAACCCTTACACACACTCTTCCCTTCCCACCTCTTGTCAACCACCCACCACCACAACCTCTGCTCGCCACTACCATTTGGGAGTGGTTATGAATGTCATAAGTTCGTCAGATGAGAAGATAGTCTAATTTGGGAATAGTAACCTAAAAACGATAATGTCATTATCATATGTATAGAACGTTAGAGTTAGGACACGAATTTTGTATATGTTTTTAATATTGGTATTTTTGGGTTGTATATTAAATGTGGTAATTATATGAGCATTTTGGGAAAAATTATGATTTACTTGTGAAATTAGGGTTTTAGAAGCCTTATAAATAACGACTTTTGAGATAAGACTATTCACTACTATAAAAGTTTTTTTAGATAACGCATAAAATACAACGGGTTGTAACTAACATTGTTGTAAAGTATATTTAACAATGGTTAATATTATACTATCATTGTTAAATATTTAAAATTAGAAGCACAAACTAATGGGTTTGATTATTATAACGGTAAAATAGAGAATTAACAATGTGTCGGTATGCCATAGTATATAGTGTAAAACATCAACGGATATTTAGTATAACCACAATGGTTTAGAACCCTTTGTAAAATATATGAAATGGCAATGGGTATTTAGTGTAACGAAAATAGTTTTAAACCTGTTGTTAAAGATATGAAATGAAAACAGGTATATTGTATTACCACAATGGTGTTAAACTCATTGTAAAAGATAAAGACGATAATAAGTAAAGTCACTAACAAAAACAATGGTTTATCCGTTCTTATTTGTGTATATGTAAAACATGTACTTCTTAGACGTCGATTTCCCAGTTCCCACACAATATCGATCGATAGTTTTCTTTTCTTCTTTGTGAGGGTAGTGCAATCGTCCAGCTTCCTCCATCACACAAGACCTTCAACTGATCAAGACATTGGTTCCACAACATCTGTCGTTGTCCTTGCTACCCACACTGCTACATACCCAGACCACCATCTTCATATACCTGATTTAGAATCATTATCGTCGTGCTTTCCCTTTCTCCATCATCCTAAAGCATGTGTCGTCGTCTTGAAGCTATTTCATTTCTTGGTTCATTCTAGTTTGTCAAGATTCTCTGTGCACACTAAGGTAATTATCTCTTACTGAATTTTATTCTTAATTTATTTTTTAGCCTTAATTAGTTAGGGTTTAATTAATCTAATTTGATAGTGGTGTTTTGATTTGCTAAATTGGATTCGTTTACCTGCAGTATGTTGTTTGTTGTATAAATAATTCTAAGTGAATTTGCTTTGTGTTGCTGGACCAACAAAAAGCGTTGTTGTTGGTATAAGTTTATAATAGAAACATATTTCTAATTTTGATCAATCCTTCTAATGATTCCTACTTCCTTAGTGACCACAATTATACCTGCCATTCATTTTTAGGTTACTCTTAAAGATGGGCTTGAGTTCACCGTAAATGAGCATGATACTTATGATTACCCTGTTGTCCTTATTAGATTTTGTGACAACACTTCATCTACCATCAAGTGGGATGTTCCAACTGTGGTTTTATGCTATTCCTGGTTGGAGAATCCTGGCTCTCCCTTCATAGTTTAGCTAGAGTAAGAGCACACTCATCTTTTTCCCAAACATATTTAGGCTTACCGATATATGAATGGGGTTATGTAGTTATAGTCATTAATTTGGTATTATGGCCTTCTGTATATCACAAAGTGGATCAAGTGAGATGTTTTTAAAAAGTAACAACCCTACTTCAAGCTTGATGAGGAGGAAGGGAGAATTAATATGTGCGTTATTAAAAGGGTTGTAAAGAATTAACATACTAATTTGAATATTAGATATAGCTAAATTTAAGATGGTAATTGGAATGCTTTAGAATTTGGTATCTTTATTATTTCACTATATATATATAATTAGCTTGATATTAGAGGATATTAAAGGATTTTGTAACACTCAATTTTTTCAACCAAAAATTATATTTTAAGAGTAGTGCTGAAGTAAAACAAATAGCGTGGGTGAAACTATTAAATATCCATGATAGCTAAACTTAAAATTGACTTAAGATCATCCAAAAGTGTCTTTTGTTTACACCAATCATATTATGCCAATAATAGTGTTATAAGATAACATCAAACATGGTTTAATAGAAGCAAGAGAGCTCATACTTTTCCACTCATGGTTCATAGCCATAGTAGCCAAATAATAGCAAGGACATCTGCATCCTACAACTAATGGCCATCAGGGCTAAAGGGGTTGTACATGGAAATCCATATCCGCCCCACTTGTGTCACTTAATGCCACAATGACTTAGCCACACCACCATGGTCATCTAACCATAATAGATAAACTAATAACTTATAGTATGCTCATTCTTTAGTGTGTACACCAATTGATATTAGCCACACCCCTAATAGGGTTAGGTTATAAAGCTTAATAAAGTATGAAAGGTATCAAACCACTAGATAAACTAGGGCCCCTTGTGTTTTATTCTTACATGAAAGATAAAGTTTGTAGACTGCGTTTTGTACTTTTACACTCGACATTGTGTTTATATTAATATATGAATTCATTAATCGGTCACAACTTCCACATTTTGCACCTAATAATCCTAGAGACCTCTTAAGGGTCGATGGACAATAAATTCAGCTATGTTCATTTAAACCACCTTAAAATAAAAAAAAAGTAACTTTTCTACATGCAACTTTTAAGTACAATTATGGTTTTTTGCTTAAATTTTATTTCATACTTAGTGGATTCACCATTTTTTCTATTCCTTCAGTCCTCCATTTTAGTACCCAAAACTTACAAGAAGCTTGCTAGGCCCCTAGCTATTGCTAGAGCCAGATACTGAACCATATTAACCCAAAAGTGCCATTTTTTAAGCCACTTGAAATATGTCAAAAGGTGTGGAATTAAATATGGCTTTTGCATGGCTAACTGGCTCATAATTTAATTTATTAATTTTATCCAAATTAGAAGGGTTTTTCGATCTCCTATTTTTAAGAAAATTAATAAGTAAATTATACCCATTTATATTGGATGCTCCTGCATCAATAGATAATCTCATAATATTAGGATCATAAGATATAATAACTAATAAATAAGCTATAATTAACTCCCTGGAATCAAGGGATAAAATGACTACTAAATTTCCTATATTACAGCTTCCATAGATAAGAAAACATGCCCCCTCAAATCTGAATGGACATTATCAATTCCAAGCTTGTCAACTAAGTTTTGAAAATATGTGTTAGATAGTCCCTATGTGAGAATATCAATGAGTTGATTCTTTGAAGAGATAGATGGAGTTCAGATCACAACACTATCAATTTTCTCTTTTATAAAATGATGGTCAACTTCTATATGTTTTGTGTAATCATGTTGTACTAGATTATGTACAATATTAATAGCTGACTTATTATCACAATACAACCTCATTGGAACACTTGATTTTCAAATCTTTTAAAACTATCTTCAACCATAAGAGTTCACAAATTCTTCTACACTCAAAAATAATTCACTTATAAGATAATACAAACACTATCTAGGTATACGCAATCGTACATTGAGTAACTAAAAGTTAGAGAATTTTTTCTCTGTCCCATAATCTAATTTAAACAAAAAAATTAATATATTATTTTTTATTATTATCAATATCATAATTAATATTTTTGATTACTACTATTGCCATAATACCCCAATTTTTGTAACTATTTTTTCAAACAAAAGCATACACATAAAATAAGCGAGTGCTATCATCACATGTAGCATAAGCCTGGTTCATATACCATTCTTATACCAAGAGAAAAACTAAAATGAAACAAATTAAAACTTAAACAACATTGAATAAATAGATGAAACAAAAAAGTCTTTAATATAAATAAACATAAGAAATGAATACATGGATTAACTCTAAATAATACTTCATCTGTATAAAAAAGAAAGCCATTTTTAACAATTTGCACATTTTTTAGGAACTAATAAATAGTCTTATAATTTCATTTATATCCTTCATTAAAAATAGCAAAATACTTAATGCATATATAATGAAAGAAAAAAAATCATAAGTAAGGGTAAACGTTGAAAGTAGGTTTTGACTTTTCTAAAGTTATTTATTTTATAATATATAAAAATTTGATGCTAGAATAATTTAATTTTTGATATGGATGGAGTAAATTAAAAGGGGAAATGTGTGAAATAAAAATATAGAGGACAAAAGTCTAAAAGAGATATTTGTGATCTAATGTTCACAACACATATCAACCTGGATAGTTATAACTGTATGTCCTAACCTCAAATCAAACCCAAATCACTTCACTACTAAAAATTTCTCAAAGTTAGCAGGGTTGTTATCAAACACCTATGACACATCAACTAAAAAAGTGTAGTAAAAGTACACACAAATATTGATAATATGCGATATATATGATAATGTATGATAAGGTATAGTAACATGTAAAAGTATATACAAATGTGATCATCATATGAACAAAAGAATATGATAGAATAACTAACAATATTAAAATCCACGACAATAAGTCAGATGATTATTGCATTCCATTAAGTGATTACATCAGTTGAACATAATTAACTTCAGGATGGGGACTCAACCGAAATCCATAATAATTATTCTAGTACATGAACATCACTAATCCTAGTTAGTTTGCAAACAAACAAAATTACTAGACCACCAACATCTAGGACATCGAATTATTTTAGTATGCATAACTCCTATAGGGCCTAAATTATCTAAAGAGTAGAAAAGGGAATCCTTGGACTTCGTAAGGCACCTGAGATCATGAAAATTTTATATACCAGTATAGATGTTTAGCTTATTATATGCTTTTTTTTTCTAATTTTTAAGTGTATTATCTAAAAATGTAATTATTGTCCACATAGATTTTTTTCCAATATAGATCGTTCTTGGATGTCTGCTAATCATTTGTCTCGAGAATATGAAAATGGACTTGAGGAATTTATTAGGCGTGTGGTTGCCCATGTTTGAAACTATAGTAGATTTGTTTGTCCATACCTAACATGTCATTTTGCAAAGCAAGTTAATGAATTTGAAGCTAGAGATCATTTATTCTTGTATGGGATTGATAATAATTACACTAGATGGGTATGGCATGGTGAAACGGAACATGTGCGACCTAATGTGGAAGGTTGGGAAAATATTTTTGGGATCAATGAGGGTGATTGTTTAGAATAAATGACTCATAATATTGAGCAAAGAGTTTGAAATTATCCTCAAATGTTTGATAAGTTGGTGGGTGACTCTGAAACACCCCTATATAGTGGATGTACAAAGTTCACTAGATTGCTATTTTGAAGTTATATAATATTAAAGCATGAAATGGTTGGACCGATAGGAGTTTCACAACCTTATTAGAACTTGTAAAAGATATCCTTCCAAATGATAATGTGCTCCTTAGTTTCACTTACGAGGCTAAAAATGTCCTTTCTACTATGGGTATGGATTATGAGAAGATACATGCTTGCCCTTAAGATTGTGTCTTATATTAAAATGAATATACATCCCTTTAAAGTTGCCATGAATTCCACACATTATGATATAAAACGGTAGGGGTTCTAGCAAAGGTTTTATGATATTTTCCAATAATACAAAGATTTAGGGGCATCTTCAATAATCCTAAATATGTTAAGAGCTTAACATGACATGCTGATGGGAGATTAACTGATGGCTTACTAAGACATCCTACAAACTCTTTACAATGGAGAATGATTAATTATCAATTCCCTAACTTTATAGAGGTACCAAGAATCCTACAATTAGCTTGTTCTATGGATGGAATGTATCTACATAATTCCATAACCCATAGTACATGGCCTGTGATTTTGGTAATCTATAACCTGTTACCATGTCTATGCATGAAATAAAAATATATGCTATTATCTCTATTAATATCGGGACTAAAACAATTAGGAAATGACATTAATGTATATTTGGCACCTCTTATCGAGGATTTGAGGTTGTTGTGGGATGATGGTGTTAAATTATTTGATTCATATCGCGAAGAGAGTTTCAACTTAAGGGCAATGTTATTCTGTACTATCAATGATTTTCCTGCATATGGGAATTTGTTTGGATATGGTGTGAAATGACATTATACATGTTATACATGTGGAGAATATGCATTCTTCTGGCAGTTGAAGCATGGGAAGAAGATTGCTTATCTCAAGCAGAGACAATTTTTGCCAATGAACCATCCTTATCGTAGGAAAAGAAAAGCTTTTAATGGAAAACCCAAATTCATAGGAGCTCCAGAACCATTGAGTGGCCGACAAATACTTGATAGAATAAATGGTTTGAATGTTAAGTTTGGGAAGATGAATAAAGCCTCAACTCCTACTAGTGGATGGAAGAAATGATCAATATTCTTTAATCTTCCATATTGGGAACATTTATATATAAGACATTATCTTTGTGTGATGCATATTGAAAAGAACATATATGATAACAAGATTGGTACGTTCTTAATGTGTCATGGAATAATAAAGATGGAATCAATGTAAGAATAGAGATGGTTGATATGGGTATTCAAAGGGAATTAGCACCACAAAGAATGAGAATCATACTTACTTGCCACAAGTGTTATACCCTTTCAAGAAAGCAGAAAATTGATTTTTTTTAGTGCTTAAAAGGTGTTAAAGTTTAAAGAGGTTTTCCTCAAATATTAATAACCTTGTTTCAATGACATATTTAAAATTGGTGGGTATGAAATCGCATGTGTTTTGATGTAGTAACTGTTGTCGGTTGCTATCCGTTCTGTAGTTTTGAAATGTGTTAGAAATGCAATTACCTAGCTTTGTTTGATCTTCAAGGCATTGTGTTATGAGGCTATTGAACTTGAAAAGTTAGATGAACTATAGAGAGATATTGTCATCATCATGTGTTAACTCAAGATGTATTTTATGCTTTCTTTCTTTGATTACATGGTTCTTTTGATAGTGCACTTGGTTAGAGAGGTGAAATTGTGTGGTCCCATTTATATGCATTGGATTACCCATTCGAGTGATTTATGAAAATATTAAAAGTGCATGTAAGGAATCCATATCAACCATAGGGGTGTATTGTAGAGAGATATATAGTTGAGGAAGCTATTGAATTTTACACCAATTATTTATCCAATGCTGATGCAATAGATATTCCTAAATCTTGGCATGATGGAAAAAGTGAAGTTGTGGGTATGATGGGAAATAATTTGATACATATAGAGTGTGATATGTGAAAAAAAGTAAACTCATATGTTCTTCATAATATTGACGAAGTTCAACCATGTGTAGAAAAACATATGAGAATGTTACGTACTAACAACCCATCTAGGAGTGAGAAGTGGATACTAGAGCAACACAATATATCTTTCATAGAATGGTTTCTTTATCAAATTCCTTGTCAAATGACACTTTCATCAAGTACTATTTATAATAAATTGAAATGGTTATCCCAAGGGCCTCGTACGGAAGTATCATCTTTCACGAGCTACTTGATCAATGGGTATACTTTCTATAGTAAGTCCCAAGATGATAATAGTGGGATGAATTTGGTTACTGAAGCATTGCATATTTCTATTGTGAAAGATAAAAATCTTATGTATGCAAATATGTCATATTATGGTGTAATAAAAAAAATATGGGAGTTGAATTATACTTACTTCATGGTTCCTATTTTTAGTTGCATTTGGGTTAACAACAATAATGGGATCGAATTTGATTAGTTAGGGTTCAATTTTGTGTATCTTAATAAGGTGGGCCATAAACATGATTCTTTTATATTGGCATCACAAGCAATATATTTATTTTATTTCACCGATCATCTTGATAAGAGGAGCTAGGTCTATGGTTTTAACCACAAAGAGTAGGTATGTGCATGAAGGTGATGATTTCAATTATTATATTTTTCAAGAAGAGGAATCCTTCTCGATGATAAGAACATCATTTGCTTAGGGTGATGAGATTGATCCCAATAAAGAGGATACATATATGTGGGGTGATTACTCTGAAGGAGCATGGATAGTAGAAGAAGATACAAGTGAAAATTCATAAAAGAGAAAATATCATAATTTTAAGTAAGAATCTTTATTTATTTAAGTATAATGGTGCCATATATTAGATTCCCTTATATAATTTGATTTACCTAAACACATTATATTATTACAAAATATTTCTCTTTACAAAGCGAGGAGGAGATAGAAGCATAAGTTGAGATATTACCCAACAAAGGCCTTGATGCTTGTTCTTGTATTTGGTATGTCTTTTAACCTTATTTCAATAAACTTCTGCAATAAAGTATATTAGATAGGATGCATACAATTGCTGACTTCCTAAAATAAAAACCTACTAAGGCTTTTATTCATTTGTTTATCATTTTCATCATTTTTCTTATCATTTTAAGTTAAATTAATTTCTATAATACATAAGTACTTGACTAATATTGCACATAAGTATATTTAACTTGGCCATTATACTATGTACTTTAGAGACATGGCTTGTGATGATAGAGGTGCTTCAAATAGTGGAGGTGCTTTTACCCCTCGCCCTCATAAAAAAAGGGGGGCGAGCGCATTACAACAAATGGCGATGAAATGGTTACAAAATGAAAAATTTTGTTTGGAATGGAACATGAAGGGGCAGACCATTTGTGCAAATGGTAAGCTTTTATCTACATACATAGGAGAGTGTGCACACAATCATGTGCCTATTATCTATGAAACATAGGATGAACTTCCAATAAAAAAAAAAGAAATTGCATGGGAAGAAATATCGGTAAGTGGATTCATACATTTTAAATAATATCTACATTTCATATAGTGCCATCATCCTTATAAATGAAACTTCTTCCCAAATTGGACTTAAATTTCCTCCATGATTTTGTAACACAAAAAATAATAGCCTTTTCAATAAATAGGGATGTTGAAAACAACTTACCAAATTACACAAAATCATAGTTATAGTATAATAATCAATCAAAACCTTAAATATTAATGTAGGTATTATTTAAAATGTCTGAATCAACTTACCAATATTTCTTCCCATGCAATATTTTGTTTCTATTGGTGCATCATCCCATATTTCATAGCTAATATTCACATGACTGTGTGCACACTCGCCTATGTATGTAGATAAAAGCTTACCATTTGCGCAAATGGTCTGCCCCTCATGTTCCATTCGAAACTAAAATTTTCATTTCTTAACCATTTCATTGCCACTTTTTGCAATGCGGTCGACCCCCTTTTTTTGCGAGAGCCAGGAGTTGAAGAACCTACACTAGTTGAATTACCTCTATCATCACAAGCCATGTCTCTAAAGTATATAGTATAATGGTCAAGTTAAATATACTCATGTGCAATATTAGTTAATTACTTATGTATTACAGAAACTAGCTTAACCTAAAATGAGAAGAAAAATAATTAAAATGATAAAGGAATCAATAAAATCCTAAGAAGCTTTTTATTTCAATAAGTTAGCGGCTGTATGCATCCTATCTAATATACTTTGTTGTAGAAGTTTATTGAAATAAGGTTAAAAGACATACCGAATATTAGAACAAGCACGAAGGCCTCTATTGGGCAATATCTCAACTTGTGCTTCTATCTCCTCCTTGCTCTACAAAGAGAAATATTTTGTCATCATATTATGTGTTTATGTAAATCAAATTATATGAGGGGAAAATAAAGTATGACACTGTTATACTTAAACAAATAAAGGTTTGTACTTAGAATTACTAGATTTTCTCTTTTTTAATTTTTTCACTTGCATCTTCTTCTACGATCCATGCTCCTTTAGAGTGATCATCCCACATATATGTATCCTCTTTATTGGGATCAATTTCATCACCCTAAGGAAATAGCAATGTAGATATTATTTAAAATGTGTGAATCAACTTACCCAAAAACTATCAAATTTTACAATCAAATTGGGATATTTTTCTAAGGAAAAAGTAGACTCATGAATATAAGGTATAATTGTATAAAACATGTATTCTTCATATTTATTTTGTTTATATATCACTATAATTTAGATTATTATCATAGGAACAAAGTGGAGCAATGTGAGAGCTAGCTTTAAAGAATCTATAGCATCATAACTTACCTCGTTAGAGATATGTTTGTCTCGAGCAAAAAATAATAAGTGAAACTAACAAACTTTTCTGATACATATTATTATATCTATACTTTAAATTCTGATATTTTTTACCTTTTCAATAAATGCATATTGCAAAGAGATGTTTGGATCCTTAAACCACTATAATAGATAGACATATCTTGTGAAAGGATTCAAGGGTCCCTAAAGATAGTACTATCAAGAATGAAGCTATTAAGAAAGTGGTTGAGCAAATTGTAAGTTCTTTTTATTACATTCATTTATAAATTTCAAATAACCTTAGAACATGTTTTGAAATATAACTCTTAGATTATGGTATTTGATATAATGCATTGGAAATTTCTGAGACTAGTGTATCATTTGCATCACCTACTAATGATTTGCTAACTAAGGCATTGGGAACAATCGCACATTTGGGTCATGTCAGGATTGCTGGAGCGGGAGTTACATTAAGAGATTATTTATGCTCATAGGATGCATCTCGAATAACTTGTATGTATGAGAATATGATAGCTCCAACAAAGGAGGGGATGATGGAAGAAATAATGAAAGAGACACAAGAGAAGATGGAAAATAAGTTGCAGGAGTGGTGGCTTAAGATTCATGTTCTATTATCCAACAAGGAAAATAAAGTAATTCATAAACCAGAGATGACCTCTATACCTAGTGTCAAAGGTAGTTGTTTAAATGCACGTTTTTTTGGTCTACCAAATGTATATGTCTACCTTTATATAATACTATTTTATTAGATACCATATAAATAAACTCATAGCTCTTTGTACACCTTGATTCATATACTTTTCACTAGCACAATAGATAAATGAGCCAAAATAATTTGTCATTATCATTACATAGATAAGATAAATGATCTTTATGTCTAATTTTGTAGGGGGAGATACCATGTTTGTTATTGGTAAGTATCCCAAATTTACTAGTGGCAATATGAAGAGTATGTATACGCCATGGAACTGAAACTGTCATGCTACACAACAAACCCTTGGATGATAAGTACATAAAAGTTGTTGTTGAGGTTTCTTTGGATGATGATGCTCCATTGGTTATATCAAATAATGAAGCTGGTGTGTATAAGGTCCAGCATGCACTCTTCTCTTATGTTGCATGGCCTAAAGCTCTAATGGATGTTAATGTTGAGGTAAGTATTAATTAATTTTTCTAATAATTTATTTTCCGATCATGCTAATATGGCTTCTCATGTATCATTTTTTGTGATGGTTTTACTATGATACGTACATCACCACCTAATCATGATACACCACACCCTAATTAGATTGAGCCACAACCTCCACAACATAAAAAACCTTTAGCAACTAAGAAGAAAAGGGTAAATGCTATGAAACTCATTTCTAAGGCAGCAAAGGGGAAGTTTGAGCCATAATTCTCAAGTTCTATCACTTTGGGGAAAAAGTACATCAACTTGAGGATGTTAAAAGTTTATGGCGAAGGAATGGAATTTATAGATTCGATCTTGATTCCACGTCCTAAAGCAGTTATTTTCCATGAATATGATATTCTAATTGATCATGAATGTATCAATATAGTTCATAATAGAGGCAAAGTTGAGAACTCAATTATGGTAGCATATAATAAGTGAGTATCATTAATTAATTGCATATAATTTAATATGTTTAATTATGTATGTATTATCACAAGTGAATATATTTTCATACATGATAATGTTTGAAAAGTGTGAGCATGATGGGATATCTATTGTTGGGCTATTGTGCCCAAATATGATTTCGAGTTATAATGACAAACTATAGGACGAGCTGAATATTTTGCAGGGTTTTTTTTAATGTACATCCTCAAAAGAAATTATTTTTTTCTCCATACATTCAAAAGTAAGAATTGAAATTTATGTAATATATTAATGAAAAATTTTGTATTCTTAAACATGTAATCTCTTGAATTGCAAGAATCATTGGATACTTTTTATAGTCTATCCTACATGCCAAATGTGTTATTGGCTCGACTCTATGCATTGCCCTGTATATGATGAAGTCATATTAATTGTGAATATATAAGACATTTTAAATTCTAAGTATCTATGTATGTATACATATTGGTTCATTTATATTTTATACAACCCACATTTCATATAATATACTACTCTTTTATGTTGGAGCAAGGCTATGAGAATGTATCAACTAATAAAGGGTCTAGGACAACAAGTGTAATAACGTGGAAGATAGTTGATGAGGTATTAACTAATTGGAGTTGAAAGGAATATAATATTTTTATTATGAAAATGGTATCATATTATACAAGTTTCTTATACTCTAATGTATTTAATTTTAACTAATAGTGTCCTAACCAGCCAAATAGGATAGATTATGGATACTATGTCATGAGGTTCATGAAAGAGATTGTATCTGAGATGAAAACCTAACCTCAAATTCCAAAGAAAGTAAGTTTAATTTTTTAATCTGTAAATAATTCTTACTCTTGGATATTAACTAACAAAAATGTGAATTAATTTTGTAGTATCATCTTTTATATAGTGGTCAATGTTACACTAATGAAGAAATTGATGAAGTTCAAGAGGAATAGGCCTCCATAGTTATTTCTCATTTGAATACCTAGCAAGTAAAGATATGATAGAACCCTTGAGGAACTAGAAAGTGTAAAGAACAAGGGAGGTAATACATGAACCAGATAGCATAAACAGGCTAAGGAAGAGAATCCTAGTTCGGGTAAGATGTAAAAATGGGGATTTGCTCTGAATGCTGGTGCTAATTTTGGAGGTGGGACCAAGAAGCTGGTAGAGGCAAATAACAACAATCTTAGTAAATGGTTTGAGTTATGAGTACGATGACATTTTATTGTATTTCATTAAATATGGAAGGGCTGACAATATTTTAAATTATGAAGATACTAAAACCTTAATGTTGTGTTATGGAAATCATTTTAGCAAAATGAAGGGTTGTTTCCTTGTATAGCCGTTACTCAAAGTGGATTTTGGTGGAAAATATCTTATCTTGTAGCCTGTGGTGTGGCTCTTTATATAACTAAATGAAAAGTGACTTATAAGTTTTTTAATTTTTATTTAATTCTTTGATGACAATGAGTGAATCAATTTTGTTGATATATATATTAGTTAGTAACAAATATGTTGGTATAAATAAAGTTATACAAATAGATATATATATATATATATATATATATATATATATATATATATATATATATGATGCTACTTTTTGTTGTTGGAAAACACGTGCATTTACTATGATATGCTGGTATTGCTAAGTTTTTACCAATAGATAAAATATCTGTTAATATATATATATATATATATATATATATATATATATATATATATATATATATATCTATTGGAAACAGTTTTTTTTTCCTATAGTGATTGTTTTTGAAGTCCTACTTTTATGTTATGGGGAAATGTGGTATCTTGCTACTGTTGAGTAAGGTGAGTTATAAGTTGTAGTGAGATATTATAATCTTATTCTTTTGATTTATTATTACTATCACTTGTGATTAATACTTTATAATAATTTTGTTGAGTAACACCATGTATATAATTCCTACTTTAAAGAGTAATGGTTTCAGACACATAGTGGAAGATTAGATGTTTAATTCATGTTTAGTTTTCTTATTCTTATTGTCATCTTTGGTTGTATTAGTTGTTTGGTTATTTTGCTTTATCTTTAATGAATTAATTGTCTTGCTCATGTTAATTTCTTGTGGTTTATTTGTAGTTATCCCCACACATAGCTAGTAGGAGACGCTATGGGCAACTATTGTTCAAGCATATTGTTAGGTGTAAGAAGAGGTTAATGGTGGTTGTTTTTGTCATGAACTTGTATAAAAAAAATTTAGATTTTATTTAGTGATCTTTTTATGAACATTTGGTGTAGTAATGTTTTGTATAAATATAATAGGATGTCTTTTTATATCTGTGTATGTATGTATGTATGAATATATATATATATATATCAAGTTTTAGATATAGTATGGAGTATATAAAGCAGGTTCATGTTGTATGTAACCAATTGCGATAAAGTAGGTTCAAGTTAAATATAACCAATTGCATATAAAGCAGGTTGTAAATATAGTATGGATTGTATATAGTAGTATAGGTAAGTTTTGTAAAATTTTAATGCCTAAGGTTTATGTTCTATAATTTATAATTAAATTTAAAAGACTTTTCATGGTGAGTAAGCTCTAAATATTTAACAACGACTAACGACCAAGTGTAAAATGAAATAAATAGCAGGTAAGTGGAACACTCACAATGTGTAAATATCCGTTGTTAAAATTAGGTAAATGAGACATTTAAAATGTTTTTCTTATGTTAAAGATAATGGGTAAAAATAATGGAAAAATAGTCGTGGTGGAAAGAAAAAACAACGGTTAAATGGAGCATCTACAACGATTAAATAAATGTTGTGGAATCAAAACGACAGTGGCTAAATGGAACATCTACAATGGTTATATAACTGTTGTGGAAGATAAAAGAAAGCATTTAAATGGAGCATTTGCAACGACTATTTAACCATTGTAGAAAGTAAAAGAGAATGAGTATTTGGATCATGAACAGTAGTTAAATGGCCATTTTGGAAAGTAAAAGACAACGGGTAAAGGTTACATTTATAATTGTTAAAAATCTGTTGTCGAAATCAAAAGACAACTGGTAAGAGAATCATTGACGATGGTTAAATAACCGTTGTAAAATATTTTCCACAATGGTGATTGGAACCGTTATCTATTAAGGCTCTCAAAGACATCGCTTACAATTACAACGATTCCTACCCATTGTAGATTATTCAAAGAACTAATATTATTGACACTTTATGTTGTAGTGATTATTGCATGCGTAAGACGTGGGAGTTAGTCCTCGTATTTAGAGAATACCAATGATAATCACATTTTTGGAAGATATACTAAATTTGGTGGATAAATGATCTTTATAGGAGGAGTTATGCCTAAATTATGAATTTAGGGTTTTTGGGAAAAATAAAAATCTCCACCCTTGAGAACAACCTTGTTATCTATGTGTTGATGTCTCGCTTGCTCTAATTGTGCTTGTATGTATAAACTAGTCATGAATAAAATACTAATCATTTAAAGTGAAAGATCACGTGAGTTGGGCTGAGGTGTTTATAGGTTCGTTCCATCAAATGATAATAGTGGCTCAGGTGTCCTATCCCTAAGAGGTGTTTCAGTCCATTCCGCTGAATTAAGAATAGTGGAACCCTATACTCAACGTGAATAAGAATATGATATGAGTTAAGTAATGAATAAGACACTAATTATTTGAAGTGGAAGATTACGTGAGTAAGGATCAGGTGTAGGTTCCATTCCATCGGACAATAATAGCGGCTTAGGTGTGTTATCCCTGAGTGGTAATTTAAACTATTCCATTGATTATGAATAGTAACTCAAGAGCATTTTGTCTTGAGAGGTGTTGGGTCTGTTCTACCAGATGATAATAGTGGCTCAAGTGTGTTGTCTTTAAGAGGTGCTTGAGATCGTTCCACCGGTTTAAGATTAGTGGGGTCCTTAAACTCAACATAAATAAAAGAATGGATCATGTTATATTCTCATAATACCAATCCAAACTAATAATTGCCTTGTATGGATTCTTGTACCTCGTATATATACTACTTTTTATTGTGGATGTATGTAATTATGTGTTCCCTATTTTCGACTGTATTTTCACCTTACTCAGTACGTAGCATACTGATCATCATTTGCATAGGTGCTACTCATTCCCACGAGTTGAAGACCCTGATAGATTTTTACAGATCTTTGAGGCCCCAGTTGATGATTTTGCTGCCTTTGATGCATTGTATGGGGAAAAGTAACCTCTATTTATATTAGGTGTTTGGGTAAAGAGTCATGTTATTCGGATGTTACTTTACCCATATACGTTTTTGAACTCTTCAATTCATGGTATCTCTTTTGTCTGTATTTTTGGATATTGTACTCAGAGATAATCTTCAAACTCATATTTACATTATAAAGTTTCTCTTATTTCAGCTTACTTTGTTTTAATTGTAATGGTTTTAGCCTTATGATTGATGTGAGGATGGTATGGTAAGCCAAAATTGCATCAATTACGAAAGTAACACCCAATATTTTGGTTATAAACTTCTACTATAAAATAAAATTTTTAGTAGTAAATTTTGGGGTGTTACATGTCCATCCTATAGAATTAATCGCTTTAATTTTGTTTTAACATAATGTACAATAATTAATATTATTGTAATTATGTAATTTAATAAAAGCCGGCGTATCTTCCATAGCGCTTGCCCATCTTGATCTAAACTTCGGACAAATTAAAGCAACAAGTCCTGAATGCTCTCTCTAATGTATTTATCCCCTTCACTCTCTTTTGCTGTCTTAGCTGCCATTACTGCTAGCTAGCCTTAGTTTCATTAATAAGCACCAAAGATCTAATTGATCCATCTCCAATGCTCATCTGCACTCCTTTGTTCCATTGCATTTTTATTCTCCTTTACCCACTTTTGATTTCCATCCACAGTAAATTTGATTTATTCATTTATTTATTTTTTTTCTTTTGTTTGTTTTTTGGTCAAGTTGATTGAATTTTCTTACAATGACGGCCTGATAAGTGAATCATTTTGGATGATGGTTTTAATGAATTTTATGAAATTAATTAAAATTGGAGAGAGTTTGCATACTATTTTTGAATGAATGGATGTTCGTTGTATGAGATCTTAACGGATATACAAAGGAATTTGTCGTTGGCAATTTTGGTTGTTGCAATGGAGTTTTGTTATTGATCAGATGTGGTTTTACCATGGCTAAGATTTCTCCTAGATGTACTCTACTACTTAGTTCATTTAATATTTGCCTTCTCTTTCATTACGAATATTGATGATGATGAGCACTCTCACCATCCTACTATAGCTAGCTTAATTTTGCTTTGGTTATGGTCACTTTGTACACTACCTCTTCAAAATGTTCAAAATGCATATGTATATGCCTATTTAAGGGGTGCAGGATTAGTAAGAATTAATGCTAGCTACTTAGTTATTGAAATATAATAAAGAGACATCTCCTTCATAAATACGATAAGGTTTTGATGGACTCATTAGTCACTGTACTTTTGTTTTTTCTAAGTTAGTCATTAAAGTTGAAATTTGTCTTATTTTAGTGGCTCTAATTTTAAAATTTACTAGTATCTCATTCACGCAATTCAAAATGTGTTATTTAATTTTGGAAATAATAATATAAATAATATTGATTTAATCTTAAATACAATATTAATTATGTAATACGTAAGAGGTGATAAATAAAATTTAAAAGATAATTGGACTTGTGAAAGTTATAAAATTAAATAAAATATAATAATATATTGAGACATATCATTAAATAACAAATTTATTAAATATAACTATCTATTCATGAAAATATATATTTACAATAATATATTATTATACATCATAACTTGATTAAAATTAATAATTTAATGTAAATAAGTAATTTAATTATTTATATATGGTTATGATGATTAATATTTTTGTTACATAATTATTATCGGTTTAATTTTTTTTATATATGAAAAAATTAACCCGTTCTTATTTTCATTTGTCACTACTACATCAGTAGGAAAAGATTTTTCATTTGACCTCCATTAATGTATATAAATAAAAAAAAAATTGGTAAGGACCTCCATTAGCATACTCTTATATATTAAATATTTGTTTTTGACCCTTTAAATTAGTAGGAAAGTGCTCATGTTTAAATTTAAATTGAAGGTTTTAAATTTAATGAGTTGAATTTGAAGGAGAAGTAATTTGATACTAACATGTAGGGGAGTTATTTAAGTTTTCGTTGGTTGATATTTGATGGATTTGAATTTTTTAATTTAAATTGAATTAATTAGCAGAATAGTAACATATAAATATTAGCATAACGAACTATTTTAAAATTTAGCTAAAAAATAGATATTGACTAGGTGGAAAACTTAGTTAATGTCTTTTTTTTTTACAAAAACTTCTCTTTTATTATTCAAATTTAGTCATTCTAATGGGGGTTTAGGGTTTAAAGGTTAGGGTTAATAAGGTTTAGATGTTTTAGGGTTTAAGGTTTAGAGGATTTAGATATTTTTGGGTTTAAGGTTTAGATGATTTAAAGAGTTTAAGGTTTAGTGTTTAGGGTTTAGTATGTAGAGGGTTTAAGATTTAGAGGGTTAGTGTTTGGGGTTTAGAGAGTTTATGGTTTAGGGTTTAGGGCTTAGAGGGTTTTGAGTGTAGGGTTTATGGTTTAGGGTGTTTCGGGTTTAGAGGGTCTTGGGTGTATGGTTTAGGGTTTAAGGTTAAGGTTTTAGGGTTTAAGGTTTAGAGGGTTTAGGTGATGTGTGTGGGAAAATGAAATTATCAAATTTGTAAAACTAATGCTTGATGATGACTCAAAAGTATAAGGTTGGAATTAAGAATAGGATGATTCAAAAGTGGTGAATTAATGATGTAAATATTCAAATAAGGCCGAATAATGATGATGATGATTTGGTGATGGCGACGATGATTCAATGATGGTGATTCAAATTTGATGGATGAATGATGATAATGATTCGATACTGCTGAGATGATGATGAGGATGATTCAATGATTAGGGATGATGGTTGGTTTCGAGGATTAGAGTTAGGGTTAGGGTTAGGGTTTTAGTTTGAAAATTAGCATTAGGGTTAGGGTTTGGTTTGAAACTTAGGGTTAAGGTTTCGAATGAGAGTTTTGATTTTGGGATGTGCTTGGATGATGAATATGGCTAGAAGGGTGTGGTTTATGGAGTTTAGAAAAGATAGTACTCAATCTCTAATTCACATAGATAAAGATATTAAGATTTTTAAGATTAATCGTTCACATAGATTCGATTAAACTTGATATGAACTTACCTAGAATTCAATACTTTCAATTTACATTCAACTTCAATTCATTCACTGAACTTCAATTGTGGTTTCTATGGCCAAGGCTATCAATTACAAGATACTAGCTAAAAAGTATAATTCTTTAAAAGGTACCTAACTAAAAGATACTAGAATATAGAATATGCTAAATGATGCTAGAATATTCTTCAAAAAGGTAGATTTATGCTACATTAATCTCTATCTAATCTCTAACTCTACTAATTAATTAATTAATTAAATCAACTAATATACACATCCAAGATGCATATTATTTACCCCATGCACGTAGTCATGCACTCCATACATGCCATGCACATGCAAGTATACACTGATTATTTTGTATGGTACGTTTCATCTATAACTAGCAATATAACCATCCATTTGTCATCAATTTTGTGGGAGATCCTTTCTAAATGAAAAACAATTGCTGCCATAATGATAAATGTCAATTTTTGAATGTTTTCTCCTGTATCATTAGGGTTTATAAGATTTTGGGCATAGGGTTTATAGTTTATGGTTTAAGGTTTATGGGTTTTTGAGATTAGGATATCGGCTTTGAATATAGGTTTTGGGTTAGTTTTTTGGTTAGGTACTTATTAAATCTTAATTGTTGATCAAATATTAATGTAATAGATAATGTTGGTTCCTATATTTTTATCTTAAGAAGGGTTTATATGTGAATCTCCCTCCCTCTCTCTCTCTCTATATATATATATATATATACCTTTTTATTTGGGAGAGGGGGAGGAATGGTTCCTCACCAATAACCAAATATCATTGGTTCTAATTTTTAAATTTTATACAAATCTCAATAGTCTAATTCTTTATTGGTTTATATATCCTGAATGTTGTCGCTATCTTGGTTATGTGCTTCCAAAAATCTCTTGATTATTTTGTTCCAAAATATTTATAGAACTTCCAATATTATCCTATAATCTATTTTTACTTCTCTTCTCTTTGCCGCTTTGGAGCAAAATGTACCTTCCAAGGGTTAAATAAAAAAAATAGAGCCGTAATAGGCCGATAAATAAGTCAAACTCGTATTCGATCATATGGTGAGAATATTTTATGTAAATCCAACTCACTATAAGTATAAACTATTTCTTATTGATAGAATCTGCATTATTCTTATTTTTCAAAATTAGGCTTAACAATATTCTATTGTACTTAGTTAAAGACTTTCCTAGTTTCTAGCCTTAGATTCTTAGTTTCTAGCCTTCAATCACTCTTGTACGCTTATATTATGCATCTCAATCAATGGAAAAGGCAAGGAATCAGGGAATCAATTTCTTTCAGGGTATTAGATTCTTAGTTACCTTCTTCTCCTTCTTGCCTCCCTCTCATCTTCTTTTCATCCTCAATTGTTGTCCGCCATGGCCGATAGGCCTAAATTCCATCCAACTCTAGTGACATGTATAACATCAAATCCCTTATCCCGATTACGTTAGACAATGATTCCAACCAATATCATTCTTGGGCTGCCCTCTTCAAATTTCAAGCACGCATCCCCTATGTTCTTGATCATATCATCCCTCCAACTGATAAAAAGCCAAGATAGCAGCTGATACTACAAAAGCTGTTGATTTTGATCATTAGCACCGCCTTGATGTTGTTGTGTTGCAATGGATGTATGCAATCATCACAGAGGACATACTTACCTCCATTCTTGTGAACGATGACTCAGCCGAGAATGCTTGGAAACACATTGCTACCATCTTCCAATACATCAAACACTCCCGAGTTGTTCATCTTGAAAACCAATTCACCAACACCAACTTAGAGGATTTCCAAAAAACTACTACTTATTGTAATCGTCTCAAACTCCTCGCTGATTAACTCGTGAATGTTGATGCTCCTGTCTCCAACACTCGTATGGTATTAGGAATGGTTGCCGGCTTAATCAGGGATTATGCAAGTTTTGTGACCCATATTCAATAACATGATCCCCTGCCTAGCTTTGAGATGGAGAAATCCAAATTGGCATTAGAGGAGACTACCATCCTCCAACGCGAAGCTCATGAATTTGGTGCTTCGTCTTACTCGGCTGCTCTTGTTACCTACTCCCACTCTTCTGATGAAGATTATCACCATTCTTCTCTACGTAATCAACATTCTAATAGTCGGAATACTAATCCCCACAATTCTAACCATGGGCACAAGGGAAACAACAAGAAACACAAAAATTCTAGCGGCAGCAAACATTTTAACAAGGGTGGCCGCGACGGAGGTCGCTCCAGGAGCAAGCCAAACTTCGGCAGTAGCAGCAGCACCGATCGTGGTCAGCAGCAATAGTGGCATGCAGGTTCCTAGCTGCAATGGTCTCCATGGTGCATTCCTCCATGTCCTTACCCATCTTATAATTGGACTCGACCCAACTTTGCTCCTACAACCGGACCACAACATCCAGGCATCCCTTGACCACGACCTCATCAATCAACTTTCAATGCAAATGTGCTGGCCAAACCAACCTTGAAGCCACCCTTTATACTCTTAGTCTTGCTCAGCCTAATCCATCATGGTACATGGACACCGGGGCAACATTACATATGACATCTTCGCAGGGTAATCTCTCGTCATATTTTAATTTGAGCAACAATCATGGTATAAATGTTGGAAAAGGTCATTCTATTCTTGTTCGTGGTTTTGGTAGTGCTAAATTTTCCCCCCACCATCCACTAATCTTAAAAAATGTCCTCCATGCACCCCATCTCATTAAAAGCTTAGTATCCGTTCGTAAATTTACTAGTGATAACCAAGTTTCTATTGAATTTGACCCCTTTGGATTTTCTATGAAGGACTTTCGGATGGGGATGGCACTCATGAGGTGTAATAGTCAGGGCGAGCTGTATCCAATCACCACCACCACCAAAAATTCTTCGGCCATTTCTCATTCTACATTTTTAGCTTTGTCTATTCAACTTTTTTAAAATTTAGAGCCTACATAAACACTCAATTTGAACGGGAAATAAGAACTATCCAATGTGATAATGGTTGGGAATATGCTAATGGTCCTTTTCTGTGGCTTTGTGCAACTAATAACATTTCTTTTCGTTTTCTTATCCTCATACTTCCTCACAAAGTGGAAAATTTGAATGAAAAATACGTTCCATTAATAATATTATTCAGACATTATTAGCCTATGCTTCTTTTCCTCCATCTTTTTGGCATCATGCATTAAAAATGGCAACATATCTTCTTAATATTTTACCAAGTAAAAATCTTGCCTATCAGTCGCCCCTACACATTCTATATCAAAAAGACCCATCATACTTTCATTTATGTGTTTTTGGTTGCTTATGTTATCTTTTATTTCTATCCACTACAATCCATAAGCTACAACCTCATTCCACACCTTATGTATTTTTGGGTTTCCCTACAAATCATCGTGGATACAAATGTTATGATTTATCTTCCAAGAAATATATATTTAGTCGCCATGTATTATTTGATGAGAATTCTTTTCCTTCTGCAAACATGCATTTCGTTCCAACCACATCTTATGAATTTCTTGATAATGGTCTTTCACCCTATGTGATTCACCATTTACAACACCAATCATTAGCTCCTCACACAAATGTGTTGACCCTAACAGGTCCTCCTAATTCTGTGACCAAACACGAGCCTAGCTCGCCTGCTCCCTCCATTGCAACTGCGGAACAACCTTCTTTTGGCCCACACACTTACCCCACACAACATCTTCACCTCCCTCCCATTTTCCAGCCCACTTTGAGCTCTAACCACAAGCCCGTCACAAGGAGCCAGCATGGTATTTTAAAACCTAATAAGAAATATCAACATGGCCTTCTCACTCATGTCACCAAATCACCTTTACCCCGTAACCCACTGTCTATACTCAAAGACCGGAATTGGAAAATGGCTATGGATGATGAATATGCTACTCTTATTCAAAATAAGACGTGAGATTTAGTGCCCCATCCCCCTAATGTTAATGTTATTCGATATATGTGGATTTTCAACCATAAAGAAAACTCTAACAGTTCTTTTGTGAGGCATAAGGCTTGTCTTATAGGTGATGGTGCAGGTCAATAGGTTGGTGTGGATTGTGGAGAAACTTTTAGTCTAGTTGTCAAACCGGCGACCATTCGCACAGTTCTCAATCTAGCTCTTTCTCAAGCTTGGCCCATTCATCAGCTCGATGTCAAAAATGCCTTTTTGCATAGTGAGCTCAAAGAAACAACGTACATGCATCAACTATTGGGTTTTAGGGACCCACATCGTCCCCATCATGTCTATCTCTTATGTAAATCTTTGTATGGGCTCAAGCAAGCCCCTCGAGCTTGGTATAAGCGGTTTGTTGTTTACGTTTCTTCCGTTCGGTTCTCTTACAACAAATCTGACAATTCTCTTTTCATCTACAAGAAAGGTACTGATATGGCTTAAATTCTTCTATATGTGGATGAAATTATGTTAATAGCTTCTTCATACACTCTTCGCGAGTCTATCATGCTTCTTCTCAGCTCCAAATTTGTAATGAAAGACTTGGGCCTTCTAACTTACTTCTTGGGTATAGCAGTTACTCGTCATAAAGGTGGTCTCTTTTTGTCTCAGAAAAAGTATGCTGAAGAAATTATTGCCCATGCTGGCATGTCCTCTTGTAAGCCATGTCCTACTCCGGTTGATACAAAACTGAAACTCAGTGCTACATCTAGCACCCCTTATGAGAATCCTTCTCACTACCGTAGCCTTGCAGTTGCCTTGCAATACCTTACCTTCGCGAGACCTGACATCTCTTATGCGGTCCAGCAGATTTGCTTATTCATGCATAATCCAATGGATGACCATATGCATGCCCTAAGGTGTGTCCTGCGCTATATCCAGGTTACCCTTCATTTTGGTTTGCATCTATATCCTTCTTCAGTGACTTCCCTTATTACTTATACAGATGCAGATTGGGGTGGTTGTCCGGATACCGGGAGGTCTACTTTTGGTTACTATGTTTTTTCTTGGCGATAATTTAATCTCTTCGTCCTCCAAATGCCAAGCCACTATCTCCCATTCCAGTGTCGAAGCTGAGTACCGTGGCGTCGCCAATGTGGTTTCCGAGTCCTATTGGTTGTGCAATCTTCTGTTGGAGCTACATTGTCCTATTCATAAGGCTACATTGCTATACTACAATAATGTTAGTGCGATTCATGTATCTAGCAATCCAGTTCAGCATCAATACACTAAACATATTGAGATGGATATTCACTTTGTTCGCGAGAAAGTTGCTCGTGGATAAGTATGTGTGTTACATGTTCCCTCGCACTATCAAATCACTGATATCTTCACAAAGGGCCTTCCATTGGTCTTATTTCAGGATTTTAGGGACAATCTCAATGTGCGAGAACCTCTCGTTTCGAGTGCGGGGGTGTGATAGAATATGCGTTATTCTTATTTTCCTAAATTAGGCTTAACAATATTCTATTGTACTTAGTCAAAGACTTTCCTAGTTTCTAGCCTTAGATTCCTAGTTTCTAGCCTTCGATCACTCAATGGGAAAGGCAAGGAATCAGGGAATCAATTTCTTTCACTTATGAAAATATGAGACCCATATCTAAAGTGATTTTATTACATTATTTTTATATAAAAGAATTCAGAATGAACTTAATTTACCTAAATAATTAAACAATATAGTATCGCTACAAATTAAAATGTCTCATCAAATTATAGGTTCTAATTCTATCTACAACCGACTGTGTAATACATAATTACTTATACCGAAAAATCATATACCACAATTTATATAGTTCATGTTTTATCCGTAAAGCGGTGGAAAACCCGAAGACAAGGAATTTATCTTTTGGAAAAAACATACACAGTCGCCATACCCAATTATCATCAAGAAAAAAACAAATAAAAAGCATGCAAAAATTGACAATCACTGTAGTATAAAATTATTAGGTAAACTCGCTCGTATATAGATTTATTATAATTATAGTTTATTTTTAATGTATTTGTATTATAATTATAATTCATTTTATTATATTTATAATTATAAAAGTATACTAAACATATATAAATGGGTTCAGCGGTTCCATCTAATTAATCTCTACGCTATAACACCGGAGAAGACTCCACGGCGGTTCACTGTACTCATTTCCATTACGCATGGACAACTAGAAATAGATTTCCTTTCGGGGGAAAAGAAAATTAAAGAATAAAATAAAATAGAAATAGCCTCGCTCCTTTATCCATATCGATGAGCCACCTCAGCTCCATATGCCTTCTCTTCCACCTTGTTTTATGTGAAAGGCCAAATCTGGTTGCTTAAAGGCAGGGTGCTTTCAGTGCACTAATCACCCAAAACCTCAATCCGTTTCATTTTAGAATTGTAAGAATTGCTAGTAATCGAATACCACATATTAGGGTTTTCCGGATCATCCTTTGGCCTTTCCTCATGGCGCAACCCCCTCCCCATCTCCATGGTGCTCCAACTATCATAAGTAGCCGAGGTAGATGATGGAATCCATTAATAGCCATTCCCATTTTAACTTCCTTTATTCTATTACAATGAGAAGAGGAAGAAAAGAGAAAGAGAGAGAGAGAGAGAGAGAGCCTAAAACATTCTAAATGAAGCAAATGTAGCGATCTGGGCAGCATCATGTCCTTATTGTGAAAAATACAATTCTATATCAATCTTTTGGGACAAAACCTCCGGTGCTGTTGCAAATCGCAATCCTAAATCGATAGCATGCCAGAAGTGTAAATACACAACCGGATAGAGAGGAGGAGCTACCGCGCTAATTTGTATCCAGAAAACGATGAGATGGAAAATTTAGTAGTAGCAGTACTAGTTCACCATCTGGCTCACTGAGTCACTGGAGATCACATGCGTTTGTCTACAGATTTTTGTTTTTGCTTTATTTTTATTTTTAAGGAGTCCGTAAAATTAAATAAATGAAGAAAAAAGAAACTGTAGAGATAAAAGCGAAGGCCTATCTAATTAAAGAAGTAGAGAGGGAGAGAGAGAGAGAGAGAGAGAGAAGGAAACAAGAAGGCGATGAATAAGCATCAGAAATAAGAAAAGCTGTAGGGTACCACATATATATATATATGTAGATATCCATCGTACATCATATTTCTACGTAAAGAGATTGCAGCAAGATGGCAAAGCGAGTCAAAAAAAGAAAAAAAGAACTTACGTGTAAAGGGTAATGACCAACAAATGATGCAGCATCATCAATCGTTATCATTTATGCACTAATCTTTGTTTTACAAAAAAAAGGACAAAAAGATGAGACCAACAAAGAAAACCTCCACAAAATACCGCACCATGATCCAACTTTGTTGTACATAAAAGTAGTATCATGCATAAAAGAAACCACCCTCATGGTCATCATCTTTCTTGATGAAGAGTGGTCGTACAGTAAAAAGGCTGAAGAAAGAACCGTTATCATCTTAGCTATTTATAAATAAAATCGACAATGATTTTTCCCCAAATCTTGAGCCAAGAATATATATATATATATACATATATTTGACGAAAAAAATTATTGTCCAACTACTCTGTCAAAATCCCTACTAAAGATATTTTTCTGTTAAACAGGTTTGAGTTGGCGGATGGATGAAAATAAACTCGATGCTGGTATTTATATATCTTTTGTCTCCTAAAATTACATTATTTTATTAGTAGAGAAAATTATCACCCAAAATCATTCTGGTAGCTCTAAGGTAACTCAGAAGACTCAACTAAAAAAGTTGGAGGGGGAGGGGGGTGGGGGAGGTAATCCAAAAGAAATAGAAAAAAGTTAATTTATTCATGTCAGATATTTATTGGCTAAAACGAAACCTAATACTACAAGTCACAACCTCAAGGTATGACAGACACAACATGTTAGTCAATCATATTGATATAGATATCAAAAATATATTTGACTAACATGTGCTGAATGATCAATCTACGTTTAGGTCAATTCAATAAATATTTCTAATTTTTTACTTATAAATGAACTCAAATATTTTAATTTGTTAAGTCATATTCATTTTTTATTAAATTAAGCCAAAAATATTAAATTGGATTTAATTTAGTCAAATATGGTCTAGATAAATTTTACACTACATCATAAAAAAGATCTCATTTTTAGAATTATGTGTCATTAGTTGTAATAATTATTGTAAGGTTTTTTGCATTAAATATATTATTTATATGTGTATTATTATGACATATTAGATATAAATTTAATTAGGTTAACATTGATAAAAATTAGTTTATTAAATCTAATCTTAGTCTAAACCTAACCAATATCGAGTAACCCTAATTTCGGTAATTGGATGTTTTTTTACCTTGATTAATCATTCTAAATTATTATCCCTATCCTATTCTAGATTCTAACCTTACCCTATTCCTTCTACGCTAGCATAATCCTTCTATGCCATACCCGTGCACGTCTCCCTTTCCCCCATATTTCCCTAATATCTCTAAATTATTACCCCTACCCTATACTATATTCTAACCTTACCCTCCTTCTACCCCAGCATAATGCTCTCTACGCTATGTCCCTAAACGTCTCCCTCTCCCACATGTTTCCCTAATCATTTTAAATTATTACCCCTACCCTATACTAGATTTTGACCTTACCTTACTCCTTCTACCCCAGCATAATCCTCTCTACATTATACCCTTGCATGTCTCGACTCTCCCTTTCATGCCACTATCCATTTAAGTCATTCCTCCTCCCATTTTTATGTAATGTTTTACACCCCAAATGAAACTTTCACTTCTTATCCTTCCGTCAAGCTCCCATAAGCAAGAAAAATCCCGTCGTTCCTTATTGTTGCTCCAGTCATCTGCTTCCATTTTCATTAATTTTTTCTACAACAAACACCATCGCCACTCCTTCTCCACTAGCTTTTGCCACTTCCACCTCTCCCTTACCCCCACTATTGGAAGCCTTTGCAGAATTCACCCCCAGCCAATGCATAAAAGCACCAAAACTCCCACCACACCTTTGGCCAAGAGCACTAATCACCCCTTTCAGCTTCAACCATTTGTGTCGAACATCACCACCTTGCTACATCCAAACCCAACGTTCCTCCCTCCTTAGCTTCAACCAAATCCACTAAATACCCTTAGCAAAAGGCAAAGGTATTATTTCTCACCTCCTTCCTCCAGTAACTTCCACCATTCCCCCTTTGGTTGTTTTGTGAGTTGTGGTGTGTTCCTTGTTGCTTTATTATTGTGTTATATTAAATGCTAATATATGTGTTATTGAAGTTAATTTCCTAGGTAGTCCTTGAGGATCTTGAAGAAGATGGTCTTTTGTACTTTTGTGTGAGGTTGGATTTAGGTAATGCAATACCCTAAATTTTAACTTAACCTAATCCTGAATAATTAATATCTTAACCTAATTCTAATAGTGAGAAATTTATATTTTAGCCTTTTTCTATTTCTTTAATCCTAAAATATTAACCTAATCCTAATCTTTGACCTAGGTAACTTATATTTCTTAACCTAACCTTAATTTTGGTTGAATTATATCTTTAACCTTACCTACTTTAGCTAATCAAAATGTAATCTAATATACATCCTAGCTTCATCATTTTCCTTTTCTTTTATTTCTCCTTTTCTTTTTCCTTCTCATACTTCGTTTTTGTTGTGTGAGGAAAATTTTATCCTCTACAACACACCACCATCATCTCCCACATCTCATCTCTATAGAAATTTTTTCCCTACCATCCCCCATACACCATGGTATCCTCTACCATCTCCCCTATCACCTCCTCTACCATGCTCGATCACCATAATTTTTCATTCTCTTCCATTTCCCCCTTTTAACGCCACCATTTTAATACTTCGAGTCGATATGACTATGTAGACACTACCTTGAAATGCTTTTAGATTGATTAGCTGACCCTCACAAATCAACAAGAGTTCTTTCAGCATGTTTTTTTCCCTACTCACACATTTCCTAAGAAATTTTTTAAAAATTTCCAAGAGGGTCACCCATCTTAAAAACTGCTCCATAGCTAACATGCTTAATCTTAAATTTCTTAGGATGGAATCACTAAAAGGATGGTATAATATGTTGATATAAGTAATTATATGAATCCTTATAACTTTCCTTAATTTGGGGATATTACATTTACCTCCTTAAAGAATGCAACGTCCTTGTTGTGCCTGAACCACTAATCATCTCAATATAGTTTATCTAAGAATCATCCCACTATGCAGATGACTGGCTCATCTAGGTTCAGATCACGGTAGTAGTTTCACTCTAATACCATTTGTAACACCTAGAGTTGATACAACTATGTGGGGCTGCCCTATAATGCTTTCAAATTGATTAGCTGGCCCCACATATCAACATGAGTTCTTTCAATACACTTTTCTCTACTCATGCTCTTCCCGAGAAAGTTTTTAGAAGACTTTCAAAACTTCCTCGGAGGGTCATCCATTCTAAAAATTACTCCACAACCAATAAGCTTAAATATGGAGTTCTTAGGACAGAATCACCAAAATAATTGTATACCATATTGATAAAAGTAACCATATCAATCCTTATAACAATCTCATTAATTTGGGTGGGTATTACAACCAACACACACACCTCCCTAATCCATCTCCCTTTGCCTCATTGATTTCTCAACTCTCCACACTCTCCATTTTATTTTGTAGAGCAAACCACTTGAGCCACTACATTCTTCTTTCTTCTTTCTTCCTCCCCCTGCCTTGTTCAACCATCATCACCATCTACGCACCACCACCAATCACCAAGAACCATTATTTGCATGGTAAAAAAAACACCCCATCAATCCCTTTCATCATTACAGACCATCACCGTCCCTCGTTGTCACTTTTTCCTCCTTTCCCACATCTCTATTTCACTTTATTGAGAGGCACACACTTTTGAACCTCGTATGCCCCAACCATGTATCTCTCATACCGTACTCACACAGCCTCGCGCATAGTCATGCGCCTTCATTTTCTTGCTCATGCATTTTACACACAATCACGCATGCATTTCATCTAGCCTATGCACTTTGCACACCCTCATTTGCCTTCTTTACTCTCAACTTATGTACCAATGCATGTGCTTCACTCTTACACCATCACCGCCGGTGATCACTATCCACCTTGTTGTCCTGGCTCCTTTTTGCTTGTGCAAACCCAACACCACCTTAGCCATCACTTTAGCTAGCCATCCCCTTCTTGTTCTCCTTTACTCTTTTCTTTTCTTCCTTCTCCCCTCCTATCCCTTTTTGTCTTCTCTCCCTCCCTATAGCAATTTTGGCCGATCCTTACCACACCCATTTGACAACTTCACCCGTACACTACAAATTAATTGATTTGTGCCAACAGAGCATTATCTATTGGTAAAAGCTATTTTTTGGTTGGCAAAAGCTTTTACCAACAGATTTTTTTATGACAAAACTGTGGATAAAAACTCTATTCTTAAAATTTTTACCCACAAATATTTATGATCTATTGGGAATAATTAATATTGCACATAGATATTTATCTGTTAGTAAAACTTATGTCCACGCTTATATCTATAAGTAAAAGTATTAATCACAAAATAATATTTGTGGCTAAAAGTATTACCCGCAAAAAAATATTTGTAAGTAAAACTATACCGAAACGTACAAGATTTATTGATATTATCTTTTACCACAATATCCACTTGTAGTAACAATTTATTCACCTGTTGTAACAATTTAGTTTGATATCAAATTAATTACACCATATATTAATTATCAATGTGTAGTATAACATAATTAGTTGTGTAGCTCTTAAAGCTATAAAACTCTTTTTGCTTACACCATTCCCTTCACAAGTTCCAATAGGGATGAGTTCAAGCATATATGGAACAATCAGCATGACATTAGCATGATCTCCAATTGGTTTTGACCAATATGGCCTCAAAGTTTTGCCAATCCCTCAGTAGTGTCTAAGAATATCATTTTTTGCAAAATTGTATATAAAATTGAAATTAGTAATGCAGCATAAACCAACATTAAAGAGCGTGGTCCATAATTCTCACATAGAAAAGATAGAATTAAGTTTAAGAATACACTCTCGTTATAGACTGAGTTGGCCAACCAATCCTACATAACAAACAGTCACCAAAAATTTTGGCAATTGTTGAAATATTCTCATTTCTTTTAAAGTGTATGTGACTAATCAGCTTTAGTTTCTAATTTATTTCCTATAATGATGACAAGCATGAAAAAAAATATATTGTAGGTGAACTTCTTCCTTTCAGACCACATAACATTTAACATAATTGTATGTCAGAAATGGCTAAGAGGTGTTCAACGAAAGGCATGACCTCAGCCAGTATGATATAAACATTAAATAAGACAAACTTTCAATGAATTCATTTAAAGATTTCTTTGCTTTTGTGCACTAGGCAAGTCCCATACCTTTGGTTCCTGATATACACTATGAAGTAAGTTAACAAGAAGGTGATCAAACAATATCAAGAAACTATCTTCACAAAATGAAACAAGTGGGACTTTATGTACCTGAGAGTAAACAAATGCCTACAAATGTAGTCCACAAACATATTTAGCTTAATATAAAACCATCATAATAACATAACCTGAAAACACAAATAATGGAGTACACACAATCTAATGAGCAACCAAATTAAATACTCACTTATGCCCTTGATAATCTTTTAAATCATAAGAAGGCTATAGAATTTTCTAGATCCTAGCCCACCCTAAACAAGCCCATCAACTTAAAAAAAACTATGGCTATAAGAGAAGTATATTTGTGAATAAATGTGAACATCTCAAGCAACATAAAAGTATGAACATGACCAATGAGGAGAGATAGAAATTAACATCTCAAAAAAAAAGAGAGGAGGAAATAGGCAGATAAGAGATGTGATGTGGTTTTTATCAAAGTAATGGAAGGTTGGATTAAAATTTGTAGTAGAAGCTGTCACCCACGATCTAATGCAAAAAGAATGAAGTGAATTGGTGGATTATGGACGAAGAAATTGAAGATACAAGTGAAGGTACTCGACAGATTTGTATAGCCTTCAAATATGTCGAGATTTAAGATAGTTTTGAGGAAAGATTATCCCGGATCTTCCTTGCTCAATGTAGACCCAAAAGGGAGGATTAGACTTTAGCTCTATTTCTCAAAGTTTTATCAAAAATTCTTATTATTCATTCTACTCAATTCTCTCTCCACAAAGTTGTGCACAACATGGTTTATATAAGAGAAGGAATAAGCTTGGTGGTGATGAGCTTAAACCATCCGAGTTTAGTCCCTTAATTCTGCCCATTAATCATGGTTGAATTAAGCCCATATTAACCTTAATCCAAAGCATAATATCATTGGTTAAATGATACTAAGGATTAATATTACAAAGCTATACAATAGACTAAGATACATACATGAAATTATAGCCATACCCTAACTTACATAAAATATACTTAGGGTTAGGGTTTACAAAAAGTTTATAAAAATAATGAATATCATCACTCTATCTCTTGTTGTAATGTATCATCCCATGTATGTCATAGCCTTTCATGCCTAGGAATACTTGTACACATCAATGTGTATGAACATCATCTTCTTGCAAATATGTAACATACCTACAAGAATAACTTGAATGGTTTTTAATGTCAAGCATATTAGAATTATCAAGAATATTTAACATGATAGGCTCCAATATTATGAAAGCTAAATCATCTTCCTTACCATGAGGATTAGAATGAATATGACAATCATTATGTTCAATGGATGCTCCTGCATCATACTCCCCAAGTTGAGAAGAATTTGCCCTCAAATTTTCATCAGAATAATAAGGAAACAAATCACCAACATTAAAATTTCTTGAAATTCCACCATAAGAATCTAGAAGTTCAAGTTCATAAGCATTATCTCCAAACTTCCTAAGTATTTTAATTGGAACATCGGCTCTTGGCATTAGCTTGTTTTTACGTAAATTAGGAAATCTCTCTTTACATAAATGTAACCAAACTAAGTCACCAGGAGAAAACACATAAGAGTTTCTTTGCTTATTCGCTTGAGCTTTATACTTGGAATTAGATTTTTCAATATGATTTTTGATTTTCTCATGAAGTTGTTGAAAAACTTTGATTCTCTCTTTAGCCTCATAGTTTTGCAATGCACCTTTTTTCAACGGAATCATGTTAATAGGCATGTTAGGATTCACACCATACACACTAAGCATATTCCATAAAGTTTTCCAAAAATAATTCATAAACTTGACATAAGCAGTATTTGGATGAATTATACAAAATCTCATATTTTCTTTCATAAATCCTTTATCTATAAGCTCTTGTATTTGTCTATGCAATTCCTTAACTTCTTCTGGGTTACATCTATAAGCCGGTTTATTAGGGATAGACATGCTAGGAACAAGATCAATAGCATGTTCTATACCTTTTTTAAGTGGTAATCTAGGAGGTAAGTCATCAGGAAATACATCATTATACTCATCAAGCAACTTAATCAAATTAGGATCTTTAAGTTGTTGTTTTTCAGGTTTAGAATCTTTAGAAACTAGAGCATAACAAATTCCTTCTTCTTTTATACATTTTTCCATAGCCTTTTCATATAAAAATAATTTCTTTTTATCATCACTCAAGGGCATATGATCATATAAAGAAGGTTTGAACCTATATAATGGTTTTTCCTTTTTCACCACATATTCATTAGTTACCCCATCATGAGTTGCTTTTCTATCAAACTGCCATGGTTTGCCCAAAAGTAATCCACAAGCATCCATAGGTAAAAAATCACATAGAACTTTATCATGATAGTCTCTAATAGAAAATGTGATTAAAGCTCTTTTGTTTACTTTAGCTCCTTTATCCTTGTTTAAACATTGTAAAGAATAGGGTTTAGGATTATTAGTAGTTTCCAAACCAAGTTTCTTAACCATTGCCTCACTAGTAACATTAGTACATGAACCACTATCAATTATAAGTCTACAAACTGTATCACCTATTTTACATTTAGTTTTAAAAATCTTTTCTCTTTGAGTAGGTGTAATACTAGGTTGTATTTGCAAGACTCTTTGAATTAAAAAGCAGGGGTCTCCTTCTTCTTCTTCTTCTTCTTCTTCTTCTTCCATAGTTAATATTTCATTATGAGATTCAACTTCTAATTCATCATCACTACATGGTTCCATGTTTTCTATTTCATGTAAGGTTAAGGCTCTTTGGTTAGGACAATCTCTAGCAAAATGTCCATATCCTTAACATTTAAAACATTGTTTATTAGCCATTTCAACCATCTTATTTTTACCTTTATCATCTTTGTTATTCTTTTTATCATATGAAAATGTTGATTTAGGTGTAAAGGTGTTAGAATAGGGTTTAGTCGAAGTAGAGGCATTAGACTTAATATAGGCTTTTGTTGTCTTGGTTTGTCTTTCAATCTTCATAGCCAATTTTATCAAGTCATCAAGAGAGTCATAAGAGTACATATCAACCTTGTCTCTTATTAAGTTATTCAAGCCACCTAAGTATCTAGCACATCTTTGTTCCTTTTTTCATGAACATCACAAATAAGGGCTAGTCTTTCAAACTCTCTAGTATATTCTTCTACACTAAATAAGCCTTGCCTTAGAGTATTCATCTTAACATACATATCTTGTTCATAGTCTCTAGGCACAAATTTCTTTCTTAAGTGCTTTTTAAGTTTTTCCCAAGATTTGATTTTAGACTTCTCTTGTCTTTCTCTAGTTCGCTTTAAGTTATCATACCAAATTCGAGCAAACTTTTTGAACTTTAGAGTAGCTAATTTGCACTTTCTATCATCATCATATTCTCTAAACTCAAAAATAGCTTCAATCTCATGCAAAAATTCAAAAAATGATTCCACATTCAAATCACCATAAAATTCAGGAAGTTCAAGTTTAATACCTTGATCTTCATGGTGTGGATTTCTTACATGGAATGTAGGTGCTCTTCTTTGGTTGCTTGAGCCTAAAGAATTTGTCTCCTCTCCTCCATCTTCATGATGAGAAATATTGAAATGTCCACGTCCATTCTTGGCATGGTAAATCGGCTTCATTTTCCCTTCCACACTATCATGTGTGGTTTCCAGTCGAGGTTGCCATGGTTTATACTTCTCTTGGTCGGCCAACTTTGCTTCTACACTTTGGAGTTGATGTTGTAGTGTGTTTTGAGTCTGTAGTTGGGCATCCATGCATGTGGTGAGGCTTTTTATGGACTCAACCAGGGCACGCACCTCTTCACTAGCCATGGTGAAGGTTGACACACAACCTTTCTTGATGCACACAATATATCTTCCATAAATGTAGGTGCTGGATTTGTTTTGCCTACAACCAAACAAAGCACAAACCAATTTCTAATTCTAGAGAAAACATCAAACACTACCTGAAATCTTTATCTAGGCACAAAGGATATCTTTAAGATCCAAGAATAGCCACTGCACGCAGGTACACACAAACAATGAAAGATTAGTAATAATAGGTGTGAAAATGATTCACATAAAATCATAGAACATGTTTCTGTGTTGTCAATAAAAGCTTGTCTTCCAGTGGGATTTTCGTGTTGAAGTCTTCATAAAAAATGTATAGGAGATCCAGAGGTAGATGATGGACTTTTTTTTTGAGAGAAACTGATGAGAGATGCATCGAATACATGGCCTGCAAGTTCCAGGTCTGTTTCGGGCTTCACATAAAATCATAGAACATGTTTCTGTATTTTCAACAAAAACTTGTCTTCCAGTGGGCGATTCATGTTAAATTCTTCATAGGAAATGTAGAGGACGTATAGAGGTAGAATATGGACTAATTTCTTGAGAGAAATGGATGAGAAATGAATCAAAGAAACGGCCTGCAAGTTCCAGGTCTGTTTGCAGGCCGTTTCGGGCGATTGAGAACTGTCCAGGGATGTCGAACACTTTGAAGCTTTTCTTCTTGCTTGCACGAAGAGAAAATCAAGAGGGTTGTCATAAACTTGATCACACACTAATATAGAGTAGAATAAAATATAAATCAAGTGATGAAGAGGCACACACGATCGATGCAACAAGACGAACCAAACTGGTTCTGCTGAAATTCAAACTTTGTTGGTATTTTATGTGAAAAGTTGAGGAAAAATGCAACAAGATTGTTGCAAGATTGCAATAACTTCAAGCAAGAACTTCAAGAAAACGTAAATAATTTCATCAAGAATCAAGAACTGCAAGAAATGGTGGAGTATCCGTGGAGATCTTGGTGAAAGAACACACCACGATTTCAGGTCGGCAGAAATCAACTTCGAACAAATGAAGCTTTGATACCAAAAATGATGTGGTTTTTATCAAAGTAACGGAAGGTTGGATCAAAATTTGTATTAGAAGTTGTCACCCACGATATAATGCAAAAAGAATGAAGTGAATTGGTGGATTATGGACGAAGAAATTGAAGATACAAGTGAAGGTACTCGACAGATTTGTATAACCTTCAAATATGTCAAGATTTAAGATAGTTTTGAGGAAGGATCATCCCGGATATTCCTTGCTCAATGTAGACCCAAAAGGGAGGATTAGACTTAAGCTCTCTTGCTCAAAGTTTTATCAAAATTATTATTATTCATTCTACTCAATTCTCTCTCCACAAAGTTGTGCACAACATGGTTTATATAGGAGAAGGAATAAGCTTGGTGGTGACTAGCTTAAACCATCCGAGTTTAGTCCCTTAATTCAGCCCATTAATCATGGTTGAATTAAGCCCATATTAACCTTAATCCAAAGCATAATATCATTGGTTAAATGATACTAAGGATTAATATTACAAAGCTATACAATAGACTAAGATACATACATGAAATTATAGCCATACCCTAACTTACATAAAATATACTTAGGGTTAGGGTTTACAAAAAGTTTATAAAAATAATGAATATCATCACTCTATCTCTTGTTGTAATGTATCATCCCATGTATGTCATAGTCTTTCATGCCTTGGAATACTTGTACACATCAATGTGTATGAACATCATCTTCTTGCAAATATGTAACATACCTACAAGAATAACTTGAATGGTTTTTAATGTCAAGCATATTAGAATTATCAAGAATATTTAACATGATAGGCTCCAATATTATGAAAGCTAAATCATCTTCCTTACCTTGAGGATTAGAATGAGTATGACAATCTTTATGTTCAAAGGATGCTCCTGCATCAAGATGGTAAAGTTAATTAATTTTAGCTCATACAAACCATTACTTCTAGGAAAATTTAATACTAGCATACCTTCTATCACAATTTTCAACAATATATAAAGAGGGTTAAAGTAATCAATATATATTATTTATTTTATCTTATTTCGGCAATAACTGACCAAACGAAGCCAAAATAGTAATAGAATGAAGTACTGTGTATGAAAATGAAAATTGCAAAGCAATAGGAGAGTTAAGTCGTTCTTTCAACAACATATAATTACCTTTGCGCAAACCCCACATACAAATAATGTTGGTATGATAATATCCTCACTACAATCCATCTTTCCTACAATAGTATCTATCACTCATCCAGCAAATATCTTTAATAGCAAATCCAAAATAACTATTTATATTCCCTACTAGGAGAAAAGTAAACATCTGTCTCCTATACTATTACTGAGGGAATGTTACTTATGCAACTACCCCAAAATTTCACTTTTATCATAACTAAGAAAAAAAATAATGGAAGATCATGGTAACAGCTTTCTAGAATTTAATGACATTGGCAGATGATACATGAATTATTTCAAAGATATATAAGAATTTATAATGGAAAAAAAAGATAGTGTGTTTTATTGTTGCAAGGCATGACCTTGCATGATTATATCCCCAAATACATTGCATATTCACTTTCAGCCTCACTCTAATCCATTCAAATGATCACTAGCCAACTCACTCTCCTCAAGAGCATAAATACATGGGTCTATCATGAAGAAAATAGAAACTTCACTTTTCTACTCTCTATTCCTTTTGGAGGAGGGACTTAAACCAAAGCAAATCAAGCCTGAGCTAGTTAAAGGGTTGGTGCTATAGGATTCAATTGACACTATTATGTGCTATCAAAGATCAAACCAAATTACATTTATGAGATCTTGTCTTAAGGTTTTAAAACCATGCTCTTATACGCTTTTTTCAGCCCCTTCACAAAAGGAGCCCCCCAAAAATCCCACCTTGTTGATTGTATCTCTCATCATCTCTACTATTGGAACCCAACCCACTTTCACACCAATAACATAATTCATAGTTCTACTTTTTCTTATGGCACCACCCTTCATCTCAACAATTTCATCTCTATGACTTTCACACTGCTGATATAATATTCTAGACATGACCAGACAAGCTTAATTAGGAGAAATCACCTTCTATAGACTCTTTTAGGGTGGGTTTGGATGGTATAATTGTAGAGGGTGATTTAATTTACAAGAGGATTTGTAAAATTCTCAAACTAAAATCCCTTGTTTCAGATTTTGAAAAAGGAAGTTGTTGTCTTCTCAGAAATTTCCAAATTCTTAAATGAGGAATTTTCAACCTAAAACATAACATTAAAAAAACGTATGCTTAAATAAATTAACTAAATTCCTTATGTTTATAGTTAATCAAACAAGTAATTTATTATTGTTAAAATTTGAAGTGAAATTAAATTCCATCACTTTCAAAATACCTTCATTTTTGAAGTATGTATCCATACTCACTTTTAAGTTATCACACTGAGAATACACTGACTCGGCACTTCATAGCCAACATAATAGTTAACACCATAAATCACTAGTGATAATTTAGAACAATTTAACCCAAAATCATGTATAGAGTGACAAATTTTATAAACTGTGGTCATAACCTTCAAATCAATTAGTCACATGATGAGAAACAAGGAAAATTAACAAACAAACACATGAGTGCTAGTAGTTCACAAGATAAATGACCAAGTATTCCATCTCTCAAATCATAGAATGAAAATTACCAAGGCAGAAGAATGAAAAATGATAAATGCAGGAAAACACTCCCTTAAGTGGAATATAGATATTTATAAAAGTGAAATCTATTTTAGCATAAAATTATTCTAGAACATATCCATGATTCTATATAGACATTTATAAACAAGAATATCATTTTAAGTGTAGCTAATTTCATAAGCTATCCAGTTCATTTTTACCTCCCTAAAAAATGTAGCATCCAAGTTCCTTCTAAAGATTTCTTAACCTTGTCTACTATAAACAAACAAAACCTGAGTAAGGGAGAGAATTAAATTAGAATAAAAATCTCACTAGACTAGATTTGTAGCATCTCAATAGTATAAGTTAGAGCAAGAGTACCATATTCTATAAGTATTAACAAGGGATGTTAACCATTATCTATAAGAAAACACCAGGTGATGACTCCGAAATGACACCATCAACTCCCACTAAATAAACCATTTTTAATGAATTTATGGCTGCTTTTGACTGAGTTTAATGATAACATAAAAAAAAGTAGTTCATAGGAATTCCCATTGAGTAAGGAGAACAACAATAAACAACACAAGATGGAAGAAATAGATATACAAGACACTAGTGGAGAAAACTAGATAGGGAAGGCAGTGACTACAATATGGGACTTACAAATAAAACAACCTTAATAGTTACTAGAAAAGGACAAAAGAATAGGATCTCAAGTTCTTATTTTTCCTATAGCAATAACCACTTTCGCACCCCTTGACAAGTCTTCTTTTAGAGCATTTACAGTTGTAAAGTAATTTGAATTTGGCTATTCAATAGGGTAACTTACATTCAGATGAAATCATAATATAAGTAAATAGGGAATCAGATACTTTACAAGCACTACGATGTTATTCTAGAAAACTCACCATCCATATCATATAAGATATATTTGAACTTTGGTTTATAGAAGCGCAAACTACCTTCTTTTATCCAATCTTTTATTGATGACTAGAGTAGGATTTCTTACTGTAGACCTTTGCACAAAATTAATGAAGAATGTATGTATTCTTTTAGCTAGACCTAATTTACATGTTTGGTGAAGTGATTTTTTTTTGTATAAATTAACCATCATTAAACATTGCAACAAATAGATACAATATCAAAAAAGTAACAAGAAACTCAAGAAATGATTCAATAGCTGATTTTAACTCAATTTAATTAATTTAAGAAACTATTCTAAAAAGTTAGGGTTTTAAGGCCCAAACACAAATTCAGACAATTCAAAGCAATTAATCCAAATTGAAGGTGTTAAAATAAAATTAAGGTCATTTTAAATAATTCTATAAAATTAATTAAAAATGAAATAATTATACAAATGATAATTTCCATAGTTTCATTTGAAATTTAGGGTTTTAGGCCCAAAAATACAATTCAATCACATTTCATTAGTTTATTTAAATTGAATGTTTAGAAATGCAATTAAAAATATTTTATAACATATTGTATACTTAGTTGCTTAAAAATAATAAATAAAATACACCATTTAACACAATTAAGAATTTTGAGTCGGGACTGCAAATTCATTCAAATATTGCCAAAATATTTAAATTGACGACTCAAAAATGAAATTAAACATATTCTATTACAAAATGTATAATCAATTAAATAAAATAACTCAATTACATAATCCAATTTAATAAAATTTTGATTAATTTCATTCAAATTTCCAAATTGATAATTCCAATATGAAACTAAGTATATTTGAATGTATAATACATAATCAAATTATTTAAAATAGCTTAATCAAATGAATCAGAGATATCTAGATATAACCGGGTCAATAATCACAAATTTCAGAAATCAACATATACCACACAATTAGCATATCTAATTCAATCATATAATGTATATATACTTAATTAAACAAATAATATAGCTTAATTAAAGCCCATTCTTTCAAAATTAATCAAAATAAAAAGTTAAGGTTTCATGAAAATATACCAAATGAATTTAGCCAAAACAATGTAGGTAAAGGGCGGCGGAGCTTTGTTGGTGACAGAGGATCCCTCGTCAATGGTAGATCGATGCTAGAGGCGGTCGATCAGTGGTGTGCTGCTGCTATCATCGTGGGCTCCTAGCTACGCTGCTGTTGTTGCTTTTATGTTGCTGCTCCACTAATGCTGCCATGCTGTCATAGATGATGATGTTTGAGAGCTGTGGTGGAGTGATCGAGCAGCGGTGAGGTTGTGTTCAATGAAATGGAGGAGGGAGTAGGGGGCTCAGTCGTTCACTCCTTCAAACCTTCAACACAAAAATAATTGGGTGAGTGGTCGAGATAAGAAAGAAAATAATGGGGTGGGGTATTCAGTATTGACTGATAGTTTTTTTTAATATTAAAATATCAAAAATATAATTTCAACTAGATTAAATTTAACTGAAAAATTTTATAAATAGTTTTCAGAAACAAACAAAAGACTTATGAAATAAAAGCTTTAATTTAAAATAAATCAGAAAACTTATTAAAATAGAAATAAAATTTAAATTAAATAGCCCAATTAAAATAAATTAAAACTCATAAATCAACACTAATATTTATAAAAATTATGTTTTTAAGAAGCGGGGCATTACACCACGTACAATGTCCCCGGACCCCCAACTCACCGACCAGGTCATGAGACTCCTATCGTAGGTTATTCGAAACACAACTTAACTGATTATTATTTTTATTATGATATTTATCAAAATAATGCTCATAATAATAATAGTTATTTATTAAGTTTAAAGATATTGAATTTAAAAAATATAAAATTTTACAATAGTTATATAAATCACTATAATAATATTAGACTCAAAAGGATCTAACAACATGGCGTACAATGCCCCTAGACTCCTATTGAGCTGATCAAGCAGTGAGACCTTGTCATATAGGTCATTTGAAGCATGACTTGATTGATTATTACTTTTATGATAATTTTTATTATTTTTGATTATCATAGTTATGATATAATAATATTAACAATGACTATAATATTAATTTTAAATTTAGTTATATATTATATTATTAGTATTTCATATAAAATTAGCAATTATGATAATAAGAGAAGTATCTCATGTATAAGAGGAATGAATGTGTTGTGTCAAGGGATATAACAATACTTGAAATATTTATCTTCTTTATATACTAATACCAACATATATTTAAGTGGGTATTAGTTTTATTGGTATAACAATAATACCCACATATACAAAAGTAGGCAAAGATTTGTTGGCATAACATACTATTACCAACAGATAAAAAATTTCTTCATTACCCACAAAAAATATATCCGTTGGTATTAGTAACTTTTGGTAACAGAAAAAAAATCTAGGACTAAATTATTGTTGGCATAAGTCATATATTTTGTAGTGGCAGCAACCCTCTGGGCAACAATAATTTTTTCTATTGGACCTTAACCCTTTTGATGCATCCCACTATAGCCAATCACCCACCTTCGATCCCCTCCACCATAGCTACCACTTTCAGCTACCCCTCTGAGACAACTCTAACCTCCTACACCACCTCCCTTGCAGCCATACTACCACCTTCTGTCGTCGACCGTAACAACCCACCCATCACCATCTCCACTCCAACCCTCACTGGCACCACTTCTAGACCCACACCTAGCATCCCCTTCTTTGTATGCATGGCTCACAATGTGCATGTAGCGTGAGTGAGTTTTATGTTAAAAATATTTTGTTATAGAATTTTAAAATGTAAAGGTAATTTTGTAATTTTATAAAATAAATATTTTATTATTATAACTATTATTTTATTCATTAAATATTAATTTAATAATTTTGGTATTATTTTTAGGTGCAAAGTTGATTAGTGGGATCTTATGGTATTTAGTAGGATACCACTACTTTATGTTTTTACTAGAATTTAGGTAAATTTTATGCTCTCCTAAAATTTTATCCATCGTATAATAGCATATTAGAGTTTCGTGTATAAATATGTTAAGCATGATTTGTTAAATTGTAATTGTGTGTTATCTATTATATCCTAAAGATTGGTAAAAAGAGCATGTGATCTATCATATGTAAAATATATTATGTACAAAATTAAGGAAAAATGAATTTTATAGTAACACATGACATGTATGTGGAAAAAGGATAGGATGAGTTTATTAGATAAAATTATAAAATTATAATCATGGACGTGTGCCCCATAGGAAATTTGGTTATTTTATGTGTATTATGATATTTACCATGGAAAGCATGCGTAATATTTTTTATATGTTGTTAATCATGAGATTATGTGATCATGGATGTATTAGATATGCATGTTAGGGTTTTATATGCAAAATTTTGAATAAGTGAAAATTAGTTATTTGGATTTTATGATAATTTATTTGGTTGATAAATTGATTTAATTATTTTTTTATCCTTTTCATAAGAAACCTACAAATAAAACGGATTTGGTGATTAAATAGGATGTTAATATTGTAATTTTGACATGAAGTACATTTTGGTCATTTTTGGCCTAATGTGCCAGATGTGAAATATTAACCCTAGGTTAAACTTGATATTTTATGTCGTTGGGTTTACAATTTTATCAATTTTAAGACCTGCAAATTGATGAGTCTTGGACAACCTTGTATTATCAACATTGAATGAGATACTAATAACTTAAAGTGAAAGATCATACTAGTTGGGTTGAGGCATTGGGTCTGTTCCACCAAACGATAATAGTAGCTCAGGTGTGTTGTCCTTAAGAGATGGTGTAGTCTGTTCCATCAAATTAATAATAGTGGGGCCCTATACTCAATATGAATAAGAATATGATTTGAGATAAGTAACTAATAGATAAGACATTAATCATTTAAATTGGAAGATTAGGTGAGTCAAGATTGAATTATTAGGTTTGCTCCATCGGATGATAATAGTGGTTCTGGTGTGTTGTTCCTAGGAGGAGCTTAAAATTGTTATATTAGTTTAAGAATAGTGGCGTAGGTTCATTTTTTCTTGAGAGGTATTAGGTCAATTCCAGTGGACAATAATAGTGGCTTAGTTATCTATCTTTACAAGGTGCTTCAAACTATTTAAACAATTTAAAAATAGTAGGATCCCTGAAATCAATATAAAGAAATTTAGGAATGAATATTATTAAATTTAAATAATAATTAGATTATTGGTTTGGTTGGTAGCATCCTTTATTCCTACCTATTGTCTAGTGGTAGCCTTTGCGCTTACCCATGTTTCGATAGCAAACTTCATGCCTACATGTGATGCTATGAGTTACTATTAATCTGTGATTGTGAGCTTACTTATGTTATAATATTTATAAGTATTGATAATGAAGTATGAGATTTGTTGTTATTATCTTAGTTTAAGGCTAATATTTTTCTAATTATACTTCAAAGAGCATCTCTTAGATATTTTGTTGGTGAGTTTCAGTGTGTTGTCGACGAATGAGTATGAACTGTTTATGACCTTAGTGGTATCTGAGCATATGAATGATTATCATAATTTAACTAATGCATGTACATTTCAATGTTTTATACCATGTATTATTATAATACCTTGTAAGTATTCTATGTTGGTTTTTATTTTAGTTTAGTATAAAGGGTTGTTAATAATTGGTGTAATGAAGGGTTCCATTCATAGGCCCATGCTTATTCAATGGGCATTAATCTTTCCAGGTTATCTTTTGAGTTCAATAAGAAGTTGGTAGTTAGGATTTGAGAGCCTAAGGTTATCTGGTATCTTTTGTTATATTTGATTTTAGTTGTATATGGATGCTTGTGTCCTTATATCTTTCTATCTTTTAAGTTTCTTAAATCGTTGATGCTGCTTTTATTTAGCATAATATTTATCTATTATTCTCTATTCTGTTTCTTATAATCATGTTATTAATTGTAAGTGGAGTAATGATTTTATCCTTAGCATATAATATAATAATGGTAGAGGATACCAAAATTGTACCAAATGTGGTGCGAACACCCTTTATTTTTATTATTTTAGCTTCCACACTAAACTCTTTTAAATGAAAATTTTAAGTCCAAAAAGCCAGGGTGTTACAGGTAAAATTAATCACTCATGAGATTGTATAATTTGTATGCAAGCATGTTAGGATGGATTATTTAGATTTAGAATCGTGCTAAGGTTCTATATTCTTCAAATATTATGACATGTAAGACAAAATTATAACATGCTAAATAAATGGTACATAATATTGTTGACAAGTTAAGCTATATGCATGAGTAATATGTTACATGCTTTACATATGTATTTCTAGGGTTTTTTTTAAGGTTTTTAACCCTATAACATGTTGATGTAAATGACATGATGAATATCTCATGATTATTATTGCATGGTAGCTACGGTTGTTATAAATAACATAGAAACATGCACACATGATTAGGGTTAGAATAGAATGATGGTTATTCACATGATCTAAGAAAAGAAATATTTTCCTACATGCACCATGATGTTAATTTTCCTATGAAATGTCGTATCATTCTATAAAATGTACATATATGCCACACGAAATTTAAGATACGTTAGAAACACATAATTAAAGTTTGTGGGTGCAATTTCCTAAATGCATGAAAAGTAAAAAATATAGTCAATCACTAAATCACATGATCTGTGTGGGAATATGGAATTATCAAATATGTATACCTAAAGATTGATTATGTTAGAATGAAGAAGATGAACACTCAAAGGTGGTGAGTTGAAGATGAAGGTATTCATTTATGGAGGTAATTATGAGGATGACTCGATGATGGTGATGATGTTTCGATAATGATTATTCAATGATGATAATTCAATGTTGATGGATGAATGATGAAGGTGATTCAACAATAGTTAGATAATCAGGATGATGATTTGGCAATTAGGGTTTGAAAATAGAAGGTTTCATTGGTTAGGGTTAGGCTTTGGCAAATTAGGGTTAGGATTTAGCAAATTAGGATTAGGGTTTTGCAAATTAGTGTTAAAGTTTTGATTTGGATGAATTGGGATGATGATTATGGCTAGGAATGGATTGGGTTATGGATTTTAGAAAGATAGTACTTACTCTCTAGTTCACACATAGGAATAGATTAAGGGTTTCAAGATTAATCGTTTACACATATTTGATTAAAATTGAGATGAACTCACACAGAATTCAATAAGCAATACTTGTAATTTTCATTCAATTTGTATTCAGTATCCTCTTCAAAGTGTGCTCTATGGCTTATATATCCAATTACACCAATTATTTTATACAAGAAATTACCATCTACTAGATAACAGATATAATTCTTCAAAAGATAGATTTATGCTACTTTATTCTCTAGCTAATCTCTAATTCGACTAATTAATTAATTAAACTATCTAATATGCTCATCCAAGCTACCTTTTAATTATCCAATGCATGCCATGCACATGCTATATATACCTAGTAGCTTGCATGGTATGTTTCATCTATAACTAGCAATGTAACTATCCGTTTGTCTTCATTTTTATGGAAGATCCTTTCTAAAGATAGAATAATTGATTCCATAATAATGAATGCCAAGTCTTGAATGTTTTCTATTGCATCATTATCCCTTTTTTGACTTGAATTTGCCCTCAAATTTGCATCACCATAGTATGGCTAATGTCTCCAATATTAAATGTCCATGATACCCCACCATATGAATCTAGCAAACTATCTCATAAGAACATTCTAAAAAACTTTGAAGTACACATACCAAATCTCCCTGTTGAACAATATGTTGATTCCTATACTTGTTTGCTTTTATCTTATATACTTCATTCGCCTTCTCAATATTGTGCTTGATTTGTTGATGAAGTTTATGAAATATTTCACTCTCTCTTGTGCATCATAAATCTTCACTTCACCTTTCTTTAATGGTACTATATCAATCGGTATATATGGATTAATATCATATACTATCTCAAATGGATTAGAGCTTATTGTAGTGGAATAAATTTGGTTGTACGCAAACTCTACATGTGCTAACTTGACATTCCAATCCTTAGCACTCTTGATCACCAATCTCCTTATAAAAGTGCCTAAAGTTCTATTAGTAACTTTGGTATGTCCATCCATTTGAGGATGATATGATGTGCTAAATATAAGCTTTGTTCCTAGTATGTGCCATAATATCTTCCAAAAATAATTTAGGAACTTTAGATCTCTATCTGAAACTATACTCCTTGGAATCCCATGTAATCTAACAATCTCCATGAAATACAAATCCACAACATAAATAGCATCATCGGTCTTGTGACATGGAACAAAATGAGTCATCTCGAAAAATTGATCCACCACAACCATAATGTAATCCTTTCCCCTTTGCGTCCAAGGTAATCCTAAAATAAAATTCATACTAACACCTTCCCATGGTTGAGTAGGCACGAGTAAAGGCACATATAACCCTTTTGGAAGAAATTATTACTCCTTTGGCATGTAGCACACCTAGCAACCATGGCTTGTACTCCCTTTTGCATTCTCAACCAATAGAAAAGTTCTTGCAACAACTCTACAGTTTTGTGAACTCCAAAGTATCCTACAATTCCTCCTTTATGCACCTCTTTGATAAGTAAGTCTCGAACTGAGGTCTTGGGCACACCTAATTTGTTGTGTTTGTATAATAATCCATCTTGAAGAGCATGAACTCAAAAACTTCTTTGTTTCATGCAATCTTCAAAGATCATAGCAAAATCAACATCCATGGCATATTGACTCTTCAACATCTTGAATCCCAAAAGCTTTTCATCCATCATGGTAAGTATCATGGTCCTCCTAGATAATGCATCCGCAACAATATTCTCTTTTCTATCCACTTATCTTGTAGATAATATAAATGTTTACAATAAGTTTGTCCACTTAATATGTCTTAGACTCACCTTCTTTTGACCATGTAGATAATTCAGACTCTCATGATCCATATGAAGTACAAAAGGCTTGGGTCTCAAGTAATGACTCCATGTCTCTAAACAATGCACAATAGAATAGAAACTCTTTATCATAGGTCGGATAGTTGAGTCTTGCACCATTTAACTTTTCACTAAAAAAGGAAATTGGTTTCCTTTCTTGTGAGAGTACACCCCCAATGCCTATACCACTAGCATCACATGTTACTTCAAACAATTTATCAAAACAAGGTAAAGATAATACCAGTGTGTTTGAGAGCTTTATCTTCAACTCCTTAAAAGCCTTTGACACTTGATCATTCCAATGGAACTTTCCTTTCTTCATAAATTGTGTGAAGGGAGAAGTCTTTGATGAACCTATTATAGAATGAGGCCAACCCATAGAAACTTTGAACATTGTGGACATTAGTAGGAATATGCCACATTTAAATAGCTTCCACCTTTGATAGATCAACTCTAATATCATCTCCACTCACAATATAAGCAAGGGAAACCACCCTTTGCATCTTAAAATCACATTTATCCATCTTACTATAGAGCTTCACCTCTCTAAGCTTGTCAAAATATCCAATTTAAATGTTATATGTGCTCAAACTCACTCTTTCTATATACCAAGATATCATCATGGTACACAACAACAAAGACTATAAGGAAGGGTTTAAGTAACTTGGTCATCAATCTCATGAAGGAACTCGGTGCATTACATAGGCCAAATGGCATCACCAACACATATACAACCCATACTTAGTCTTAAAGTTTGTATTCCACTTTTCCCATTCCCTTATTCTCATTTGATGATAGTCGCTCCTAAGATTAGGCTTCAATAACACCTTTTCACCATGCAACGCATCTAACATGTCATCCATTCTTGGCATAAAAAATCTATACTTGATTGTGATGTTTTTGATTGCCCTCGAATCAATACACATCCTCTACGTACCATTTTTATTAGATACCAACAAAGATGGAATACCACATGGACTCATACTCTACCGAATATAGCCTTGGTCTAACAACTCTTGCACTTGTCTCTGTAGCTCCTTAGCCTCCTTCAGATCTAACCTATAAGATTGCTTGTTTGGTAGTGGGACTCCTAGCATAAGATCAATAGTGTGCTTAATACTCCCCAAAGGAGGTAGCCCAATTGGCAATTCATTTGAAAAAACACCGGCATACTCTCTCAACATTTGTTGTAATTTTGGATCTATATTAGCATTCTCCCCTTGTTGGGCTTCCTTTACCACCAGTACAAAGCATATCTTGTCATCTTTTATAGATTCAATCATCTCACACTCCTTAAGGATCAACAACTCCATGCTACTCTTCTTTGTTCCCCTCCTACACTCGACACCTTCCTTCATTTTTTTTCTTTCTTTTTTTTTGCTGCATGGTCTCTGTTCCTCCCCTTTTCATTCCTCAAAACTAAATCCTCCCCATATACATTAGGTTTTAGCTTAAACTTCTTTAAGCCCTTTCACACCACATACTCATTAATGACTCCATCACCCACAACCTTCCTATCAAATTGTCATGACCTTCCCAACAAAATGTGACAAGCATCCATAGGTAGAATACCACATAAAACATCATCAAAATAATTTTCAATCTTAAAAGAGATAAGAGTTTGTTTAGTTACCCTTACATATTTATCATTATTGAGACATTGGAGTGAATATGGTCTTGGATGACCTATGGTCTCCAAATCTAAGCCTGTTCACCATCTTCTCACTAGAAAAACTTGTGCAAGAGCCACTATTAATGATGACTTCACACACTTTATCACCAAATCTACACTTGGCCTTGAAAATCTTCTCCCTTTGAGTAAGTAGAAGTTGTTATTGTACTTAGAGCAACCTTTGCAACATATAACAATCCACTTAGCCCTCTTCTAAAGCATCTTTGGGGATATCACTCTCTTCTTTAAGGTTTCCATCAGATCTTCATTCTCATCACAAGTCTCCATATTTTCTATCCCCGTCATAGTCAACACCCTTTGGTTTGGACAATCCTAAGTAAAGAGACCATAACCTCTATAATTGAAGCATTTCTTGTTCACCTTATCAAATACTTGATCCTTGCCTTTTTCATCACAAGTAAACCTTCTAACATTGTCTTGATTTATGTCTTGAGAAATTGGTGGCCTTGACACCCCCTTGGAAATCGAACCATATGCAGAATTGGTTGACATGCTCCATGGCTTTGTTCTCTTCAAAGGTTTCTCAAACTTGATTGCTAAGTTGGCCATATCTTTAAATAATGCATAAGGATACACCTCCACCTTCTGTCTGAGATTCTTCTTTAGTCCTTTATTGAATTGTGCACACCTTTGTTCTTCTCTTTCTAAGATGTCACAAATAAGAGCTAATGTTTTAAACTCTTTAATGTATTTCTCAACTCCAAGAAACCCTTGCCTTAAAGTAGTCAACTTTATGAAATTCTATTGCTCATATTCTCTAGGTACAAATTTCCTCTTCAAGTGTTTGTTTTAATTTTTCTCATGATCTAATTCTCATTTTTCCTTCTCTCTCCCTTCTCTTTAAATTATCGTACCACATTCTAGCAATTTTCTTAAACTTCAATATTACTATTTGACACCTCTTCTCATCATCAATGTCTTTATAATAAAAAAAAGATTCAAGAATTTACAACCATTCAAGAAAAGATTCTAATTTGGATTACCTTCAAAGTCGAGTTGGTCAAATCTGATTCCCTTCTCCACATCATTGTAGGTTCTTTTTGAGGTGTCATATGGTCTTCCATAATTTTCCACACTCTCTTCTCCTTCCTCCATTCAATCTTGAGCCCTTCTCATGTGGTATTCTTCGAATTGCTCCCTTTGGTTTTATGGGTACACATATGACCCTTGAGCTTATGAAGCTTCTATTCTCCCCAGACATAGCTATACTTCCTTAATTTCATCCACCAATACCTTGAGATCATCTCTCAAGTCTTTCTCTTGGTTCGCATCTCCTCACTTCACTAACTGAGTGGTGCTCTCCAAAAATGTCTCCAAGTGTTTGGATCATGGTGTCTTCTTGATGAATTCTTAGGAGAATCTTAAATAAGTTCATCAAGAAGAGACACGTTCTTTGAAGAATCTTGAAGTAAGGACACATTCCTACAAGAATCTTGACAAAAGATTGGATCTTGATCAAACTAGATCAAAACCTATGCTTTGATATCAAAATTGATGTGTGTGGGAATATGGAATTATCAAATATGTAAACCTTAGGCTTGATTATGTTGGAATAAAGAAGATGAAGACTTGAAGATGGTGAATTGAAGATGAAAATATATGTTTGTGGAGGTAATTATGAGGATGACTCGATGATGGTGATGATGCTTTAATGATGATTATTCCATGATGATGATTTGATGTTGATGGATTAATGATGAAGGTGATTTGACAATGGTGAGATGATGAGGATAATGATTGATTAATTAGGGTTTGAAAATAGAAGGCTTCATTTGTTAGGGTTAGGGTTTGGTAAATTAGGGTTAGGGTTTAGCAAATGAGTGTTAGGGTTTCGCAAATTAGAGTTAAGGTTTCATTTTGGATGAATTGGAATGATGGTTATGGATGGGAATGGCATGGGTTATGGAGTATAGAAAGATAGTACTTAATCTCTAATTCACACATACGAAGAGATTAAGGGTTTTAAGATTAACCGTTCACATAGATTCAATTAAAATTGAGATGAACTCACATAGAATTCAATAAGGAATACTTGCAATTTTTATTCAAATTCTATTCAGTTTCCTCTTCAACATGTGTTCTATGGCTTATATAGCCAAGGCCACCGATTACTTTATGCAAGATATTGCTATCTATTAGCTAAAAGATATAATTCTTCAAAAGATAGATTTATGCTACTATATTCTTTAGCTAATCTCTAACTCGACTAATTATTAAACTAACTAATATGCATGTCCAAGCTGCCTTTTATGCCCCCATACATGTAGCCATTCCCTTCATGCATGCCATGCACACGCCATATACACCTAATAGCTTACATGGTACATTTCATCTATAACTAGCAACGTAACCATTCATTTATCATCCATTTTATGGGAGATCCTTTCGAAATGAATAAAAATTTGTTCTATATTGATGAATGCTAAGGATTGAGTGCCTACTTTTGCATTATCATAAAGATTACCTATGTGCTAAAATATTGGAAATTATTATCCTTTAATTTTTCCATGAAAAATTGCTTATTATAATGATGTTGGGTACAAAATAAGATAAAATTTTGAAATTATGGTTTTGAGGGAATTTTGGTCATTCACTACGTAATGTACCTTGCATGAATAATTAGACACGGGTTCACCTTAGTGTTAAATTTAGTGTTGACATAAACCGACGATCTTAGTGTTTACCTTAATAATTGAGAATAAAGAAAAAATGGTAGGTATGGAAATGGGAATTATTGTGGAAAATGTGATATTTATGATCTCCTAACAAAATATTGATACTTAAAGTGAAAGACCATGAGTTAGGAATGATTTCTCTCCTGGATTAGCTATCCTTGAGATGAGGTAAAACCCTCTTTTGATTTTGGTTATCTAGTGTATTATTGTACCCCATTAATACTCTAATATACTCTATAAATTACTTATGAGTTCTATAGGGGGTATCGATACTTAAGTATTAGGTGAACAAGGTTGGAATATACTCTAGTGTATTATTATGACTAAGTGTACTGCTATGTCCTTAGGTTTTAGAGTAAGTATATTATGTAGCCTTTGTGCACAAATATAACTAGGTGTGCTTAAGTGTCGCTAAGTTTATTTTATTCCTCTTAAGTAATTAAAAATCAAAGTAAATAATGTTTAAGAATATAAAAAGGAATTGATTTAGATTTGTTGGTTAGGTAGTTGCCTTCGTGCGCTACCTTCAATTTTAAAACTAATTTGTATTATGGATTTGGGGATTACTTCAGTGCCTTACCTTGACATTTAGGATTGAGTTGATTAGGTAGATATGGTTATTGTGAACTTCAAAATGATGTAAATTTATTTATTATGATTAACTATTGAGCATGAGATTTTGATGATATATATTACCCTATAATTATGTTATATTTTCTGGCATGTGCTTTGTGTTTTGAGCATGTTTTCAAAACGTTGTGTGATTATGTGCAATGTGGGTATGCTTGATGGTTAGCAGAATAAATGTCTTAAAAAATACCCTACTTTGTATAATTTTATAATGATAATTGAATGATGAATTCTAAACTAAGGATATGGATGAGAGATCACACAAAGTAATTCTTCAAACTAGCTTTGAAAGCCTCGTATAGATAACTCTCTAATGATCTCTAATGAAGAAACACATTGTAAACTTCACTAGGCAACTCTATAAGAGCTCATATAGTAATGGTTTAAAGAGTTCCTAAATTATCACTCATATATATAAGATAATTTAGAGATATGTCTTGTTTATGACTCATACAAATAACATAAACATTGAACAAAGAGATTCACATAGAGTTTCAACGAGAGAAAACTCAATTCAACTATGCTTCTTAAGTAATGAGTTTAGATGGGATATTTATAGGATAATTGTAATACCCCGTATTTTTAAAATCTAATTTTATTAAGCCTAATGATTTTATTGACGTAATTTGATGTAAATATTTAATTAATTTATTTTCGTTTCATTTTACGGATTTATCGACGATTTCAAATTCATATTTGAATTTAATTAATCTTTGTCGTTATGAACCATTTTAGATAAATTCGTTCACGACCATGATTTTATTATATTCTTATGATTTCGATTTTTGGTTAAAAATATGTATTCCCATTCTTTCTTGTGTTTTGATTTTTATATTTTAAGTTCGTTCTCGATTATAACTTCGTCGTGTGATTATGACTTAATTTTGGAGTTATATTTCGTTAACGAAGTATATTATTTAAATTATGGAATTTCTGTTTAAATAATTAAAATTATTTTAATAATTTTATCCGTAGAAAATATTTTCGAATTTTAATTTATTTCTTTTCGGAAAATCGTTAATATTTTTGAGAAGTTTTAAATTAAAAAGATTTTCGGAGTTTATTTATGAATTTCTTTTCGGAATTAATTTTCTTCCGTTTTACGATTTTTGGTTTGCGGAAAATCGATTTCAGAAATTATTTAAATTATTCTTGGTTTATTATAATTTGACTTAAATATTTTATTATATAATTTTTCGAGGTCTTATAATATATTTCCGTAAATAATACAAATTTTTATGTTTGTTGGTAAATTTTGCCAAAAATGTTTTCGAAATTTTTTATATAGCTTTTTATTAATTTTAAGTGTTCGGATCGTTTCGAAAATTTTTTTTTGTAAATAAATTTTATATAAAATCATCAAATAATAATTTTGCATATTTCTACTTGGAATTGTAAAAAAAAAAAAAAACGAACAGCCCTACCGGTGCCCCCTTCTCTTCCTTTTCTCTCTTCTCTCCCTTCTCTTTTATTTTTCCCTGTTCCCGACTTACCCCCTGTTCGCAGCCCTAAGCCCTGCCGCCCCCCTCTCTCCAGCTCCTCCCTTCTCCTTCGTCGACCGCCGGCTACCGCCACCACCAGCCACGACTGCCACCGACCACCGCAGCAGGCATCAGCCACCAAAGCAACCGCGCAGCACCAGCAACGAATTGCAGCAGGGCAGTGACGAGCCGCGCAGCTCACGCCACCGCTCGGTCATCCGCGAGCCCTGCTGACCACCGACGAGCCACCCCGACCCCCGACGAAGCCTCCCCAGCCTTCCTTTGCCCCGATTTGTCAGTTTTTAATTGGTATAAATTTCTAAAAACCCTAACACTGATTTGATTTAATTGAGTATGATTTAGTGTGTGATAAGCTAAATTAATTGTTTGGTTTTGTATATATGTGCTGTGAGATTGATTTAGATATGTTAATTGTATAGTTTAGGTTGGATTTTTGGAAAATTGGATTTTTGGCCGGGTTATGCCCGAATTTTTTGGATTCATCCGATTTGGTGATTTCGGACCAATTGATTATACAATATGTTTTAAAATGTATCCAATTTCATTTTGGAACCGTCAATTTGAGAAATCTATGCAGGTTTTATTGGAATTTGATTCCTAGGTCAAATTTTGGGTGTAATGAAATTGGGTCGTATAATTGAGCCGTTCAGCTCAATTGATTTTATAATATTGTTTAAAATGTATTTAATTTTATATTGGAAGTGTTGATTTGGGAAAATTGTGCGTAATTGATCGGAATTGGATTTTTAGGTCAAAACTCCCGCGGGTTTAAATTGGTTTGGGTAATCGGGTTATTTTATTCAATTGACTATATAAATTACATTATAATATGTTTAATTACATTTTCGAACCGTCAATTGATATGTTTTGGCAAGAATTGATCGGATTTGCGTTTCGGGCTCAAAAACCCTAATTGTGCTAAATTGCGTATTTCTTTTATTGGCTTTGAACAATTGATTATTTGATATGTTATAAAATGTGTTTAATTGCATTTCCAAACATTCAATTTGATTAAATTTATAGAATTTTAATGAATTGTATTTTCGGGCCTAAAACCCTAAATTTCAAGTGAAATTATGAAATTGATTACTTGTATTGTTGTTTTCTAAAATTGAATGTATAGAAATAGTTGAAATGGTATTAATTGATTTCTAATACCTTTAATTTGAACTAATTAAATTGAATTATTTGAGTTTGTGTCATGGGCTTTAAAACCCTAATTTTCGGGGACGATTTTATAAAATTGATTTTTCTATGTGTATTTTATCTAATCGAATTCTATCTTTGGGTTTTAAACCATTTAAATTATGTTTTAACCTAATCGTTTTGGATTTGGTTCTATGTAAATGGTTGGGTTACCTATTTAGTTGTAAAACCTAATAAATAAGTTATTTTCGATAAATTAACTTATGATCGATTATTCTTTCTCGGGGTTTCCAAATTAAGTTAAAATGTCCCAAGTGATATTTGTATTAATCCGTTTTGATTTAGTTTTAACCTTAAATCTTAATAGAGCTATGCTTTTAAGTCCTAAGTTTTGGACACGTTTTCCAAGAAAAATAGTTTGTGTCTCTAGTATCGATTAAATTATAATAGTTGAAATTATTGATCGATAGGATAGTTTCTAACTTAGTTTTCGATGTAATCTAGGAAAGCTTTCTCGTGGATCCACGAGCTAGTGATCTCTCCCTCTTATCTCGCTTAGCTAGCTTCGGATCCAGGTAAGTCTCTACTTACCTCCACTTATGGGTGTTTCGTAAGGGTTTAGCTAAGGCCACTTGTGTGATATGTGATCTACTTGCCTTGGATACTTCGTATATATATCCCATGTCTTGTTGTGTATCACATGTTTGTCCTTAACATGTTTTATGCGTAGCGCAGCTTGGAGTTAAGGTAGGTGGTATGTGTTTTTCTTATAACATGAATGTGATATTCGTATGTGGTGATTATGATGTGCAGTGACATGATGTAACCCTCTAGGACATGCATACTAGGGTGATTATTATTATGATATGGAGACGAAAGGACAAAAAGAAATAAATGGGAAGTGAGTTGCTAAAAGGGAGTATAAGGGAGCCGATTAGGGTTTTGATAAAGACTATGATGTGAATCGACTATATTTACCAGAGATCTAAAGAATGAGTCTACTTGATCGGGGCCGGACATGTCCCTAAGTAATGTCCGGGGCTGGACATGACCCTAAGTAATGTCCGCGAGGCTAAATGCCTAATTGGTTTGGTTCGGCATTGCCCATAAATGCCCGTTTGATAAATGCTCGATTCGGCTTGGTTTGGTTTGGCGTTGTCCAAAAATGCCCGATTGGTTGGTTTAATATTGTCCATGAATGCTCGGTTAGTTTATCTGAATGTCTTATTGTATTAAGATGTTTTTTGCCACACTTACATGTTTAAATAAATGTTATATATGTTTCACATGTTATTATATGTGTATGGTAGGACTTATGATGTGGGTTTTGAGTATGCATAATATTGTATCAACGTAATGATGTGAATCTTATGAATTTATATTTAATTAATTTTGAAAATTGCTGTGAATTAATTACTTATAATTGTTTGTCTTATTTGATGAATTAATAGGAGTATAATGCAGCATATGGATTCTGTGGACTTTGGATACAGTTGCTGGGAAGTGCAGAATATGTATTGGAGTGTACAGATTATGTAATTTTTGTTAATAACTTGTAATCCCATATGATGCATTCGCCGGTCGGAATGGGCTAATGGAAATTAGGACGGTTGTATAATCCGCCACCTGGTCCTTAATTTGGACTAGATGGATTGTGGATTAATCAATCCTTAATAACCATGATTAGCTAAAGTTGTTATAGCTGATGGGAAAATTAAGCCTTAAGCTTAATTGTATTTGGGACATTTTATGTTGGGTTGAATTGGGCTGGTCGATTTATTGTGGCCCAAAGTCTTTTACGCCCATTCTATCTAGGCTTGTATTTGTTCCGTATTGTATGTGTCGACATATACAGCCTTTTGTGTACATATAAATAGGCGAAATACTTGTAATACGGGAAATTTTTTTAGACAGAAATATATCGGCTGATTTCTTGAGCTTTCTCGCGACTTCTTTTCTCTCTCTCTCGGCGATTCTCTCTTTCGCTCGTCTTCTCTGATTCTGCTCTCGCTCTCACCTTGATCGATCTTGATCATTCACCTTCAAATTTCAGTTGCCATTGTATCAATTGTGCTTCTGAATCTTTGGTCTTCCTTTGGAATTTTTCCTTAGGCTGTACCGGCGAAATCAAACTTTGCGCTCAATTAATTGTTCGATCCTTCGTGAAACCCTAACAGGTTTCCATCATTTGGTATCAGAGCCTCGGTTTCTAGAGTGCTCGTAGTTTCTGTGTTACTGATTAAGTTTTCTTCATTTTTTTATTCGATTTCTGTATTTCGCTAACCCTAGCTTGAGGTGTGAAAATTTAGGGTTTACAGCGACGAAGTCTGTTTCGATTATTATTGTTCTAAAACCGCCGATTAAAGTGTTTTGGTCCGCTATTTCGAAAGTCTGAAGAGAAACCCTAATCGACCTAGGGTTTGGTCAAGAACGTGAATCTTGACTGACAGTGCGACAGATTGTTGTTGGTAACCTTCGATTCGTAAATTTTCTTGTTTAATACTACTATCTGCTATACTTAATTTCCATTTCTTCGCCAATTACCTGTTGTTAACAAGTATACAGGTTAATAACATAACCGGCGAACCATTTTGGTTTCAAGAAAAGGGAGAGACCTCCAAAAAGAGGGGTACCCTAGATAAGTGAATTGATTGCTTAAGCAGACGCGGTAATATTGTTCCCTCTTACTTAATTAGTATTGTCGAATTATTATAGACATTGAATAAATCTGAGTAAGCTTTACTGTTGCTATTACTATTAATATTTGATACTGTGATACTTCTTGAGACTATACTGTGTGTTCTATTATCTGAAATCCTTGAATAAGTTGTTTCTGTTGATTAAATTGCTGCTGTGTTAGTTGTTTAAACTGCTGTTAAATTTCATTATGTCTAACAATGGCCAGTCAGTGAATCAATCTGTGTCTAGTAATGATCTTTTAGAAACCCTTAGGACTTTTCAAGAACAAATGACTGCACAATTTGCTGTTTTATCTGCTAACCTAGAACAAAGACTAGGGGAACAGGAAGTAAGACTCAATGAATTGCAACATAACAAGTTGAAACTAATCAGGCAGGAGTTTTAGGAAGGGCTCCAATGGATCTTAGGATTAGAGTTCCACCCATGGCTAATCTAGAGGAGCTGTAAGACCAAGTATCTCACAATAGTGATAGGATGCCTAGACAGAACAATAGGCAGGATAGGGAATTAGAATTCATTGATAGGAATTTGAATAATCTTAAGCTTAGTATACCAGGGTTTAATGGCAGGAATGACCCTGATTATTATTTTGAATGGGAAAGGAATATAGAATTAGTATTTGAGTGTCATAATTACTCTGAAGAAAAGAAAATTAAGGTGGTTGTAGTAGAATTTACTGAGGATGCATCCTCTTGGTATCATAATTTGGTGTTAACTAGACGAAGGTGTGGGGAACCATCTATACAGACTTGGGCAGAGTTTAAAATCTTAATGAGAAAGAGATTTGTGCCAAGTTACTATTATAGGGAGTTGCATAAGAGGTTGCAAACTATTAGTCAAGGAGTGAGATCAGTGGATGACTATTATAAAGAGTTAGAAGTTTTGATTATTAAGACAGGAGTTATTGAGGATGATGATGCTACCATGGCTAGGTTTCTGAGTGGGTTAAATTCAGAGATAGTTGATAAAGTAGAACTGTATCCTTGTGGAACCTTAAATGAAATGGTGAATATAGCTACTAAGATAGAGATTCAATTAAGGAAATCTAGGCAATATAAACCCCCTGGGATTGGGTTTAAGACTACTATGAGGAGAAATTTTGGGGGAAATACTTCTGGAAACTGGAAGAACAATAGTAAGGTAGAATTTAAGGGAAGAAACAATGAAGCTAAGGCAGGACAAAAGTTTGAAAAAGGCAAGAATGTGATGACAAATCGTGTAAATGGGTCAAACAAGACTAGGGATATTAAATGTTTTAGGTGAGGAGGCTTAGGACATATAGCTTCTGAATGCCCAAACAAGAGAAACATTTTGATTAGAGAGTCTGAATCTGAATCTGAAGAAGAAGAAGAAGAGGTCAATATAGTTGGAAAGAATGATAGTGACCTAGAAGAAGAAATAGAATTACCAATGAATAAGGATCTTTTTGTGGTTCGAAGAGCTTTAAATAGTAATAAATTACCTGATTCCAATGCTATACAAAGAGAAAATATATTCCATACTCGATGTTTAATTGATGACAAGTGCTTTAACATGGCCATAGATAGTGGTAGTTGTATTAATGCTGCTAGTACCCTATTGGTGTCTAAATTAGGATTAACCACTACTAAACATCCAAAACCATATAGATTGCAATGGCTTAATGAATTGGGAGATGTTAAGGTTAGTCAACAAGTTTTAGTGAATTTAAAGTTAGGAAAATATGAGGCTTCTGTTTTATGTGACATAGTTCCTATGCATGCCGCTCACCTGTTGTTAGGTAGGCCTTGGCAATATGATAGGAGGGTAGTACATGATGGTTATAAGAATAGGTATACAGTACAGAAGGATGATAAGAAGATTGTTTTAGCACCTATGACTCCAAAAAAAATATTTGAGGATCAAACCAAAATTAAATCTGATTATGAGGAGTTATCTAAATCTAATTTGGGGAATGATCTTAGTACAAAGGACATGAAAGGAACTTTTGGATTTTATGCTAAAGGTAAGGATGTAGGAAAGGCAATAAAAAGAAATGCCAATGTGTACTTGATGATTTTTAAGGACTGTTATGAGTGTTAGAGAGGAATAATTGAAGAAGTACCTAGTACAGTGAAACTGTTATTAGAGGAAAATAGTGAGTTGTTTCCTGAGGATATACCTAGTGGACTACCTCCATTAAGGGGAATAGAACATCAAATAGATTTTATTCCAGGAGCTGTTATACCAAACAGACCTGCTTATAGAGCCAATCCTGAAGAGGTTAAGGAATTGAAAAGACAGGTTTCAGAACTGTTAAGTAAAGGATATATTAAGAAGTCTATGAGTCCTTGTGCAGTACCAGTGTTATTAGTACCTAAAAAGGATGGCAATTGGAGAATGTGTGTGGATAGCAGGGCAGTAAATAAGATAACTATTAAGTATAGATATCCAATTCCTAGGCTGGATGAAATGTTGGATCAATTGCATGGTGCTGTTATATTTTCTAAAATAGATTTAAAAAGTGGGTATCATCAAATTAGGATGAAACCAGGAAATGAGTGGAAGACAGCTTTTAAAACAAATTTTGGATTATATACCCCCTTACCTGTATCTAACCATCCTTCGGTTGATATATCTTTGGATTTTGTTTTAAGATTACCTAGGACTAATAGAGCTAAAGATTCAATAATGGTTGTAGTAGATAGGTTCAGTAAGATGGCTCATTTTATACCTTGTAATAAAACAAATGATGCTGTAGTAGTGGCTGAATTATTTTTTTCTAATGTGGTTAAATTACATGGAACTCCTAAGACTATAGTTTCAGACAGAGATGTTAAGTTTTTAAGTCATTTTTGGAAGGTTTTGTGGGGAAAATTAGGGACTAAGTTATTGTTTTCTACAACTTGTCACCCTCAAACTGATGGTCAAACTGAGGTGGTTAATATAACTTTGGGAAACATGTTGAGAGCTGTCCTTGGAAAGAATCTTAAACAATGGGAATATGTTTTACCTCAAGTGGAATTTGCTTATAATAGGACTTTACATTCTACAACTAATAAACTCCATTTGAGATTGTGTATGGTTTTAATCCATTAACTCCATTAGATTTGAGTCCTTTACCTCATGTTGACTTGCAAAATTTTGATGCTGAATCTATAGCTGAAAGTATAAAAAGATTACATGAGACTGTAAGGCAACAGATTAATAAGAAGGTACAACAGATGGCTGAACATGCTAATAAAAGAAGGAGAAAAATGATTTTTAAACCTGGAGATTTAGTCTGGGTTCACCTAAGGAAAGAAAGGTTTCCAAATTTTAGAAAGTCAAAGTTGGACCCTAGCGGGGATGGACCATTTACTGTATTAGAGAAAATTAATGATAATGCTTATAAAATTGATTCACGTGTTAAATTTGGAAATGTGAGTAACTCTTTCAATGTGGCTGATCTTAGTCCATTTCTGGGACTTATTCAGGTTTCAGAGGCGAAACCTTTCCAAGAAGAGGGGAATGATGTGAATATTATGAATTTATATTTAATTAATTTTGAAAATTGCTGTGAATTAATTACTTATAATTGTTTGTCTTTTTTGATGAATTAATAGGAGTATAATGCAGCATATGGATTCTGTGGACTTTGGATACAGTTGCTGGGAAGTGCAGAATATGTATTGGAGTGTACAGATTATGTAATTTTTGTTAATAACTTGTAATCCCATATGATGCATTCGTCGGTCGGAATGGGCTAATGGAAATTAGGACGGTTGTATAATCCGCTACCCGGTCCTTAATTTGGACTAGATGGATTGCGGATTAATCAATCCTTAATAAACATGATTAGCTAAAGTTGGTATAGCTGATGGGAAAATTAAGCCTTAAGCTTAATTGTATTTGGGACATTTTATGTTGGGTTGAATTGGGCTGGTCGATTTATTGTGGCCCAAAGTCTTTTACGCCCGTTCTATCCAGGCATGTATTTGTTCCGTATTGTATGTGTCGACATATACGACCTTTTGTGTACATATAAATAGGTGAAATACTTGTAATACAGAAAACTTTTTTAGACAGAAATATATCGGCTGATTTCTTGAGCTTTCTCGTGACTTTTTTTCTCTCTCTTTCGGCGATTCTCTCTTTCGCTCGTCTTCTCTGATTCTGCTCTCGCTTTCACCTTGATCGATCTTGATCATTCACCTTCAAATTTCAGTTGCCATTGTATCAATTATGCTTATGAATCTTTGGTCTTCCTTTGGAATTTTTCCTTAGACTGTACCGGTGAAATCGTACTTTGCGCTCGATTAATCGTTCGATCCTTCGTGAAACCCTAACAGGTTTCCATCACGTAATGCACCATGATTTAATATGCACTTGATGTTGTAGTTTACATCTCTCCCATAAGATATGGTAGTGGGACTTACTCAGTATTGGACCCGTACTGATACTACCTTGGTTGAATGAGTCCTGTGATGATCCACTGATGGTGGGGAGCAGACCTCTTGTGCAGGTTGATACTATGTTGGGGTGGAAGGCGTGACTTGAGTGAGTAGGCAATCCGGATATTTATCCTTCGGGAATTGTTTGTTTAATTGTATTCATCTTTGGAAGTTACAAGTGTTGTATTTAAATTTCCAAGGGTTTTGTAATTGACTTTTAATTTCTCGTAACGCTGTCATGCTTTTAAAATTCGGATTTAATTGTTTGACAGGTTTTAGCCTTGCATCTAACATGAGATAGATGGTTGACATGTATCTTATGTTAGATGTGGCGGTAACATTTTCCAAATTTGTTCCTAGCTTCCGCTTTATTTTTTCAAAATATTTTTTTCAGGAGTGAAATTTGGGGGTGTTACAATAATATTCACCTCCTCATTTAACCTTCTCAATAATATGATAACCACAATCTAAATAAGATAAACACTATTCATGGCACTACTCATGTGAATAGTAACCCACTTAATCCTATGATAATAATTAAATTCTAACAAAATCTTAAAACGACAAAATACATCATAAGTGTTGTATTTAAATAACAACTCAAATAATAAATATGAAAAGATATTGACATCCATAATGCTAAATATTATACTTTATCTATTTACATATTAAAATTCATATTAACACACATATGGTAAAAATTTCAAAACTTTATGTAGAAAACTCATATTTGAGATTCAAAATATGCATTAGACATCTAATTTAATAATATTTACAATGGTACAAATATTTTAGATTAAATAATTATCTTCACATTTGACCCTTTCTTCCCTCTATCCTAATTCATAAGTTAATCTTCTAAATCTTAGAATAGTTTTGCATCATTGTTACCTCTTTTGAGGTATTGTGATTTAGTCAATACTAGAAATTCTTACTAATACTAAGTTTCTAGATGACTTTGTGAAGGGAATGGAGTTGTTTGAGGTGTATAATTGTCACAACATGAAATTTCTCAAGCTTGAATGTTTAGCCTTTTATTTGAAAACATAACTCTTAAATAATAGCTTGCTTATTTTTGTAAACCATTAACCTGCAAATCTAAATAAATTTGATAAATCATCCAAACCATTTTGTCCTTTTCCATTTATTTAAATCCACCATAATTTGATAATTTTACCCAAACTATTTTATCTTTTTCTTTTTTATTTAAATCCACCCTAAATTGATAATTTCTTTTGATTTATTTTTTTAATCAGATACCTTAAACCTAAATAAGTTAATTTTATCTTAATCCTAAATTTAAACTAATTAAAATTTTAACCTTAAATTTACTTTCTTTCCTTTTTTTTTCTTTCCCCCTTTTTATTTGTTTTCTATTTTTCTTTTTCTTCCCCTTGCCTAATTCCAATTTTCTTTTCTTTCCTTTCCTCCCCCAGCCTACTTTCCCCAGCTCCATCCCAATTTTCTTTTTCTTCCTCTCTTCTTGGCACAACCCTTTCTGTTCTTTTTCTCTCCATATCCAAACCCCAAGCCTAGCCCATTTCATTTTTTTCCTTCTTCTTCTTCTTCTTCTCACTTGCCTACCCTACATCCAAAAATGCTTGTCCACTACATTTCCTTATGCCCCAAACAACACCCCATCAAGACTTTACCTATGCCCATGTACTACACACAAGAACCCTCTTGCACATGCCTGCCTTGCTTTTTCGTATTCTACCCAAACATAGCCTTGCATACTCCCCCTTCTATTCAAATAAACCCAAACAACCCGCTACATCGCCCCTTACTTTCTACTTGTACTCCCACCTACATCATTTTTTCCTCTTCTAACCAAACCAATCCTTCTTTTCCCTTACCAAACATCACCACCATAATAACCCTCCATCGTTGCCTCCCTCTTACTACAGCTTGCCCTCACTAGCACCACCATCTACCAACCTTGTTATCTCATTATTGCGACCCCTTTTCTTTTACCAACCTCATCTGCCCTAGCCACTAGATTCTCAACTCAGACTACTAGTTCCATCACCCACCAGCAAGCCTCATCACCACCTCCAACCACTACCATCACTACCCACATCAACCATCACCTCCACCTAACAAACCTTTCACCTCTCCCCTAAGCCTTCTACCTTTGCTGACTCATGCTCGACATGAACAACTTGAGTTTTCATTGAAAAATTTTACCCATTTTTAATGTAAGGGCATGTTAGTAATTTTATATTTAATAAATATATTTAAAAAATATTATTTTATTGATTAAATATTAATATGGTAATTGTGGTTTTATTTTAGATATAAAAGTTAATTATTGGAGCCTGATCAATTTTATTAGTTTACCCATAATTTGTGCTTTTGCCGGAAATCAGGTAGTCCCCATACTATACTAAAATATTAAGATGTCATATGATAACAAATTTAAATCTTGATGTATAAATCGTGCTAAATATGTTTGTTATATTGTAATCCCAATAATCACATGATATTTCATTTAGGTTTTGATGTATAAACTGTGTATTAAGTATATTCATTGCATTGTGATTGTTTGGCTAATAATAATAATATAGGATTTGTTAAAATAAAGCATGTTAAATAATGGAAATTATTTTGTGGACAAAATGTGTGTTAAAATTGTTTAAGTTATGGAAATAAATTATATATTTCATGTATGTCCAATGTGATGGGTTGAGCATACCTAGACGTAATTTTAATATAAATATTATTATCATGTGCCCTAGGGACTATTTTATCATTTAATGATTATTGTTGTTTTGGATGTTTGGAAATGAGTTAAAATGGTTAAGTATGCAAATTGGATATATGTGATTGATGATTTTATGGTTACCTTACAAAAATACTAATACTTAAAGTGAAAGACCTCAAGAATGAGAATGGTGACTCTTTAGGGGTCACTACCCTAAAGATGTAATCTAACCCAAAATTTATTATGGATTTTTTTTGTGCCTTGGTGCCCCGGTGTAACCCTATATCTTACTCTGTTTAGATCTACGGACATAAAAGAGGGAATGCATACTTATGGATTAGGTATCCTTGTCAGTATGGTATTATGATACCTTTGTGTTCTAGGGTTGATAGTCGGTAGGATATTATGTTGCATTGGTAGTACTATATGACTAGAGAACATTAGTGTCTCTAGGTTTGATATAATTTATACTCAAGTAAATAAAAATGGAAATAAATATTATTGGACCAAAATGATGATTATTGCATTGGTTAATATTAGCCTTTGTGCCACCTATGGTTCGCTTGTAACCTTTATGCCTACCTATGTTTCTGTAGTAACCTTCGTGCCTATTTGTTGCTTGGTAGTAGCCTTTGACCCCCACCTATGATTTATAGATTTTATTAGTATTATATATTTAAGCTCTACCTATGGTATTATGGGTACTATTGGTTTGATACTAAGATATGAGATATATTATGAAGGTTATGGTTATTTTGTTGGGATTGATTCTAATCATTATTTCAGATAACATCTTTTTTATGCTTGGTTGGTAAGTTTTATTATGTTCTCTATGAATGAGTATAAGCAATATGTATCTTTGTTGTTATGCTCTTTATGTATGAATATTGCAATGTTTATACCATGTATTATTGTGGCATCCTTTATGTGTTCCATGTGGTCTTTTCATATTAGTTTTATATAATGGGTTATGTAGTACCATTGTAGTAAAGGGTTATTTTTTATGGGTCCCTTCTTATTCATTGGGTAATGGAATTTATAAGTTATCTTGTGAGATTAGTTAAAGGCTATCTGGTCTCTTACCCGATATCTTTTGATCTAGATGATTCTATACTCTTATATTCTTATGTATTTATTTGTACTAAATTTTATAATCATTGATACTGTATTTTTATTTTGTATGATGCTACTTTTTTTTTATTCTCTTTACTTTATGTTTTATAAATGTGTTATTAATTGAAGTAGAATAACGTTTTTAGCCTTAACACTTAGTATGAGAATGGTAAGGGAAACCATTCTTATATAAATTGTGGGGGTAATACCCAATATTTTTCTTTTGTTTTAGCTTCTATAATTAATTAGTTTAACAAATATTTATGTTCATAAATTTAGGGGTGTTACAGTAATAGTGGTAAAGAAAAGTGGAGCTCTTGGAAAGAGGTTCCATTTACAGAATGGGTATTTGAGTCTAAGAGTTAGGGAAAACTAATATCATATCTTTGGGTTCTAGTTTTTATATTGTAGTATGTTTTTCTTTGGAATTTTATGTCCCACATTTTTTGATTAATGCTTTTGTACATAGAATATTCAACATTACCCTTTTTCTATGTTATTATCTCTTATTTTGATTGTTTGATTGGGATCTAACTTATTTGAGCCTTAACACTTGGATAAGAAAGGTGAGGGAACAATACATAAGATAAGTGTGACAGTAATACCCATTATTTTATAAATAATTCTTTCACAAAATAAAAATTTTAAGTAGTTAAAATGGGCTTGTTGCATCATAAGTCCATATTTAAGCCAAATAAAACTCAAATTTTCAAGTTTACAAGGCAATATAATAGGCTTAAGCTCGATAACCAAAAGTCTTCCTTTTCTATAAAGAGAGACTTCCTATCCTCATTTAAATACATTAAAGTTTAGAGATCAAGAGCTCCATGCCAATACAGAATGCCCAAAACATTCTAACACCAAACCTAAAGAATCAAAAGATAAAGAACGAAGATTAAAGCATTCAAGATCGTCAAAGTTGAAGACATGAATCTTTGAAACTTTATCATTGAATTTATTTGAGGATATGAAGCACCACTAAATCATGTCATCTTCATCAAATAGATACAGACCTAATTTAAAACCATTAGGTTTGAGTCTAGTTTACTAAAATCCAAACAAGTTGTGAACAAATTTAGATTGAAATTTAACACTTTAAATTACAAAGATCGCTAATAACATTGTTGGATACTTAAGAGATTGAATTAGAGAATATTAAACCTTGTAATAAATTTATATAGAGGTTATATCTGTAGCTAAATTTGAAAATTAATAAGTCATTATGTTATTTCTCAATTTTTATGTTTGCATTGTTATTTACATATTAAGAATTTTTGGAAAACCATTTGGCCTTTTCCCATGATGTACCTAATTACCATAATTCTCCAATTATCATACATATCCTATATAGGTGATGGAATTGATTAACATTTATTAACATTTTATCTCCAACTCTATTATAATGATAGGGAAAAAGGAAAGCCCAAATGAAGAAACAATAACAAAGTAGGAAGCGCTAAGTCCATCCCTTATTGTGCAAATTATAATTGCATATAGTTATAAAAAAAATTCCCTATGCTAATAATAAACTACTGAAACAAGAAAAAAAAAATTAGATGACCTAAATTTTTTTAGTTCTATCCTCTCAAGTAACCTCAAAGAATCAAGAATAGTTAAACCATTGTTTTTATCCTCACCAAGATTATTAACCAAAACCCTCTTGATTAATCCACTAAATTAAAAAATCTCCATTCCCAATTGAGATTTACCTAGATCAATCCTTATAATACTCTACTCTTAGATCCATTAATGTGTGTTAATTTATGTATTTAATTGTGATTTAATTATGTTTGATTATTGTTTTGATTTTTTCCTTTAGATAATTTGGAAAAGATTTTATACTAAAAGACTTGGTTTTCCTAAAAAGGTAGTCAAATAGTTTATGTTTTGACTAAACTTTTGAAACCTCAAGAACCAACCAACTAGTCACTAGTATATAAGTCCATGAGTTGTGCCAAACTGGCTAACTAGTTCCTCAAAGCTGTATGTCTTTGCACTCAAATGATTTTGAACCTCCTTACATTAGATGACTAACTTTAAGGGTTTTGAGTAATAAGTTTATAGATTATCTTAGAAAGCTTTTTCAAATTATTTCAACATTGATTGAAACATTATCTTAGGTTAAAGAGAAAATTTTGTATAAAAAGTGATTAATGACAAAAGCATCTATTATCATATTCTCCCTCTTTTATAAAAATAAGAACATATGATTTTCATCCCAAATGACCCTTACTAGCTATAGATTCTATCTTCTTCACCTATTATCTCATTTCCCCTTTTGTGCTAATGATTTTTCGAATTGATAGCCCCTGCTACACTTCATCCTTCACCATTTTAGTTCTTAAAGTAGAGTCAACCTTATATACTTCTAGAATTTTCCTTGAATAGATTTGAGTTGGGAGTAGGGTTTCAAATTACAAAAAGCCTTACACTCCTTCTTCTCTAAGAATTTTCCTAATTATTAAAGTAAAACCCTACATAGCACCCCAATTTTTCCTAATGAATCGTTTTATTTTACAGCGGAAGCATAAAAGCAAAGTATTGGGTGTTATAACCATAATTGACATAAGTTTGGTTTGCCAAACCATCCTTACATCAATCATAAGGTTGAAGCTATTTACATTAAAATAAGGAAATTAGAAATGGAATAAACATTTATAAATATAATGCACGTTTGGAGGTAAACCCTAAATAACAATAACGAAATACAAATTAAGGGACACTATATATCAAAGAGTCCAAAAAGATATATAGGTAAATAAATCAAATGGATAACATAATTATTCAACCAAAAACCAAGTATAGATAAGGGATCACTCATCCCCATATAGTGCATCAAAAGCAACAAATTCATCTAGCAGGTATTTGATGACCTACACATAGAATAAGAGTCTCATATTTGTAGGAATGAGTAGCACCCATGAAAATGACGGTTAATATGCTACGTACTGAGTAAGGTAATGATACTATCAAATTATGGATATAGATAAAAAGATGCATTCACAACCGATGATGAGAACGCATTCAAACTATGAAAAATCTCATAAGATAAAATAGTTATCCGGGCCTCTTTATTAGATATAACCATAGTCATTCTTTTATATACATTATGTTCAGGAGCCCCACTATTCTTAAACTAGTGAGATGGTATAAAGCACCTTCTTAGGGACAACATACCCGAGCCACTATTATTATTTGGTTGAATGGATTTGAAAACATTACCTTATCGGGGTAATACACTCCTCAGAAACTATTATTATCCGGTGGAATGGATATAAAAATATTACCTTGGTCTTGACTTATGTACTCTTCTAATTTGAGTCATTAGTGACTTATCTATAGGTTCAAATTTATATTTTATTTCACGATGATTAGTGGCCCCACTACCCTTAATCTAGTGGAACAAACTAAAACATATTCTCGGGGAAAAAGGCTCCCGAGCCATACCTATCATTTGATGTAATTGATTTAAAACATCACCTTGGCCCTAGCATGTGATCTTTCACTTTAAATGATTAATGAATTATTCATTATTGATTTACAGGTACCAAACACATTAAGGTAGATAAGCACATCACACATGTCATAAGGTTGATCTCTAGGGCTAATATCCTTAATTTCCTAAGACCCTAATTCTACACTTCTAGCACAACTTATATCAATCATTCAACCACCAAATATAATATATTATTCTCAAAATTTATCATCGTCAACATATTAAAAATTCATGGTCTAACACCCACATCTCACACATACAATAATAGCCCTATCCCAAAAGTTTTTATCCACAAAATCCCTAAAGTCTAATTTCATAGCTTAGTGATAATTCTTCCCATGAGACTTGTATGATTACCTTAATTCAATAAAAATCCTTAAAACACAAATATTAACAATATATCCAAATTTTGTGGTTAAACTCAAGGGTTATACACATGGGATAATAATATTATCATTTTATTGTTACTATACCCTAATTAAGTTGGTTTCTCATTTTTTGAGGAAGTTGCAACATTCAGTAATTACTCTAAACACTTATCTCAATATCATTATTAAACTTAGTACACCTAACACATTAAAATATAACAATTTCCATATTTACCCATATTGACCAAAATGCTCTTATTTTGTGGAAGTATTGTATCTTCGATAACAATTATTTTCCAAATCGTTCATTTATCATCATACCTCTTATATATACTTATTTTTCAATTATAATAATTTATTTGGCCCATAATACATTTCCAAAAATTATATTTTTCCACAAATACCACTTAGTGTGACAAAATTATATTAAAACATATTGCCCATTCTTAATTCCTTTATATCACTTAAATCCACATTCTCACAAGATATCACTAGCATTATAAATTCCCTCATATAGCAAAAATATCATGATAACACACATAATCACGTAAGAATTTAACACAAAACCCTAAAACATCGATTGATATCATTACCAACAAGGACATCAGGCCCTAAGTACGTAAATCCTATACTTCCTCATCCGAAATCACCATAATATCGCCTATGAAAGAAAAATTATATATTATTAGGATCAAAGCATAAAACAAAGGGAAGCTTGAGTTGTGAGGAAGTATAGTGGAATGTATGGTGGTGCTATGGTAAAATTTTGGTGGTGTTTAGGTAAGGTTTAGGGGTGAAAAAGAGGGTGTACAGTTGAAATGGGGAGGCTGCATGGGTGTGTGGCAGACGGTGCACTCCTAGGCCTAATGTTGAGAGCTTACATGGGCAGGTTGTGTGAAGAGGTATGACCATGCTTGATCAATGGATTTCTTAGGAATAATGAGCTGGTGTGCACGGGCATATAGTGGCTATACGTGATTTGTGTGAGGGTGCATGGGCAAACCATGCTGGTTTGAATAGTTGTGTGATAAGGAAAATTAGTGGTACATGATTGTGCGTGAGGTCATATGTGAGGCATGTGCATCAAAAAATTGAGATAGATGTAAGGAAGTAAGAGGAGAAGACAACGGTGGTTGACCAAGACAGTTAGTAATGACTAGGGAGAGTGATGAAGAAGGAAGGAAGGAAGGAAGAAAGGGGGCTCATGTAGGCATAATCAATAGGAAATTGGTGATATAATGAGACAAACAACTAAGGGAGAAAGAGAGACGTGAGTAGCATATATACATATATGTATGGTTGCGTGCGAATCGGATGAAAATGCAAAGTTGATATTGCAACTGCTATAGGGTGATGATGATGATGGTTGTAGAGGATGAAGAGACACATGGCAAGGGTAAAGGATGGTAGGAGAAAAATTCAATAGAGAAGAGGTGAAGTGATAGTTATGTGTGGCAAGGGGTGAGATGTAGCACGCGTAAGAGGAGAATAAGAAGTTGGCACCAAAAAGAATAAAGAAAAGAAAAAGGGAAAAAGGGCTAGGTTAGGATTAAATAATTTTGGATTAGCTAAAATAGGTTGGATTAGTGACATGAATTTATTGAAATTAAGATTGTGTTCCAAAAAATAATTTATTGGGGTCAAAGATTCAGATTAGGTTAAGATTTTGGGATTAAGGAATTTAGATAAGGCTATAATAATATTTTTTATATTAAAATTGAATTAAAGTATTAATGATATAGGATTAGGCTTTAGTAAAATTTCAAGGTATTACATCACAACCCTCTTGAAAGGCATTTCATCCTTAAAGTTAATAAGTCAAGGTTAGGGGAGAAGAGGAAAATGAATTTAAGGAAAGCGATCTAGGTGGTAAATTATTAGATTTGCTACTATACTACGAGGGACTACCCCCTCAAAAGAGAGGAACCCAAAACCTAGCTTACTAACACATAATGCACATAATAACATTGAAAGACCACCTAGGCTAACCATTATCGATTCCTTGGAAGTTAATTTATGTTTTTTTTTTTTGAAAATTGATTTTTCTAAAAATATGAAATCGGCCGATGAAATTAATTAAGGGATCATTTGAAAACTAAAACTAAAAAAAACATTGTAATTAAAACCAAATCTATAATACCAACTTGTAACACCTCAATTTTTGCTACCCAATTATTTTTTTTTTACAACGGAAGCATATAAGAAAGATATTAGGCATTACTACCACAATTGACATAAGTCTGGTTTACCCAACCATCCTTACATCAATAATAAGACTATAACCATTCATAGTAAAAAAAAGGAAAATTGGAAATGGAGGAAACATTTATAAATACAATGAGTTTGGAGGTTATCTCTGAATTACAAAAACAACATAAAAATTAAGAGATACTATGGATCAAAGAGTCTAAAAAGGTATCTAGATAAATACATTAATCAGATAACATAACTCTTCACCCAAACACTCATTACAAATAAAAAATCACCCATTCCTATATAGTACATCAAAATAAGCAAAGTTATCTAGCATGTCTTCACGGACTTGTCCAAAAGAATCAGGGTTTCTTACTTGTGGGAATAAACAACACACATGAAAAAGGTGATTAGTTTGCCACAAACAAATTAAGGTATTAATACTATTAAATTAGAAATATAAATAAAAGCATGTATTCACAACCGATGATGAGTACACAGTCAAACTATGAAAAATATCATAAGAGAGAATATCAATCTAAGCCTCTATTAGATATAACCAATTTCATTCTTTTATATACGTTGAGTTTAGGAACCCCACTATACTTAAACTAGCGGAACAGTTTGAAGTACCTTCTCAGGGACAACAAACCTCAGCCACTAATATCATTTGGTGGAATGGATCTAAAAACATCACATTCTTGGGGCAAAATGCTGTTGAGCCACTATTATCATCGTTTAGAAAGAATATAAAAATATCACCTTGATCCTGACTCATGTACTATTGAACTTTAAGTCATTAGTTTCTTATTCATAGGTTCACAATTTAAATTTTCTTTCATGATATGTAGGGGACCCACTATTCTTAATACGGTAGAATGGACTGAAAAACCTTCTTGGGGCAAAACGTTCCCAAGCCACTCTTATCATCAGGTGGAACAGATACAAATGATCACGTTGGCCTTACTCATGTAATCTTTTACTTTACATGATTAATTTATTATTCATGATTGATTAAAAAGTGCCAAACATATTAAGGTAGATAAGAAAATCATGCAGGTCATAAGGTAGATCCCTAGAGCTAATATCCTTAATTTCCTCAAACCTTAACTTTACACTCCTAGAATAGCTTATATAGGTCATTTACCACCAAATTTAGTATATCATTCTCAAATATAATCATTGTTGCCATACCCTAAATACATGGTCCAACACTCACGTGTCACACACATAATAATAGCCCTATCTAAAAGTTTTTATTTACAAAACTCCCAAAACACTAATTTCACAAGTTAGTCATAACATTCCTATGAGACTCCTATGATTATTCAAATTCAATAAACATTTTTAAAACACAAATATTAACAAGATATATAAAATATGTGATCTAACTCAAGGGTTTTATTCATGGAATAATAATATTACCATTTCATGGTTATTATGCCCTAATCAAGCCATTTTCTCATTCTAAGTAACCTATGACATTTAGTAATTACTCTAGAAACTTCTCTCGATATCATTATCATATTTATTCCACCTAACACATTAAAATATTTTAATTTTCATATTAATCAGTATTAACCAAAATGCTCTTATTTTGTGGAAGTTTTTTTATCATTAACAACCATTATTTTCCAAATCCTCCCTTTATCATCACTTCTCTTATATATACTAGTTTCCCACTTATCATAATTTATTTGTCCTATAATACATTTTCATAAGTTATATTTTTCTACAAATGTGATTTATCATAATAAATTTATATCAACACATATTACCCATTCTTGCTTCCTTTATATCATATAAATCCATATTATCATAGTATATCATTAACATCATATATTCTATCATATAAAAATAATATCATGAAAATACACTTAGCCATACAGGCATTTGAAACAAAACTCCTAAAACATTGATTATTATCCTTAACAAAAAGGACATAGGATTCTATGCACATCAATCTTGGACATCCTCCTCCAATATCACCATAATATCACCTATTAAAAAAATAATATATAATTAAGATTCGAGATTCAAATTGAAGGAAAGTTAAGGTAAGGGAAGGTAAAAAATGGGAATAACAGATTCAAAGGAAGCTTCCATTGCATAGAAGTGTGATGGATTGTACGGTGGTGCTATGGTGAAATTTTTGTGATTTTTAGTTAAGGTTTAGGGGTGAAAATGAGGGTGTACGACCGAAATAGTGAGTTTGCATGAGTTTGTGGTTGATGGTGCATTCCTAAGCCCAAAGATGAGATCTTACATGTGCAGGCTATGTGAAGAGGCACTGTTGTTCTTGAGTAATGGTTTTCCCAGGAATAATGAATTGGTGCTCATGGGCATATGGAGGCTGTGCATGAGCCATGCAATGGTGTACAGGTAAATAGTGCTAGTCTGCATAGGTGTGTGATAAGGAAAATTAGAGGTGCATGACCGTGAGAGAGGCCATGCATGAGCTCTATGCCTTAGAAAAATGTAAGGGACATGAGGAAAGAAGAGGAGAAAATGGAACCTGTCAAACGCGATAATATAGGGGAATGATGGGGTGGTCTTAGTTGTTGATCCACCAAGCTCAAGGCTGCTCTTGATGGCTGTGGTGGTGCACGGTGATAGAGGTGGTGTTTCGGTCATATAAAGTGAAGAAGAAGAAGAAGAAGATGATGATGATGATGATGGTGATGAAAAAGGAAGGAAGGAAGGAAGGAAATGGGGGCTTAGGTAGGATTAATCAGAAAATAATATGGGGTTACAATGAGACAAACAAATTAGGTAGAACGAGAGAGGTGAGTAGTGTATATATATACATGTATGGTGGTATGAAAATCACATAAAAATGTAGAGGTGATGATGCACCTATTGCAGGGTGATGATGATGATGGTTGTAGGGGAAGAAGAGACTCCTAGTAAGGGTGAGGGATGATAGGAGAAAAATTAAATAGAGAAGAGATGAATTGATAGTTGTGTGTGGTAGGGGGTAAGATGATGCACATACAAGGGGATAATAAGAGTTTAGTGCGAAAAAGTAAGAAAGAAAAGAAAAAAGGAAAAAGGGCTAAGTTAGGATTAGATGAATTTGGATCAGCTAAAATAGGTAGGATTAGTGACACAAATTTACTGGAGTCAAGATTGGTTTCCAAAAAAAAAAAAAATTTATTGGGGTAAAAGATTCAATTTAGGTTAAGATTTTGAGATGAAGAAATTTAGATAAGGCTATAATAACATTTTCTTGAGATTAAAATCATATTAAGGTATTAATGATATAGAATTAGGTTTTAGAAATATTTTGGCGTATTACACCCTCCATTTCTCTTAGTCCTTCTAACCACCAAGTTCCCTATATTCATTCCTTCATCTATACTCCTTATTGTTCATATATTCTTGTTATAACACCCTTATTTTTCTCTACCTAAAAATTTCCTTTTTTAATTGTTTATTGAAGTAAAAATATAAAAATAACATAAGAGAAGAAGGTGTTACTGCCACACTAAACATTCAATAAACATCCTATCATCCATTCCATGTTAGATACAAGGATAGGTATCCAAATAACAAAAGACAAGAAGCAAATTGCATAAATTAGTTAGTATAAGGGATGATTAAAGTTGTGGTTTATTAAACTCAGAATGTATCAAGTTCAAAAAAGATAAAATACATAAGGAGAGAGTTAATTAAAATGGGGTAAAATAATGAAAAACTAGGTCTCTCATGGATGAAAAATTAAAAGAGGCTACAAATAGAATGGCTAAGCTCGCTTTCCCCAATTTCAGAACATAAATTATCCAACTAATAACTACCTTTAATCACCTACACAAATTACATTACTCGTGGGAATGAGTAGATAACCAAATAGATGGGCATGTTAGTACTCTATATATTGAGTGAACTAAGTTACCTTACAAAGATAGTTTGTGATGTACTCCATAATATGTATATAAGTCATGATACCACACATTAACATGCTTATGCAGTCACATACCAACTCACATCCTTACTAACATGGCATTCTATACATGGTACTCTATACATGCATATGGAAGTAAATGACACCATACTCAATGATAGACACATAATTTCATGGAAGTATCATGTTTCACACCAAGTGTAGGGAATTCAAGTTTCATTATGCTTTACATAAGATTCTAGCATCATCTATATCAACATATGAACATGTGAAGTGACATACTGAGGATGTGAGCTACATAAAAAATTTCTAAGGTTAATATCATTTAATCATTCATGATATTTTTATCACATTGTTATATAATCATATATTTATATTATTTATTTTTCTTTGAGCAATGGGTTAGATCATCCCCCATGATTTCTCAACACCAATGGAATTCAACCCAACAACTAGAGACATAAGTTCGGCTAAAGAAAATAAAACACCAATAGACATAAAGTCCTATTGATACGCCTAATTTTAATTTAATTTAATTGTGGGAAAATAATATCCTAGCCTTCTTTCTAATATTTTATCATAGTTTATGTATTCTAACTCTAAATATTTGCGTGTTCTTCCTTTTCCTTTATTTTTTCTTCCTTTTTCCCTCTTCCCTTTTCCTTTTTCTTCTCTCTTTCTTTTTCTTTCCTTCTATGTAGCCATGTCCCTATCAATCGAGATATGCTTGGTTAAGATTTCCCAACTAATATAGTGTTTACTCCACCATCATCACCCTACCTTAATTAAGTAATTTTCATGCTATATCCAAGCCATACCATATTGATCTATGCCAATCCACCAATCCTGATCTCTCAACGCTTACAATATCCTTTTACACACTGTTATAAACCGTAAAACCCCCTCCGTCGCTCTATCTATCTCTCTCCTTTCATCATTTAATTCTCTACTAAATTCATCCCTCACCTTATCTCTTTATTTCTAACTCTCTTTTTACATTATTCTTGATAAATTTGTACCATTTTTGTGTATAAAGTTCAGCCTAACATGATGCGTCTCACACTAATTATACTATTTGGCTTAATAGCCTCATCTTACTTCTATTTGGCAGCACAAAGGGCCTTCACAACTCACCCAGTCAAGTAGCACCCAACCTTCTCTATCTCTAATTTATTATTCATCGTTCACCAACCATAGCCACTAAAATTAATTATGGCTCAATCTCCTTAACCATTGTGTGTTACCCCTAGCCATGTTGTGGTGTTCCCCTCCTTCTTAGCTAGTATTACCAAGCAGGCCTAACTTATGTGAGTTAGTGAACTCGTTGAGGTGATAGACACTCCAAGAGGTTAACTTGCTAAGTAGACTAAATTTCTTCTTTGTCTCAATTGTCTTTTTGAGTGAGTTTGATTTATTTATTTCCATTTGATATCATTTAATACAATTACTTTCCTCTTAATCTTGGTTAGTCATACCCCTTGCTTATCATGTTAACTCTTTTTGTTCTTCTCAGTCAGCCCTATTGGTCTTTCTCTTTCATGTTCTTTTTTCTCTTGCCTTTGCTTTTCTTTATTGACATTACCATGTTCTAATGATATGATATATTTTAGCTTAGGTGGTTCCAAAAGTTCCTTTGAGGAAGAGAATTAGAGCCTTTTTTAACTTGTATAGAGATTAAGAGTACTAAGGTAAGGATACATCTCTTATAATAGGGCTTTGATGCTATGTGTAAATTGTATGTAGCATCATGCTAGTGTTGTCATATATCATAACTCATGATTATTGATCCTATATTACGTGTGATTTTTGACTGGTTATTTGGGCATAAGATAATATTGAGTTAGTTCGTGTTAATATATATGGATAATGTTTCTATGTAGAATTCTAGATGTGTTTTGGGAAAAAGTCAAAATTAAGAAAATAAATATGGGGGTCCTATTTTTCTAGAATATAGACTGTGGTTTTCCTTATTTTTTAAGTACGTTGTTTTGCTTTGTAGCCTTTTTTCTTTTATAGAATTATACATGTTGAAACCTTGGATGTTGAGAGTTGTGTGTCTCAACTTCTTCTTCTACTTCTTGATATAATTCTCCATTCAAATAGAATTGTAGATTTGTATAATTAACTGATTGATTGGTTTATTCATATTGTAATTACACAAGCACAAATAAATGTCCCTATTATTTTTTTAATTATTCTATTTTATATTTGAATTCTCAATTGTACATAATCTTGTGAATCTTTATTTGGTATATCTCTCAAAACCCTCCCTAATTTTGCAACAATTTGGTATCAAAGTTATGCTATTGAAGAGATTTGGTTATTATAATGAGTATAAGATTTGATATTGAGAAGTTCAATTGATCCATCAATTTTGGATTATAGAAATTGAAGATGCACGCGATTCTAATTCAAAATAGATTGGGAAAACATTATCTAGTTATTCAAAGTCGCTAGAAATGACAAAAAATAAGAGATTTAAAGAAATAGATCTGAAGTCCCTCTATAGTATAAAATTATGTTTTCAAATGAGGTATTGTAAGAAGTGGCAAAAGAATCAATAGTGGCTACCCTGTGGTTGAAGATAGAGTCATTGTAGTTGATAAAATCGATAACAAATTGTTTATTGTTAAAGAGTTGGCTTTATGATCTAAAGCTTGGTGAGGATCAATCTTTGAAAAGTCATGTAGATGAATTTGACTCTATCGTTATGGATATATATAATATAAATGATGAAGATTTATTTATTATGTTGTAACATTCATTGCCTACTAGTTTTAAGCATTTTCATGAGACTTTTTTGTATGGGAATTACAAGTTAGTCATTGAGGATATGAAATCTACCTTGCTACAATGAGTGTTGATTGATAGCTAGTTGACTAAAAGTGGTAATTTAGAGACTCACATAGTGAAGGACTTATAGATAAGGGGAAGACAAGTGGGTGGGAGTCTAGTGATAAGAAGATATCTGGATCTAAGTTATTTTTCATAAAAGGCCATATTAGAAGATGCTTTCTTAATAGGAAATCAAAAAATACTACTAACAGTGTATCTAATGAGTGTGATGCTCCTATAGCTGAGGGTGATGATGATGGTGATCTAGTAAGTGCCATAGATGGAGATACAAAATTAGCTAATAGGTGGATTCTAGAATTTAGGTGCTCTTACAATGTATGTCCCTATAGAAGTTGGTTCCAGACATATGACACTATTTGAGGTGGAGATTTTGTCTTGGTAAATGGTGTTTCATATAGAGTTGCTAGGATTGGGACTATGAGGGTGCGAATGCATGATTATGTGGTTAAGACTATCTAGTGTTTGTCATGTTCTTGATATGACCAAGAGCTTGATTTTACTATGTTCCTTGGATAACAAATATTACTGGTGCATCATTGAGAATGACATGTTAAAGGTTGCTATTGGGGTTATGGTACCTATAGTTGGCAAGTGTATTAGGTCATTATATGAGCTTATTGGCACATTTAGGGTGTAGTTGGAGCAACATTGAGAGTGTGTGACTAAGATATTGCTAGCCTTGATTTGATGCAACTGAGACACAGTAGTGGCATCGACATGACTCGGGGGTCCTTGTGTTGTGAGCCACTTTCATTTAGATCTGTTACATTTTGTTAGTCCAAATTCATTCTCAACAATAAAGTATAGCAAAAGAGTCTATTGGGTGCTTTAGAAAAGGTGGAGGTTGTTGTTGATCTAGATGGTACAGATTATTCTAGTGAGGATTAACCTTTGCAACATATGGAGCAAATAGGTATTTCTTTAGGCAGATCTAATTATGAACTTTATACTTTGAGTAGTGTTGGTATGGAGGATCTAATATTAGACCTAGATGTTATTTTGGGTCTTGATTCTACCTTGTGGTATTCTACTAGGGTTATTGAGGAGATGGAGTATCTTTGGTAGGTTTAAGCATTGGGACGATATGTTTCACTAGTTATTCTTTTGTTGTATGTTTATGTTGTTCTTATCATAGCAAAATAAATATCTGAGAAGAATAATTTGAATAATTTAGATGTGACTAAATCTATAGCAATTATGGTGGCTTTCACAGTGGTTGGTTCATACTCTGTAGGTGTGAGATGCTTGACTTACGATGTGATTAGTACTGATTGCTATATTGCTTGTGTGGTGGGATGTGTGTGGTGAGTTTCTTGAAGAAACCTTCGTTAGGTGTGGTACATATTCTAAGGTATTTGGTGCATATAGAATTAGCTTATAATGAGTGTGTTGTTGACTATTCTGTTAACAGTTTACTCTAATCTTGGTTGTGATCTTGATGATCAAAGGTACACTAGTTTGCTAGTTTTCAACCTTAGAGGTTCTAAGGTTGTGTTTTTGGCTATAAAAGAGGCTTTTTTGATAGACTTATGGCTTGGTGGTTTTGTACGAGAGTTGGAGTTGGGTCATGGTGCTCTAGATGTTCGTGGTGATAGTAAGAGTGTTATCTATTTAGCAAAGAATCATAATTTTTTCTATTTAAAAAAAATCACATTGATATTAGGTATCAATTTATTTGAAGTATTATTTCTTTAGAGTCTGTTTGGTTTAAAGAATATTAAGTGGAAAGGAAAATGTAGAGGAAAGAAAATGAAAGAAATTAATTTTCTTTCCTTTGTTTGGTTATTGAAGAAAATTTTGTGGAAAATTGAATTCTTAGAAAATATTTTTAGTGTTTGGTATATAGAAAGAAAATTTTAAGAAAAGTTAAATGTTATTATTTAAATATTGTTTTGTCAGATGAAAATATTGTTATTATTAAGAAAACGTATCAGATACCTCTTATCTGTTACCCAAACCTAATAAGAAAATATATACCAATATCCGTATCAAAATTCTGTAAATATTTTTTTCCTTCCATATCTATATATATATCCGTTTATCCATAACTATTTACATATGTATCTAGTAAAATATATTGGATTTCAAATAAAATCTATTCAATTTTGGATAAATTCTATTGGATTTCGAATACAATTTATTGAATTTCGAATAAAATCTATCAAATTTAAAATAAAATTTATTTATATTAAAATTATATACTAAATTACATTTTTCTTCTTTTCTTTTTCCATAATTAATGGCAGTATGCCAGCAAGTAGCGTACGATGGATTCACTTTTGCTTTATTGTTATATGTACTTATCCTATCCCACCTATCCCTTATTATATGTGCCGGAGAAGGGGAGGAGGTGTGCCTCGGCATTAAAAAAGCAAAGTTGCATGTTTCGACATCGAATCTGGGGAACCCCTCCCTCCTTCCCTTTACCTCTTCCCCCCACCACATCCACATTAAATAAAAGTAGTGCCCGCAGCAAAGCTGAGTGGATGAATGAGCGGGGCAAATTTTGAAGAATTTTACTATGCCAGCTATTTGTGGCCCGGACGTTCCGTCAAGTACATCGACTCTGACCACTTCTCGTTGCCACAGGGGAGGAGAGCGATCGAGCTTGTCGCGGGCAAGGAAAACGTGATCGCCCAGGATGGAGGCGAGTCGGGGGAGTCGGGAGGGAGGTTGCAGAGCTTTTCTCAGAAATTTTCTTTCTTTCCTTCGCTAATCGGGAGGAAAATCTGCTTGTTTAACTTTCATTAACATTTTCTTCTATATTTTCTTTCTTTCTAATTTTTCAGCTAACCAAACAGGTATAAATTATTTTCCATCCAATTTTATTTCCTTTCCTCACTTTTTTTCGTAAACCAAACGGACTCTTAGGCAAAATTATATTGGAAAAAATTGATACTTTGGATAATCCAACTAATATGCTAATGAAACCAATTACCATGGGAAAGTTTGAGTATTTCTTAGACTTAGTTGGTGTTCATAAGCGTTGAGGTCCTTTGTTAGGTAGGTTTTTTTTTGTAGAGGTCTACATTTTATGTGTCATAAATAATGCGTTAGGGTAGAGAATTGTGAGTTTTAACTAGGTATTTGACTACAACATAACACTATGTTGGTTCATGTAGGTGTTGGAGAAATTTAGTGTATTATGGAATTTTGTGTGAAAAACACGAGATACCATGTTAATAAACATGGATTGTGTTTCTTTGTGGAATTTATGATATATTTTGGGAAAAATTCAAAAGTAAGAAAATAAACACGACTTCCCATGTTTTCAAAATATGGACAATATTTTTTCTTATTTCTTAAACACGTTATTTTTCTCTATAGAGTTTTTTCTGCTATAAAAGGAGACAAGTTGAAACCCTTAATGTCAAGAGTCGTGCATCCCAACTTCTTCTTCTTATTCTTCCTCTTATTCATAGAATTCTCTATTCAAAAGGAATTGTAGATTTAGATAATTGATTAATTGATTGGTTTAATCATATTTTCATTACATAAGAGCACGAATAAAGATATCTATTTATTTCCTGAATTGTTTTATTTTGTGTTTGAATTCTCAATTATGCATAATTTTGTTAATATTGATTGACGTGGATCTCCATCAATCCATGCTAATTCTGCAACATTATGATATTGTTGAATTGTGTTATGGAAAAAAGTGAGCATTTTGTGTCAACATGCATTAATGTGTTGAGCTCACCGAAGCCTTGTCTTTTGAAATTAAGGTTTGATTATATTTTATGCGCCTTACATATTTATGATAAGCTTTCATGATAGTATCAAGATAACCAATATTTTAATTGTAACACCTCTAAAATTTAAAGCTGAATATTTTCATTTGTTACAGAAAATCATATACTAAAACTAGGGTGCTATTATCGTGATCAATATAAGATTGACCCTTGGCCGATCTCATACTAAACACATGGCTAGAGGGACTAAAAGTATTAACCTGAATAATCAAATAAAAATCATTAAATTTCAACATTTCATAAATAAATCTAGAGTACGCAAACATTAAAGTTAATACAAAAGGATAACTAAATACGAACAACGCCCACTACGGGGGTAATAAAATGATAGGAAAATTGATAACTATAGGTCCGAGAAACGCCCTCTCAGACCCCACGTTAGATACAATGGGTCATCACTCAGTCCTGTCTGGGGCATAATAAGCATTGAAGTCATTATAGGCATCCTCTCCTACCTGCACAGACTCAGGAGGGGCCACTGCTCCTAGGTATTATTATAGCAGGTTAAACAGAAACAACTACACCAAGGCAGAATGCCATTGGCCACTATTATAACTAGTGGAATACCCTACCTGGCCCCGACCCTCATGGTATTTGATTGTAAGTAGTTAGTGTCTTTCCCGTGATTCATTACTATACAAGGTTTTATTTTTCGATCTTGGAACCCACACTATTATAGCCGGTGGAACAGAAGTAACTACTCTAGGGCAGAATGCTACTAGCCACTATTATAGTTGGTGGAATGGTCTCTAAGGTAGAATGCTCCATGCCACTATAATAGTTGGTGGAACGAAAATCATCAAAGCCTAAGCTTGGCTCAATAATCTTTTTCTTTAAGTAATTAGTTTTTTTATTGGTATCTTATTCCACAAGTAAACCTCTCTTACACATGCATGCGCTAAAAGACTTCCTAACTCATTATCACACCTCCATATAGACTTCCTACATGACCAGGACCTATAGCTTGTGACCTCTACACTCCCTAAGACTCCAAGACCTCTTTTTCACCCTCCGCCCTACTCATCATAAATTCAAAAGCCCCAATGCGTATGGTTCAAGGCCCACTTTATCATTTCTCCAACTAGACTCACCATCGCTTACTAGGGTTTCCCCCTTGGAAACCCTAATCTGGCATATGTGGTCCTAACCTCTCTTTTTCATACATATCACATACTCTTCTTTAACTCCAATACCATCACCCCACTCAACCCATTCTGAGACTCACAATCCTACTTTGCATCTTCCATATGTGATAAAGAAACCCTAGTTAGCCACCTTGAAATCCTAATACTCCTTTTTTCTTTTACACCATCCCATCACATACAAGCCCCACCATCCTTTCCACTTGACTCATAACCTTCATAAAACACCCTCCTAATATCAAGCCTAATTCTAACCAATCTCTAGGAGTCTCTCATATCACTCAATACTTAGCATTTTTCTCTAAAAACCCTAGCTACGCTCCCATACACACTTCTACCAACCCACGTACTATCTTTTCTCCAAAGACTCTAATCACCCAAAATACTTTTTCATCCCCATGTTTAAACCTTCAACTAACTTTTCCGATGTAAAATCCCCCCATAAAAAGACTAACCACCCCATGCAAGCCTTACATTTTCCATGTAAGATTTAACTCTAAACCTTCATTTTATTATTATTCTTCCTTTAATTTTATCACCCATGCGTCATAAGGTACTTTGGCTCTTTCCCACTTCTTCTTACTCATTCCACCCTCTTTATTTCTTTTAGATAGCCATAACCTCTCAAAACCACCTAAGGCCTTCTAGCATGCATGTAATACCATAACAACCATACATAAAAGCATGTCATAAATAACAAGTCACATCACCCATGTCACACATATCATAAATCATGCCCAACTTACCTTAGCTCCATTCAAACCAAGTTATACTACACACATTTTTAGTTCACATTCACATATAAATACACAACACATATCATTACACGCGTAAGCACATAAATCATAGAAAAACCAACCCTTTACCATATCTTAACCTAATAGGACACTAGGCTTGGAGGACGAATCCTATATCTCCTTGTGAGAATATTTTGGCTCATAGCTTATGGAAAATGAAACATTAATTATTAAACCTTCTTCCTACTCCTTTTTCCCTTTTATTTTTTTTCCAAACTAGATATTAGTAATAAGATTAATAATGGTAATAAGGTTAATAATAGAATAATATTTAAAACAAATTATAGCAAATAAACATAAAGATTAAGGGTATAACTAGAGAGGGAGTGGCAGGATAGGGTGGCAGCGATGGCGGTAGTGGAGCAAGTACAAGGTGGTGGAGGAGGTGGTCATAGAACATCAGGACTTTTAGGGTTAGAAAAGGGGATGGAAGTTAGGTTTTCTTGGGTGTGAAGGTTATTGGATCAGAGGGGGTAGTGGTGGTGTCTCATGGTGGTAGCGCAAGCGGTGGTGGCTAAGAGTGAAGGATAGAAAAGAAGGAGGAATGAGGGAAATGAAAAGAGAATTGGTGGTGTGGGAAGGTAGGGGAGGTTGTTTAGGCAGAAAGGGAGGCAGTGGAGGTGGTGGTTACTATGGTGATCGTGGCGTAGGGTGGTGCAAGTGGTGGAGATGGTCGCAAAATGGCAGCTCATACTACCCACTTTGTATAGGTGGGGATAGAAGAGGAGGCATAGTTAGGGAAGGGGGAGGTCTTATTCAATAGATGTAGGTGTAGGGAAGAGGAAGGGTTGGCGGCGGTAGTGGCAATAACTGAAAAGAGGGTGCTAGGGAGCTAGGGAATTTTGGAATGGCAAGAAAAGAAAGTGAATTGGAGGTGCATGGGGTATATATAGGGGAGAAGGTTGGGGGAAGTGGACAAAGGAAGGTAAAAGACAAAGGGGAGGGGCTAGTTGGCCACCGGTCGGTGTGTAGGCTGGCGTAGCATGCATGACCAAGGGATATGGTAGGTTTTTAGGTAGGGTTATAGGGGGTTAGGTGGGGATGTTGGAGTTCTAGAGGGTTAGGGACTAGTGTAGGGTAGTGCCAACTACATGCCCTGTAGGTCAGGATAAGTGGAAGGTTAGGGGAGAAGGAGAGCCATAGTTGTGAAGCAACCATGTGTGTTTGCTGATTGGGGGGAGGTTGAAGATGGAGGTAGAAGGGGAAGAAAGGAAAAAGAAAAGGGAGGAAAAGGGAAAGAAGGGGGTGGATGGCATTGGGCCACGCAACGGAAAAAAGGAAAGGAGAGGAGGGGGAGATGAAGAGGAAGTTAGGCTACATGGGGCAAGGCCTATTCTGATGAGGGGTAGAAAAACCAAAAAAGAAACAAGAAAAAGGAAGAAAAAAAAAGAAAAGGATGAAAAGGAGAAGAAAAAGGAAAAAGAAAAAGAAGAAAGTGAGGTGGTTGGGATTTTTAAAATATTTTTGGAATAATAAAATTAGTAATAATAAATCAATAAATTTTTATTAATTTAAAAATTATGATTATAATTTACTTAATATTTATTTTATTTAATAAATTATTATATCCTCCACTAATTTGATCCCTGCATTATTTTCCTATTTTTTAGCTTTAATTATTTTTATTATAATATCATCATTTTATTAATAATAGTAATTCGATTAAATCTCACCTATCAATCCTTATTTTTTTTAAATTCTTAAATTAGGGGTGTGGGGTATTGCACTAATAATTCATTAAAACTTAAAGTAAAAGATAATTTGTGTCAGAACTGAGTTCTATTTTTCAATTCAATCATATAAGAATAGTGGTTAAGAGAATTATTACTTAGGAGTTTTATAATCCATTATACTGAATGAGAATAGTGGCCAAAAATGTTTTTCCTTGGAAGTATTTTCTATCCACTCCATTAGGTGAGAAGAGTGGGGTCCTTAAACTCAACATAATGAAATAAATACCTATTAACAAAACTCTGGTTTGATTCTTCTCTTGCATCACCTCATATTTAGTTTATGTTCATGATTAGTCATTTCATATGACCCTATATGCTTTTTATTCCCATTCTTATGATTATATTATTACCTTACTCAACATGCAATATATTGATCATCCATTTTAGGGAGTTGTTCATTCCCACAAGTAGATAACCTAGTTTTTTTGGTGTAGGTCTATGAAGAATGTCTTAATGATTTCACTACTGATGATGCTCTACTTATTTGGGAGTGATTTTAACCCACTGGGGTTTGGATATAAAGTGAACATTATTCGGTAGCTAGTTTTATCTAAATAGCATTTTTACTCTGAGTTCTATTAGATCTCTTTTAAGTTGATCTTGTTATTTTGTAGTCAGAGTTTAATATTTAACACTTTTTTAAAATTTGATGCATAGTTTCTCCATTATCTGATTATCATATTTTAAGTGTTAAATAGCTTTCCTTGTATTTGATGTAAGGATGGTGTGGTAAACTAGACTTATGTTAAGTATGGTACTAACATGTAATTATATTGTTATTATACTTCCTCTTAACCAAAAAAAAATATAGTAGTAAATTTTAGGTGGTACAAAACCAACTGAGTGAACAAATCCTTTATTATTGAAACCCCTACTATATCATTAGTGTTTAGAATAAGAAATACATTGGGTTCAACTAGGATCCCAACCAAAGGTAATAAAATGCCTAGAGAAAGACTAATAAGCCCTAATAGATAATCATAGATTGGATAATCCAATACCACATAGTGTTCACTTTAAGTGATTAGTATTTTATCTACCAAACCATATCCCAAACAAGACCTAAAAAGTATACCAATTCAACCATAATCATATAATTATTCCAAGTTATATCTATTATAGCATATCAATGACACTTAGTGGTGATATCATCAATACTTCACCAATTTAATACATTGTTTATATTAATTAATTCTTGCTAAACAATGGAATTCCATAATCTTAGAATCATATCATAATAATATATCAGATCATAATTTTTTTCAAGGTCAAAAAACATCAAAGAAATCATTGTAGTCAAAATTAATTAATTAGTTCTATAGACTAGTGCATCGACTAATCATTGCCAAACCTTAGTGCTCCGTCAAACCCTACTTCCCTATCAAAACTAGTTGGTTAGTTAGGAACAACTAGTAAATTATTTCAAGACTAAACTTAATAATACCACAAGTAAATAATTCTATGGGTTGGCCTATTCGTTCGACTGTTCTAGAGATCAGTCAATTGCTTCGACTAAAAACACAATAATCATTCCATGAAAAACAACTTGCACTTGCATTTTCATATGTAAACTTAGGTCTCAAGCATCAACCATATCACATACATATCATTAAAAACTTGCCAAAATAATATTAATCATGCTTAACCATTGAATTGTAGTGCATATTCAATTAATCATCATGATACATTGGTGTAATCATGTTTTTTTTTAAATAACAAAAATCAAGCATGGTTCACACATGCACGAATATTATCATACATGTTTACATAAAAAAACTAAAATTTTAAAATCTACACCATCCCACATGCTCATCCACTCCATACCACAAGGTATAAATTACTTACCTCAATTGAATATTAACCAAAATTCATACCATATAGTGCAAATCTTAGCTAAAAATGCTTAAAACTTGAACAACTTAAAAGAATGATCAAACTCAGTAAAAATCCTTCAAAAGTTTAAAATATAAAAAAAAGGATTTGGGAAATAGAATAACTCAACCTCTACGAAATGAGAATAACAAGGGAAGGGTTTAAGCCTTGAGTTATAGGTATGATTTACACCAGACAATTAGAGTTTTAATAGAAATGTTTAATGTATTTATGTGATGAATTTTGAATATTAGAGTCCAATTGTTATTTTTTTATTGCTCTTGATTATATTTTAAGGTATTTGGAGGGATTGGGATCAAAAGGAGCTAAAAAAAAATAATTAGAACAAATGAGAAGCAAGAATGAGTACTCAAAGTATGTAATGGTAGAAATGTAGGCATATTTGACCAAGATGAAATCCAAAGTTGCATATATGCTAAGCATATAAGTTTTAGAACTTCTTATTATAATTTCAAAATGTAAAAAATCATCCCAAAGTAAGGTCTAACAAAGAAGTTATGACTAAAACACTAAAGATAATGAAGTTGCCAAGAGCTACTGAGTTCTATAACAACACGACCAACCTATGTTGATATGTGGCTAAGCCAATTATATGGTTATTTAAACAATTTTTTTTTGAGATTTAGAGTGATAAATTAAAAAGGGATATTTCTCAATTTTCATGAGAGAAGAGTTGCACTTTCCATCATCTATTACCCCATCTCCCATCTCTTAACTCAATTCTTGTTCATCAATTCTATTATTTCATCTTATAACTCCAAATCAATAATGGTGGATTGGAGTCATTTGTGATGTAATACCAAGGTTTATTTATTATTATATTTTCCTATATCTCTATCTTTTGACTATAATGAGTATCCTTGATTTTTAATAATGTGTTGCTAGTTTTCTTACATTGAGGGGAAGGAAAGTTCCCTAATCTAGATGTGTTAAGCATCTTAACCCTACCCAATTTAAATCCTTATAATATGTGATGTGTTAGTGTTTTAATTGGAATATTAGGAAAATTTATCACTTTTATATTATTATTTAGAGAAAATCTTACAAGAATTGAGGGATGAGGTGAAGTGGGATCCATTAGCATAGCTAGAGATCAAACCACAAGGTTGAGAGATATTTGTTTGACATCAATAACTAAAAGAGGGTAATAGCGATACTTAATAATGCATTGTATATTTTTGCATTTATACTAGAAATAGATGATTATCAATAGATAATAGGGTACATTTGCTTGAGAGAGCATTTCACTGTAACTTTGGTTGACATTTATAACTATGTTTTTTAATCTGGGATTCATATTCTATCACATTGGGGTTAAGGTGATTGACTAAAACCTTAACCATCTGTCTATTTGGATTTCACTTGTTCTTATATCATTGATGGGTTTTGTTTGTATATTTTATTTATTTATAGTTAGACATCATATATTCCCTACCATTAGTTTAGACATAGGAGTTCTTTTCACTTTCCTTTTTCTCACCCTTTAGTCCCTATGGGATCAAAGCTGTATGCTACTCCAATATCTTACTCTTGTGATTAGAGTACATCAAGTTTTTAGGTTCATTTTTAGGGAATAGGTAATAAAGGACCTTGGCATCTAAGATATTATTTCTTTCTTTTCTCTAACTTTTAATTTTTTTTATATTCATCTAATTTTAATTCTAGTGTTTTGTAGGTGCTCATAATAAAGGAATCATAAGCCAATAATCATGACTTCTCCTTACTCTCTGATAGATGCTTTTTGTCAAAATATTGATAATTTGAGCATTACCAATTTGTACGCCTATATTATAAGCATTTTATTTATGAGAAAGATTGTATGATAGTATCAACTTTCAAGTAGGTAATACATTTTAGCAATTGTAAGAACAAAATAATTGTGTAAGTGTTTTTGGTGCACAAACTAATATCTACTTAGAGACCTACAACTCCGAATGGAGAACTCACCCTAACATTTCATGGTGGGATCAAAATCTCATTAAAAATCAATATCAAGTTAGCCACCCACGCCTATGTTACTAACTTTTATCTCTAACTCAAGATATGAAGCCTAGCTTAGATGAATGGTTAACCAAAGCTAGCAATGTAAATGAGACATTGATGAAGAATCAAGAGGCATATATAAGGAAATTTGAGGTTCAAACAGGATAATCAAAATATATATTAATTAATAGAGCTTAAGAGATATTTCTCAGTGATAATGAGATACATCTAAAGGAACAACCAATGGATATAATGGTTTTCAGTGGAAATGAAAGTTTATATTTACTATCTAAGAGCTTAGAGTAGGATAATAAATAGAAGGTGAGTGATGAACAATGAAATATAACAACCAAACTTCATGAGGAGGTAAGTATGGGACCTAAAACTTGTGAGAGTTCCAAGATTGAGGTAAAACCCTACAAATATTACATGCCATTTTCTCAACATATACAACAACAAAATTTAGATAGCACTTCTTGTGGGTCGAGTTTAATTTACCTAGTTATAGTAAATATCCTACTCTTGAGAATCCATGTTGTAGAATTGTTGGGTTATATCACTCAATGAAGAAATAGCCTCTCACATATTATTTGAGTAAACCATATGGACTAAGAGTGTTCTCACCTCAACCCCTAAAAGGAGAGAAGTTGGAGTATAATCTTGAGACCCTTCTTTTTTAAAAAAGAAAAGATTTACTAGGTAGAACTTGAGCCTCCCTCTTCAATGCTTATGTATCATTTTCATTTTCCTAACATAATATATCTTATGATTGTGGGTGCTTATCTAAGAGGTATTATAATGGATATACAATACCCATAAATTTATAAAATTTTAATCTTACTTTATCAATCATTTCAACATAATTTAATTTCTAAATTTTTGGATCTCTTTATTTTATTTTACCCCCATCCCAATCTTAGAAACTTTTTAGATAAGATTTAAGATTTATTTTCCAAAAATTTAAACCTAAGCCTAAACCTAAAATTTATCTCTTTTTTCATTTTCTTTTCTCTCCTCTTCTTTTTCCCCATTTTCTATTCTTCCTTTTTTCTTCTCTTTCTTCCCTAGGCTATGCCCAACCCAACCCAATTATTCCTTTTTTATTTCCTTTCCTTACCCTCCTTTTCCTTAGCTATGCCAGCCAAACCCAAGCCCCCTTCTTCTTTTCTTTTCTATTTTCTTTCTCCCGTACCCCTATTGTCCTTCTTTTTTCCTCTCCCGACCATGCAACTTTCTCCCCCATCTCCCTGCCACTCCCTTACTTACATGACTTCACCTTCACCATCTATCCTCTACACCACTATCCAACCCTACATACCTACCCTTAAACCCTACAACCCCTACACCCTTCTTACCTACCTATATGACAAAAGCCATAGTTATTTCCCCTTTTGTCATCTTCTTCCCCCTCCTAGTCGTCCAAGTAAACACACACCCCTTGCACACATGAATGCCTCACATACTTCTCTTCCCTTCTCCTTTTCCTTATTTTCTCCTCCCATGTTGATATACCACACCTAACATACCCTATTATTCTTCTTCCTCACAATGCCACCTTACCACCAACACCACCTCCCTTATCATTACCTTAACCCTAACTCATTTCCTTCCTTCTTTCTCTTCCTTTTGACTAACCACCACCACAAAACCTTGGCACATTTTCACCACCACCTTTGTGCCTACAACCCTAATAAATGCTCTTTTTCCATCATTACTCGCCAACCCCAATGCAACCACCACTACCTGCCACACCTTCCTTTATTACCTCTCATTCCTTCCCTCTTCCTCCTGCCTTGCTCTACTGGCTACCACATCCACAACCCTTGCCTCACTTTCCTTTCCATTCTTACCTTATCGTCTGCTACACCACCCTCTACCGCCGACTAACATCACCACCACCATCACCACTACCTACCACCAACTACCACTAGTCCCAACACCACCATCACCTCAAATCTTATTACCTACCATCACCCCATACTTAGAAACCACCATAATAACCACCTTCACCACCACACCTCCACTATGGCTACTACCTCACTACTATTGCGCACCTCCCTACTCTAGCCTCCCACTTTTAGTTATTTATATTTTTTCTTCTCTCTCCCTTTTCTCCATTTTCTTGGATTAGTTTTTAAGTCTAATTTGTGTACATTTTCACTTCTATGTGATACTCTAGTTGTCATAGAGGAGGAAGCGTATTGAAGCTAATTCAATAAGGCTATATGTAATATATATAGATTTTCATGCACAAAATGTGTATTTTGTTTTTGTATCATACTTGGAATTTTTGGATGAAAATTATTATTATGATAGAATTATTATATTATATGTGGTGTCATGAAAGCATGAGTTTGCATATCTAGTTGTTGAAATGAATTTTATATATGAAATATATTTATATAAATATAATTATGCAATTTTATGATAATAGTATGCATGTGATTTGAAAGATCTTTCATGTTCAAAATTGTGAGATTTTTTTAGAAAAATGGGTATTGGTTGTCTTAGGGATATTTTGCTAAATATGGTTAAAAGTAAAATATTAGGTATATTAATGTGTTAAATAATTCAAAATTAGTTAATTATACTATATGGAATGTTTGGATCAAAGATGAATGGTTAAGTCCAATAAATGAGGGAAATGAATTTATGTGTGAATATTCAATCTAGAGGTGGAATCATTATCATATGTACAAAATGTTGGAATTTAGCCATAAAATCTTGGGATAATGTGTAGGCTATTATTGCTTGGGTGAAACATTCAAGTTAAGCCAAGATTTTTGGGTATGTTATTACTCATAGTACTTTAAGGATGGGTATCATGAATGATTATAAAGTGAAAACTAGGGAGGAAGTTACGGTTGAATTATGAAAATTAAGGTTTCCTTAGGAGGAGTGTGCCTTTTCAATAGAGAGGAGCATCAATATTCATCCGCTTGTGCTTTACATGTTTCAAATGATTATCCTAATACATATTATGTACCTTACATGTCTACCTATGCCTATATATGAGGAATTTGAGAAATACCATCTTAACTAAGATACTAATAATTTAAAGTAAAAGATTACGTGAAATAGGACCTACGAGTAAAAGATTTAACTTAACAATAATAGTGGCTTAAGTGCTTTTTTCTATGAGAGGTGTTTTAGACCATTCCATTAGTTTAAGAATAGTGGTTAGGTGTGTTTTTCTATAAAAGATATGAATTCTGGTCCATAAGATGATAATAGTGGCTTAGGTGAATTGTCCCTTAGAGGTATTTTGGAAAGTTTCATTAGTTAAAGAATAGTAGGGTCCTTGATTTCAACATATTAAAAGTATGTCTTTATGATTGTAATTAATAATGGATCTGTGAAATTAGTATTATCTTACCTTATATAACATGTTGCTTATACAACTGTATATTTTATGTTATATATACCTATTTATGACTATATTGTCAACTTACTCAATACATAGCGTATTGATCATCCTTTTTATACGTGCTACTTTTTCTCATGGGGAAGGGACCCATTTGAGTTTGTGTAGGTCAGATGAGTTTATATTTTAACATATTTTATATCCTTTTAATCTTAATTTTTAGTATTTTTATTTGAGTAACATAAGTGAATAATTATGATTTTACGCTTAAGTGATACTAATTGTATAAATTTTATTATTTGAGCTGAAATGTTTTAAATTAAATAAATTTTAATTATAAGATTACTTATAAATTTTTTTTAATTTTATTTTGTAGGTTAAAGTAGAAGAAATATATGCATATATTGTTTGGCCTCTGGACCAACGACCCAAGGATTGAAGGCCCAAAGGATTGGAAATAAAGGAACAAAGAAAGAAGCCAAGTGAGAGAAGGATAAAGGCCTAGAGAAAAGGTAGTGTAAATTTTTAATAGAAGCACATTAGCTGTACAAAATTAAGAGATGAGTTGTAGGTAAGTGTTATGCTATTTCTATAAGTGCACAGATTTGTTATAGCATTTCAAGGTCCTATCCCACAGAGACTTCGTAATTGAGTACACCTTTTTATTATTTTAACTATCTAAACCTATATAAATTGGGGTATGCCAGTGGATAATGAAAATAATTATGAAAAGCTTTCTAATTACAAATGCTAAACAATAGGTGTGAAACATATGATCAAACTTCGGTCTCTGAAATAATAATCAATAATGAAATAATGAATATGTCATAGATAAATTTTCTAACTGTGGATAATTGGTCTTATTATATTCATTAGCCTCTTTCAAGGTCTAAGAACATATTTAATCTAATTTGCTGACTACTTTTGTGATTCAGAAATTAAACTAAACATAGTAAGCATCACCAATTCTAAAGTCCTTAAGAATTAAACATCTAATTTCGTGATTGCTTAAATTCTCGTGCAGATGCTAATTTCCTATAATAATCTCAGCCTTTTAGTTGTAGGTTACATCTAATCAGATCAGATTTCATCAAATCCACTTTAAAACAATTAAACCTAGCATATGCAACAGTATAAAAAAATTCAAACATATGACATGATACTTCAATTCATCAAAGTGATTACTAAAATGGTACCTAGTTCAATCCTAGAAAAGAAGATTACCCATTCATATCTTCAAATGAAATTAAAAAAATAAATATCATGATAATCATAATAACAAGATAAAGATACGAAGAAGAAGAATTATATTGAATTAACAATAATATGAAAGAGAACAACATTGATTCTGAGTTGATCATACACAAATTCTACACTTGTATCTCCGAAAAAATCAAAACTAATGGAAACAATGAATTACATGAAGCTCAAGTAATGATGCTCTTAAACCTTCCCTCTCTCTCCTTATGAATTCCCTAAAGCATACCACGAAAGATCCCGTCATGCTAGCCATGTGGCACACTAAGATCATGGGGAAGACTGTCACTACACGACTGTGCTGTTTCTTAGCTCTTGACTTTTTGGAATTTTTGGATCTTGCATGGCTGTGCAGGTATAGCATGGCCTAACCTTCCAAGATTTTAAGCCTCAACTTCTCAGCAACAAATTCTGCATGGTTTCTCATAATCGTAGGTCCTCTCTTCCCTTCTTCATCACTGCTATCCCTATCAATGTTTTTGTTGGCTATATCTCTACAAAAAATAAATAAATAAATTATGTTAGAATGTTATGTATTGAGCATAATAATGTACCATTATATTATCGATACAAATCATGCTTAGAAAGAATTAATCTCAAATGTATCATGCTATTCTATATATATATACGAATCATGCTAACACGTTTCCAAAAAGATATTAATACTAACCCTAACCCTAACCCTAATTAACCATAATTAACCATAATAAAAGATAAACCCTAACCCTAACCCTAGCTAATTAACCATAATTTATTATAATAAAACCTAACCCTAAACCACAAAAAAAACCTAATCCCTAAACCTAGCTAAATGTAATTAAAGTATAATATATAAATCATATTATTAATTATTATTATTATTATTATTATTATCATACACAATTATTTCTCTCTATTTAATTATTCACTTTTATATATTCCTTATTCTCTATATCTATTTAATCCTCATCAAATAGCAATCATTAACATATGCATATGTAAAATATATTTGCATTTCATTATATGACATTTCCTATATCTTATTGCTAGTCTCCTATACTTATTAATGAAAATGTGTGTGTGTGTGTGTGTGTGTATATATATATAGTTTTTATGAGTGAAAATGTATATAATTCTACACTCACATTCATAATATATATATATATATATATATATATATATATATAAGGTCTCGGCCAACACATGCATTTGTTAATATATAACAATAACGCAACAAATTCAACAACAAACAGCAAAATTTTCAGCCAATACATTCAACAACACATTTTCAAATGACAAACCACAATCTTTCAATAACAAACAAACGAAACCCTGTAGCAACATGCATGCATTTATATATATATACATATATAAGTAGATAAAAAGTTACGAGAGGAAGAACAAACACATACATAAAGTGAGCTAGCTACAAGCACGACGGTGAGAATGTTGAGAGTGGCAAGGGCTTCAAACACGACGGAGGATGAAGGTGCAAGTGCTAGCTAGCTTCAGAACAATGACAGCACGCACATGCAGAGCCGGCAATGGTAGAGGCGTGGTGGAGAGTTGGCGGTGCGAGGGTTTCCTTTACTTGAGAGGAGTCGGTGTGGTGGTGCGAGGGTTTCCAAGGAGAAGGAGAGCAAGAGAACAAATGTGCAGAGAGTCTGAAAAATTTTGGCACGAAACAGAACTGAGCGAAATATAAGTTTGATTTTGGGGTTTTAATAACGGTTACTGAGAGAACCTTTATTAAAAAGAAAATTTAATAACGGCTACTAAGAAAACCGTTATTAAAACATCTTTTAATAATGGTTCTTCCAGGAACCGTTATTAAAAGCTTTTGACTTTTGACAACGGTTCTAATATGAACCGTTATTAAATCCTGTTTTAATAACGGTTTACCTGAAACTGTTATTAAAAAATTCGTGCAAATTATAACGTTGCCCTTTTAATAACGGTTTTTAACTAGAACCGTTATCAAAACTCTCCCGCCCATTAATTTTCACGCGTTTGACAACGGTTGTCCAACTACCGTTATTAATGTCCCGTTATTATTTCCCATTTTCTTAGTAGTGAGAATACCCTCAAATGGTCAAGAAGGTCATCTATCCTTGGGAGCGGGTATCGATTCTTCACTGTCAGCTAATTCAACCCTTAGTAATCAATGCAAAGACAGAGGCTACCATCCTTCTTTTTCACAGACAATACCAGTGCTCCCCATGGTGATACGCTCAACCGGATATACCCATGCTCCAACAACTCTTCTAGCTAAGTCTTTAACACTTTCAACTCCACCGGTACCATTCGATAGGGTGCCTTCATAACGGGCTTGGTCCCAGACACTAGCTCAATCTTTAAATCAATTTCCCAAACTGGGGGCATACCTGGTATTTCTTCTGGAAACACATCTAGAAATTATCTGACTACTGGGGTGCTATCTAGCGCGGTCAGGTCCTTATTTAGCTCTTGCATATTGCATAAGTATAGGGGGTACCCCTTCTGGATCAAAGCATGTAGAGCAGCTATTGATACTACCTTAGTGGAGGGTCTAGGCTAAGTCTTCCTATATGAAAACCTAGCCCCCTTCGGGCCTCATAGGATCACACGCTCCAGTCAAAAAGGTCGCGTATCTCCCCAGCTTGTCCATACCCAAAATCACATCAAAGTCTTTTAAGTCTATCTCGACCAGATCTACCAGGAAATCTACCTTGCCTATGATTAAGGGCACATTTGAAAAATACCTACCACACTCTATCCTATCACCCGATGGAAGAATCATAGACAATCTTATTCTAGCAGATGGTGACAATCCAGCCTTAGTAGCAAAAGCAAATGAAACAAAAGATAGAGTAGCACCTGAATTAAAGAGGACATACACCAACAAAGAATGAATGGTGAACATACCCATGAAAACATCAAGCTGGTGGTCAGCCTCTACCTGACTAATCAAGTTCAGGTGTCCGCCTGGCTAGCCTCCCTTCTAAGGAAAGGGTCTAGATCCCTGAGGCTTTTCCCTGGCCTCTTGAATTGGGGCATCAGTTGGGCTAGGTGCTCGCTGGGAGCGGTCTGAAGATGCTGCTGGTACACTTGTTGTTGAGATATTAGGGTTCCTCCCAATTGAGAGGTCGAGTCTGATTCTATTGAGATTGTGGTAGCCTCCAATACTCCACTGCTCTGTGGCCCAACCTCCCACAGTTTAGGCAAGTCACCAATCTACCTCCACAGTTCGTGCCTTGGTGGTTCTAGCCACACTTTCTACAAGAGGATCCCCTTGAGGTTCCTTGGCCTCTACTGTTGTCTCTTGATGGAGGTCTCCTTGGTCCTCTTGACCGGGGCTGGGTCCTGCTCTCAGAACTCTGACCCTTGGGCTTTCTCTTCACAAAGATGGTGGCCTACTCCTAGACCAAAGTAGCGGTGATGCAGGCACACTCATATAAAGAAGCCAGGTCCGTGAAGGATGCTGCACCTATCATCTGACGGATACTGAAATTCAGCCCCTACTCAAACTAGAAAACCACTGTGCACTCATTGGCAACAATCCCTGGGGCAAATTAGAGCCGCTCGGTGAAGCGAGTATGATACTGGTGGACCATCATCGACCCCGAAGTGAGCTACATGAACTCACATAGCTTATCCCTCTTCAGGCTCTCTAGATAAAACTTGGAGCAGGGGGAAATTTTGAAAGCCTCCCACGTAGCTGAAGGACCATCTCGGGAGCGGTGCTCCACCCACTAGGAATCTACTATGCCTTAGAGGAAGAAAGCTACAATGCTGGGCTGTCGAGACGATGGCAATTTACTACTTTGAAGGTGCGATCCATGTCTCAGATCCACCCCTGGAGGATTACAAGGTCCTCCTCACCAGAGTAGGTAGAAGGGTGATGTCCAGTGACTCTCCAGAGCTAGTCCTGACTAGCACCCTCACCAGGGTGAGGCTACGGGGCAGCACCAGGGGCTGGCACTGGACGAACTCAATAAAAGTCATGAAGGCCTCCTCGAAATGCCCTACTCGGTTGTTCAAAGCCATTAGAAGCTACACAGAAAAGAAGATGTTAGAAGCAAACCCACTAGTTCAAAGCAACCATAACATACCGTTCTCCTTTTTGATAAATCCCTAATACCCTTATGTTCCTCACTATGGTCGAGCTTTTGAATTTTAGAAAAAGAACGGTCGCATTAAGATGGGAAAACACTTTGAAATCTAGTAAAAACATTGTAAATTGAATTCTACTTTGAAAATAGGCGTTGTTTTAAGGACCAAAGCTCTAATACCAACTTATAACACACGAAAATTAACTATTAAAAAATTTCATTTTAATTAAGATTTAGCAGAAGCAAATAAATCAAAACCTGTGAATTTTTAGGATGTTACTACCCTGATTAGTATAAGTTTGGTCCCCAATAGTTCTCGTACTAATCACAAAGATAAAAGAAATTTAACAATCATCATAATTCAAACCCAAGGAAAGGCTTAAATAGAACATTAAAGTAGTTATAAGATAGAAATTAGAGTGCGTGAAAAGGAGTTACAATCTAGAGTACATAGCTAGAGTTCCTAAAAAGGAATAAAGTCTACAAACTATAAAAATTAAGTCTGGAAAACCCAATACAAAATGGAAGAATGTAAAGAAATAGAAGAACATAAAGAAGAAATCCGGCCACACCACTCTCAATCTTCGAGCCAAGTCCATGCTCAACATTCAGCCCTGCCTGATGCCTCGTGAGCATCAAAGGTATAAAAAATGGAGTCAGCAACCTGCACAAAGTCAGAGGGCTTTCTGCTCATGGGAATGAGCAACACCTATGAAACGGGTGGTTAGTACACTAAGTGCTGAGCAAGGTAACCACGCACTAAGGTCAACACACAAAGGCACGTAATTCAAGCATGGTAGCATAACAGCATACAATCATTTTAGATAAATAAAGCCAAATTATAGCTTAGTTAGATTAACTATTTAATCTCTGATTGATACTCATTTCACATCATGCTTCTTATCAAATCCATGTGAGTATGGGAACACCACTATTATAGCCGGTGGATCGGTCACTTGTAGGGAAAAATCCACCTAGCCACTATGATATGCGAGTGGATCGGTCTCTAGGGCAAAATGCTCCTTGCCACTATTATTCGTCGGTGAATCGATCTAGCCCCGACTCTTATGGTGTTCCACTATAAGTACTTAGTGTCTTTTATATATCTTATCAAACTTAGGGTTTGGATTATTGAGCTTGGGATCCCCCACTATTATAGCTAGTGGAGCGGTCACTTATAGGGTAGAACACACTTAACCACTATTATATTCCAGTGGATTAGTCTCCAGGGCACCCTTACATATGGCCACAATTATGCCGGTGGACTAGTTTGGGCTCGACTTAATAATCTTCCACTTTACATGATTAATGTTTTATCATGTCTTGTTCAAAGAGTTTCACCCTAGATATGCATGACTAACTCCATCTACACTTATCCTCCAAGACAGCCCATCCCATATCTTGAGACTCCTGCACCTCCTAACTTATCCCAACATCCTTTCCTCCTTTCCCTATCTCACACTAGAGGCCCAACTCCTCAATGTGTAGGTCAAGGCCCACTACATTACACCTCCGAGTCCACTCACTGTCTTAACCTACGATTTTCTCCAGGAACACTAATTTGGGCCTATGTGGCCCCTCCTTCTCTACCTCACATAACCCAAACTATTTTAGCACTCCACACACTACAACCCTTCGATTCAATCCTCATCATCACACTTTACTACCCAAGTACACGTGTGACCACAAAACCCTAAGTGGCCACACCAAATCTTAGTTGGCCATGCCAAACCATAACATCCTCCTTTCCAATTGTCACCCCTTCATTTCTCACCTTCCACCCTTATTTTCCCATAATGCCTATACTCATCCCTTACCTGATAATCCTCCATCCTCATCTCATACTCCACTCACCCTTATTTATTTTCCTTTTCCCACCTTCTCAGATTAGGGTTTCCCCTCAAACACTAGCTTGGTCTCCTATGCACCCTTATACTGTCCCATGTACTATTTTTCACCCAAAGCCTCCAATCACCCAAAAAACTCTTCCATTTCCTTCCTGTTACCCCAAATCAACTTTCAATACATAAAATTTACCCCCATGCAGACTATATCAAATTTTTTCATGCAAAACCCTAAAGCTACCTTGCAAAACCCTAGAGTCTCCTATTCAAACCCTAGATTCTCTCATGCAAAGTTCATCCACTTCATTTTGCTTTAAGTCCCCTTTTATTCTTCCTCTCATGGATCATGGGATGTTTAGGTCAATCCCACATCCCTTGGTCAACTTAATCCCCTTTGGTCAACTTACTTCCCCATTTTCCCTTCGTATCCTTTCACCCTATATCATCACATTATATATCCTAGTATTTATATCTTAAAGGCCCACAACATAACACATCATAATCACAACTTATACATATTATACATATGCCATATGATAATACACGAGCATACCTCAACTCCAAGCCATACTACATATAAAATAGTTATGAAAATAAGTATAAGATACATAACATATCATGATATATGGCATACAAGGCATATAAAGCACATAGCACATATAAAGCCTTAGCTACACCCTTACCTAGCATGTCACCGATCTTAGAGCGCACTCCTATGCCTCCTTAGGATTTTAACTGGTTTGACCTATAAGAAGGAAAACTAAGGATTAGTTTCACTTCTAATAAAGTACTATTATTTCCTATTTTAGTCTAAGATTAAGGTTAGAGATAAAATAATAATGTAATAAAAGTAATATTTGAAATAATAATAATATAAGGTTTTGAATTTTTTTTACCATAATAATAATAGTGATAAAAATAATAATAATAATAATAATAATAATAATAATAGTAGTAGTAGTAGTAGTAGTAGTAGTAGTAGTAGTAGTAGTAATAGTAATGATAGTGATAATAATCAAAATAATGGTAAAATATGGTTTCAACCCTTTACAACAGTAGTAGTTGTAGTAGTAGTAGTAGTAATAATGATAAAATAGGGTTTTGACCCTTAATAGTAATAATACTAGTAGCAGCAGTAGTAGTAGTACTAGTAATAATAATAATAATAACATTATTATTATTATTATAATACAATTAAAATTAATAAGGCTTGCATAATTAGGGTTTAAGGGTTGAGAGGGTTTAGGGTACCACTTAGGGTTGGTGGTGATTGGCGGCACCGGCGACAGCTGCAATAGTGGGGAAAGTTGAGGTGATTGAGTTTGAGTGTTGGGAATAGGAGAGGGGGAATGATGGTAGAATTTGGGGTGATTGAGGTTGACCAAGTCGAGAGGGTTGGAATGAGGGTGGTGGTGGGCCAAAGGCGGTGGTGTAGGTGGCGGTGATGTGGTGAACAAGAGTGGTGGAAAAGGAGAATGGGAGCAGGAGAGGGAGGAAAGGGAAAAGGAGGGTAAGGGAGGTAGATGAAGGTCTGTACGAAATTTTAGGAGGTGGTGGTTCCGGTAGGAGTGGTGGAAAACGGTGGTGCGAAGGGCAGCAAGGATGGAAGTGTTGCTTCACAGGAAGAAAACTTTGTACGGCCAGGGTGGCTCGTACAAGGCAAATCGAGGACAAAGGGTGGTGTAGTTTGGTAGAGGGTGATGCAGGGAGTGGTAGTGTGAGTGGCTCGAGCGATGGCGCTGTGCGATGGCAACGACGAGCGTGTTTGATTGGGCAGTAGCACATGGGAGGGATTTTTTGGCTTGTGAAATCAAAAGCTAGATCAAGGCTGCCTATGGGGTATTTATAGAACCAATGAAGGGGGATAAGGTTAGAGGGAAATGGTAGAATAGGGGTAAGTAGGATAGAGTACATCTACCGGCGATGGTAGACCGGTGCAGGCTTGTTATGGCAAGTTGTGATTGGTTAGGGAGGAAGAAAGGCGCGCGAGAAGAGGGAAGGGTTGGTTGGGTTGAAAAGACTGGTGGATTAGTGGGGAAGAGAGGGGAGTGATGGCCAGTCAGTGGGCGTGGTCAGCGGTGAGAATCACGGCGTAGGTTGGGGGAGGTTACAGGTCATGGTAGGGGAGGAAGAAGAGGAAAGAAGAGGGATGGGAGTGAACCGGGCGGTCTGGGAAAAGGAAAAGAAAGAAAAAAAAGGGGAAACCGGCCAGCTAAAGGGAAAAGAGTGTGCAGTGCGGGCTTGGGCATGCAAGAGGAAGGGAGGGGGACTTGGGCTGTAGGACTAGCCTAGTTTTGTGAGAAAAAAGGAAAAAAAAAAAAGGGAAAGGAGAGGAAAAAGGAAAAAAAAAAGGATAAAGGAAAATAGGAAAAATAGGTGAGTTGGAGTATTTAGAAGATTTTGGAATTTTAGGATATTTAAAAATAATAATATTTTAATAGAAAAATAATTAAATTCCCTTTTTATGTTAATTTAGGATTTTTCAAAGATTTTTCCTAAATTCCATTTTAATTAGTAAGACACTTTAATTTTCTCTAATGAAAATAATTATTATTTTATTCTTGATTTTCCTTAATTAATTTTCTTTTATTTTAATAAAATAACTTATTTAATTAATTTCTCTAATAAATCCTTATTTGGCAAAAATTTCTAAAATTAGGGTTTTGGGGTATTTTAGTCTCACCAATCAAAGGGGTGGAAATTTAGTAAGAAGGGAAAGTTGAGACCGAGATATATTAGTCATTACGAGATTCTTAACTTCCACCAGAGTTAGTATGAGTTCATATCTTCTTCTACAACTCACAACTAAGGAAGTACATTGTTGATCTTTTCCATGTGAGCATAACTAACGAGGTCGAGCTCAATGAGTTGTTATCCTATAAAGAAAGGCCATTGTGGATTCTTAACTTCGAGATACGCCGGACCCTTATGAGTTTTGTCCTAATTGTGAAGGTTTTTTAGAGCCATAATGGAGTAGAATAGGTAGCTTGGGAGGTAGAGAAGGATATACATGAAATACATTATGAGCTCTTCATCATAGGTGTGTCAGATTTTGGGGCTTTCTTCTTTTTAAAGGGTAGTACCCGATAGCATATTAACAAGTCCTTTAGGTATAATTACTGAGATCACCTTTCCTCACATCCTTTCTCCTTCCATGCCTAACCTTGACTTTTGATTTCAAAGATAAAGCCTTATTTTATGTAGTAAGTGATGTAATACCAAAATTTTTTATAAAATTTTAATCTCACTTTCTCAACATGTTTAACCACACCTAAATTCTAAAATTTTTCACCTCTTTATTTTGTTTTAGCCTAATCCCAAACCTAAAACATTTATAGATAAAATTTCAAATTTATTTTCCAAAAATATAAAGATAAACTTAAACCAAAAATTTCCCCTCTTTGCTTTACTTTTTTTTTCCTTTCTTCCTTCATCTTTCTTCCTCTCATCTGACCTTCGGCTATGCCTCTCCTAGCATAATTCTTTTTCTTCTTTCCTTCCCTTCCCTTTCTCAGGCTATGTCGATCTAGCATAAACCCCCTTCTTTTTTTTCTTTTCTTTCTCCTTTATCCTGGTGACCCCCCTTCTTTCCTCTCCCAAACATGATTCCTACTCGTCTGTCCGCCTGCCATTGTTCCACCAACCTTCTACTACCTTTTACCCCTACACTTTACAACTCCAGCTACCCCTATATACTTATCCAAACACATTGTAGCCCCTACACCCTACTTACATTCCCTAAACACCTAAATCCATGGTTGTCTCCCTCTTATTATCTTTTTTCCCCTCTTGATCATCCATACATATACCTACACACATTCACGACTCACCTCCCTTCTCCCTCTTCCTTATTTTTTCCTCCCATCATGACACACCATGCCCAATCGAGCCTACTTTTCTTCTTCCTCACAACACTACGCTTCTACTAGCATTATTGCCCTTGCTATCACTCCACCTAAGCTCATGACCTTGCTTATTTCCTTGCTTTCTGGACCCAGCACCACCACACCACTATGAAAAATTTTTGTTAATATCTTTATGCCCTATAGCTCTAACTAATTCCCTTGTTCCATCACCACCCATCACCGTCAATGCCTCCACTATTGCTAGCAATGCCTTCCTTCCCTTCTTCTTCTACCTTACCCTATTAGTGACCACAGCTTTAGCCCTACCCCTTGCCTTCATTTTTTCTCCCTACCATAGGCTACATCACCCTCTTTCACTAACTACCATCATCACCACCAGTCCTTACCTCCAACTCTTGCTAGACCTAGCACCACCATCACCTTGAACCTTGTCGCCAAGAATCACCCCATCCTTAATAGCCACCATCACCACTTTTAGATGATTATGCTAAGATATATTATGTACCTTACATGTCTACCTATGTATAATTATAAGGACCTTGAGAAATACTATATTGAATAAGATCTTATTCATTTGAAGTGAAATATTATGTGAATTAGGATGTAGGTCAATTCCACTGAGCGATAACAGTAACTCAAGTCTCTTTCTCCCTAAAATGTATTAAAGATCATTCCACCAGTTTAAGTGGATTGACCATGTTATCCTTGAGAAGACTTTCACATCATTTCACAAGTTTAAGAATTGTGGGCTCCCTAAACACAGTATATTAAAAATATGGATTTATGATTGTAATTAATAATGGGTCTCTAGAATTAGTATTATCTTACCTTATATAACAAGTTAGTTATGCAGCTATGTATATAACTAGTTATGATTGTATTGTTACCATAATTAGTATGTAGTGTACTAATCACCATTTTCATGGGATTTGTTCATTCACATGGGTATGGGACCTAGTTGAGTTTTTGTAGGTCATTAGGGAGGTTCTTGACAATTATGTGTCTTATGATGTTCCGATTAGGGCAGAGTAATCTATCTTATGTACAGGTTTTGGGAATTAGAGAGTTATTGTATATAGCTCTTGTCTTGACCTAGAAACCCTTTTGGTATTTTTTCTAGAATATTTCATTATTGTAATTAAATCTGTTATTATGGTTATGAAAGTCTCCTTGCTTTATGTTAATTATGTTTTGTGCTCTAAAATTTTTTGCCTTATAATTTTTGCAAGAAGCCATGTCACCAAGACTTATGTTAATTACAATGGCAACACTCATTTATGTTGTTTTATGCTTCCTCTTAACCAAAATTTTTAGTTCTAAAATTTTGGGTGTTATTGGATAACTTAGATAATTTTGATTAAATTGATTACTTATACGATTTTCAATTTTTTATGATCTCGATGAGTTGAGGTTACATGTCTACAAAATTTTTGAAGTCTATAAAGAAAAAAAAAGGATTGAAATTATAGGCATGTTGTAATACCCCAAAACCCTAATTTATGAAATTATAAAATAAAATAGGGATTTATTTGTGAGGTTAATTAAATATAATATTTTTAATAAAATAATGAGAGTAATTAAGACAAATAAGGGGAAGTAACATAGGATTTAATTAGGGAAGATTAGGGTAATTTGCTAACAAAAATAAAATTTAGGAAGATATACCTCAAATTTTCTAAATTAATATAAAAATGGAATTTAATTATTTTATTTTTCTAATTTTATTATTTTTAAATATACCAAAAATACCCTAAATACCTTAACTACCATATTTTAGTTTTTTCTTTTTTCACTTTTTCGCTTTTCTTCCATTTTCCTTTTTATTTCTTCCTTTTCTCTATTCTCCGTTTCTTTTTCTTTTTCTTTCCCCTCGTTGGGCCTTGCCCATACGGCCGAACCTCTCCTCTCCTTTCTTCCCTTCCTCATGCGGAGCCCAGCCCATTCCTCCTTTCTATTTTTTTTTCCATTTCCTACCCTATTCTCCCCTTTCTTTTCTTTCTTGTCTTTTTTCCTTAACTGGCCGACCCAACCTCTTATTCTTCTTCATCCCCTCTCCCTTCCTCATGCTGTAGGTCGAGCCTACAGAACTGCCATCGACTAACCTACTCTACCACTATTCTACCCCGACCTCCCTTTTCTCTCTCCCCATCCCTTTCCTTTCCAATATGAGCCAAACCTATCATGTGCCTGCCTCCCCCGCATACTTGTTCCCCTTCCTTTTCCCCCATCCGCCACCTACACCCTACACTTTTGTAGGCTTGTATCGCCCTACTGCCATCACCCAACGAGCTCATGCCACTCCTATCCCTATGTCCTCTTCCACCTATGTCATCTTCTCCCTCCCTCGACCTATAAATACCCCCTTATAGTCCCCTATTTCCACTTCTTTCCTCTACTAAGAAAATTTGACCCTTTCCACCGCCTTGCCTTTAGACGCTTCCCTAGCCGTTGTTGTGCAATGCATCCCCCGAAACACTCCCAACATGTCCCGTACATCACCCTCCACGAAACCAAACAACTCACCGCCCTTAACTCCCCCTACACAACCCACCCCAATCGTGCAAAGTGGGTAGCTCTTTGCACCCCATCACCGCCCCTCTCCCTAATGTGTGCCACCTCCTCCACCACAATCACCACCTCCCCTTCCACCCACTAAACCTAGTAGAACCTCCCTTATGTTCCCCTACATTTCCTTTCTCCTTTCTCTCTCTTCTTCCTCCTCCCTCCATCGCCACCACTCTTGGCCACCACAGCTACCACCACCTATGCTGCCACCCTACTGCACCACCACCACCACTACAACCCTCTTAGACTAGAGAGTCAACCACCTCAAAACCTCCACCTCCCTCTTTCTCTTATATCCCCAAAAGACCAACCTTTCCCAAAACCACTACCACTTCTACCGCCGCGGTGTGCCGCTGTCGCCGCTACCCTAACCACCACTTTTACTTAGATTGTGCCCTAACCCTTTTTAGAACTTAAGTATATATTATTTTTGTATAATTATTATTTTATCCATATTATTATTATTATTATTATTATTATTATTATTATTATTATTATTATTATTATTATTATTATTATTATTATTATTATTATTCTACCGTTATCAATATCATTATTATTATCACTAATAAATAGCCCTATTTTGGTTTATACCATGGCTAGTATATTTTTTAGCCACTTTAAAGAACCCTTATTAATACTACTAAAACTATTATTATTATTATTATTATTATTATCACTAATACTAGTTCTTATTAAAGGTAAAGTAGGGAATAATGAAAGTAATAAAAGAGAAACTAACCCTACTATTTTCCTCTTATAGGTGAACCAATTCCAACCTCTACGGAGGAGTAGGAGCGTGCTCAAACCCTCGTTTCATTTAAGGTAAGAATGTGCTTAAGGCCTAATATGTGTATTTTGTGTTATGTATGTTGGTTATATGTGTGTACTTTATGTGGTTGTAAACTATGCACTTATAGTGTAGTTTACCAAGCATGGAGCTAAGGTAAGTGTATGTGTTTTTATGGCATGAGTAGTATGGTAATGTTACTTGTACTTGTATTGTGCTTATGTAATATTTCCCTATATGACATGCATGCCAGAAGGCTTTAAGTATTATGATGTGGTTGTGAGAGGATAAAAGGAGTAAAGAGAGTGAGTTGACTAGAGGGTGGTCAGGATGGCCTAAAGATCTCATGACTTGTGGGTGGATAAATGAAGGGATTTTGTAAACAAATTAAGAAGATGGACTAAATTATGCATGGAAAGTGTAAGGTTTGCATGGGGTGGTTAGTCTCTACATGGGGATGACTTTTACATTGAAAAAGTTAACTTAGGGGTTGAGTAAGGTGGGGAAAGAGTAGTTGGGGTGATTGGAGTCTATATGTGAAAAATAGAATTCAAGTGGGTATAAAGGCACATGGGGGCTTGGCTACGGTTTGGGAGGAAAACCCTAAATGGGGAAGTTGTGGAAGGGAGAAATAATGGAAGAGGTTAGAGTATAGGGTGAAAGTGCAAGGATTTCATCTGGAGGGTGAATGTGCGTCATGTGGAAAAGGGAAATGGTGAGTGAGGGTGATGAAGGGATGACATATATGAAAGGAGTGGTGCTAGGGTTTAGGATGGCCAACTAAGGTTTTTGTATCCATACGCGTAAAATTGGAATAAAAATGGGATGTTGGGTGTGGATCGAGTGGGGTGATGAGTTGGGAGAAAAGGGAGCATAGGTTGTGTATGATAAAAAGAGGTTACACCATATAGGCCAGATTAGGATTTGTAAAAGGAAAACCCTAGAGGGCAATGGTGAGTTAGCTCGGAGATATGGGAAAATGGGCCTTGATCAATATATATAGGAGTTTGGGCATTCATGTTAAGCAAGGAAGTGGGGGAAAGGATGTTTTGATGTTTTAGGAGACGTAGAGATCTTAAGATATGTGATGGTGCTTTTTAGGGGAGTAAGTGTGGATGGGGCATATGAGGGGGAAGTCTAGGGGGCATGCATATATAATGTGAATGTATCTATTGAATAAGATATGGATAAGACACTAACCATTTAAAGTGGAGGGTTATTGAGCCAAGCTCAGACTAATCCACTGGTATAATAGTGGCCTAGTGCAGGGTGCTTAAGAGACCAATCCACCGGCGAATAATAGTGGCTAGGTGCATATTGCCTTAGATGTTTCTGATCCACTGGCTATAATAGTAGAGAATCCCAAGCTCAATAAATCAAACCATAATTGATTATAATCCATGTAAAAGATACTAATTACTTACAATAGAATACCATGGGAGTCGAGGCCAAACCAATCCACTCGCATAATAGTGGCCAGGAGCACTTTGCCTTAGAGACTGATCCACGAGCAAATAATAGTGGTAAGAGTGTTCTGCTCTAGATATATCCAATCCACTTGCTAAAATAGTGGGGTTCCAGTTTGCATGGACTTAAAATGAGAATCGTATAAAATGGGAATAATAACCAGAGATCTAATGATTATGTTTTACCGACTATATCATGACTTATACTTATTTCATTCATGTATAGCTTTAACTTCATGGTTACCTACCTTTATTATCTGTTTCTCGTGTATGGCCTAAGATGCATGGTTAACTTGCTCAATATGTAGCATAGAGATCACCCGTTTCATGGGTGTTGTTCATTCCCTAGAGTAGAGTTCCCTTATGAGTTGTTATAGGTAGGAGATGATGTGCTTAATGCCTATAACATATTTGATGTGTCGGGTGGGGCTGAGTGACGACCTTTTGGACTTGGCATGGGGCCCAATAAAGAGTTTCATCGAACTCATCTTTTCCAATATTTATCCTAGCTTACTATTTGTATCGTTCTTTCCCTTCGGGGCTCTAACATTATATTAGTTTTCTATTTTGTAATGACTTGATAATTGCACATTCTGATTTCCCTTTTAAATTATGAACCATTATGGTTTTATGTCCTAATCAATTTTATAACTCATGAAATTTCTAGCCTTGTGGTTGGTGTGAGATTGGCCGGGGGCCATGCTTGTGCTAAACATGGTTGTAGCACCCCAATCTTTGTGTATGATTTTGTTTAAACGAATTTTTTTAACTATGATTTTTGGTGGTATTACACATGTTTTATGCAATAGTGTTATGTGGTGATTTATGTATATTTTACATTCTTATTTGAAGCTCTTTTAGGTGATTAACTAATGATTGTAGTTCTGTGGTGGTGGTGGTGTTATAAAACCTTAAGACTGTTATCCTTCTAATTACCATTACTTAGTAAGGTTGGAGTCAAGCTAACTACTTTAAAAACAAGCTAACTACTTCTTTGGAGGCAACTTATGTTTTAATTTTTCATTTTTATTAATATTTTATTTTTTTATTTTCATTATTTATAATAGTTGATAAACCTCTATACATTTTATGGATTTAGGTGGTGTAGGTGAATCAAGAATGATGGCAGTTTATGACATGAAGATTGATGCCAAGAATTTTTCGTCACTAATGATACTCAGTATGGATGGATCTTCTTTGTGTTACAACTGATGGGCTTTTGGTAGCTTGGCACTCCTTAACCTTCACATACCAAATAAACATAGTTTGTGAGTTTTGCTCTTCCCTTTTACTTTATCAACACATTGGGGACAATGTGTTTGTTAAATTCGGGGGAAGCAGCTTTGAAGTTATGATGTATATACGAGTCTTTTATGCTCTATTTGTGTCAACAGAGTCGTTTCTTTATCTTCTTTGGTGTTTTCTTGGGTCATTTGGTTTTCTTTATTTTGTCATTAATGAGTTTTTATTCCTTCTTCATCGTTTGAATGAAAATGGAAAAACAAAAAATGATTTTTTTATAAATTGTAAAAAAAGAACAAAATTGGGAAATTATATTTTTTTTATTATAACAGAAGACTATATAGCATAAAGTTGCATTAAGTTGACTTAACTTGTTGAGACCATTTAACTTTTTCTTCAAAATGATTTTGGTTTTAGGCTTAAAATGTTTTTGTTCCACCCTTTTGAAAGATGTTGAACTATATTGGTAAAATTAAGTATAATTTATGCATTGGGTATTTTTTTTGGTTCATTGTTGTTAATTTGTGAGCTAACTTGTTCTATGATTTACTGAATTAGAACTAACATTTGTTTTTGGATCTTGAAAAATTTTGAGCCTAAAAGACTAACTCATCAAATATAGTAATGTTATCTTTATTGTGTGTGGTGTCCCACTATGACTTATAAAAATAGAACTTGTAATGATTTTCATCAAAATTACACAAGATTTATGACAGGCATTATGATGATAAAGGAAAATAATTGTTTTCTTATGCCACTTCCAATAGCTAAATAGCTTGATCCTAACTTTTTATCCTTTGCTAACTCCTTTTAGCTTTTAGCCTACTTTGTTAATGTAACCACACCTGTAACCTTTTTCTGTATCCTTACCTTAGTCTATAACTAGTGAGGTGTTGTGTAACATTGAATAAAATAGTTAGGAGTGTGAATTAAGTTAATCACAAGGGTGGTGTGAAAAGGTGAATGGTTGCATGGGATGAAAAAACAAATAAAAGAAAAGGGAAAATTAATAAGAAGTATGGGTTTATTTTTCATGTTGAAGATGTAGGGACTATTGAAATAAGGTGGAAGAGTCTTGTAACTATTATTAGCTGCACTCCATTGGTATTAGAGTTTTAGCTCCACATACCAAGAAACTTTTCTTAACCTTCTAACAAGCTTGAATAAGACCCCTTAATTTTCTATGAGATTTATTTATTTCTATTAGTAGATAATAGAGAAGCATTGTAAGCATATGGGTGATCATGTTCATGAGTCTAACGAATTGATCGAAACCTTGAAACTGATTCACATAAATTAACACATGAAAGGAGCTTGCCTATGCCTAAAGTGATATTGCCAATTTGAAACTTGAGTCTTGAATGAATTTAGTTCATGTTTGCCTACAACCTATGCTACTTGTTATCGCTGCATGTTCCTCTTTACATGAATTTGACATGAGAATTCAATAATATATTTCCACTTCTTCCCTAAGTTTGGAACCAAAAAATACTTTTGAAAATTGTGCTTTATATTTTTCTTAGTTTTGGGGTCTTGATGAGTTAATTTGATTTGGTGTAATATGAGTTTTTGAAAAAAATGTCTAGAGAAAGGGGTCTCATTGTTTCCTATCAATCCTTTTATGTCCTCTTAATTATGTTGGTTGCTTCAAGACAAGTAATTTTTCAAGCATGGGAGAAGTTGATAGGTATCAATTAGTTTGACTAATTAGAGTTTTAATGAAAATATTTAATGTAACTATGCAATGAATTTTGCATATTTTAGTCCAACAAATCTTTTTTACTACTCTTGATTATATTTTATAGGTATTTGGAGAGACTGAGATCAAAAGGAGTTAAGAAACAATAATTAAAAAAATTTTAGGAGTAAGAATAAGTACGTAAGATGTGGAATGGTGGAAACATGTACATATTATACCATGATAAATTCCAAATTTATAAGTATTCGATGCATAAAAGTTGTATATCTTCTTGTAAGCTTTCTAAAGCATAAAAAATCATCCCAAGCGGAGGTATAACAAAAATTTTATGACTAAAACACTAAAAATTGATGAACCTATCAAGAGCCACCAAGTTCAAGGAACACACGGCCAGCCTGTATTGGTCTATGGTTAGTCCCATTTTGTGTTTGTTTAAGAACACTTTTGATAGGGAGTTAGGGTGATAAAGAAAAATAGGGTTCTTTCTTGGACATTTTGAAAGAAGAGTTATACTTTCCATAACCACATATCCCTTCTCCCATCTCTTATCTCAATTCTTCTTCATCAGTTCCATTAATTCATCTTGTAACTCTCAATCAAGGATTGTGGATTTGAGTCATTTAGATTATAATATCATGATTTATTTATTGATTTGTTTTCATATCTCTCTATATTATGATTATGATGAGTATCATTTATTTTCTAATCATGTGTCACTAATTTTTTATGCTGAGGTGGAGGGGAAATCCCCTAATTTGGATGTGTTGGGAATCTATACCCTACTTAATATAATTCCTTGTCATATATGTTCTGTTAATGTTTTAATTGGAATAATAAGAAAATTGATCAATTTTCTATTATTATTTAGAGAAAACCTAGAAATATTTGAGTGATGAGTTTAAGTAGGCTCAGTTAACATAACCAGAGTTCAAACCATGAGGTCATGAGATGTTGGTTTGGCATTTACAACTTGAAAAAGGGAATAGGGATACTTAATAATGCATTTTCTATTTTTCAATTCATGCAAGAGATAGATGAGTTTCAATAGACGATAGTGTGTAGTGGCTTCAAAGAGCATTGTATTATATACTTTGTTTGGCATGGCTCTGTGTTTTGATTTAGGATTTGGGTTTAATATTTAATTGCATTAGGGTTAAGGGGATTGAAAATAACCTGATACTCCTCTCTATTTGAATTTCACTTGTTTTGATACCAATTTTGTTTTTTTTTTTCATATTTTTCTATTTATTAATAAACATACATCATATATTCTTCTATTATTAGTCTAAATGTATGAGATATATTCACCATCCTTTTGCTCACTCCCTATTCCCTGTAAGATCAACCTCACAAGCTACTTTGACACCTGTACGCTTATAGTTGGATCACATCATCACTATTCTCCTAATACTATTATCTTATCGCTTAAGTAATAATAATAATAATAATAATAATAATAATAATAATAATAATAATAATAATAATAATAATAATAATAATAATAATAATAATAATCATAATAATAATAAAGAAAAAGATAAGTGAGATAAAAAATTAGAAGGGGTGTAGAAGTTTGGAAGTTAAGGGTAAGAAGAAGATGATGAGTGACAAAAAAAGAGAAGGAAAAATATTAGTTAGGTGGTTGAGGGAAAGTGGAGAAAACAAAGGCTAAGTTTGCTAATACACGAGTAATCTAATGGGAAATTGAGGGAAAGGTTATACCAAAAAAAAGCCCAAATTCACTCACTCGAATTCAGGCATCTTTTGGCAAACTTCTCAAGAAAACAAGGTTGACTTCTCTTTCAGACAAAATGGTGACAGTTGAGGCATTTTGGGGTAATGCACCATAAAATTTATGAACGCAAAAAAAAGGGAAAAAAAGGAGATGGAAACAAGATCAAAAGATTTGCTGAAGTTGTATTAGCAAAATTATCAATTATTGTTAAGCACATGAGAGAGAGAGAGAGAGATAGAGAGAGAGAGAGAAATAAAGAGAGAGAGAGAGATTTAAGATAGAAAAAGATAATGATGGTAAGGTCATCAACCACTTTTTTGATAATTATTCCGCCCAATTCATTTGAGGTAGAGAAAACTTAGAATAATGGCTCGTTATACCTATCAAAGTCAAAATCAAATTCAAAAATTCTTAACTTAGGCAAACCAGTTAATCAGTCTAGCATACCTATTAACTACTTCCATTAGTGGTTTCCCAAAACTAGTCGACTAGATACTTTGATTTATAAACCAAACTATAAATGATAGACTAGTAGATTGATTCATAATTCTAATCGATAGGTAATCTAGAAAAAAAAAACATTTTTAATTCTCTTTTGCTAAACTTTTCTAGATCCTTTGTAAATCAAAGCCAAACTATATTTCCAAAATAAGATCAAACATAATCAAATAATCATCAAGCAAATGAATTTCATAAACTCTAAACCTTATTTATAGGGTGTTACAACACTATCCTATAAAATAGGATTCATCCCCAAACCACCTAAAAACATAAGCACTAGCTAAATTCAAATGCTTTCAACTCCTCTAAGGTCTCACTAATCTTCCTTTTGCTTTGGAAACAAGTAATCTTCTTCAGTAAATTACCACTCGAAAACAACATAATTATTATAAGGTTCTATCAACACAATATCTTTCAAGATTATATGCCCGAAAAAAGGTATTTGATCCAACCAAAACTCACACTTTGGGAGCATGACATATAACTATTGTTCTCTCAACAATGCTAAGGTTTGTCTTAGATGTTTCTCATGCTCCTCAAGGCTACTTATGTATTCCCCAAAAATTTTAAAAACCTATAATTTAATAAATAACTTTTATTTGAGATAAATAAACTTTTAACATTATTTAATTTAATTATTTTACAGATTTTGAGTATATAAATTTTGATAGGAATATTTAATAAATTAAAATAAATATTTTGTTATTTTATCATACTCTTTTTATTTAAATAATTTTCCAAACCAATATTTTACTAAAATTATCCTTTTTAAACTAATATATTAAATTATATTAAATTAAATTATCTATCAAAAATATTACATTTTATTATTTTATAAATTATATTATTTTAATTTCCCCTATTTTTTGTTTTCCTTTTTTTCCCTTTTTCCTTTCTTTCTCCTTTTTCTCCTTTTTCCTCCTTTCTTTCTTTTTCCTTTTTCCGTCTCTTTGGGCCTCCAAGCTAGCCTCCCCCTAGGCGCCTAGGCTGCTTGTCTGTTCTTCCCCCTCCTCTCCTTCTTCTCTTGCACCTTAACCGGCCCAGCCTCCCTTTCCTTCCTTCCTTCCTCTCCCGTGCGACCATCCCAGCCTAGCCCCTTCTTCTCTTTTCTTTCATTCACTACAAAATTTATGACTTGTGCCAACAGAAATTTAGTCACAGATTTTTTTTTTGTTGGCAAAAATTACTAATATCAACAGATACATTTTTGTGGGCAATGAAGAAAGTTTTCCCTACATAAAACTTGTATCTGTTGGTAATAGTATGTTATACCAACAGATCTTTTGTCTACTTTTATATCTGTAGGTATTAGTAACATTATACCAACAAAACTAATACCCACTCATATATCTGTTGGTATTAGTATATAAGAAAGACAAATGTTTTTCAATTTTTTTTAATTATTATTTTGATATTTTATTTATTTTTCCACAAGCTATATGATTTTTATTTAAAATATTTTTGAATTTTCATTGTGTGTTTTTATTTTAATATTTTAAATTTTTTTCTAGTTATAACTTCGTTGTGTGATTACGAATTTATTATGGAGTTATATTTTATTAGCAAAAATAAATTATTTTTTATTATAAAATCTCTTTAGAGTAGTAAAATCATTTTAACGATTTATTTGTAACAAATATTTCCTTATTTGAGTTTATTTATTTTACAAAAATGGTGCATTAACGACCAATTTTTTTTATTGTTATTGATATATTATTAACGATCACTATTAAAATTCATCATTATTAGTATATCTCTATTGCAAATAATATAACTTTTGATCATTAATTATTAATTTATTAGTCGCTAAAAATGTTTAAGTTCCATACACACACACACACACACACATATATATTTTATAATAATTTTTTTTCAAATCTCTAAAATCCAAAAAAATAAATACAATAAAAAAAATACTTAAACCCCTCAATTCCTTAAACTTAAAAAAAAAAAAAACTTAGCTCCTGCGCGCCTACTACCCCGCTCCTATACAATTTTCATTTTCGCGAGCCCCGTCCCCCGTCCCTTGTGCCCCGACCCCGACCCTTGACCATGGCCTCCTCTTGCTCTGCACCTTCAACCCAGGTTGCACCACCACACCGGCCACCCCCGCTCGAGCATACCACCACACCTGCTCTAGCTCGTCGTAGTCATCTTCCATTGCAGCAGCTGTCAGCAACGCACGAGGACAGCCGCGTGGTGCACCGCCCATCTGCCTCTAGCGCCGCTCGTTACCGGCGAGTGTTCCGTGACCACCGGCGACGCTACAACATCCCTCACTCCCTCCAATTTCACAGCAATTCGCTTGGTATAAATACTTAAACCCTAACTTCTATTTTGATTAATTTTAAATGATTTAGCTTATGATAAGATAATTTAGTTGTTTAATTATATATATATATATATATATATATATATATATATATGTGTGTGTTGTATGAGTGATTTGGGAGAGTTAATTTTATTGGTTATGGTTGGTTTCTAAAAATTGGATTTGTGACCCGGCTATATCCGGATTTGTCGGTTTTATCTCATTAAGCTATTTTAGATAAATTGAATTTACATTATGCTTTAAAATGTATCTAATTTCATGTTAGAAGTATCAATTTAAAACATTTGTGTGAAATTAATCGAGATTGGATTCTTAGATCAAAATTCTTCCGGGTTTTATCTGGATATGTGAATTAGCTTATGATAAGCTAAATTGGTTGTTAGATTATGTATATATGAGTTAGATGATTGATTTGGATGGGTTGATTGTGCTGTATATGGTTGATTTATAAAATTTGGATTTATAACCAGGATTTATCGGTATAGCTCTACTTCGTCCGATTTTAAGCAATTTTTACCAATTGATTTTGTAAGGTGCTTTGAAATGTATTTAATTGCAGGTTGAAAGTGTCAATTTGAAAAATTTGTCCAGAATCGATATAATTCAAAATTCTTGGTCAAAACTCTTGTGGTTTTGAAATTTGATTGATCATTGGCTTATTTTCTTAAATTGATTATACAATATGTTATACAATATGTCTAATTGCATTTCTAAACTTTGAATTTGAAGAAATTAATAAGATTTGACCAAATTATGTTTTGGACCTAAAACCCTAGTTTCGAAAGTAATTTTCTAGAATTGGTCAACATTGTGATTCTTTTTGCTGAATTGATTGTTCGGATTTGTTTAGAAGAGGTTGTGGCCTTGATCTTTAAAACCCATTTCCGAACAACCTTGATGTAGTCACTATGAAGAGGTTGTGGCCTTTCATGAATTGCCAATCATAAGAGGGACTCACATGTGAGTGGGAGTGTTAAGAAGTTGAAACCTACATGTAATTTATCCTATATGAAAAAAAATGAAAAAAATAATAAGATGACTTTGTCATAAGTGTGTGGTTTTAGGATGAAAGTCTAGTGGAGCTTATAAGCTGTTAGACTCTCTTTTCACTTGGACCTACATAAAAGCCATTAATTGTCAGTATGCTCATGCATTATCGGAAAATTAGAGACCTATGCGGAAACTAGTTAATGCTCATAATCAAAGAAGCTACTTCATAGGAAATACTTTTGCATGCTTTGTCTACGCATCAATGCTTCCTATGGTTATGTTCTCTTCGTCTCATTTTTGTTGAATTGATTTGATTTAAAAAAAATTCAATGCGCTATTATTATTCTTTTACTAATGTTAGTGTCATAATTGATAGTTTTTTTTATTACTACCATTACTATTGTTATCATTACTATCACTATTATAATTATTATTAATTAACTTTGAGTGTATTGATCACATGGATGATCATATTCATTTAATTGATTAAATGGCCATAGAGGTTCCATTCTTAAAGTAATTCCAACATTGTTGTCATAATGATCTGTATACTATGATTAATTATTACTGTGATATCATTTGACCTACTTCTATATTTTTGTTCATTGAATGATATAAATTCTAATAGGTGGCTATGTTAAGACATTAAAAATAGAAAGAACATTGACATTTAATAGTGTCAACTAGTGCATGTATGTACAATTAGTTATCTAATTACATCATTTAGGAAAAGAAATTAAAGTCTTGACAAGTGCCTAAGGGAAATTGTTAGACAAACTATTATATCAATTATATTTAAGTTTAACTAGAGTACACCTAAAGGGAGGATTCATTTGGAATGTTTCTCTTTTTAGGTGATAAGTAGTCACGTGCTGCCTTTCTTAGACTATGTATTTGAACTAATGAACCTAAAAGTATAAGTTGTTGGGTTTGGCTTAATTGATGATTTTATACTTTCAATAATCTTTTGTACGTGAATACTTTGTTTGGGCATAAGACATGGGCTTGATTATACCAGTTCTAGAAACCACACATCTTGAAATAGTATAAATGGGAGCTCTGAAGATTTGAACTTATTAAATAGATCAACTTGTTGAATAGATCGACTCTACCATATCAAAAACCAAATATCTTAAATTGTAAGGCTTTAAGCTATTCATTGCTGCTCACCCTAAAAGATATTATTTTGTAATTAATATTTCCAAGACTAAAGTAACACTCAAATATGAATCTTGTAGATGTACACACCATCACAACCCTCATATACAATTGCAGCAGATTACTTCCAAAAGACCTATAGAATATTGGGGTTTCGAACTTCTAATGTATGTTTCCAAGAGTATAATTTGCAAACATTGAAATCGGTTGATGATTGAAATATGCATGCCATGTGAACTCTCATTACCTAATCAAGGTTACAAGCTGCACGAGCTTCTATATTATTACATGTAAATAAAAACACAAATTCCATTTAATTTTTAGTTTTCCTTTTTATTTTACCATTTTGCAATAAAATTCTAAAACTATTGAGAATGCTTTTCTAGAATAATACTGATTAGAGAGCCATTTTAAGTTTTCTTCCAAATACTTGATTTTGCTCGCACCTGCTCTCCCTCTTAATTATGGACTCTTATTATTTTTGAGAAAATTTTAAAACTTCCTTTATTTAGCTTTTGGGTATGAATTTATATTAATCTAATTAATTTACTTGCATATTTTCTTAGGGAATACATCTTGATGATTATTGAAGAGAATGTTGAAGGCGTTGAAGTCGTTGGAGATGCTGAACAGGATGAGAATGAAGATGGTGGTGTTTGATGTGTTAATAAAGATGTCTTTTATGTCAGCGTATGTTACAAGTTGTATTTATAGTGTTGCACCTATAAGACTATATTATCACTTTGACAAATAAACTAAACACTGATGATTATATATGGTGTACTTAATTGTATATAAGGATAAGTTATTATTACAGGTAAATATTATAACAACAGGTATTATGGACATCATTATCGTTATATATATATATATATATTTGTTGGTAATATTTTTAGTAGTATATATCATTTTGTGGGTAATAATTTTAGTCACAGATATCGTTTTGTGGGTAATACTTTTACCTACAGATATATTTGTGGGTATAAGTTTTACCAACAGATAAATATCTGTGGGCATTATTAATTATTCCTAACAGATCATATTTATCTGTGGGCAAAACTTTTAAGCACAGAGTTTTTACCCACAGTTTTGTCACAGACAAATATCTGTTCCTAAAACTTTTGCGAACAGAAAAATGGTTTTTGCCAACAGATAATGCCCTATTGGTATAAGTGAATTCTCCCCCTTACCCGGGCAGGCCCAATTCCGCTTTTCTTCCCTGACCGGCCTACTCCCCCATCCTTTATTTCTTCTTCTACCCCCTGCCCCAACCAAGCATGCCCGTCGACGCCATGCCTACCCACCGCCCTACAACCTCTCCCTACCACCACTGCAACCCTCTCACTCTCCCTCTCTCTCCTCCATCATTTCTTCCCATTTTCAGACCAAACCATCCCCTATAAACCCTCCCCACATGCCTTATTTTTCCTCTCCTCTTCTCCTCTTCTTTCCACCTCGACACCTCCTTGCCACCCTACAACCTACCACTGACTGACAACCTACTACTCTCTACTTCCTCTTCTTTATCTTCTCCACACCAGCCCCCTTTCCTGCCCCATTTTTTGAGCCCTTTCCTTCCCTGATTCCTTTCTCTCTATTTTCTTCTTCTTTCATCATCTTCCCCTATTTTTTCACCACCGCCCATTCCGCTGCTTCCACCACCCTAACAACCACCTGCACCACCTCCTGCCACTGCTAAAAATGCCCTGCACCACCACACCACCCCCTCGAGCCCCCTAAAACCCCCTTCTTCCTCCCCTCTTCTTTATCTATTCTTTTTCCCCCTTCTTGGTAACCTCCCTACACCTCTTCCTTCCACCGCCATCCCGCCGCCTCTGCTGCCACTTAAGCCACCCAACCACTCTTTGCAACTTCCCTTACCACCCCCATACCTTCTTTGGCCAAAACCAACACTTGCAGCCCCTCACTTTCCCCCTCCTTTTTCCTTCCTTCTTAGTCCCCTTCACCTCAGTAGCCACCTTTACAGCCTCGTTGTTGCCACCATCGCTGCTTTCCTTAGCCGCTAACAACCTTTCCACGACCACCACCTACACTCCCTAATCACCCCTACACCTTTCCTTTGCCCTACATCCTCCCCTTCATGCCCTCTTTCCTAGCCCAAAAACCATAACCCAAAAACAACACTTCCTCCTCCATTTTATGCTATTTTGAACCCCTTTCCCTATTTTTTTGCATGCAGCTCATACTACATGAGTAGTATGAGTTGCTACATGCCATGGTATATTTTGTTTAACAAGCTTTAAGGAATAATAATATTTAAGTTAAGTATTTCATTAATTAATTTTATAAAGTCTTATTCTTTTGTTTTCTCATTTTTAATATGATAAGTATTGATATTATTCTTAAGTATTTTTTTTACTAATCAATGCTTGAATATTTAACTGGGATACTAGTAAGGTTTGATTTTTTTGGGAATTAAGGTAATCATTAAACCCTATTTAAACGCATGGATAAATGTATGCTAGCACATTAGGGTTTTAATATATTATTTTGCATGATATATATTGTATAATATATTGTATGTAGTTTCTTATATTGATTGACAAAAAGGAAAGCATGTTAGTTTATATGCTATGTGTGGAAATATTACTTAAGGAATGAGTTTGGTTATTAATGAAAATGTTGAGTGCTTATCCATATTATATTATGTTACTATGACCATTGATCCATGAATAATATTATTGTGAGCCCTAGGGGAATTTTAGTAATATTCTTATGTAAGAATTTGGCCTAATATCTATGGGTGTTGATAAGTATTATTTTGAAATATAATAATTGGTAGAGTTGGATAATGAGAATGGAGTATTAATATTACTATTTCATGTAGTGATGATAATTTAATAAAAGTGGTGTAATAAGGGGGAAAAATGGTAATTTTGGAAGCAAAGGGTAAAATGGTAATCTTGAAAGTAAAGGAAAAAATGGTAATTTTGGAAGTAAATGGTAAAATGGTAATTTTGGAAGCAAAGGGAAAAACAAAAATTTTATAAGAAAAAGGGGTAAAAGGTAATTATAATAATGGAGAAGAATAAAATGGTAGATATAATAATGGAGAAGGATAGAATGGTAATCATGATAATAGAAAAAGGTAATTTGGTAATTATGATGATAGAGAAGGGCAATTTGGTAATCATGATAATGGAGAAGGGCAATTTGGTAATTTAACTAACAAAAGGGTACTTTGGTAATTATGATAATAGAGAAGGGCAATTTGGTAATTTAACCAACTAAAGGGTGGTTTGGTAATTATGATAATGAACAAGGGCCATTTGGTAATTTAACCAACTAAATGGTAGTTTGGTAATTATGATAACGGAGAAGGGTAATTTGGTAATTATAATAGTGGAAAAGGGAAATTTGGTAATTTAACCAACTAAAGGGTAATTTGGTAATTATGATAATGGAGAAGGGTAATTTGGTAATTTGACCAACTAAAGGGGAATTTGGTAATTATAACAAAGGAGAAGGGCAATTGGTAATCTAACCAACCAAATGGAAATATAATAAGTGTAATAATTATGAAGGATGATGGGTAACATAATAAGTATGGGAGATAACTTAGTAATAATGGGGTAATTCAGTAATTATGCAACATGAAGGGGTAAATTAGTAACCCGTATCAAATATGTCATTGTGATAACAGAGTTTCGTAATAAGACTCAAGTAACACTGAATAGTGAGATAATAGTATTTGATAATTAGTAAGTATAACAAGAATAAATACTAAATTGGATTTGAATGAGATTATGATGGCCTTAATAATTCCTCTATGTTCTCTTGTATAACCGTATGAATAATAAATACATAATGATATTAGAACAATTGAGAGTGAATAAGTATATGATTGTTGTGCTATTCATGATCACCTTAATTAAGATACTAATATTTAAAGTGAATGGCCTTGAGATCGGGAACGGTGGCTCTTTAGGGGTTGCTACCCTAAAGATTATTCTGATATTTGCTGGTGTACCTTTGTGCCCCAGCTAGGCCCTATATCTTATTCTATCTAGCTCTACGTACCTATTTAGGGGATATATATACTTATGGATGAGGTTTCTATGTCAGTAGGGTACTAAGTAGCTTTATGCACCAATACGACTAAGGTACCTTTCCGTCCTTAGGTTGATGGTTGAAGGGTACTCAGTAGCTTGTATACACCATTGCGACCGGTGTACTTTTGTATCCTGGGATCTTGATCTCCCATCTGAGGCAAACAAATAGAATTGTTGTGTTGATTAGAAAGGAAAAACACAAATCATAAAAGTGAAAAATTAATGAGCCGGGCCCAAATGGAATATAGTATGAGTACCAGTCCATTGGTTATAATAGTAGCTTAGGAGCGTATTGCCTTAGAAGATGATTATGAGTACTGGTCCACCAGATATAATAGTAGCCCACGAGCGTATTGCCCTAGAAGATGCTTATATTGGTCCACCAAATATAATAGTGGCCTAAGAGCGTGTTGCCATGGATGATGTTTATATGTATTCCGGTTCATAGGCTATAATAGTGGGGGATCCCTATTTCAATAAAACCAATCATGGATGTGAATATATTATGAAAAATACTAATCACCTATAGTGGAACACCATGTGAGTTGGGGCTAGACCGTTCCACCCATGAATAATAGTGGCCAAGAGAGTTCTGCCCTGAAGACCGATCCACCGATGAATAATAGTAGTCAGGAGCGTTCTGCCCTGTATGTATTCCTATCCACCAACTATGATAGTGGAGTTCCCACACTCATATGGATATATAATCTGAGATGATTGAATAATGATGGACTAATGGCTTAAGGTCCAAAAGTATTGATTTCATTTTTTGACTTGTAACATTTGACAGACTTGTTATGTATGTGAATGTTATGTATGCACCTATCAATATATATGTTTATAGTTTTGCATCATGTGTTACATTGCGGGTCTACTTTTAAGTGTGTTTTAAAGGTTTACTCAGTACCATAGTACTGAAAGGTTCCATTCGTGGGGCCCCTACCTAGTCAATGGACAGTGTGCCTTACAAGTCCATTTTCAGGTGTATTCAAATGGGCAACGAGAGAGAGCATAAGAAAGTTATCAAGACATTTAGGGTTTCTTTCTTTCTCTTTTAAATTCCTATTTTAAATGTAATACTTATTCTTGTAACCAACATTGGTGGATTCTATTCTTGTAAATTATTATTTATGCTACTTTGATTTGAATATGGTTTGAGTTTCTCAAAAACTGTATTTTACTCTTTCAGCCTTAGCACTTGGTACTGGAACGGTAGGAGTGAACCAGTCTAGTACTAAGTATGGTGGTAATATCCTCAGAATTCACAGTTTTGTTATTTCCCTTCTGCTAATTCTTTTAATAAAATGAAATTTTATAGTAGTGAATTTTGGGGTTATTACAACTTATATATGGGAGTATCATCAATGGACACCAAGATGAACCAGTCCAATAATTGTCTAAAAATATGACTCATAGGAGCGATGAATGCAGTTAGCACAATAGTAAGTCTAAAAGGCATGGTTATGAGCATAATAGTGGTATCAAGTTAAAAAAATTTCTTTCAAAATTTTATTCTCAATGATCCTTAACTAGTGATAGTCTGACTAAAGATTAATCTTTAAAAACATTGTAGCCCATCTAAGTTAGTCAAATAGATTATTAATATGAGGTTGAGGATAACAATGATTTACTATAACCTAATTCAACCAATGATAATCAATACATAACTTCAAACTCCCATCCTTCTTTTAGAAAAAAAGGGGAAATCACTCCCTAACGAGATATACTTGGTTAAATGCATTCCTTCTCTAGTAACTCTTCTAGTTGAGGCTTAAGCTCCCCCATATCTATAAGGGTCATATGGTATACCAACATAGTCTTGGAAACAAATCGATAGTTAACTCAACATCAAAAATCTTACCTAGAATCTCATGAAGGAGCACATATGGATACTCTTGAATTATCAAAATATGATCTAACAACATCTTATTGGCATCATCTTCCTCAGCATCTGAAACACTACACAAGAAGAGTGGATATATTTTCTAGATTAGGATACTCAGGATGATAGCTGACACAACCTTCATAGAGGGGCTAGGCTTGCATCTTCAATAAGTGACCTTAGCAACCTTTATTCTTCAAAGAACCACATGCCCTTATACATAATCTATCAATGCTTGATACATCCCTAATATGTCCATCCCAATAATCCGGATCATCAAGGTTGCACAAATTAAGATCTATGAGGTCTAAGAGGAACTTTAATTCACTAGCTACTAAGCTTACTCCCCTATGGAGTATATAACATGCAATGGTAACCCCCAGGGGTACCATAAAAGAAGTATAAATACATGTAGAGGGAAACTAGGCATATGTAGAAACAAAATTATAAGATAAAAAATAATGGGAAGCACTAAAATTGAAAATCACACATATTGACATGGAAGAAATAATAAGCTTATCGATCACCACATTGACATGATGCTCAGCTTCAAACTAACTAATTAGGTTGAGGCACCCACCAAAAGGAATTACTACATAACTACCTAATCCTTGACTTGGATGAAAGGTAAGAGGTTTCTATACCTCTGACGTGTTGTCATGGTTAACAATACTAACTAGTGATGGAGGAACTTTAGGAGTTTGTTGTTGTCTCTAATGAATAGATTTAGTACTATTATTCTAATATTGACCCCTCTAAACATTACCACCTCCAATATGACATTCAAGAGTTCTATGCCTCAACATATAACAAACAAGATAGGTCACCTTGTTGCCTAAGTAATCCACACCTAAGTGATTTACTCTACAATTCGTGTAGTGAAAATTTCACTTCTCAAAATGTTCTGTAGGTAGACCTCTTGATTGAGGTACTAGCCCCATAGACCTATCATAACTAGGCAATACACTAGCTCTAGAATAAACCATTTTCCTACCATCAAGATGGTAGCAATCCTCAAACTTTCTCTTACCCCTGATTATGTTCTGACTTAAATATCCTGAGTATCAATCGAGGCCTATTCGTATATGCTTACCATGCCTAGTAGGGTAGCTCTGACCAACAACTTTTGGCATCTGATCCCTAAGCCCAACTTGAAATGGTGAACTTACATTTCCTCACTAACCTCTACCTTTGAAGTGAATTGTGCTAGATCCATGAACTTTTTATAATACTCCTCCATTATCATATTCCTATGCTAAAGTATTATAAACTCATTATACTTACTCACCATTATACTCCTCCATTAAAGTACCTCAAGCAAAGAGTAATAGGCTCCCGATGCTGGACACTCCTCTACCATATATCTACTAAACCTCTCAAGTAGTATATTGTAACATTAACCCTCTAATCTATGGATAACCACATGCAATGAAAATCTTCTCTATGTTCCCTATCCACCTTTCCATGATGTCAAGGTCTTCATCACCCTTGGACATTAGCTAATGGTGATTTCCGAATCTCTTGTGCTAATCCTTTAGAGCTAGTGCTAGTATTAGCGGCAAGGGTAGTCTAAATCTATCCCTCTGCATATAAGCAAATAGTCTCTATGAATGCCTCAAGACACTTAAGATAGTGATGAATAGTAATTGATCTCCAAAAGACAAGATTTAATTATGAATCATAGGGTAATATAGCATTAAGGCATGCACAACGATCAACCAACCATAATACTTAAAGATTTAACAACACATTGTCAAACCCACTCTCGCTCATGGATTATTCCAATTTTGAAAACAATTGAGCTTTTGAATCCAATACTCAAAAATAGTTTGAATTTTTTTTTATAAATTCTAAATTTAAAACAAAACTTTAGGGTTTTACAGGTCGAAACACTCTAATACTAACTTGTGGTGTTAGCTTAAAATGTTTACAAACTTAAGGAAATTTAAAACAAAGATCTAATACCAACTTTTAACATCCTCATTTTTCACTTCTGAAAAATTTTATTTTTATAATGTTTATGTGAGTAGAAGTAAAAAAGTACTTCTAATAAAAACAGGTTATTACCATGACACCTAATATTCGATAGACATCCTCGTTAGATCTAATGCTAAGTATCCAACCAACAAAACATAAGAAATCAAATGCTCAAAATAATTAAGACACATAATGATAAGAGTAAGGGTTTACAAATCCAAGGCCTTTTTAGGTCCAAAAAAACTTAAATATATAAAAATAGCACTCATAGAAATAGGGAAAAAAGAAATGATTAGGTCTTTTAAGGACCAAAAAATAAAATAGGCTACTACCATAATTTGTATGATTACTTTCCCTAAACCCATGATATTAATTGGCAACCTATTAGCACTGTCAATTGCCTGTACAAATGCCTCTGCTAGTGAAGTTGAACAAGTGAACGATTAAATGGGCTTATTAATATTCTACATATAAAGTAATCCAACTTACCTTACCATGGGAGTTTGAATAGCATATATGGCCAAAGTAGGCATGTAATGCATGATAACATATATTAAAATGCTTATGAATTCATAGAACAACCTAAGGGCTTACTAACATAGCATCTATAGATGATACTCTATTCATGCCTATAGAAGTAGATGATATCGTACCTAATTATAGCTAAGAAAATTCATAGCAATATCATGCTTCACATTAAGAGTAGGGAATTCAATTTTCATCATGCTTACCACAAGATTCTAGAATTATGGATATGAACATATTCACATATGAGTGAAAAATGAAGGATGCAAGCTACATAAGTAAGTTCTCAAGTCCATTTCATTTAATCTTTCATGATATTCTTATCAAAATATTATATAATCATATATTTATATTATTTATTTCTCTTTGAGAAATGGGTTGGATAATCCCCATGATCTCTCATACCAAAGAAAGTCAAACAAATAATCACCGAACAAAAGTCAAATCGAAGAGTACAAACCACTAATGGACATGGAGTCTAGTTGAAGTCAAATAAACCACCTAGGTGACCAAACCCTTTAGTATCAATAACCCCTAATACATCATTAGTTTCTTCAGTAGTAAAGATAATAGGATCAACTACAAGCCCACCTAAAATCACCAAAAGGTGATAAATTTCCTAGAGATTGATTAATCTATGGTGGCTAATTGAAGATCGGATAATCTAGTCCTATATAGTGCTGTATGATCTTCTACTTTAAGTGATTAATATTTTATTTAGCAAACCATATGCTAAAAAAGACCCACATAACATACCAATTCAACCATGACCTTATAACTATTCCATGTTATACACCATAACCAATCAAAGGCACTTAGTGTTAATATCATCAATACTTGACTAATTCAATCCATCAATTGAGTTAGTTAATTATGGCTAAAATAATGTAATTACAATCCAAGAATATATTCATAACAATATATCAAGTCCTAAATTCTTATAAGGTTAAAAAAACATCGAAGAAAGAATTATAGCCAAAATTGATTGATCAGTTCTATATACGAGGTGAGTAGTTCGACACTACTAAACTCTAATGCCTTTGTAGAAACCAATAAATTTGTTTGTCTAACTAATCCACTATTTTAAATACTATTATGTTAGTTTGGAAAAATCAAATAATGGGTTCAATCTAACAAAACCAACCAATACCAAAGATAAAGTAGTCAATGGGTTAGCCTAAGTGTTTGACAATTCTAGTAACCAATTGATCATTTAAATTGATCCACGCAATGGGTATATGCAAAATAGCCTACACATGGATTTTCATACGTAAATTTAGGCCTTCCGCATTATTAATTTCACATAGATACCATTGGATACTTGGAAAACTAATATTAGCCATGCTCAACCACTCAATTGTCCTACATTTCCAATTTATCATCAAGATACATGCATTTACTCAATTTTCCCAAAATAAAAAATTTCAAGGCATTATTTACCCAAGAAATACTATTTTCATAAATTTTCATATACAAAAACCAAAATTATAAAACCTACGCCATAGCAAATGCTTAGCGACTCTACACTAGAAGGAAAGAATGACTTATCTTAAGTGAATCTTAGACAAAAGTATCACAAAATAGAGAAAACCATTCTTGAAAATGTTCAAAACTTAAACATCTTAAAATAATAGATTAAAACTCATTCAACATTCTTAAAAATCTTAGAAATTGAAACACATTAATGGGTTAGGAAAATTAGAAAACTCAACCTTTGCTATATGAGAACACTAAAAGAAGGATTTAAGCCTTCACTATTTTCCTATATCTAATTATATCTTTTTTAAGAATAAAACATGAAAGAGGCATATGAAGTATTAGAAGAGATGTAGAACACTGAGAATTGAGGGAACGAAGAGGGAGAAGATAAGTGAAAGCAAATGAGAGGGAAAAATAGACCTATTTAGTGGTTGAGGGAAGTGGGGGAAAGAGGCAAAGGTTGCTAATATACCCCTAATCCAATTTGAAATGGAACGTGAAGGGGGGATACACAACACCCAAATCATAATTATGTCACTTGAATTGGGAATCTCTAGGAAAATTTCTCAAGGTAACAGGATTAACTTCTTATATAGTCAAAACAGTGATAACTGAGGTGTTCTAGGGCAATATATGATAAAAATTCATAAACACAAAATTAGAAAATAAAAAAATATTGATACAGAAACAAGAATAAAAGATCTACTAAGGTTTCTAGGATAAAATCATCTATTTTGGTCATGCATTGAAGAGAGAGAGAAAGAGAGAGAGAGAGAATGAAGGAAGAAGAAGACAAGGATGGTGAGGTCATCAACCACTTTTTAATAAATTTGGTCCCTAAATCCATTTGAGGCATATAAAAGCGTGGATTAACAATTATAAACTATTAATGATGATTTAGAAAATATTTTAGAGCTTGATTGCTATGATTTAAGATCATTAAGAGAAGTTTGTATCTAAATTTCAATTCAAAAAGCACTCAGGGTAAATTAATCGATTGCTCTAGCATATCCGTCAAGTTGTTCCACTAGTGGATTGGTTTCCAAGAACCAGTTGATTGGTTAATAGTACTAGTGAGCTGGTTTGCCAGAATGACTCTTTTGCTAAATTTTGTGCATAACTCTTTTTCTCCTTGAGCATGCTAATATTTCAACATGTGAACATGCCTATTATAAAGCATTTGTCTCGAGTATGGAAGCACGCTTTATAGATTTTCTATTTATACCATATTATAACATAACATGCTTAAGTAGTGATAAATTAATGAAATACTCAACATAATTTAATATTTAGCTTTTAATTTGTGATTATTATATGTTAATAGTTATGTATACATGATGATAGATGTTTTGTTTGAATTGTCAAACATGTTTATTATTAAACAAAATGATGAAATTAAGGTCTGGTCAAACTAGTTAACTAGTTTGGGTTACAATTAGTCCATTAATTTTATTAATTAACTAGTATGACCCTAAAAGTCAGCTATTCTAGGATGTTATTGTTGTTATCATGATAGGTTATTTGTTAAGTTGTTGGGGTTAGGACCAATCTACTAGCTTTAGCAATCAACTAGGATGACTCTGCTAGTTAATTAGTTTATAGCCTTTGTGTTGATATCTTAGCAGTATACCAATTAGTTTAACATGTTTGTTTTTATTTTTTTGGTCCTAAACCACTCCACTAATTTTGTGAACCAATTATTTAATTTACTGGGATATTATGTGATATTTTATGATCAAACCTTGGGATTTTCCCATATTTTTAACCAATTTTAACCCATATCATTAAAATTAAATAATTAAACAAAGAGCATGGTTTAAATTGGAAGTTTATGGCTTATGTATCTAATTATATAATGAGTCTTTCCTTGGTTTCCTAAGATATTTTATCAAGCACCCTTAATAGTTGAACTTCTCTTAACCATAGGATAATTGGATGAAGAAATGGCTAAAAATATATTCCCTATCACTTATTCTCAAGTTGTGAAACCTCAATTGTAGTTAGTAGACTTTTAATTGTTTATGCCTCGATATGATGAGCCATATGAGTATGAATGACCTAACATAATTTAAGAGAATAAAATTGGCACATAGGATGATTTTTTTTAACTATCTTTTTTAATTTAGACTCTTAGCATCACAAAGTTGGCCTTGCTTAGATATTAGTCCTAAACCTCAATACTCACTTGATTATTTAAATAAATTTATGAATACGGTGGATATATGTTGGCCATTATATGACCTCCACTTGGAGCTTGATTTTGTCTTTAAGAAGGATTAGTAGTAAGGATATAGCTAACCTTGTGTTGTCTCAAATTAATAGTAAAAATATAACTGAATAGTGTAATTTTGGCTTAGTATTTATATGATGAACTTCTAGCAATATAAGATAGATTAATTAGCCTTGTGTAAACCTCTTGGGTAACTATTGAATAAAATAATGATGGTTAATTAATATACTAATGGATCAAAGCCTAATTATGAGGATAATTGGTTAAGTAGTTGGAGTTGTAGCTTAATGTCTCAAATGGGCCTTATGGCATCCATATGGTTGGGGTGATCATTCATGATCTATAATAGATCTCTTATCAACTATTGGCTTAAAAATTCTATAAAACCATGTGATTTTAGATGGTAAATAAGCTATTAGTTAATTATAATCATGTGGATTCTTATATGGTGAAATTGTGTTAGGGTCTTATTATGTTGGTCCATCACTTCTTTAAAGTATTAATCTAATTAAAGTAAAATGAGCATTTTGATGGGTTTAGATAAATTGATCCTTGATTAGCTACTAGGTATGAGTCTACCTTTGAGCATTCTTAGTACCATTTATCTTTAGTTATGATATAAGAGATCCTATGTATCTTTCATACACTAGAGAATGATAATGCACTATAAGGTATGGATACAATAGAATCTAGTTACCTATGTTCGGTTTACTTGGATTTCTAAGGAATTATTTCCTCTAATTTCTTTTTGCTTTAATGAAACTTTATATCAGTGATGTTATTTGGTTTGAATTCCATAGGTATAGAGAGACCATATGTGATAATCCTTCCCATTTCTTACAATTAATATTAGGGAACTATGTGATCACCTTGATTGCTCTACATATTTTCCATCTTTTCAATCCTTTCCTTAAAATTTTTAGTGTTTTACATCTACCATGTGCTTCCATGTTCTTAGTCTCTATTGTCCATAACCATATGACTCTTATTTCTGTATGTTCCTATGAGCTATCACATGATATGCACTAAGTGAAACCCTAATCTTCATATTCATGAGTCATGTACATGAGATCTTAAATATGTAATGATATGTTACTTGTTTTATGGGTTATATCCTATATGTATCAAAATAATGGCTTAAGTAATCCATGATTCGTAATTCATATAATATGTATGATTATCCATGATTTTATATCCATCATTGAGCATGTTATGTTCATCTACATATTATGAGTATCATAAATGAGTGGTACATGTACTTGTTATGTTTTGATATAGGAGCAAGTTGCATGTGAGTTGATCATGATCTATTTTTACCTATTATGACCTTTTATGTATCAATATCATGAGTAAATGACCTTATGTAGGTTAGTAAAGATGGATAGTGGACAACCATAAACTTATTTGGGACCGAGGCATCAAAGAAATGACATTCTCTTGAAGTGTTTCTCATTTAAAGGTCGTTAAAGACATATACCTTATTTTTGTTATCTTTTCATCTATGTTTTTTTATATGTATCTCTTATACTTGTTAGAGGATGAATGTGAAGTTAATTTTTAAACCTAACTACGCTATCTTTTATATGAGTTATCTTGAATGGGATATTTTTATTTTATGTGTTTGGATTTAGATACTCAACCATGTGCTATCATGAGACAGATAATGGAACATCTATCTTATTTTGGATATGGTGGTGGCAACTCATTTTTCATAGGACATTTTTTTCTACTTCTGCAAACATTTTTAAAATAAAGCTTTTCGATAATAAAAAAATGCGGGTGTTATATACATACAAGATCTAGAACCCTAAGAATTAACCCTCAATTTTTGTTCCTCACAACCTATCGTGTGAATCCTATGTATAGTGACAACTCAATAGAATATAGCCTTTATTATTAGATAATAGGATCCTAAAACTAACAAAAGATATAAAATTCTAGAAAAACTAGTCTCCTACAAAAGATATGGATGAAAAATAAGTAGAAAATATATTAATGTGTGAATCAAAGTCATCAACACAAGTGTCTTAACCAACACGGCTACCCCGTTTCAATTGGCATAATTGTGTTGGCCACCAAAATCACCTTATGTTGAGCCTTAGACTTTTTTATTCATATTATCTATGCTCCTCATCAACACATGTGTGTTCATGGATACTCCCTACCCACGTTTACCTCCTAATAGCTTACAATATAACATCCTCTCATCTTTTCATGCATCTTTCCCACACACTAAGATAGAAACATCAAGATCCTCCCCATTTGTTACATTCTTGTTGTAATCCTTCTAATTCTTTTCTTTTTTGAAACGAATACATTTCTTATCGATATACCTAACACTATTATAATGAAATCACTTGATACCTGGGTTATTGTTATTCTTACTCTTCTTTTATCTCCCTCTTCCATATATCCTTAATCCATCCCATAAAGTATATTCTTGTATTCCAACCAATTTTCTACCTCAATAAAAGCCAAAACGGATTCTTCACAATAAATTCTATTATTCCCTATCATTAGGTTTGTTACCACAAAGCTATACCTCTTGGGGAGAGAAGCCAAGATCAAGATTGTTTAATCTTCATCATTGAAGGATTCATCCAAACTCTTCCATTTAGTGATCAATCCATTGAATACATTTAAGTGATCTTGCATGTTATATGTTTCTATCATCTCAAACAAAAATATATCATTGTTAAAGAAAAAATTATTTCCTAGTGACTTTAACACATAAGTCTTCATTAACTTTCCCCATAACTATTGTGGTTCATCTCCTCAAGAATGTTGTACTTGATTTCTAGAGTATGGGTCAATTAGATCATACATGTTGCATGCAATTTCATATCCTCCCATTTAGTATCATCCACGTATTATGTTATCTTCTAGGTAGAATGTAATCCTTGTTGAATAAAAAAGTCATTGATTATATTTTACCACAGCATGAAATTATTCTTCCCATTAAAAAACTCCATCACAAACCTTCCTCATCCATATTAATATTAACTCAAACCTAAGATAGACGTTTGACAAAAACTCAACTTTGAATCCATTTTCTTTGAAAATTCCACTTTGATCATAAGAAACTATGTATAAGAATTATCCAACTTAAATATTTTATTAATATCCTCTAAAGTAATCATAAAGAATCAAGAAAACTCAAACATATGTTTTTACTCTTACCAAAATTACGTAGAAAAATCCTCTTGATTATTCCACTCAATTAAAGAATATTAATCTCAATTGAGATTTTCCTAGATCAATCTTATAATACCAAAATTAGATCCCTTTATGTTTGTTGATTCAGACGTTTTAATTGTGATTTAACTATCAGTACAAAAAAAGTAGCATAGCCTATGAAAATGTCCACAGAAAGCAAAAATTGGTGGCCATGTTTTTTATACAAAATATGACATTGTGCTTAAGGTAAAAATGGTAACAAAAAAAGAACTTTAGTGGCTATGTATACCTTTTTGCTAAGGAAAAAAAATATCTACAATAATTTTCCATAAAAATAAATTATGGTAAAGTGACCATGGATTTTGATGCAGGGGTAAACACTCAATAATTGGATTACATAATAATGGAACTAATTATTCTTCATTTCAAAAGTATCTCCCATAAATTTGAAGACTAATGGATGGCTACGTTGCTTGAAATGTACCAAACAAGCAACTACATGTCTACGTGCATGGCATGCAAGGAATGATGACCATGTGCATGGGAAGTGTTTTTGTAGCTTGATTAAGAACCAATATTAATATTAGCTAATTAATTAATAAATAAGTAGGGTTGGATATTAGATAAAGCATAAAGTTAAGATAAAGTAGCATAATCTCTTTTAACTCAGAATCTTTTGAATTATGCTTTTAGCTAAGTGGTATAATGGATATAAACAACCATGAAGGTCATGATTATAGATAATGAAGTTGATGATCAATATTGAAGTTGAATGCAAGTTGAATTCTATGTGAGTTTTATTCAAGTTAATCGAATATCTGTGAACGATTAATCTTAAAAGTCTTAATCTCGTTATCTTTGTGAAATAAAGGTTAATTCATATCTTGTATACTCTCCATAATCCATATTTCTCCAGCCATAATTATCAGCCAAACCTCACTTTAATTTGAAACTTATAGATGTAATCTAGAGGAGGCTAAGGAGCTATAGAAACATGTGTAAGAGTTGTTAAACCGAGGTTATATTTAGGAGAGTATGAGTCCATGTAGAATTCCAGCTTTGTTGGTGTCTAAGAAGGATGGTACATGAAGGATGTGTATGGATTTGAGAGCAATCAACAACATCACAATCTAGTATTGAGTTCTGATGTCGAGATTGGATGACATGTTAGATGATTTGCATGGCACAAAAGTGCTCTCAAAGATTGATCTCTAAATTAGTTATAATTAAATGAGAATAAGAGAAGGGAATGAGTGGAAGATAGCTTTTCAGACTAAGTATAGGTTGTATGAGTGGTTGGTGATGCCATTTGTTCTATATAATGCACCAAGTTCCTTCATGAGATTGATGATTTAGGTACTTATGCCCTTTCTTATAGTCTTTGTTTTTGTTTACCTCAATGATATATTGGTATATAGAAAGAGTGAGTTTGAGCATATACAACACTTGACAAGGATATTTGATAAGCTTAGAGTGGTGAATCTCTATGGTAAGATAGAGAAATGTAATTTTATGATGGAGAGTGTTAATTTTATTAGTTATATTGTGAGTGGAGATGGTATTCAAGTTAATCCATCAAAGGTGGAAGCTATTTCATGAAGTTCAAAGTGTCCATGGGCTGGCCTCATTCTATGGACAGTTCTTCAAAAACGTGTCTACCATTGCAGCACCTATCACACAATTGATAAAGAGAGAAGAGTTCCATTGGAATGATCAAGTGATAAAGGCTTTTAAATACTTAAAGACAACGCTCTCAAATGCACCGGTATTATCATTACCTTTTTTTAATAAATTATTTGAGGTAACATGTGATGCGAATGGTGTAGGCATTAGGGGTGTGCTTTCACAAGAAAGGAATCTGATTTCTTTTTTTACTAAGAATTTGAATGGCCCAAGACTCAACTACTTGACCTATTACAAAGAGTTATATGTTATTATATGTCGCTTGGAGACATGGAGACATGGAGTCATTACTTGTGACCCAAGACTTTTGTACTTCATTCAGGTCATGCGAGTTTGAAGTTTCTACATGGTTAAAAGAAGGTGAGTCCAAGATATGATAAGTGGATAAGCTTCAAGTAGACATTTTTTTTTCTACGAGAAATGTGGATAACAAAAAAATCTCATAGAGGATGTATTGTCAAGGAGGATCATGGTATTTACCATGATAGATGAAAAGCTTTCAGGATCTGAGATGTTGAAGAGTCATTATGCAATGGATGATGATTTTGTTGTGATCTTTCAAGATTACAAGAAACAAAGAAGTTCTAGAATTTATGTTATTTAAGAAGGGTTCTTATGTAAGCACAATGAATTATGTGTGCCCAAGACCTCATTTTGAGACTTAATAATCAAAGGGGTGCATGAAGGAGGACTTGCTAGACACTTTAGAGTTCACAAGACTTTGGAGTTGCTGCAAGAACATTTTTATTAGCTAAGCATGCAAAAAGTAGTACAAACTATGATTGCTAGGCGTGCTACTTGCCATAGGAGCAAGAATTTCTTTTATAGTTATATGTTCATTTACCTATGCCTACTCACCATGAAAAGGGATTACTATAGATTTTATTATAAGATTGCGTAAGACACAATGAGGCAATGATTCTATTATGGTTATAGTGGTTTAATTTTGCAAGGTGGTTCATTTTATTCCTTGTCATAAGACCGATGATGCTACCCATAGTACAGATTTGTATTTCAAAGAGATCATGCGATTACATGGAATTATGAGAATTATTTTTTTAGATAGGGATGTGAAGTTCCTAAGTTATTTTTGGAAGACGTTATGGCATATGCTAGGAATGAAGCTTCTATTTAGCAAATTACATCATCCTCAAATAGATAGATAAACAAACGTTACTAATAGAACTTTTTATACTTTACTAAGGAGATTAGTGAGTAATAGTGCTAAGGATTAGGATGTCAAGTTAGCGCATGTAGAGTTTGCTTACAATCGAGTTCCTTCTACTACAACAAGCTCTAGTCTATTGGAGATAGTATATGATATTAATCCATATATGCCAATTAATATAATACCATTGAAGAAGGGTGAAGTGAAGAATTATGATGCACAAGAGAGAATGGAGTTCTTTCAAAAATTTCATCAACAAATCAAGCACAATATTGAAAAGGTAAATGTAGTGTACAAGAGAGGAGAAAACAAGCATAGGAGTCAACATATTTTTCAACTGAGAGATCTTGTATGGTTACACTTGAGGAAGGAGATATTTCCTAATCTAAGGAAACACAAGCTTATTCCAAGGGTGGATGGTCCTTTCAAGGTACTTTGAAATTTTGGAGAAAGTGCTTATGTGCTAGATTTGCCAGATTCATATGATGGGGGTATCAAGGACATTCAATGTTGGATACATTAGCCCTTATTATGGCAATGCAAATTTGAGGGCAAATTCAAATAAACAAGGGCACAATAATGAAGGAGCAAATACTCAATAATTGGCTTTTATAAGTATGGAACCAATTATTCTTCATTCAAAAAGTGTCTCCCATAAATTTAAAGGCCAACAAATGGTTACATTGCTAGAAACATACCAAACAAGCAACTAAGTGTCTACGTGCATGGTATGCATGGAATGATGACCACGTGCATGGGGAGTGTTTTTGCAGCTTGGTCAAGTACTAATATTAATATTATCTAATTAATTAATTAAATAGTAAGGTTCGATATTAGATAAAGCACAAAGTTAGCATAAAGTAGCATAATTTCTTTTAGCTTGGAATCTTTTGAATTGTGCCTTTTAACTAAGTGGTATAATGGTTATAAATAGCCATAAAGGTCATGATTATAGACAATGAAGTTCAATATCAATATTGAAGTTGAATGCAAGTTGAATTTTGTCTGAGTTCAATTCAAGTTAATCGAATAATTGTGAACGATAATCTTAAAAATCTTAATCTCTCTGTCTGTGTAAATTAGAGATTAATTCATATCTTTTATACTTACCATAATCCATGTTTTTCTAGCTAAAATTATCATCCAAATCTCACTCTAATTAGAATCTAAGAAAAATCCCTAATTAGGTTTCCACATTCAAAACCCTAAACCCACATTCGAAACCCTAAACCCTTCTATTCAAACCAAACAAAACCTTAACCCTTCAATTGAAGCTAAACCCTAACCCTAACCCTAAACCATGACATCACCCTCCATCCAAATCCTAACATTTTAAGCTCATCATAATCAATATACCATTACTAAATGCATGTCCTAATTATCACAACTCAATCAAACCATCACCATTAGATAACCATTGTCGTCGAATCATACTTATTTTATTTTAATCATCACCACCATCTTTCCATCCTATTTGAATACTTTAAACCCTAATACACCATCAATGAATCGTCTTCTAATTAATACCAACACCACCAAGTTATAATCTCATCAATTTGCGAATCCCATCCTCCCACACACATCAAATTTTCTTAAAAAATAGTATTTTTGTTGTGAACTTATCACAAACTTGCCATGAGAAATACTTTCAATAGATAACTCAATGTAAATTGCAACAAGAAAGTCTTTTTACGGCCAAATCACTACAAATTTTCCATGGAGAAATATTTTTTCACTAACTCAACATGAATTTGTCACAAAAAAAATACTTTCTTGGCTAATCACCAAAAAATTGCCATAGAAAGATAGTTTTATCGCTAACTTACCATAAATTATCCACTTAAAGGTTTTTTCATGGCTATTTTTTTGGTTAACTCACCATAAAATGATATTTTTTGTGGCAAAATGTCATGAATTTTCTATAGAAAGACATTTGTAACTAACTTACCATGATCTTCCTATGGAAAATATATTTCTATAGCTAACTTGCTACGGATTTATCACAAAAAGATATTGGCTACACAACATGATGTTTTTGTGGCTTACTTGCCATAAATTTGTAATAGTATGATATATATGTTTTTCTAATAACTCATTTTAAATGTTATAATTTTTTTTTCTAAAGCTAATACCTATGTAGCTATAGCTCAATAAAATATGGTCATATTATGAATTTCTTTGATCAAGCTTTGTTTAAATATTTAATACAACGTATTTTGATCTATTAATTTGTATTATTTTGAACAAACAATAAAATGAACTAATTATGAATTTGAGTCATATTTTAAATATATAAAAAAATTATTGACTAATATATATATATGTATATATATATAGATTTAGGCTTTCATACAAACTATTATTTAAAATACAAATGTAGGAACCGTTAATCATCGTTAGATCTTGAAGATTTAAGGACTGAGATTAAAATAAATTCAAGCTAGGTATTTACTAAATCTTGACCATTGATCAAATACTAATCAAATAGTTAAAATTAGTTCCTATATATGTATCTTAGAAAGGGTTTGTATGGGACATTCACCCTATATATATATATATATATATATATATATATATATATCAAAGTAAAAAACATATTAAAAATTAACTAGGTCATTTTATTAAAATTATATAGTTCATTATCAGTATATTTTCTATCTTTCATTTTTTTACTAATTTAAATATAAAATAAAAGTAAATAATGATCATTTTTCGTCTTAAGTTAAATATGCATGTAAATTTTGAAATATTAAATATTATATACACACACAAAAATATACATGTCAACATACTATGGTAATAATGGAGAAAATGTTATTTTTTATTTTTTTTTAGAACAATTGGAATATTATATCAAAATCATAATGTACAAATGAAATTGTAGAAGTGATCTACCCTTCCTATTAAACTAACAAATTTTTCCTTCCTACTAGAATGAAGGAAAAGGGATGACATAGTCAAGGCAATCTTATAAGCTACCCCTCTCAAGTCCCAATTTCTATTAGAGAAAATATAATTATTCCTAGCTTTCCAAATTTCTTAAATAGCCACAGCATAAAAACTTGAATAAAATTGGGAAACTCCAGCCTTTCTGTGTCTACTTCTTGCCAAGGAGGTAAAGACCCTATCAATGGACCCATATATGATTCTGAAACCACCAGTCTTGCCTATAGCAGACCAAACTTTCTTCAATTCAGCACACTGACTTAAAAGATGCAGAACAGATTCATTTTGGGAGCAAAAGTAGCACCTCTGATTGATGAAAGGCAGGAAGGTGCTTATATAATCCTTAGTGGGTAACTTGGACTGGGTAGCTAACCATAAAATAAATTTATGTTTGGGAGCTGCAAAACTGGACCAAACAAATCTTCTCTAGTTCACCTTAGGTGCAAAAAATCTGATAGAGTCATAGACCTCAGCAATGGAATACACTTTGTCACACTGCCATTGCTGGATAATTGGAAGGAGGACATGTCTGAGAGAAAAGATTTTCTGCATTAACCCTGAAGCTGTGTAGGCTAGACTGCAGGAGAACAAATCTTGACTTTTAATATAATAAGCATACACCCATTTAATCCAAAGAGCATCCTTATGCTGACATAAACGCCACAACAACTTTCCTACAGCTGCTATATGCCATGAAGACAAGTCTAATAAGCCTAAACCTCCTTCTTTCTTTGGTAAACAAACTACTCTCCATGCCACTAGGGCTCTTTTAGTAGAAGATACCTTGCCAGACCAGAGGAAAGCTCTGCATAGGGCCACCACTTTATGAATTATCTTCTTAGGGAGAAAAAAAATTTGACTCCAATAATTAGTAATACCAGAGATAACAGATTGTAAGAGTTGTAACCTGCCAACATAGGACAGAAGTCTATTAGCCCAATGCTGCATACGACCAACAATTTTATTAACCAATTCCAACATGTCTGCTGCTTTAAGCCTGGAAGCATCAAGAGGGACACCCAAATATTTGAAAGGAAAAGACCCATCCTGAAAAGGAAGAACATATTTGATATCCTGCCTTAAACACTGAGAAGCTCCACCTAGGAAAACCACTCTCTTAGCAGGACTAATATGGAGGCCAGAGCAAGATGAGAAATTATCCAATACCTCCTTGATGGCTTGCACTGAACCAATATCAGCTTCGCAGAAAACCAACAAGTCATCAGCAAAGCTCAAATTTATGATTATCAGCTTCTTGCACTTAGGATGCCCCTGAAACTCACTCCTACTCCATAGGGATAAGAAAACCCTATTAAGGTACTCTATAACAATAACAAACAGAAAAGAGGATAAGGGATCTCCCTGTCTAAGCCCTTTCAATCCATTGAAAGGGGACTGCAATTTATTGTTAATAGATAATGTATAAGAAGCACAAGAAACACAAGCCATAATCATCTTAACAAAATGCAGTGGAAAATGAAGGCCTAACAAGACCTTTTCCAGGAATTGCCAATCTACAGAATCATATGCTTTCCTCATGTCTATCTTCAGCATACATCTTGGTGAAATGTTCTTCCCATTGTACATATGCAACAATTCATGAGCCAGCAGAACATTATCTCCAATTCTTCTTCCCTTGACAAACCCTGATAGTGAAGGATGAATAATGGAAGGTAAAACACCCTGCAACCTCCCTGCAAGAACCTTGGCCAAAACTTTATAGACCACATTGCAACAAGCAATAGGTCGAAAGTCAGCTAGCTTAATAGCATTCACGAATTTGGGGATGAGAACAAATTTTGACAGACCCATAAAAAAAGGCACAGAAGCTATTTGAAAATGCCTTCTAATCACCAGTTGCAAATCCTCTCCAACCACATTCCATGCAGCTTTAAAAAAACCAGCTGTAAATCCATTAGGTCCAGGAGCTTTTAGATATCCAACAGACCATAGAGCTTCTTTAACCTCCTGCATAGAAATAGGATGTAACAGATCATGTTGGTGTTGAACAGACAAAAAAGGACCCAATTTCAACACATCCTCTGAAACCAAACTTGTAGCAGCACCTCTCTGACCCAGTAAATCTTTGTAGAAAGCCACAAAAGCTTGTGTAATATCATCACTATCACAACAAACCTGAGCTGTGTCAAGCTGAATCTTTCTAATGAAATTATGCTGTTGTCTTGCCTTCATCACAAAGAAAAAATAGTGAGAGTTTGAATCTCCTAACTGCAGCCATTTAATCCCAAACTTTTTCTTGAGAAAACATACCTCACAAGAAGCTAGGAATTCATATGATTTTAAATTATATTTCTCTTCCTATTGTAGAGAAACACTAGCAGGGTTCAAATATAAGGCCTCTTGGCTCTTCTTTAGCTTCTCTCTAGCCATTTGAACTCTAGAAGAAAGATCTCCAAAGTTATGTCTATTAAAGACTTTCAACTTGGACCTAACAGTCTACATATTAATCTGGAACAACTTAAAAATATTTGAGTGAGAACTCTTCTAACATTCAGCTACCAGAGGAATGAAATTAGGATGCAATATCCACATGTCATAGAACTTAAAAGAACTTTTAAACTGAGGAGGAGAAACATCCAAATTAACCAAAGAGGGAATGTGATCAGAAAAAAGAGTCACTTTAAATTGAGCACAAGACAGAGAAACTTGGATAACCAGGGAATATTAACTAGAACTCTATCCAACTTGGCCATAATTAAATTATCACCCAGACTTCTATTAGACCAAGTGAATTTGAGGCCTGAAAAAACAAGATCATGCAATAAGACAGAGTTGCAGCAATCAACTACTTCAGTTACATCAGGACCATTAATGACATTTCCTTGAAACTTCTCTGCAACTTGGAATACCACATTAAAATCATCCAAAACAATCCAAGGATCATTAACCACCTGATAATCATCTAAAGCCTGCCAAAGAGCTTTCCTTGCACCACCTATATTGAAACCATATACAAAAGAAGCATAGAAGTGCATATTAATCTGAACAGCAGAAACTGAAATATGAAGAAATTGCTCATTACAAAAGATGAGCTGGACATCCCAAACTCTACTATCCTAGAGGCACCAAATTCTCCCATTTGGATGAGAGCTATAGTTATCTAACCTGCTCTAGTGAGTTCCTAGTTTATCACTAATATCATTAGCATTCACACTTTTCACTCTAGTTTCCAAAAGACAAAACAAGGACACTTTATGCACTGAGAGCCAGTGCTTAAGCTCCTTCTGTTTATAGGGTTTATTAAGCCCTCTAACATTCCAAGATTCTATCATTGGAAACAGGATGAGGAGCCAAAGGGATACTAGAGTCAAAATCCTGAGAGACAAAAGGATCTTCATGTTCCGTAGGGATATCTACATAGGAATATAAACATGCATACCTATTCTTAGAGCAAACATTGTTTGAGGACTTGATGCTCTTGGAAAAGTGAGACTGCCCTTCTACAGGAGCAACAACCTTGTCCTTTCCAAAAAGAAAATCATTGACAGGAGGAACTACATTGTTGCTAGGTCTAGGAACATTGGGATCATCCTTTCTTATCTCCTTATCTACCTTCTGGCTTGAATTCTGAGAACCTGATTGCCTCAAGGGAACTTTACGCCAAAATGAGCCCCCTTTCTCCCCTTTTGATTGACCTGCAGCACTAGGGATAGACTGAACAGCATGATCATCACTCTTGATCCTGGATCCCTTCTTACATTTATCAGTAGAATGGCCAGCCATTACAGAAACTAGACCTCCATTAATATATAATTGTCTGAGTCAGGACATCACCATCAAGGTCGACTAAATCCACATAATCAACCAATTTCTTGGACACATCCACTTCTATTGACATGTGGGCATAAGAGATTCTGTCTCCAGCAGAAGTTATCCCATCTAAATGAAGAGGCCTGGCAATAACATTACCGATTCTACTTAAGGAATCCACATCCCAATAATCCAAAGGCAGGTTAACAAGCTTCACCCACAAAGGCATAAACTGGAACTTTTCCTTAGTGAATTGAAATTTTCGATGCCATGCCTTGAGGATAAACGACCTATTGAAGAAAGACCAAAAAGGTTTGGATAACACCTAATCTCTATCCTCCTGAGATTCAAAATTGAACACTACAAACCCTTGGTCATGAAGTAACACCTTCGGTTCTCGAACCCCTGACTAGTTTCTCTTTACATATCCAACCAATTGAGAAATGGTTGCTCAAAACCCAATAACGTAGCCAACAACTGCCCAATGCCAATCATGATAATTTTTTTCCACCATATCTTTCTGTAAGGTGACTTGAATCCTATCCCCAAACCTCTTAGGGGGGATGTAGGTCAGGGAAGCACCTTGAAGGGGGAAACGATTTCCTGCAACCAAGTCTTTCCATGAAGAAACCAAGGGTTGAGTTTGCACGTTCTCAGAAGCCAGCGACACACAAGAATCCATACCAAGAGGGTCCATTCCCTTATCATCAATAGGGAAACCAGAATCTGAAATAACATTGGGTTCAGGATTATTAACCCTAAGAAAATCCCCCTGATCAACGCTGCGCTCTACATGGACCATGCATGAAGAGTCATCATGCGATAATGATTTATCCGAATCATCCAGTGAAGTTTGACCATCCCTATCCTATTCGATCCAATCAGTCACTGCACTAGAACCCCTTGAAGCCATCTTTGATATGAATCTCCAAAATTTATATTTAATTAATTCTACTAATTGTTATAAATCATTTTGTGCTTATAATTTTTTTTCTCATCGTGTGCTTGATTAGGTAAATTAATGCAGCACATGGAGAATGGACTTAAAGTTTGTTGTAGCTACTGACGATTTGTTGCAAAAATTTATTTTAAGTTTAGGAAATCCCATATGATGCATTCGTTGGCAAAATTGGCTGATGGGGATTAAGTTGGCTGTATGACCCACCACCCAACCCATAATTAACTGGGTTAGTTGGACTGTGGGTTATTCATCCCTTAGTAACCATGATTAGCTAAATTATTTTTAACTGATGGGAATTAATTATATCATTCTTTCCTTGTAATTTTAAGACATGTAAACTTGTATTTTTTGGGTTGTTTTGTTGATCCAGTCGTCGACTCCTTGTTGTTGTTCTGGCTGATTGTTTGGGCTGGAATATTAGGCTGAGTTGTGTATGCATTTGATAGGCCTGAGATATGTATTTTGTACGCTCCCTTGCTATATTTGTACACCATATAAATATGGCCTATACTGTATTCACCGAAACTTTTTTGGTCGAATGAAATCTTAGTCTAGAATTTTCTCCGTTCTACTCTCTCTCTCTCGCTCTCTCTCACAATCTCCTCGTTCGCATTCTTCTAATTCTTCTCTTCGATATGTTCTTGATCTTTCTTACTTCTCAACTTCAGCAGCTGTTGTAATAACTGCGCTCTGAGTTTTTTTTTTGGATCTTCCTTTGGAGAAATCCTTAGGATGATCTCCGCAAATTGAACCCCGCGCTCGATTACACTTCGATTCGTGAAATTTTTGAGAAACCCTTACAGGTTTCCATCATTTGGTATCAGAGCCTTGATTATTCGAGTGCTCGTGGTTTAATTGTTTGTTACTAAGTTTTCTTGGTTTAATTACTTTGTTGATTTCGCTAACCCATATTTCTAAAGTGCGAAACAGGGTTTGCGATTGACGAAGGAAATTGAAGGATTATGTCACATCTAAGCCAGTGACCAAGAGGGTTGCGTTTTTTGCTTGAAACTGCTTGGGAAACCCTAAGTAGATTTGGATTATTTTTTGGCTAAGATTTGGTCAAGATTCTTGAATCTTGACGATTCTCGAGGAATACTCCTCGATTGGTAAATTCTAACCTTATCTTGTTACTTACTTCAATTTGTGATAACCAATTTGCAAATTATTACGAGATATCATTCTGTTCACAACTAATAAGTGCACAGGAGGATTGACCGGCGAACCTTTTGGTTTTAGAAAGGAGTAAGGACTCCAAGAAGAGGGGTCCCTATTTAGTAATTGGATTAATTGCTTAAATTGCTCGCGGTAATATGGTTTCTTTCTTAAGCTCTATATTACTTTCGATTTAATACTTACCTGGAATTAATGTGTAGTCTGTATTTGCTGATATATCTTTAATATTATCTAGTATTGTGATATCTTAATAATTAGATTGATTAATTTGCTGTCAGTTTGATTTCTTAATAAGGTAAATTAATTTTTAGACTGTCTGTTAATTATGCTTATTTGAATATTATAAGATAAACCTAATAATGTCTAACAACGGCCAATCTATTAATCAATCTGTTTCGATTTCTAGTAATGATTTATTAGAAACCCTTAGGACTTTTCAAGAACAAATGACTGCTCAACTTTCTGTGTTATCTACTAACTTAGAACAAAGAATAGGAGAACAACAAGTAAGGATTAATGAATTGCAACATAATAGGTAGGTACTCAACATGCAGGGGTATTAGGAAGGGCTCCTATGGACCCTAGGACTAGAATTACACCTATAGCTAATTTAGAAGAATTAGAGGACCAAGTATCCAACAATAGTGATAAGAGACCTAGACAGAATAATAGACAAGAAAGGGATTTAGACTTAGTTGATAGGAACCTAAGTAATCTTAAGTTTAGTATACCTGGATTCAATGGCAGAAATGATCCTGATTATTATTTTGAGTGGGAAACGAAGATAGAATTAGTATTTGAATGTCATAATTACTCGGATGAGAAGAAAATTAAGGTAGCAGTAGTAGAGTTTACTGAGTATACTTCTTCTTGTTACCATAACCTTGCTTTAACTAGACGTAGGTGTAGAGAACCACCCATACAAACATGGGATGAATTTAAAATTTTGATAAGAAAAAGATTTGTTCCAAGTTATTATTATAGGGAATTACATAAGAGGTTACAAACATTAAGTCAAGGAATTAGGACAATGGATGAATATTTTAAGGAATTAGAAGTTTTGATAATTAAAACAGGAACTGTTGAGGATAATGATTGTACCATGGCTAGATTCTTAAGTGGGTTAAATTCTAAAATAGCTGATAAAGTAGAATTATATCCCTGTGGGACTTTAAGTGAAATGGTGAACATAGCTACTAAAATAGAGAGTCAGATAAAGAAGACTAGACAATATAAACCCATTGGGATTGGGATTAAGAGTACAGTAAGAAGGAATTTTGGGAGAACTACTTCTGGAAATTGGAGAAATAATGGGAGATTTGAACCTAGAGGTAGAAACAATGAGGTCAAGGTAGGAAATAAGATTGAAAAGGGTAGAAATGTAACAACTAATCGTGCTGGTGGTCCAAACAGAACTAGGGATATCCAATGTTTTAAATGTGGAGGATTAGGACATATAGCTTCTGAGTGTCCGAACAAAAGGAATATTTTAATGAGAGAATATGGAGACATAGAATCTGAATCTGAGGAGGAAGACTTGGAGACTAGTTTGGTTAGAGAGGATACTAGTGAGTCAGAAGAAGAAAAAGAATTGCCAATAAGTAGAGACCTTTTTGTAGTACGTAGGGCTTTAAACAGTAATAAACTACCTGATTCTAATGCAATACAGAGAGAAAATATATTTCACACTAGATGTTTGATATATGATAAATGTTTTAATATGGCTATAGATAGTGGTAGTTGTATCAATGCTGCTAGTACTTTATTAGTATCTAAGCTAGGATTACCAACCACTAAGCACCCAAAACCATATAGAATATAGTGGCTTAATGAGTTAGGAGATGTTAAGGTTAGTCAACAAGTTTTAGTAAATTTAAAATTAGGAAAATATGAGGATTCTATTCTGTGTGACATAGTTCCAATGCATTGTGCTCATTTATTGTTAGGTAGACCTTGGCAATATGATAGGAGAGTGACCCATGATGGTTATAAGAACAGATATACTTTACATAAGGATGATAGGAAGATTTTTTTAGCACCTATGACTCCAAAAGAGATTTTTGATGATCAAATAAAAATTAAGTCTAGTTATAAGGAACTATCTAAGCAGAGTTTAGAGACTGAGGTTAGTTCAAAAGAAGTTAAGGGGACATCTGGATTTTATGCTAAGAGTAAAGATGTGGGTAAGGCTATTAAGAGACAGGCGAGTGTGTACTTGATGGTTTATAAAGAATGTTATGAATGTCAATTAGGATTAAGTGAGGAAGTACCTGTTACTATGAGACAATTATTGGAAGAGTATAGTGAGTTATTTTCTGAGGACATACCTAGTAGATTACCTCCATTAAAGGGAATAGAACATCAAATAGATTTTGTTCCAGGAGCTGTTATACCAAACAGACCTACTTATAGGGCTAATCCTGAAGAGGTTAAGGAATTAAAGAGGCAGGTTTCTGAATTATTGAGTAAAGGATACATTAAGGAATCAATGAGTCCATATGCAGTTCTAGTATTATTAGTGCCTAAGAAGGATGGTAGTTGGAGAATGTGCATAGAGAGTAGAGCAGTAAATAAAATAACTATTAAGTATAGATACCCTATACCTAGGCTTGATGAAATGTTAGATCTTCTACATGGTGTTGTAATTTTTTCAAAAATAGATTTAAAAAGTGGATATCATCAAATTAGGATGAAACTAGGAGATGAATGGAAAACAACTTTTAAAACTAACTTTGGGTTATATGAATGGTTAGTAATGCCTTTTGGATTATCCAATGCACCCAGTAGCGTTATGAGACTTATGAACCATGTCCTGAGAAATTTTATTGGAAAATTTGTGGTTGTTTATTTTGATGACATACTTATATATAGTAGATCTTTAGAAGAACATTTGAAACATTTAAGGATTATTTTGGATATGTTTAAGACAGAAAAATTGTATGCTAACTTAGCTAAATCTAGGTTTTGTCTGGAAAATGTGGTATTCTTAGGATTTGTGGTAGGTAAAGATGGCATATCTGTAGATAAATACAAAATTAAGGCTATTCAAGAGTGGCCTGTACCTGAGAGTGTAACTAAAGTAAGAAGTTTCCATGGTTTGTGTTCCTTCTATAGAAGATTTGTTAGGAATTTTAGTACAATAGCTACTCCTTTGACTACCATAACAGAAAAGGAAATTGGATTTAAGTGGGGTTTAGAACAACAAAAATGTTTTGAAACTCTTAAAAATAAATTAACCCAAACACCTGTGTTAAGTCTTCCTGACTTTGAAAAGATGTTTGAATTAGATTGTGATGCTTTAGGGTTAAGAATAGGGGTTGTACTTTCCCAAGAGGGCAAAACAATAGCTTATTTTAGTGAGAAATTAAATGGTAGTACTTTAAATTACTCTACTTATGAAAAAGAATTGTTTGCTTTAGTAAGAGCCTTAGAAGTTTGGCAACATTACTTATGGCCTAGAGAATTTGTGATAAATACTGATCAAGAGGCTATTAAATATTTAAAGAGTCAATCAAAATTAAATAGGAGACAGGGTAGATGGATTGAATTTAGCAAGGATTTTTAAAATGGGAGCCCACAAGATGATGTTAATTTTCTTATAATCTAACACTTATATAATGATATGGATGTGATATGGTTGGTGTTTCAGGCATAAAATTGAGCATGAGAATGCATGCGATGATTGTTTTACACAAACTTATTGAATGCTCTCTAAAATAGTCAATCAATTAGGCAAACTAGTCAACTATTTTTGATGGGTAGATTAGGGTTTGGCACCGCCAAATCAATCGACTTGTCTATAGAATTGATTAACTTGTTTTAACTAAAATATTTTATATTATACTTTACTACCTTTTAAGATTTTGATATTTGATATTATGTCATGATACGATTCTTATATGATGGAAATTCACTTCTTGGCATGAATTAATTCAATCATTCAATGGATTAAATTGGTCAAGTATTGATGGATATCACCACTAAGTACCCTTGATGGGTTATGATGGATGATTTGGAATAAATATGTGGTCATGGGTGAATTGGTATGCTATGTGGGCCTTTTTTCATATATGATTTAGTAAATAAAACACTAATCACTTAATGTAATACCCCAAATTGAGGGGAGTTTTATAAGGATTGATCTGGCTACTTATATCAACATGGTATACCATCCTTTTGGTGATTCTTTCCTAAGAACTTCGTTAATAAGCGTGCTTGCTGTGGAGAAATTTTAAGATGAGTGACCCTCCAAAAAAGTTTTGGAAATTTTCTAAAAATTTCTCAAGAAGCGCATAAGTGAGGAAAAAGTGTGATAAAAGGAATTATGTTGATCTATGCGGCCAACCAATCAATCCGAATGCACTATAAGGTAGCCCCCACATGGTTGTATCGAGTGTTACACTTAGAGTGGAAGATCATGGACTACTATATGGAACTAGATTATCTAATCCTCGATTAGCTACTAAAGGTTAGTCTACCTTCAGGTATTTCTAATATTTACATTCCAGTAGGATCTTAGTTGATCTTGGTACCTTTCCTACTCTATATATTGATGATGTACTAGGGTTTATTGACTAAAGGATATAGTTACCTAGGTAGTTTATTTGGCTTCGGCTTAAATTCATGTCCATTGGTGTTTTGTTAGCTTCTCTCAGACTTATGCACTTTGATTATTGATTTGGATTCCATGGGTATTGAGAGGCCATATGAGATGATCCAACTCATTGCTCATATAAATAAATATAAATTAATAGCTATATAACAATGTGATAAGAGTCTCAAGAATGATTAAATTGAATGGAGCTTAGAGTTTACATTAGAAGCTCACATCCTCGGTATGTCACTTCACATTATTATATGTTCATATTTATGATTCCTGAAATTTTTACTAAGCATGATGAATCATGTAGTGCCTATACTTAGAATGAGGCATGATGTTTCCATGAATTCAATATCTATTGTTGAACATGAAATTATTTACTTCCATATGCATATGTAGAGTACCATGTTAGTAAAGCACGTGAGTTAGTATGTTATTGCATAAACTTGTTAATGCATGCTATAATGACTTGTATGCCTATTATGAACATATGTTCAACAAAAAACTCCCATGATTAGGTAACTTATTATCTTACTCATTACATAGCAAACTTTTGTGCATGTTTAACAGTTCAGTTCCTCGATTCCATGAGTAGAAGCCTTTGTATAGGTAATAAAGGGTGGTCAATAGCCAGCCATTTTATGTGTTGGGCATGGGGTAAATGAACGTGGATGTTCCAATGGTTTTATTTTTCTTATTCTTTGAGAGACCTAGTGATGTAGGAGAATCTACCATTGTTTTTATTTTTACTAATTAAAACTTTAGTATTTGTTACTCTCTTTTTAAAAGACTAAAGAAGGCTATTTTGTATCTATTTTTATCATAGGGAGCTTAAAATAAGTTATACATACCATATTCATAATAATTAGAGATGGCTAGATAAAAGGATGTTTAATGTGGATTCTGATAGTTTCACCTTCAACAAACAAGTGAATCATTAAGTGCATCTTATTTTGGGTATTTAAGAAACAAACATTAAGTAATGTAAGGAAATCTAAATATTTTGATAAAGTGTTAGTCTTTAATTTTTTGTAACAGAAACCTTTTTATTTGGGCTAAATGAACACTAAAATAGGAAGTAATGCAAGTCATGTTAAAACACCTTTCTAGCCACCACATTTTTGTTAAATGAATGTGGCTAATGAATGGCTCAAACATGTCATATCATGTCAATGTAGAAGGAAACAAATATCTATTTTCACAATATTAGTAGACACCAACTAAGTCAACCCAATCCACCTCATTGGGGTCACTATTTTTCACAAACATATGGGCACAATAGCAAGGACTATGGTAGAATTGACTTACAAAGATTTTGAAAACATTTTTATTGATTGTAATAGGTCTAGAATTGTAAAGTGTTTGCAAAAACTTTGATGACTTCTATGTTGATTGTTTGTACATAGTTTCAGCCTTTATATGTAAATATTACACTTAACCTTAATTTATCTTATTTTAATGATGTCTTAGCTAGATAGAGGAGCTTTTAACTTTAAAGAAACATATAATCATATTATAAAGGAATGGGGGAGGGTTGTTGCTTGATCTTTTGGTTATAACATCACTCATGAGCTAATTTTTATAATTATAACTTGTAAACTACCTTTCCAACTAGTTTACCGACCACAATTCTTGTTAAACCCCCCAATTAGATGTAGACTCATTAGGAAGGCCATTTTTCCTTTTTATTTTTGAATTTTGAATTTATCCCTTTAACACATTTTAGAGTTGATTCCAATTTAGTTTGTTTCAATAAGCTATTTAATATAATGTCTAGTTAGTGTGTAACTAAATTAGACCATAGAAGGTCATTGCGGAATTATTTTAACTCAAGGGGCCTAACATTTCCTTATAAATGTTGGAGTCACATATGAATGAAGGGACACTTAGTTGGCCTTTATTCCATTTTTTTTATTTCTTTCTTTCAAGAATGAGGCTCTTATATTAAAACTCTAGTGCCTGAGTTTTAAATTTCTATCTTCCAAATCATGTTAGATTTATCCTAAGTTTTGAAACCTTAGGTAGTTCTTACAAGTATCTAATCTAAGGAGGTACCAAGGTTTATATTATCTTCATCTTCTTCACCTCATTTCTAAATTTTTCATATCATTGTAGTTAAACAAAAATTCCATCAACTCTTAACATGGCTCAATTTTTTTTCCATATGCATCACCTAGTTTCTTAACCTTCTTTTGTGTATTTTAATTTGCTTTGGGCTTGACATGGCATAGGTTTTGTAGACTCTAACTCATATTATCACTTTTACTATCTATGTTGTGTACTATGTTCCCTGTATTTGTTTGCTTGGATACAGTGGATGTTTATTCAATTTTAGGTATGGTGGTGACACCCCATTTTCCTTAGGAGCGTTTTCGTATTTTTACTTTTGAAAACTTTTATAAAACAAAAAGTTTTTGGTAAGAAAAAATGGGGGAGTTACAGTCTCCATATAAGGTAGTTTTTAGAAAACATAGCCACCTTCCTATAGAACTAGAACATAAAGCTTTATTACATGGATATGCAAAATACATATGAAAATAGATCCTTTTAATTAAACAAGATCAATTAGTTTCACTTATGTTTGTATAAAAAAGGCTTGAAACTATAAGGAAAACACAAAGAGGGTGCATGATTAAAAAATTACAAAATAAGAATTCAAAACGAGGCAACAATTACTCCTTTTTAATTCTTTCTTATGATTATTTCTTGATAAGTTTTAGTCCCTTTGGTCTGGACAATTAATAATGAAATTAGTTTTTCTTTTCGGATTGATAGAGATTTGTAGTCTAGAAGATGGGACATTTGAATGAAATAAGCATCTAATGAAAGTCTTTAAATGAGGAGAGGTTGGGAACCTTTAAACCTTTATAAAATTAATGATTCCTAAGTGAATGGGGCTAAATTCTAGCTCGTGACCATAAACAAGTGCTTCTTGAGACACAACCTAATCATGTGTGTTTATTTTATTTTATGTTTTGATTTTTTTCTTTTTTTTTGTTTTGAATTACTAGGTCGGATAGCTTTTCACTTACAAATGCAAAGAATTTTTACATTTTTACGAAGAATTTATAAGGAAAATGGACTTACAAAGTTAGAAGAATTGTAGCTATAAGGAGTTAAAGGTGGAAGCTGCAACATATAGAAAAGTTCAAATTAAATGTAGCACTTATAAGGTAACATAGGGAAGAATCATATTTCTTAGCCCATGTCAACCTAAAAACATAGACTTCTCCCCTAATATTTTTACATTATTTTCTTGACCCCTATATTACCCTACTTATGCTCTCACTTGTAGTGAATTCTCTTTTTATCCATTGCTCCTCTATTTTACTGTTGTCATCCCCAGTAATTTGCTACTCATTTTTTCTCCTTATCACTTTTTGTGATGTGGATTTCTTTCTCCATTGAGGACAATGTCTATAATAAGTGAAGGGGAGTTTTGCTTCACTCTTGTGCTTCATTAATCTATTATGTGTTTAACTTTTATTTATTTATTTATCCTTATTTTTAGTATTTTGTGTGATGTGTGTTTAGTTGATTCCTTTTCATTTTGTTTTGAATCTTAATGTAATACTCCATATTTTTGTATGATGTTTGAATGAGAATTTTTGTCAAAATTTTGGCCTTTGATGTTGATTTAATGTTATGATTTGGTTTGGGATAAAATGGGATTTGAAATCATGTTGAAAAATGAATTTTATTGAGTTTTGTAGACAAACCTATAGATTGGTACCATGAACCAATTGATTGGTTTGTCATTTTATTTAAATTGGGCTCTTTGACTAAACTGATTAATAGGTTGTGGAAACTGATCGACTAGTGGATTAACAGTTGACTATTAAACCCAAACCCATTGATTGGTTTGTCGAGTTGATCACATTTTTTAGCTTAATTTTTCTAGAAATCCCTCACAGCAAATTTGAACCTTACCAAACCATGCGAGATTGTCTCTAAGAGATTCCTAACCATTTTATGATGCATTTAACCCAAAAATTTCCTTGATTTAACCTAGGGGTAGATTAGGGCAAATGAGGGGGGAGGAATGACTTCATCAATTGTCTTCTTCCTCCTCTCTCCTTTATATGATTCTAAGATCAAATGCTTTGATATCGGCCATGCTTCTAAGTAATTGGAAGATTCCTTCCTTGCTGACTTCCCATTACTCCATTCATGAATGTTAATTCTAGTCTAATTGACCTAAATTTTTTAGAGACACCATTTGAGCTCTAGAGAAGAGGTTACCAAATCCTAGATAAATACATCCATTGTGATCGAATTCAAATGGTTAATGGTAGGGTTTTTGGTTCGATCTCCTAAACTTCACTAACTCCCTTTATTTTATTTTTTTTGCTATAAGTAGCCCCAATCATCCTTACATTTCACCTTTCTTTCAACCACATAATTTTATTAGGTATTGCATTCCCTCCCTTCCTTCCACATTTTGTGCCTTTTTAATCCATTTTTGCACACTCTTTTGATTATGTCTCTAGCTCTCTTTCATTTTGATTATCAAGAGAGAAAAATTTAGATTCTGGGAAACGGTTGAGTAGTTCAGTTAGCTATTTTCACTATTTTAGCATCAAGTTTGTATGTTATTATCCTCTTCTATTTTTAAGATTCAAAATTTGATAATATTTTCATATAATTTTTTAGTTTAAGACTTTAATTTTAAGTTTTTCAAAGCTAAGAATTTCTAGAGTTAGAAATTTTATTTTTATGAGGATATTGCATGCACCATATAAGTGATTATTGCTTCTAAAATATCTAGCATGTGTTCTTGCACATTAGTGGTTATCTTTAATTGATTATTATATGTTGGCATGAATAAATGTTGTATATATATGATTTGGATGCTTAAATAACATGATTTGAGTAAAAAGCATGAAAATGGATTAAAGTAGGCTATGATGATCTCATCATGAGAAATGTATGTTAATTTGGTGGAAAATATGTTAGTTGATGTTGATACATGTTTTAATATGACCAAAAATGATTTATATGAAATAATTTACATGAAATTTGTGATTTGATGTTGTATTAGGGAAAGCTGATCAACTGGTTAGGTTAAACCCATCGACTGGTTCGTATAACAGTCGAGTGGATGAACCAACATGTAATGGTATGCCAGTAGAGACCTTGGTCTTGCTCTCTACTTAAACTAATCTATTGTTTTGGAAAAACTAATTTGTTTACCCAAACTAATCAATTGATTTAAGGAAATAAGGGTATCATTGAGCCAAACTGAACGACTAATCGATTACTCGACCCAAACTAATTGACTAGTTGTTGCAACATATTGACTGGTTGGGCTAGAGTGATCAACTAGTTTTGCTAGTTTTCTTAATTTTCTTCTTTTTGGTTTGGTTAAGCTTTGATATTATTAATGGTACTAAACCATGGTGATTAATAGGATCAAATACAAATTTTATCATGGATTATTTGGCCAATTATAAGATCAAAATGGATGATGAATTATGGTATACTCTTTGAGTAGTGAAAAGGACTAAATGGATATTTCACTTATGATAAGGGTAGCTATTGAGGAAATAATAATGAAACTTGGCTTGGACTAGAAGTAGGAATACTGGTGGTTACTAATAATGTTTGCAAAGGATAAATAGAAAACCCATATGGTTGGAAAAAATGAAATAAAAGGATTAATATGGATTAACATGAAAGTTAACTTACTTTCTTTGTATGCGCCTTGTATAATCACCCATTTTTATGAATAAAAGACTTATTATGTAAAATGAAATAAGTCAAGTTGAGTATGGGTTTGAGTTACCTGACCATCAATTAGTTAATAGGGGTTAGTCTGCCTTCGGGCATTTTTGGTGCCTTCGGGCTTAATCCCGAGAGGTCCTGGTGCCTTACCTACTCTATACATTGATGATGTGATAAGGGGTATCAATAGTAAAGGATTTATTTACCTAGGTGGTTAGCTTTGGACTAGACTTGTGTCCACATTGGTTGGCTTTGGTCTGGAATTTTATCCATTTTGGTGATTGGCTTCAGATTGGAATTATGTCCACTTTGTGATTAGCTTTAGCCTGGACTTTATGTCCCTTATTAGATAGGCTTCCACAGTATATGAGATCATGGGATGGTGCACAATCCATTGTTCAATGATAATAAAATATGGATGTTAAATATTTATGGATAATTAAGAATGGTAACCAAGTGAACGGTTGATGATTGGGTAAGAAATGGAAGCAACGTTATGATTAACCAAGATGAATGAAGCTGGTTTATTCATTGAGTAATTTGTTATGGAATGGAACATTGATTGAGTGATTGGCCTATCTCTTACGTAAATAGATGAATGGCTTGTCGTAAGGAATTGGATAATTAGAAATAACCCTAGGGGTTTCTTAATTACTCCTGGCTATTACTTATGTAAGTGTTTATGTGAAAATATGGTGAATCTAAGCATGATGCATTCTACCGTATTGGAATTGTATATTATGGCAAGTACTATGCATTCTTATTATTATATATATATTCTTATCATGATGTATATTGTATTCTATCTTATTATATAGTAAGTTAGCCTATTTGTGTACATTAAGGAAGCAACTTGGTTTACTCAGTAAGTAGCGTACTAATTTGTCCATTTGCTCGGTCACCTACTCATTCCCATGAGTAGAGGAACATGTGCAGATCTTTGGAGATGGCCTATAAACGGCCTACATCAGTTGCACCAGGGCTTCAGAGTAAGGACATCTGAAAGGTTTTGGTGGGGTCCTTGGTTGACCATGGTTTTGAATTGAGTTTCATGCCCACAATTATGTTTTATAACCCTGTACTTTATACGCATGTATTTTGTAATGATTTGATTGGAACCTGTTAAGGTCCTTTGATGTAAACCATTTCAAAGATATTTAATTAAACTATTATTTTGCATACTCTATTGTTTTATGTGTTTGAATGGTTTAGCCTTATATTTGAGATGACGCAGGCAGCGGACGTTTATCCTATGTTAGATATGGTGGTAGCAACCAATTTTTCCTAGGTGTTTTATACTTCTGCAACCTATTGTAATGAAATTTTTTTGTAGTGAAAAATTAGAGTGTTACACTTAAAGGCCTTAACTAGCCCATGATAATTATATATTTAAAATCATGCTAAAAGTGGATCATAAAATTAAGATAACACCAAATGGAAACTTTGTGTGTTATTTTGATGTTGGAAGCACGTATCTACATGATTAGATATGAATAAAGAAAGAACTATATGATTTTATAACCATCAACAAGACATGCTAAGATTCATCATAACCTGTAGTGAGTTGTTGATCCATATATGCCTTCTTTTTTGAGTGTTTTCACATAAAATAGTTTATCGTTTCTTTGCTTTATTTTTCCTTTCAAACCTTATATACACTAAATTGTTTAGGTCAAATTACTTTCCACAACACTTGTAATGGACTATAGAGATTTAATTAAGGCCTTGATTGAGAAAGTGATAAATTTTGCTTAAGATTTACCTCCTTATAGCCAAATAACCTTCGACCCAATTTTTTTGTATATTAGGTATGCACCTCTTAGTTAATCCCTTTGATACTTTTACATTGACCCATTTTTCATCACCCACCATATTCCTTATCCTAAACCTAAAACACATATCTAACCTTATTTTAGAAGCTAGTAGAAATCATTATGAGACATATAATGTGATTCAAGGTTTCAAGTGAAGGAAGTGTTAAATAGAATTCAAAAGAATATGTATGGGGGGATAATTAAAAAAAAGTAAGAAAAACTAACATGACTTAAGATACCAATGTAGAAAGTAGGAGGTGCATTGATTGACCATTTATTCCCTATGCCATATAGGAAAGAGCATAAAATTCACCTACCTTGGTGAAGCATGGATAAAGAGTAAAAAAAAAAGAGAAAAATTAATCTAGGTTACCTTCTTTCATATTTTTTGAAGAGAAATGGTGAAAATGGCATGAGGGCCCAACATGAAGATATTTGTTTACGTGATGGTGTGTTGTGTCATGTGAAGATGCCTCGAGAAATTTGGGTTTACAAGAAGAGTATCTCTACATCAACATGATTTTACTAGGTTTTAGGATATTTTATTGAATCTCTCTTTCATATTTTTCTTCATTAAACCCTTATGAGGTCCTATTTGATTATTAATATAAACAACCATGATATGTCAAAGGTTAGTCACATGAATCAAGTATGAATGTGGTTCAATCCATTTGGCAAGTATCTAATATCCCTTATAAGGTTTTCTATTTTGATCATATTATATCTAAATGTGTTTAGACATCTGTAGCCATCAATCAGAGCAAGAAAAAAAGGGAAAAAAAAGAGGGTATACATTTTTTATGATAAATCTTGATGTATAGTTAGGTCTTAAACCATTACTATTACTCTATCCATATCTACCATGTTTATGAGTGAAAAAAATTTTGAAATTATCTCTTCGAAATTCCAATGTTTAATACTAGTTGAGTGCTAATTTGAGAGCTGTAAAATTAGAAGATTGTAAGATAACATTAGTTAAGGGTATTATTATTATTATTATTGTTGTTGTTGTTGTTATTATTATTATTATGTGTAATTTTGTAAATATATTATCTATAAAACCCTCATGAGAAATTATTTGTCTTTTAAGGGTAACATAGGGGTTTGAAGAACTTGCGCATGTCACATGTACTCATGAAATCTATGAAAAGTGACTAGTTAGTTTGGTTTTTATGAGTCATATCTTTCATTAGAATAAACAAAAACTTAAGTGTGGGAGTGTTAATGATTACATATTTTTATATATGTATTCCATTTTATTCTAAAATTTTGGTCATTTACTGAAATAACATGTGAGTTTATATATATATATATATATATTTCATTTGAAGTTATATGCATAAAATAAGTAATATCAAAGATTTAATTATTTTTGAGCTAAATAGAAATTAGCATGAGTTTTGGTATCCTATCATATTTTAGTTATAACTTTCACATAAAAAATTAAATTTATGTGGTTCGTGGTTCTCTATAAAGATAAAAATGAGATCCATAAATTTTATTTCTAGTTATTTTTTTTTATATATGATGGTATCATAGTTATCAATTAGTTTAAATTAATAGCTAAATCTACCTTATAAGATAAATTTATTATCTTTACGATTATTTATTCTTTTTTTTCCTTCTTTTGTACTTGTGGAGATACACACAGAATGGACAACAACATAATTGGTAAAGAAGAAGAAGAAATTTCCATATACACACATGAAGATATGAACAAAATAAAAACAATAAGAAGACATGTTGGCCTAGCCATTTTAGCCAATAAGAAAGTAAGGGAAAAAAAGAGAGATCAATGAGATCAACCATTGACATACTTAAAATAAAGTATTCTACAAGCATGAAAATGGGGAAAAGTAACAAACATGATGAGAGAAAAAATTGTTTTTAAAAATATAAAGTGTATATATATATATATATATATTTATATATATATATATATTTATTTAAGAAATGGGGATTCAAAAATAAAAATGAAAAAAACACAAAGATAGAAGCGATGAGTCAAACAAAATTTTTGTATATTAGTGTTTATAGATAGACAATTATGATCAAAAGAAGGAGCATAAAGGAATAGTTTTGCATCATAACAACATCTCTGAGATGAAAAGCATTGCACATTGACATAAAAGAAAAAAAGGTAAGACATGAATCCTTATAATTTCTCAGGTTTAATATTTTATGGGTAATTCAGCTTCTTTATTTAATTTAATTATGTTCATTGCCATTAATAAAATATTATAATTTCTTATTACCTAGGATATCGTGAATCCTTATTTATTATTTTATTTAACTAATTTATTGATTTTTTTATAAAACACCCTACGTATTTAGTGTTTGTTCTAAATTATATTTAATTAAGCAATGATCCATCTTTAATTATTGTTTAACAAATCAAGTTGAGACCAATAGCTAATTCTTTACTTTAGATTTAATAACATATAGAAACTAAATGAGTTATATAAGTAATTACATCATAAATTGTATCATGGATAATTTTCCAACAAGTATATCAAAAACGATGACATATTTATAAATTTCGGGCATATTTATTAAAAAAAAATCTACATATGTTATTATATAAACAATCATATTTTAAAATAAAAATATACATCTTTTATGACAAATATACGCATTCTTTAAGTGCATAGTGGACAATGGCGATATTTTTATAATTTTTAGGAGCTTAGTTTTTAAAATAAGGTAGAAGAATATATATTTTCTTCAACAAAAATAAAAATTTTGTTGATAAGAAATACACACTTATTAATATATAATACACATTTTCAAATACACACATTTCGGTAAATAACTAGTTTAATACACTCTTTCAAGATTGAAATGCACAACTTATAGGATATAAATATACATATTAAGGTATCCTAGAATACCAAGATAAGGAATAAATAATCACATGAGTGGGTGAAATAAATATTTGAGCAAGTGGGATAATTAAATCGCCACACATAGCACATAACTACATTTTTTCTAATATAATCTCCTAGAATACATGGAATAGATGTTCCATTAATGAAAAAATAGTTTATAACATACCTTGAAAAAAAAAATGAGTGCATAATTACTTTTTTGACTGAGATAATCACTTTAGTGAGTGAGAATAGTCATTTATGAAATTTATGTATTTTGCAATTGTGAACAGATTTTTTAATACCAAGCCAATTCAATCAATGAAATTAAATCCCATATGCTAATACTATATTGTGTTCAATTAATAAAAAGTAATAACAAATACATGAATGCAAGATAATCACTTGAGATAACTAAGATAATCACATTAGGAGGAAAAATAATAACCTTTCAATTCTATATATTTTGTAATTCTAAATATAAACCTAATTTTATCAATGAGATTAATTCACCTAAGCTAATACTATATTGGGTTAAAATAAAATAAACATTAATAATAAATATATTAATCACATAATCACCTGAGAAATGAGATAACTACTTGAGAAGGATTGATAATGATCTAAACAAGAGAGATATTCACTTATGATTTTTATGTTAATACTATATTGGATTCAAATAAAAAATTAAGAACGTATTTTTAACCCAATAAATCTCTTTAGTTTTGTACCTAGAAATATATTTGAGTATAAATTTGAAATAAGAAAAGTAAAGTCTGTTGATTTTCGAAAGCGTCATTCTCATAAAATCTTGAGAATAAAGCATAACTATTTAAGAATCATTATATATTTGAATTATATTTAAATAAAAAATTACATATTTAAAAATTTATTTTATATAATATTTAAAATTAAAATGCAGTGGTTTATCCATTTTATTTAACTTAATTAATGTAAAGATCGTAGAAAAAGATAAATCAACCCCTTCCAAGAGAACAAATATGTATGAACGAGATAATCACTGAAAGGACCTAAAAAATTACTTGATCAATCCAAATAATTATTATATACCTATGGGACAAAAATGGCCACTTGAAATGACCAAATAATAACTCAATTTTTTTCCTCTTGGTTAGATACATTCGGGTGTGTTAAAATAGATAGTACATGTAACAGATAAATTCAATACAAATAACCACGAAATCAAACCAATAAAATAAATATTTATTAAACTAAATTTTTTTGTGACGAATTCTTCACTACCTTGAAGCAAGAAACCCCTTATCATGGTGCAAATCAAATGTAGCAGTTCACTCCTAAGGTTAGCACAACTTGCTCACTTTCCCTCGTACTAGTGAGAATAAGCTTTTGGAATTTATCAAATGTGTAATACCCCATAATTTTCTACCCATAATTATTCTTTTGGAGATTATTATTCTTATAATAGTTTAATAAAATGTAATACTCCATAGTTTTCATGCGTGATTAATTAAATAATAATGGTTTATGCTGTAGTTATTACTGTAATAACTTGTCTGTTATAAAGTAATAATAAAGAAGAATAGCCATTGAATAGTTAAGTTTAATTTGACAACTTAAAACATAATTTTAATAATTCTCATAATTATCTTCTTCACTAATATTTTATCTCTAGTAAATTTTGGTTACTAATAATTAGTTAGATATGATAACTACTTTACTTTATTTCTTAAAATAATTAAATAGGTTAGTAAAAGGATAAGTATTTTCCTAACCCTAAGGGTTTCTTACTATGATATTAGTAGCTATTCAATTTGTAGAAATAAAAACTCAAACACTTATAGCAAGCTCTAATCACCTACCCCAAAAGTAATCTCGCATCATTATCTATGCTTATGTCCACCGCAAAAGAAGACCTTTATCTAGTAAGCAATTACAAATCAAATTATATTTTGGTTAAAATTTCTTTCAAACTCTATCTATATTTAAAAACAATTATAAACTCATTTTCACATATTTAAAATTTTGAACTTTTATGAATATAGGTATTTATAGAAGAGTTTGATAAATTTCTTTTATAAACTTATTTGAAGCATATGTTGATTATATGTTTTATGTGTTATTTAGTGATTATATGAAATATGTGGTCTTATTGGATTTTATATGCTAGTGGTGTCATATAAAATTTCTGTTTATGTTATTTTGTAATTTTATTACATACTTATAAGATTTGATGGTTTATTGGTTTTTATCTGTGATGTTGGATCAAGGATAACCCAAGTGGCCTACAAGTTTTCTCAAAAAAATTATATTTTGGATAATTATATTTTTGAAAAATACTATATATGGAAGGATGTTTTACTTTTAAAGTGTTAGTTACATAAGAGCTTTTATGGTGAGTAATTATTTTTAAAAGATGCCAAAAATATGGAAGTTACCTAATGTTGGAAAGGTGGATGTATAAGGAATATATAAGAATGTGTAAATATGGTTGTGTTCGTTAATTATTTTATTTGATTACCTTGAACAATACACTAAAACATAAAGTGAGAGACATAGGTTGGGTTCAGGGTCCTTTGGGAGCCTCTCGAAGTTTGGTTGTTCTAGCTATATATATTGGGTTAGTTATAGTCATATATATTCGTTTTTTGATTTGGTTGTGATATCTATATATATTGGGTAAGCTCATGTTGTATATATTCTGATTTGGTTTGTTCCAGATCTACACTATCTAAGGTTGTAATCTTAGTAGGGGTATACACATTTAAGGAATTGGACCATTGTTAATCTTCATTGGCTTGGTCTAATGGGAAAACCCAGGTGTGGCCTTTGGCTCTTTTCGTGATTTTGGTTTGATTTAGGTGATTGGTTACTTGCTTTAGACCCTCAGTTGACATATGATTCTCCAAGCCCTTATTGGTTATCAGGAGACCCTTTTAGCAAGTCAGTTTCCCATACTCAAAATATTAAAACTAATATTTTGTCTTGTGTTACCATATAAGGTAGGGGATAAAAAGGTTATTGGTACATATTAATGTATTATTTAATATCATTAGTTTTCATATTATCCTCATATTATATATATCTATGCATATGTATATGAATATTATACTCCTTTGTACATATGTATTACTTAGTTCTACTCCTAGCTAATGTGTTATATGTTTTGAATAGGGCTACAATAATCCATGATGTACATGGTGAGTAGATGACCTAGCGCAAAGAGAGTATGAACATATATAAGACATAGATGTTATACATGATTGGGAAAAGTGAGAGTGGTTGCCATTTTTAGTGATTTATTAGTCGCCACTAATTTCAGTTAGCTAGTTTCATGATTTTCAATTGTATTGACATTTTTATTTTATCCTCTCATTTTCTCCTAATTTTCATTGAGTTTAGTAGAAATTAATATTGTATATTGGCTTGAGTTCATACTAAAGTTTGATGTACTTTCTTATTTTAACTAGCCTTAGTAGCTAGTGTAAGTAGAAAATGGTATCTACTTAAGTACTAATACCCACATCATATATAGCTACTGCATATATTTTTACTAATTTCCTTATGGATTATTTTTTAAAAAAAATAGGAGTGTTGTAAAGTGGTATCAGAGCAATGATTTTTAGAACTCGTTTTTAAAATTTTTAATGTATAATTTTCATTTCGAATTTTGAAGTAAATTTAAACCCTTTTGAGAAACACTGATTTTGAAACTTGGAAGGCTGCAAAGTGAGGAATGGGGTGGGGCTCATGGAATGCATGCTTATTAGTGACCTTCATCATTATATTTTAGTTTGATCTTTGGAGTTGTATGTGGATGTGATCATACTTTTGTTTATTTGATGATATAATTTACATTCCTTAATGTTTTATGATTTATCATAATGAATGTTTTTGTTTTCCCATGTTCCATATTTTTTAAGAGATAATATCCCTATTATTTATCTTAGGGTTATGCTAATTATTTTATTAAGCCTCTTATTTTTAATTGAATTTTAGAAGTTTATTCCTCAACCTATATTTGTTAGTTAATTCATTTAAAATTATTTTGATCGTGATTTTATGCTTCACACAAATAATGATTGTGATAATATTACATGGAATATTTATAACAACGTTTTTTATTTAGGGGGTTAATTAGCTTCTAATAGTTTTTTTTTGAGAATTTCATTAGCTCACATTTTAAAATTATTTTAGATTTGTCATACTTAATGTATGTTTATGGTTTAAAACATTTGATATTTCCACATTAATATGACATTTGTGTTACTTATCCATCCTAGTCTTGAAATGTTAATTTAACATTCATCTTCCTCTTTTCCTTCTTCTCCTTTTGACTCCATGATTCTCGTGGCGGTTTAATATACCCATTTTTTTAGTTTTCTTTAGTTGAACCTTGATGACAAGGTAACCAAGAAAAAGAATGTCAGTTGAGAAAACATAACATAGGAAGGAGTTTAACACAAAAATCTCACATTTTATTTAATATTTCTAAAATGGAAATTGTGTTTCAGTAGAACCTGTTATTTAATGCACTTTGAGAAATAAATATTTGTTAAAGGAGTAGTAATGTAATACCCTCACAATTTTATACCTATATATATTCTTTGGTGACTATTACTCTTATATTAGTTTTATTAAATGTAATGCTATGTAGTTTTAGTACTTGATTAATTAATTAATAATGGTTGGTCTTGTAGTTATTATTCTAATAATGTTTTGGTTATAAATCTATAATAAATAACAATAGTTATTGAATAGTCAAGTTTAATTTGATAACTTTGAACTTACTTTTATTAATTCTCGTAATTATTTTATTTATGAAAATTTTATCTCTAGTAAATTTTGGTTACTAAACATTTGTTAGATATTGTAATTACTTTACCTCAATTCTAGTAATGATTTCAAAGGCTAGTAAAAGGATAAGTATTTCCATAACCTTAAGGGTTTCATGCTATTATATTAGTAGGAAGTCAATCCATAGGAATAGAAACTCAAATACTTGTGGTAGACTCTAATTACCTTCTCCAAAATTAGTCATAGATCATTCTCTATACTTATGCAGACTATGGAAGAGGACCTTTATCTAGTAAGAAATTGGATCAAATTATTTTTTAGATAACTTTTATTGTAAACTCTCACTATGTATGTAAATAATTATATGCTTGTTTTCATATATTTGAAATTATGAATTTTATGAATATAGGTATTTATATAAGAGTTTGATAACTTTCTTCTATAAACTAATTCGGAGCATATGTTGATTATGTGTTTTGTGTATTATTTAGTAATTATAAGAAATATATGGTCTTGTTATATTTTATGTGCTAATGGTGTAATTGAAAATCATGGTTTATGCTATTCATGAGCTTTGATGGTTTTTTTGGTGTTGATCTATGATGTTGTTTCAAGTAGAGTGGCCTACCATTTTTCTCAGAAACGTCGTATTATGGATAATTATATTTTTGAAAAATATTATATATGGAAAGATATTTTTTTAAAGTGTTAGTAATTTAAGAGTTAATATGGTTAGTTATTATTTTTGAAAGGTGCTAAAAGCATGGAAGTGACCTAATATTAGAAGGGTGATGTTTAAAGAATATAAAAAGAATGTGTATATATGGTTGTGTACCTCAATTATGTAATAGGATCACCTTAAACGATACACTTAAACTTAAAGTGAAAGACATAGATTGCTTTTAGTGCCTTGGGGGTGGCCTCACAAATTTTGATTTTGTTGGGTATCTATATTAGGAAAACTAATGTTGTATGTATTCTGCTTTTAATTTAATTACATTGGCTATCTATATTAGGTCAGCTGGGGTTATATATAAATCCTCTTTAGTTTTTTTTAGATCTACTTTATCTAAGGTTGCAATCTTAGTAGGGTGAGTGCATACTTAAGGATTTTAACCATTGGTACTCCTCATTGGCAAGGTTTAATGGGAAGACCTAGGTTTAACCTTTAGCTCCTCCCATGGGTTTGGTATTATTTAGTATATTGGTTATTTTGCTCCGATCCTCCGCTAGTGATGTGTGTAGGAATATGAAATTATGGTTTGGGTAGCAATATGGTTTGGTTAGGGTTATTTAAGGGTTATGATGGTTTTAAGATGTTGAATAAATGATTATGATGATGATTTGACAAAGAAGAACTGATGATGATGATGGTTCTACATGGTTTAGTTCGTGGGTTAGGGTTAGGGTTTACGATTAGGGTTTAGTAGTGATATGAATATTATGATGATGAGCAATTGGAATGATGATGATTTGATGATTAAATTATAAATTTAAGATGTTGATGATTAACGTGTGATAATAATAACATTATAATCTAAGGTTTGGAAATATATAAAATCAAGTAAGAAAAATAGGTCAAAGATGAGTGTTGAAGATGATGATGATGACGTTGAAGGCGACAATCAGCATTAGGATGGCATGGGTTTTTGTGGAGGGTTTGAAGGATAGATATTAATTACTAATTCACATAGATAAAGTGATTCAGGATATCAATAGTAATCACACAAACAAAATTGATTAAAATCAATAAGAACTCATAAAGAATTCAATTAAGCAAAACTTACAACTTTTTCAATTTTTATCCCCTTTTTTAGTGTGTACCTGTATGGATTTTATATCCATTACAAATCCCTAATATTATAATATAATCTTAATGAAAATGAAAATTTTATAGAAATCAACCCCTAAAGCAATGTCTTGCTCCCTACTCCAAACACAACTCATAAGATAGAATAAGATAAACCTTAAAAGATAGAATTAAGCCACTTTTTAACTAGTTCAACTTCCTTATCCCTTTAGCAAATATTAACATAATAATAAATAATATTACTTGTCCAAAATATATAACATAGTCTTCTCATGCAAATTCCATGTTCATTCCTTCCATGCAACATATTCATGCCTTCCATGCATGCCATGCCCAGATCTATATTTTTTTTTTGCAAGTTTTATCCATAACTAGCAATGTAGTCATCTATTTGTCTTCTAATTTGTAGGAGATCTTCTCTGAATAGAGGAAGATAGGTCCCAACAAAATAATTTATAAGTCTTGATCATTTACTATTACATCATTCTCCCTTTGTTGACTTAAATTTTCCCTTAAATTTGCATCTCCTTAATAATGACTAATATCTCCAACATTGAACATTCTAGACACTCCACCATATGAATATGGAAAATCTAGTTCATAAGAACTTTTGCCAAATTTTTTGAGTAATTTAAAAGGACCATCTGCCCTTAGCATAAGCATTTTTTTCTTTTAGTAGGAAATCTCTCCTTCCATAAGCGGAACCATACAAAATCTCTCGGTTAAAATACATGGTAAATCCTATGCTTGTTTGCTCATACCATGTATACTTCATTTTCCTTCTCAATGTTGTGCTTAATTGGTTGATAAAGTTTCTAAAATAACTCTGCTTACTCTTGTGCATCATTATTTCTCATGTCCCTCTTCTTTAATAGTACCATATCAATCGGTATATATGGATTAATACCATATACTATTTCAAATGGACTAGAGCTAGTTGTAGTTGAAGGACTCCGATTGTAAGTAAAATACGCATATGCTAACTTAACATCCCAATCCTTAGCACCCTTACTCACCAGTCCCCATAGAAAAGTACCCAAAGTTCTATTAGTAACTTTTGTTTGACCATCTGTTTGAGGATGATGTGATGTACTAAATAGAAGCTTTGTTCCTAGAATATGCCATAATGCCTTGTAGAAATAACTTAGGACCTTCACATCTCTATCCAAAACTATACTCCTTAAAATCTCATGCAATCTCATGATCTATTTGAAATATAAATCTATAATATGAGTAGCATCGTCTGTTTTGTGACATGGAATAAAATGAGCCATCTTGAAAAATTAATCCACCACCATGATAGAATATTTGGCCTTTGTTTTCTTGGAAATCCTAATATAAAATCCCATGGTTGAGTAGGCATAGGTAAAGGCACATATAACCTTTTACAGAGGAAACTCTTTCTTTTTTGACATATACCACACCTAACGACAATAGCTTATACTCCCCTTTGCATTCTTAGCTAATAAAAATGTTCTTGCAACTAGTCCAAACTATCCTATAATACCTCCTTCATGCACATCTTTTATTAGCAAATCTCAAATTGAGGTCTTTTCCACACACAATTTGTTTTGCTTGAATAAGAATCCATCTTAAAGAAAATAAGCTCCATGACTTCCTTGTTTCTTGCAATCATTAAAAGTCAAAGAAAAATCATCATCAATGGCATATTAACTTTTCTACATCTCAAACCCCAAAATCTTTGCATCAATCATTATAAGTATCATAGTCCTTCTAGATAATGCATTTGCAACCATATTCTCTTTGTCATGCACTTGTCTTGTAGACAACACAAATATTTTCAAAAACTAATCCACTTGAAATGTCTTGGACTCACTTTCCTTTGACCATGTAGATACTTTAAACTCTCATATTCTGAGTGAAGTAGAAAAGGCTTGGGCCTCAGATAATGACTCCATGTTTCCAAATAGTGAACAATAGCATAGAACTCCTTATCATAAGTTGAATAATTGAGTTGTGCACCATTCAACTTTTCACTAAAAAATGCAATGGGTCTTTTCTCTTGTGAAAGTATACCTACACCACTAGCATCACAAGTTACTGCAAATAATTTATCAAAACTAGGAAGTGATAATATCGACACATTTGAAAGATTTATCTTCAAGTCTTTGAAAGCCTTTGTTACATGTCCATTCTAATGAAACTCTCCCTTCTTCATCAATTGTGTAATAGGTGATGTAATTGTGGATAAATCTTTGATAAAATACCTATAAAATGAACCTAATCCATAGAAACTCTAAACCTTTTGAACATTAGTAGGAATAGACCACGTTTGAATAGATTCCACTTTAGAAGGATCAACTCTAATAATGTCTCCACTCATAATGTAGGGAAGGAAAATGACACTCTTCATCATAAAATCATGCTTCTCTATTTTACCATAGAGCTTCACTTCGCTAATTTTATTAAATAATATCTTCAAATGTTTTATGTGTTCAAACTCACTCTTGTTATACATCAAAATATTATCAAGATAGATAACAATAAATACTCTAAGGAAAGTTCTAAGTACTTCAATCATCAATCTCATGAATGAACTTGGTGCATTACATAGCCCAAATGGCATCATTAACTACTTATACAACCAAGACATAGTCTTGAAAGATTTCTTCCATTCATCCCCTTCACCTATCCTCAATTAAGGGTATCAAATCCTAAGATCAAGCTTTGAAGATACCTTTGCCCCATCATCTCATCTAGCACATCAGTCAATCTTAACATTGAAAATCTATATTTGATTGTGATATTGTTGACTGCTTTAGACTCAATACACATCATCCATGTACCATCCTTCTTAGGTACCAATAAAGATGTTACACCACACGGGCTCAGGCTCTCTAGAGTATAGCCTCAATCCAATAACTCTTACACTATTCTCTATAAATATTTAGATTCCTATAGATTACATCGATAAGCTAAATTTTTTGGTAATATAACTCCTGGGATAAAATCAATAGCATGTTCAATACCTCTCAAAGGAGGTTATCTAGTTGGCAACTCATATGGGAAAACATCTGCATATTCTCTAAACCCTTGTTTCCATTTTGGATCCGTGTTAGCATGCCTCCTTATTGAACTTCTTTCACCACTAAGGTATAGCATATGTTCTCACTCTTGATGGCTTCAATCATCTCTAAATACTTAAGGATGAACAATTCCATGCTACTCTTCTTTCTTCCTCCCTTACCTTTAACATCTTCTTTCCTTTTTTTCTCCTTTTTCTTTTTTTTCTTTATACCCTTTTCCTCTTCCAACCTTTCACTTCTTGGAGCCAAACTCTTCCCATCTATATTAGGCTTGAGTCTACACTTCTTTTTGCCTTTGCACACCATGTATTCATTAAGGACTCCATCACATGTAACCTGCCTATCAAATTGCCAAGGTCTTCCCAACAAAATATGACAAGCGTCCTGTAACACCCCCAAAATTCACTACTGAAAAATTTTGTTTTATTTAAAAGATAATAGCGGAAGTAGATAAATAAAATGTGAACTTTGGGAGTATTACCGCCACACTTAGTACCAGACCGGTTCACTCATACCGTTCCAGTACCAAGTGCTAAGGCTAAGAAAATGAAATACAATTCAAAAGACATTCAACATGCATAAATCAGAGTAAATTGCAAGAACTTCAACATATTTAAATCAGAGTAGCGCATCAAGTTATTTTCAGGAATAAAATCCACCAATGGTGGTTACTTTAACAACGTTAACATTTAAAACCAAGAATTTAGATGAGAAAGAGAAAAAGCCATGATACCAGAAAATTCCTTACTCTCTTTCTCGTAGCCCACTTGAGTAGCACCTGAAAAACCTGCAAGGGCACTGCCCATTGAATAGGCAGGGGCCCCATAAAAGGAATCCCTTCAGTACTACGGTACTGAGTAACCCTTTAATACCACACTTAAAGACAGGCCCGCATACGGCACAAAATGCAAACTACACACATGAATAATATGAGGTGCATGCACAACAATAACATACATAATAATTTATAAGTCACGATCGTTACTTTGGGCCTTAAGCCATGTCATAGTGTGAGATCAATACATTCGGGCCTTAAGCCATTATTCCGTCATTAATCCATCAATATCATATTTTATATCCATGTGAGTACGAGAACCCCACTATTATAGCCGGTGGACCGGAAAGTATACACTCAGGGCAGAACGCCTCTGACCACTATTATTGTCGGTGGACCGGAAGATAAACACACAGGGCAGAACGCACCTGACCACTATTATTTGCCGGTGGACCGGTCTGGCCCCGACTCACATGGTGTTCCACTATAAGTGATTAGTATTTTTCCATAACCTTATTCACATACATAACTGATTTTATTGAGCTCGGAACCCCCACTATTTTATCTGGTGGATCGGAATATATATAAAATCGTCATCCAGGGCACAACGCTCCTGGCCACTATTATAACCGGTGGACCGGTACTCATAATCACATACCAGGGCAACACGCTCCTGGACCACTATTATATCCGGTGGACCGGTACTCATAATCACATACCAGGGCAACACGCTCCTGGACCACTATTATAACCGGTGGACCGGTACTCAATATCATAATCATCTAGGCCCGGCTCTTTAATATTCCACTTTCAATAATAGTATCTTTCCTTTTCTTTAATCAGCACATCAATCATATTTATTTGCCTCGAATGGGAGATCGATAACCCGGGACACAAAGGTACACCGGTCGTACCGGTGCATATCAGCTACTCGGTACCCTTCAACTATGAACCCAACGACGCAAAGGTACCCTGGTCGTACTGGTGCATAAAGCTAACTCAGTACCCTACCGACAAGGACACCTAATCCATAAGTATGCATACCCCCTAACTTGGTCCGTAGAGCTAGAAAGAGTAAGATATAGGGCCTGGCTGGGGCACAAAGGCACACCAGCAAATACCAGAATAATCGTGGACTAAACCACGTCCTTAGGGTAGCGACCCCTAAGGAGTCACCATTCCCGATCTCGAGGTCTTTCACTTTAAGTAATAGTGTCTTAATTAAGGTGATCACGAAAAGCACGATAATCCGATACTTATTCACTTTCAATCGTTCTGATATCATTAATCGTTTCTTATTCAGATGATTATCCAGAATATCACAGAGAAACATTAAGGCCATCCTAATTATCAAATACTCTTACTTGGCTAATCACCATTATTTAATCATATAATAAAGGTCCACAATTCCAAAGACATTTTAGGTACAAACTACTCATTTGCCCTTTACTTATATAATTGTTAAGTATCCATTCCTTACTTGATAAATTACCACATTACCCTTAAGGTTGCATAATTACCAAATTACCCCTTGTCCACTTTAGATTACCAAATTGTCTCCTACACTTTTTAGATCACCATTAACCCCTCATAATTACTACGCTTATCATATTTTCCTTTTGGTTGGTTATATTACCAAATCGCCCTTCTCCTTTGTTATAATTACTAAATTGCCCTTGAGTTGGATAAATTACCAAATTGTCCTTCTCCTTATCGTAATTACCATTTTACCTCTCTCAATTATTTTTAATTGCCATTTACCCTTTTCAATTATCATAAATTCCAAATTAACCTTCCTCATAATTAATTTACCCCTCTTCATAATTACAATTACCAATTTTACCCTTGTCCATATCTAAAATTACCATAATGCCCTTTAATTGGTTAATTTACCAAATTACCCTTCTGTAGCATCATACTTATCCAATTGCCCTTCTACAATCATAATTTAATTTCTAAATTACCTTTGGTCGTTATCATAATTACCACGTTACCCCTTACTCCCAATTTTACCATAATATCCTTTTATTTACAAGATTACCATTTTACCCCTTACATCCAATTTTACCAATATATCCTTTTATTTATTAAAACTACCACCATACATCTTTTACTTTACAAATTACTATTTTACCCTTTCACATCCAAGATTACCATCTTTATCTTTCCATACATAATTACCATTTTGCCCTTCTTTTCCAAATTACCATATTACCCCTTTACTTATAAATTACCACTTCACCATTCACTTATAAAATTTACCATATTACCCTTTACTTATGAAATTACGATTTTGCCCCTCTACCTCCAAAATTACCATAATGCCCTTTTTACTTGAACAATTACCATAATGCCCTCCTTCATCCGAAATTACTATTTTACCCCTACTTCCAAAATTACCGTTTTACCCTTCTTTCTCACAACTTACAATTTTATCCTTTACTTGTAAATTATCATTTGACCATTTAATCATAAAATTTTCATATTATTCTTTTATCTCAAAAATTACCGAAATACCCTTTCCACTTATAAAATTTCCACTCAACCCCTTTATTCACCATTTTTATGAATTTACTAACACTACATAAAATACTTCATTTTTATCATCTAAGCCCACCAACTTGTCATTTTTCAACATAATACTCATTAGCAACTTCACACATTGATTTATATACCTCATAAGCATAATTACTAAAATACCCTTAAACAACAACATCATTCATGTATTAACAACATGGTACATCATAAACAAGTATTTAACATTTCTATCCATATTCCAACTCCTTCTTTATTTAACATACCTACATATGACACAAAATTTATCATGCTTTTTCTTTTTAACAAACAATATAAGAAACCATAAACATATCATGCTAAGCATACAAAACATGCATAAAATCATACTAAACCCTAAATGTGCTAGCATGCGTTTTTCCATATATTTAAGGGAGGATTAACGGTTACCTTAATCCCGCAAAATATCAAATATTACCAAGCATAATTAGCAACTCAACACCTAAAAATAATATCCATCATTATTGTTAGAAATAAGAAGTTAAAAAGGATAAAACTTTATAAAATTTAATTAGTAAAACACTTAACATAAAATACTATTATACCTTAAAAATTAGCTAAATAATTTTTTAAAATGAAGGGGAGCTCACGCTGCATGAGCAGCGTGAGTCTCATACAAAAATAAAGGGTGGAAGGGTTCAAAGGGGGGTGAAGGAAGCAAAATCTATTATTTTCGGGTTAGGGTATTTAGGTTAGAAAAGAAGGTGGTTGGGGGAGGTTCTAAGGCAAGTGAATGGTGCAGAAGTGAGGAGGGGGTGTAGGTGGAGGCTAAGGGTGGTTTCGAAGCGGCTCAAGGCGGCGGAGACGGCGGCGGAGAGGCGGCGAAGGTGGCTGCCAAGATGGGTCGAGGGAAAGGGGTTGTGAAGGAAGGAAAAGGAGAGGGAAAAATGGAGGGGTTCAAGGGTTGGTTTCAGCCAACTAAGACATGGCGGTTGTAGAGGGGGTTGCAGGGTGTCAAATAGTGGGTTGGGTGGCGGAAGAGGTGGCCAGAAGGCGGCGGTAGAGGCGGTTGCAGGTGGGTGTCTAGAGGGATGAAAAACAGGAAGGAAAAGAAGAGGGGAGGAAGAGGGCTGCGGGATGGCTCGGGAGGGACGTTGTGGCGGCGCAAGGCTAAGTTGGAAGGTGGCAGGGAACGGTGCAGGGGGTTGGTGAGGCGGCAGGAGCGGCGGACGGTGGTGGCGACGCAAAAATAGGGTGGAAATGGGAGAGGAAGAAAATGAGAGAGAGAAGGGAGGATCGGGGGTGAGGGGCTCGACAACAATGGGCAGGGAAATGGCTGAAAGGGGAGAAGAAAAAGAGGAGGAAGGGTAGGGGGATAGGGGCTGATCGGATGGCAGGCTTAGGGTGGCAGGGCATCGCAGGGTGGCAGAGGAAAGGAGGGGAAGAAGAAGGAAAGGGGGAGAGGCATGCGGGGCTGGTCCAGGGCCGGTTTGGCTCAAAAAAAGAAAGAAAATGACGGGGGAAGAGAGAGAGGGAGAGGGAGGGAGGCACGGGAGCGGCAGGGCTGTCGGTTGGTGGTGCTGCAGTGGTGGCAGTCGACGCTCGACAATGGTAGAAGAGTCGGGCGTGGGAGGAGAAGAAGGGAAGAAGGAGACTGGGGGCGGCTGGACGGGCGGTCCAGGGAGGAAAAGAAAAAAAGAGGGGCGGTTCGGGCGAAGAAGGCAGGACGGGGGCTTGGGTGTGCCGTGCGTGGAGGAGAAGTGGCTGGGGGAACGGGCCTGGCCCAAACGCGCGGGGGAGAGGGCCGGCTTGGCAAGGCAGCCCGAGGGAAGAAGGAAAAAAGAAAAAAGAGAAGAAGAAAGAGGAAAAAGGGAAAAAGGGCAAAAAGGGGAATGGAAAAATAATTTAATTTAATTTATAAAATCATAAAGTATAATATTCTTGGTAAATTATTTAATTTAATAATTTAATTTATCATAATCTAATATATTAGTTTAAAAAGGATAAAGTTGGTAAAATATTAGTTTGGAAAATTATTGAAATAAAATAATATGATAATTAGCAAAATATTTATATTTAATTTATTAAATAATCTTATCCAAATTTATATACTCTAAAATCCATAAAATAATTAAAAAAAATTTTACAAGCAAATTTTATTTCAAATACAGTTATTTATTAAAATATAGGTTTTTGAAATTTCTGGGGTATTACACGTCCATAGGTAGAATATCGCATAAAACATCATCAAAATAATTTTCAATTTTTAAAGAGAGAAGAACTTTTTTAGTTACCTTTATTCTTGTTGAGCCATGGAAGTGAATAGGGTCATGGGTGGTCCATGGTATTCAATCCGAGCTTGCTCACCATTATTTCACTAGCAACACTTGTACAAGAGCCACTATCAATGATGACTTCACTCACTTTGTCTTCAACCATACATTCGGCTTCAAAGATCTTCTCCCTTTGAGTATGTTGAAGTTGTTGTTGTACTTAGAGCACTCATTGCAATATATAGCAATCTACTTGACCATCTTTTGAAGCATCTTCTGGATCTTCACTTCCTTCTTCAAGGTCTTCATTAATATCTTCATCATCCTCATCACAAGCTTCCATACTCGCTATCTTCTACAAATTCAATTCCCTTCAATTTGAACAATCCTGAGCAAAATGGCCATAGCCTCTACACTTGAAGCATTACTTGTTCACTTTATCAACCATCTAGTCCTTTCTTTTTTCTTCATAATTGTACCTTCTAGTGTTGTCTTGAGTTGTGGCTTGAGAGGTTAATGGCTTTAACGCCCCCTTGAATTTTAAACCATAAGGTGTATTGCTTTCTTTGTTTGGTTTCTTGGGTCTCTTCAATTGATTCTCAAGTTTAATTGATAATTTTTCCTATTCTTCAAATAACTCATAAGGATACACCTCCACCTTCTAACTAATATTCATAGTTAGACCTCTAATAAATCTAGCACATCCTTCCTCTTCCTTTTCTCGAACATCATGAATAAGTGCTAATCTTTCAAACTCTTTAATGTACTCCTTCACTCCAAATAACCCTTGCCTCAAAGTAGTCATTTTTATAAAATTCTCTTGCTCAAATTCTTTTGGTACGAATTTTCTTTTCAAGTGCTTTTTAAATTTCTCCCATAATCTTATTTTTGCTTTGCCTCATCTTTTCCTTCTCCTCTTCAAATTTACAAACCATACTCTAGCAAACTTATTAAATTTTAATATGATAATTTGACATCTTTTCTCATCATCATGCTCCTTATATTCAAAAATGGATTCGACAATTTGTAACCATTCAAAAAAGATTTCAGATTGAGATTACCTTCAAAATTAGGTAAGTTAAATTGAATCCCCTTCTCCAAATCATCATATGATTTCCTTAAAGGATCATGAGCTGGTCTATGGTTCCCTACACTTTTTTCTCCTCCTTCCTCCATTCGATCATATATTTCCCTTCTATGATTCTCTTCTGTTTGATCTCTTTTCATTTAATGTTGGAAAATTGATCCTTGGGCTTTTAAGGCTTCCATCCTACCCATACAGAGCTTAAATTTCATGATATCCTCTACCATACCTTGATAACATCCCTTATCACATTCTCTTGACTCACCATGCTTCCTTACACACAGCGAATGGTGTGCGTCCAAAAATACCTTCTCAAATTACCCAAAGTTCAAATATTTTCCCCCCATTGATGAATTATTACAATAATATTGAATTATGAACTCATTTTTGAAAGACTATTTGAGGAAATATTCGATCTTAATCATGTATATCACACTACACCAAAACATAAGCTTTGATACCAAAATCTAATGTGTAGGAATATGGAATTATGGTTTGAGTTGTAATATGGTTTGGTTAGGGTTATTTAATGGTTATGATGGTTCAAATATGATGAACAGATGATGATGATTATTGGACAAAGAAGAACTACTAATGATTATGATCAAATGATGATGGTTCTACACGGCTTATTTCATGAGTTAGAGTTAGGGTTTATAATTAAGGTTTAGTAGTTATATGAATATCATGTCGATGAAAAATGAGAATGATGATGATTTGATTACTATATTACAAAGTTAAGATGTTGAGGATGAATGTTGATAGTAATATTATTATTATATAAAGTTTAGAAATATATAAAATCAAGTATGAAAAATAGGTTGAAGATGAGTGTTGAAGATGATGATGATGATGTTAAAGGTGGCGATTAGGGTTAGGATGGAGTGGATTTTTGTGGAGGGTAATCTTTAATTCAAACAGAAAAAGAGACTAAGGATTTCAATACTAATTACTCACACAAAATTGATTAAAATTTAGAAGAAGTCACATAGAATTCAATTAAGCAAAACTTACAACTTTTTCAATTTTGTCCCCATTTTTAGCATGTACCTCTATGGGTTTTATATGCATTACAACTCCCTAATATTATAAGATAATCTTAATAAAAAATTTGATAGAAATAAAACCCTAAAGCAATGTCTTTCTCCAAACTCCAAACACAACTCATAAGATAGAATAAGATAAACCCTAAAAGATAGAATTAAGCTATTTTTTCACTAATTCAACTTCCTTATCCCTTTTGATAATATTAATGTAATGATAACTAATATTACATGTATAAAATGTATAAAATAGTCTTATCATGCAAATGCCACATTCATTCTTTCCTTGCAACATAATTATGCCCTTCATACATTCCAAGTATACGTCTCTATTTCTAGTGACTTGTTTTGTAAGTTTTATCCATAACTAGCAATGTAGTTACCTATTTGTCTTCTAATTTGTATGGGATTCTATCTAAATAGAGGAAAATATGTTCTAAGGCAATAAATTCTAAGTCTTGATCATTTGCTCCTACATCAGTTGGGTTGTAATCCTTAGAGATCTTACTACTTATCAAGTGACCTTCTTTGTAAGTCGGTTTCCCATTCTCAAAATATTAAAACTAATATTTTCTATTTTTTGTCCATTTAAGGTATGGGAATAATAAAAAGATTATTGGTATGTCTTAATTTGTTGCTTAATATGATTGGTTTGCATACTATTCTCATATGATGTGTATCTATGTATATGTATATGAATATATACTCCTTTATACTTATGTATTGCTTAGTTGTTATACTAGATAAATTTTTACTTATTTTAAATGGTTTTATGATTGTTAATGATATATATGATGAATATATCACCTATTGTAGAGAGAGTATGAACTTATACAAGATGAAGATGATGTACACTATTGGGAAAAGTGAGAGTGGTGGTTATTTTCAGTTAGCTAGTTTCATGATTTTCAATTCTATTGACATTTGTATTTCACTTAGAGATTACTTTTGAAAAATGTGGGAGTTACAATGTAGTATTAGAGCAATGATTTGATAACTCATTTTCAAAATTATTAATGTAAATTTTTCATTTGGAGTTTATAACTAAGTTTTGAACCATTTTGAGAAGCATTGATTTTAATGCTTGGAAAGCCGCGAAGTGAGGAATAGGTTAGGGCTCATGGAATGCATACTTATTTGTTTCCTTTATTATTATGTGCTAGTTTGATATTTATGAGTTGTATGTGGCTATGATCATACTTTGTTTATGTGATGATATAAGTTGCATTCCTTGATCTTCTATGGTCTATCATAATGATATTTTTGCTTTCCCATGTTCCCTTTTTTTATAGGATAGTGTCCCCATTATTTACCTTTGGGTTATGCTAACTATTTTGTTATGCCTCTTATTTTTACATAAGTTCTAAGAGTGTGTTCATAAACCCTATATTTGTTAGTTAATTCATTTTAAATTATTTTGATGGTGTTTTGATACTTCACATGAATAATTATTGTCATGATATTACATGATATATTTATAATGATGTTTTGTATTTAAGGGATTAATTGGCTTCTAATACTATCTTATTTCAATAATTTCATTAGCTTGTGTTTTAAAAGTATTTTGGATTTCTCATATTTAATATATGTTTATCATTTAAAATATTTGTGTTCATAAATACTTGTGGAATATAATTTTTTTTGGGTTTAATGATCAGAATTTAAAGAAAGCTTTGGATGTTGTAGACCCATATTTAGAGTTTTTGGCAAGTTTTCTACAATCCCCCAAAATTTAAAAACCTATAATTTAATAAATATCTTTTATTTGGGATAAATTAGCTTTTAAAATTATTTAATTTAAATATTTTATGGATTTTTGAGTATATAGATTTATATAGGAATATTTGATAAATTAAAATATTTTTTTTTATTTTATCATATTCTTTTTATTTAAATAATTTTTCAAACTAATATTTTACTAAAATTATCCTTTTTAAACCAATATATTAAATTATATTAAATTAAATTAAGAAATTTATTTATCTACAAAAAATATTATATCCTATTTTCCCATAAATTATTTTACCTATTTTTCCTTTTCCTTTTTCCATCTTTTTTTTTCTCCTTTTCCTCCTTTCTTCCTTTTCTTTTTCCCTCCTCTTCAAGCCGCCAAGCCAGCCTACCTCCCCCCTCCCCTGCGCACTTGGGCCATAGGCTCGTTCTTCTTTCCTCGCTCATGAACTAACCTAACCTCCCTCTTTTCTTTCTTTCCTTTCTCCCCACTGGAACGGACCATCCCATTTCTTTCTTCCGCCCTACGCCTGGCTTGCTAGCCTCATTTTCTTCCTCTTCTTCTTTCTTCTTATACACCTTAACCAAGGTGCCCGACGTGTCTCCATTGCCATGCCTGCCACACCGAGCATGCCCGACCACCACTTGCCACTACTAGAACCCTCTCTCCCTCTCTCTCTCTCTCTCCTATCCCTTTTTTTCATCATTTCGGACCCAACCAGCCATGCACTCCCCAACCACGCATGGCCTTTCTTTCACTTCATCCCTTCCTTCTCCTTGCCACCCTAAAACCTACCATCGATCGGCCACCTATTACCCTCTCCTTCCTCTCCTTTTTCTTCTCCTCACTAGCCCTTTCCTACCCCATTTCTTCAAGCCTTCTCCCTTCCCCAACCTCCTTCTTCTCCCTTCCTTCTCCTTCCTTTTCCTTCCTAGTTTTTTGCTCCAGCTCCTTCCTCTGCTGCTTCCTCAGCCTCACCAACTACATGCACCACCTTCTACACCCTTCTACTCCCGCCCTACACCACTACAACACCACCCAAGCCACCCTACAACCCCCTTCTTCCTCCACTCTTCCGTTTTTCTTCTTTTTCTCCCTTCGTGACAACCTCCCTACAACCCCTACGTCTGCCGCCATCTCGCTGCCCTTTGTCAGCGCCAACCTATCTCCGACCACCACCTACATCCCCTCTTCACTCCTGCATCCTTCCCTTCCCTAAATCCTTCCCCACCTGCCCTCCTTCCTAGGCCCAAAACATTAACCTAAAATTGGCTCCCCCTTCCCCCCTTTCATGCCATTTTCAACCCTCTCCCTCATTTGTTTGCATACAACTCATGCTACATGAGAAGTATGAGTTGCTGCATTTCTTGGTTTATTTAGTTAATGATTTTAAGGTATACTAATATTTTAAGTTAAGTATTTCATTAATTAAGTTTTATAAAGTCTTATGCTTTTGGGTTTTCTTATTTCTAATGTGATAAATATTGATATTATTTTTAGGTGTTGATTTTGCTATTTAAAGCTTGAATCCTTAACCAGGATACCGATAAAGTTAGATTTTTGTGAAAATTAAGGTAATCATTAAACCCCACTTAAACACATGGATAAACGTATGCTCACACATTAGGGTTTTAATATGTTATTTTGCATGATACATATTGTTTGATATAGTATATGCAGTTGCTTATATTGACTGATAAAAAGGAAAGCCTGATAATTTATATATTATGTGTGGAAATATTGCTTAAGGAGAGAGTTTGGTTATTAACAAAAAATGTTAAGCACTTATCTATGATGTGTTATGTTATTCTCACCATTAATGCATGAATAATATTATTGTGAGCCCTATGAGCATTTTAGTAATATGTCTTGTGCAAGAATGTGGCCTAATATGTGTGGGTGCTAATGAGTACTATATTAAAATATAATAGTCGATAGAGTTGGATAATGAGAATATTACTATTTTGTGTAGTGATGATAACTTAATAAAAGTGATGTAATAAAAGGGTAAAATGGTAATTTTGGAAGTGAGGGGTAAGATGGTAATTTTGTAAGTAAAAGGATAAAATGGTAATTTGTAAGTAAATGGGTATTATAGTAATTTTAGGGGTAAAGGGGCAAAATGGTAATTTTGGAAGTATGGGGCAGAAGAGTAATTTTATAAGTAAAAGGGTATTATGGTAATTTAAGAAGTAATGGGCAAAATTATAATTTTGGATGTAAAGGGGTAAAATGGTAATTTTATATGAACATGGTAAAATGGTAATTTTGGAAGTAAGGGATAAAATGGTAATTTTAAAAGTAAAGGGTGAAATGGTAACTTTGTAAGTAAAGGGTAAAATGGTAATTTTAGAATTAAAGGATAAAATGGTAATTTTGGAAGTAAAGGGTAAAATGGTAATTTTAGAAGTAAAAGGCAAAATGGTAATTTTAAAAGTAAAGCGTAAAATGGTAACTTTGAAAGAGAATGGCAAAATGGTAATTTTAAAAGTAAAAGGGTATTATGGTAATTTTATAAGTAAAAGGGTATTATGGTAATCTTGGAAGTAAAGGGCAAAATGGTAATTTTATAAAAAAAGGGTAAAGTGTTAATTATGATAATGGAAAAGGGTAATTTGGTAATTATAATAATGGAGAAGGGTAAAATGATAATTTAATAAAAGAGAATGGTGAAATGGTAATTTGGTGTAAAGGAAGGGTAAAATGATAATAATTTTATAAAAGAAGGGTAAAATGGTAATTTGATGTGAAGGTAAAATGGGTAATTATAATAATGGAGAAGGGAAAATTGGTAATTATGATAATGAAGAAGAGCAATTTGGTAATTTAATCAACTAAAGGGAAAATTAGTAATTATGATAATGGAGAAGGATAATTTGGTAATTATGATAATAGAGAAGGGAAATTTGGTAATTTAACCAACTAAAGGGTAATTCGATAATTATAATAATAGAGAAGGGTAATTCGGTAATTATGATAATAGAGAAGGGCAATCTGGTAATTTGACCAACTAAAGGGTAATTTTGTAATTATGATAATGGAGAAGGGCAATTTGGTAATTTAACCAATCAAAGGGTAATTTGGTAATTATGATAATGAAGAAGGGCAATTTGGTAATTTGACCAACAAAAGGGCAATTTAGTAATTATAAAAAAGGAGAAGGGAAAATTGGTAACCTAACCAACCTATTGGAAATAGGATAAGTGTAAGGAGTATGAAGGGTGATTGGTGACCTAATAAGTATGGGAGATAACTCGGTAACCTAAACCGAGTAAGGGGTAATTTGGTAATTATGCAACATGAATAGTAATATGGTAAATTGGCAAGTAAGGAAGGGATGACGTAATAATTATACAAGCAGGGGGTAAATTAGTAATTCGTGTCTAAAATGTTGAGGGGATAATGGAGTTTTGTAATATGACTCAAGTAACACTGAATAGTAAGATAATGGTGTTTGACAATTAGTAAGTATCACGAGAACGAATTCTAAATCAGAATTGGATGAGATTATGATGGTATTAATGATTCCTATATGTTATCTTGGATAACCGTTTAAATAAGAAATACCTAATAAAATCAGAACGATCGAAAGTGAATAAGTATCTGATTGTTGTGCATTTTGTGATCACCCAAATTAAGACACTAATACTTAAAGTGAAGACTTCGAGATCAAAAATGGTGGCTCTTTAGGGGTCACTACCCTAAAGACATGCTTTAGCCCATGATTATTATGGTATTTGCTGGTGTGCCTTTGTGCCCTAGCAAGGCTCTACATCTTACTCTATCTAACTCTACGGACCTAGTTAGAGGGTATGCATACTTATGGATTAGGTGTCCTTGTTGGTAGGGTACTGAGTAGCTTGTATGCACCCATACGACCAGGGTACCTTTGCATCCCTAGATTGATGGTTAAAGGGTACTGAGTAGCTTGTATGCACTAGTGCGACTTGTGTACCTTTCTATCCCAAGATATTGATCTCCCATCCGAGGTAAATAAATGGAACTGGCGTGCTAATTAAAAGGAAAAAACACTAATTATGAAAGTGAAATATTAATGAACCAGGCCCAGTTGAATTATATTATGAGTACTTGTCCACCAGATATAATAGTGGCCTAGGAGCGTTTTCTCCTAGAAGATGATTATGAGTACCGGTCCACCAGATATAATAGTGGCCTAGGAGTGTCTTGCCCTGGAAGATGATTATGAGTACCGGTCCACCGGATATATTAGTGGCCCAAGAGCGTCTTGCCCTAGATGATGTTTATATGTATTCTGGTCCACCAATGATAATACACTACAAGAAAAGCAATTTTTGGCAACGGAATATGTTGTTGTCAAATATATCTTTGCCAACGATATAATATTTTTGGTAACGACGAATTGTCGTTGCATATGATAGCATAACTAAAGGTTTTTGCAACGACTTTTTTCCGTTGCCAAAAATAGTTATTTTCGCAATGATAAACTTGTGGCTAAAAATAGTATTTTTTTGTCTTAAATGATTGACATAGATGTTGGAGCATAATTATATTTTGCAACGATTTCCTTGTTGCGAATAAGATATATTTTTTGCAACGAGATTGTTGTTGCGAATAATATGCTATATTTTTCAACAAATTGATTGTTGCCAATAATGCACAATATTTTTTGCAACAACATTTCTATTGCGAATAATATGCTATACTTTTGCAACGGTTGTTTTGTTGCCAATAATGTAAGATATTTTTTGCAACAACATTTCTGTTGCAAATAATGTGCTATATTTTTGCAACGGTTGTTTTGTTGCCAATAATGTAAGATATTTTTTGCAATGGTTGTTTTGTTGCCAATAATGTACGATGTTTTTTGCAACAACATTTCTGTTGCGAATAATGTGCTATATTTTTGCAACGATTGTTTTTTTTCCAATAATGTAAGATATTTTTTGCAACAACATTTCTGTTGCCAATAATGTACTTTATTTTTTGCAACAGCATTTCTGTTGCTAATGAAATATTTTCATCCACTGTTATTTTTGGCAACAATTTCTTTGTTTCCAAATAATGAAAATTCCTGCAATACTATATATTAGATAAATTATCACTTTCTAACATGTCACATTCACATACATATATTAATAAAATATAATTGTCAATATACAGTAAATTCATTTCATCGTTAATATGAAATGCATAATACATTAACTGTATAATTATTTGATACAATTGTCAAAAACAGAAACTAAACATCCAATATGACATCACCATAATAGCACCAAGAGTTTTCAGCAAAACACTCTTGTAAAGTGTTTTTTGGTGAAAAGGACATAAAAAAATACTTCTAAATCTAAGAACGCAATCTTCAGATCTACGCATCAACTAATAACAAAAGTCATCTATCCACAAATAAATCAATAATCATCGTCAACACCACCATAGAAAGCATCACCATCATCCTCAAGTGTATTCCTGGACCTGAATAAATAAAAAGATTAATACATGTCTCGTGCGTACATATATACACATATATAGATGTAAATATGTATACGTCTATATATGTATACGTATATATATACACACACGTAGATACAAATATATATATGTATGTATACGTGTATATATATATATATATATATCACTATAAGAGAAAAAAATATATATAGATAGTCATGTTTGATAATCATTTTTCCGATTGATTTTGGCGATTACATATGCCAGCTATATGTGGAGAAGTTAAAGGGTTTCTTGAAAGTATACCGGTATATGTGTTGCATTGATATAGGCAATACTATAATACAAAGTAGCTCATATTAGCAAATAAATACAAAGTTGGATTACTCTAGAAATTATAATTTACCTGATAATATTGGTAGCCATCATTTGACTCATTTCTAACATCCTCTTCTCAAAAGCGGCCATAGATTGATCTTGTTTCTCTTTAAGCTCGTCTATTTGACTTTGTAGACTACATATCTTATTTTGTTACTCATCTATCTTAACTTGTTGCTCATCTATCTTACTTTGTTATTGTATGATTTTTTGTAGTTGTTCTTCTTAAATCCTTGATTTGAGCGAGCCACCATAGCCACTACATTTCCCCCTTGTGTATCCAAACTTTGGGCCCAAAATATGAAGTAACATCTCTTCCTGTGTTTGAGGGGCTCCTTCTTTATCCTTGTTAGTCACAAGATGGTGAAGGTCTCCCTACAATAAATATAAAAACATTTTACATATGTATAGATTCATAGTTATTATAATCAATTCTTTGTACGAACTAACATATACTAATATATATACTAATACAAATATAAAAATAATTTACATGAATTTTCTTAGAGCGTCCATCATTAATCCACTCTAATACTCCTTGATCATTTGTTCACATATGTTCAGCAAGCCAAATCACATCAGCACTCGGCTTGACATCACCATTCTTCTTTGTCTATGAGGACACATTACTTAGTCATTTTATCCATGAAGATGAATAAATATACTGAATATAACTATTTGATATTCTTACCATGATAGTTTCCACCTTTGGAAAAGATAAGTTTCTTGTGGTGTATTGGCACCATTTATCTGACTTTTGATTTTTGTTGCTTTGTTCACTGATTTTCTACAATTTAAGAATAAAAGAAATGAAGATAAATAATGCATGCCTAATACACAAACATGTAAGGCAGAAAACTTATCAATAAAAGAAAGAATTACCTTGAATTTATCATAATTAAAAGTTTCACAACATTTTATCCAATTTTCTAGATCGAAATTAGTAGGTGGATTTTCCAAACGTTCCTCATGTGTATCCCCACATTCTTTGTAGTAAGAATGCAAGCGAGCTTTCCAATACCGATATAAGCGTTGCATTGCAAACAACACAAACGCTTTTAATCTGGGTAGTTGATTATTATCCATTATGCTGAACTTATTCTATAATGTCACAACAAAATAATTAGTTGGTTAAGGATCATAGATTAGGATTTATAACAGGAAAAGAATGCATATATATATATATACCTTGATGAGCAACCACATTGCACCACCGTGTTTAGATGCTATCTGAATCCAAGATGATGCATCCATGAGGACTTTGGTCCGCATAATATGGCCACAAAAATTTACCAAATTTCTGGCATTTTCTCCAACGGCTTGGAGAACATAGTCAGGTATATCAACGACTAGCTTTGCAGTACCACCTAATGTCTTCTTCTCGATCACATAAGATTTGTATTTGCCTCTCTGCCCCCTTTTCCTTTTAGCGTTAGTAGTTGATGCTATTACAAAAATAAAAATAAGATAAGAAAATCAAGGCTTAGCCAATCTATACATCATAGGAGTTTAAAAGAATAAAAAATGTATATACAAACATGATTAATAAAAATTACTGTACCTTGAATACTATTGCCATCATTTTCCGGGGTCACATTTCTTGTAGATATATTTTCATGCATATATTGAGTTCTTATTCGAGATAGAGTATTGTTAGATTAATTTCTTTCACTTGGCATTGGATCAGCAACCTCATGCACTGTCAACGTCATCTCAACTCTATCAACAAACTTCCGTGTTGCATTCCTTTTGCTTCCACCTTATTATTCATATAAACATATCATATAACCAAGAAAATAGAGTTAAGTCCTTTGATAGGCCATAACAGGATTGATGTTTAAATTTTAAATATTCTCATATAAACACATACATTTGTGAATTTAAGTATCTATTGAGAATTTACCTGGCTCATTCGAAGGCATAATAGTTAAATCAATATTTTGATTTTCTTCTTGACCGGGACTATGATTATTAGAACCAACAGCATCCACAACATCTATATTAAGTTCACCTTCAAGACAATTAACTTCTTCCACTTGATTGCGTTGAGGTCTACTATGTTGGGATCCATTGGAAACAAAGTTTAACTTCTGCTTACTTCTCGCCCTACCATTTATTCCAACTCCTATGCACTTACCTTCATTATGAACAAAGTCATTGATAAAAGAAGGTACATTTAAATTCACCATAGCTAGTAGAGTTAAACAATAATCAAATGGGTAGAAGTGAACCATGTAATAAGTAGGACCAAGCATAAACAAGACCCATCTAAAATTACCTCTTCCATATCCAAATACAGATATATGCATGGTTGTATAAATCAGATATGCTATTATATGCTAGTGCCCCACTTTATGAACTCGGAAATTCCAGATAAGAATCAGAGAATAGGGTAGTTTATATTTTTCTGTGAACTTTCTTCATATTTATGTTTTGCAGAAAAGAAAAAAAATCAACATTAAGGATTGATTATTTGTTTTTGATGTAGTGAAATAATCTCAAAGTCTCAATGCAGCCCATAAAAACAAAGATAATCATAGGCAAAACATAGGCAAATGAACCAATAACAGCCCATAAATTTTACGGAAGTACTTGCTAGTCTACAAGCCATTCCTTGACTTTTTATTTTATTAACAACCCATAACTCTTATTACTTCCCTTATTGGAGAATCTGAGTCTTCTATCATTATGTTTTGTTTATGGGACTACAGTGGAACTTTTATTTTAGCATAAGAATCAGTTAAAGATAGACCTTGCATCAAAACCAATGTCACTGGTTGATGAGGTATATTCTGGCCTTCGTGGGTTTGATTTGTTACATCTATATATTATATACATATATGTGTACACACACAAAATAATAATAATAATAATAATAATAATAATAATAATAATAATAATGTTCTTTTAGGAAGAAGATATTTCCTGAGTAAATAGGCAAAGTGCCCCCTCAATAAGGCAGTGGATGTGTGCTGCCATCATGAATAGAATCTTGTTATTGGAATTTGAATAGGTAGTTGATGTTATCTGATAAATAAAAATTAAACACATGCTAAATGTAGATTAAGTATATGTATTCTCAATGATCATCTCAATAAAAATATAAATGATCATCTAATTAGGAGTTTCTAAGAAAGCAAGTTGGTGCAGAATAATGATAGTAGCTTATCAATGAAAAATTCAAAATATTGTATTGTTAACATGAAATCAATTCATTTAGGATGAGGTGATTGTTTTGTGATATTACATGTTTGGTATATTTTCATTTTTCTTTCTTCTTACTGTAAATAACTTATGATGTGTTTGATATACCAGCATTATGCTGTGTTTGATTTGAGAAAAGTAAGAAGGAAAGGAGAATGAGAAGGAAAGAAAAATAAAGAAAAGAATTCAAATGATATATCTAACATATAACTGAATCTAGGTGCATCCAAATGTTCCTTGCATGTTATTCACACCAATCTGCCCTCATTCCCTCTCTTTTAGACCAGTTATACTTTCAGATTCTGCACAATGGAGTTAAAAGTGAGTTTTTTTGTTCTACACACTAGAACTTTTATGGTTATCTATTGCATCTTTTCCTTTTGATGTAGTGAAATAGAGTTTATATTTTGCTGTGAACTTTTTTCAGTGTTATGTTTCGCAAAAAAATAATAATCTAGGATTAGGGATTGATTATTTGTTTTTGTTTTCTATCTTAGTATTCTTACTTTTACTTTGTTTTTTTTGGTGGGTGGGGTACAATCAGATGGATGATTATTTGATTAATGGCTTATGGATATTATTAAATTGATGGGTTAGTTTAGATTTGACACCAATCTACCCTCATACCCTCTCTTTTAGACCAGTTATACTCTTAGTATGTTTTTTAATACCATATCGTTCTATATTATTATTATTATTAGTTTGTATCAAGATTTATTAATCTTAAACAGGGCCTCTACAATAAAAAAAAAAGGGCTAAACCTATGTATGATATACTGTCACATAGAATAAAACTCTGCTAAGTAGGGTGAAGTTAAGTTTAAAACTCTGCTATAAATGGAGAAAGAAGCAGATTATGCATTGACATGAGCAGAACTACTACTTCTATGGTATAGAACATTATTTCATAAAGCAGGGAATTATGTTGCATTATAAAACCAAACTCAACCAGTGACACATTACAAGATATGTACATATTTGATTTTAGATATTAAATTTAGATGAACATTATTTCAAACATTACAAGCAGGGAATTATGCTATGTTTGATTTGAGAAAGTAAGGGCTGATGTATGCATTGTTTTTCTCCCATTCAAAATGTACTATGAATTTAATAAGTTGATAGTGGTGGATCTAGGGCAACCCACTTTGCCTCCTTATCAGGGCTTCAGATCTCTTATGACCAAAAGATTTGAGGGGCTTTCCTTCTCTGGTCAGATAAATGGAACAAGATTTATTAATCTTAGTATGTTTACTATTTCATGCATAATTTTTAATTTCAAATTTGTCAATCTTTCAGAAAAATAAAGGACTGACAGGTTAAAATTAGCTTGCAAAACAACCTTGGCTTTTTGGTTGTCAATTCTTTTTTGGCTTGACTAAGATGATAACTAGAATTTTATTTTAAACCTGGTCATCAATTTCTGTAATGTGTTAGTTTAGATTAGAGAAAATTAAGAAGGAAAGGAGAATGAGAAGGAAAGAAAACAATTTCAAGAAATATTGTCAAGCTTAGTTTGTTTTATGGATCAATTCTACTCTTTACCCTTGCTCTCACATTCTTTAACTCTTAGTTTGTTTTATAGCTCAGATTGTTCTATAAAATAATTACTGATTGTATGTGTCAATGCTGTTAGGCCACCTGAATTTATAGTCTTAGGCCACCTGAATCGGGTTGTGAGCTATTACTGATTGTATGTGTCAATGCTGTTAGGCCACCTGAATTTATAGTGTTATTGACCTAATATGTAGCCCTTGAGTTGTTTTGTTTAATGTACCAATACCTGTAATTCAAATAAATATCATGTGACCGTTTTCCTTATTTCAATCAGCAATGTGGTAGTTTATACTATACAGTAGTAATGCATAGCAGTTGTACATTTTTTTTTATAAATGTTTTATTAATCATTTTATCAATCATTCTTGGTTTTACTTCAATCAATATCTTCACAGGATTTTTAGTTGAATGGTTGTCATGACCTTCCTTGGTAAGCAAGTGCAAAGATGAACTGGTTAATATTCAATCAATTGATTGATGAATGAAGTTGGCTGAATGGCATAATATGAGAAGACTTCCATTATCCTTGATGACTGGCATATAATGGATGATGAATCCTGTATTTCTCTTTTCTATAATAAAATTCAGTCCATATAGTTTGAAGTATGTAATTTTTTTCCCCATTCAGACTGTACCATGAATTTAATAAGTTGATACAGGTGGATCCAGGGCAACCCACTTTGCAGTGGACTGAAAAATATGAGCAACAGACAAGCTTTGTCATACTTTTGGGACACTATTCATTTCTTTTATTTTCATCCTAATAATAATTATATACACTTTCAGGATTTATCATCTGGTTTACCTAAGAGGCTTCAGTTACCACTATTGAGGACACTGCTAGGACTGGAAAATTGTACAATGCTGAGGCCTGCTTATGCTGTGGAATATGATTATTTACCTGCTTATTAGTGCTTTAGATCTCTTATGACCAAAATATTTGAGGGGCTTTTCTTCTCTGGTCAGATAAATAGGACAACAGGATATGAGGAGGCTGCTATGCAGGTTTATCCATACACTATTATTGCTTTCTAGAACCTTGCTCAGTCCTATTTACTATTATGTGCATAATGTTTAATTTCAAATTTGTCAATCTTTCAGAAAAATAAAGGACTGACAGGTCAAAATTAGCTTGGAAAACAACCTTGGCTTTTTGGTTGTCAATTCTTTTTTGGCTTGACTAAGATGATAACTGGAATTTTCTTTTAAACCTCATAGTTGTTTAATATAAAAGAGGTTGTAATGTATTAAGACTAGGGGTTTTAGTACTTGACATTTGATTCTCCCGTCCACTTGTATAATGTGGCTGAAATGACCTACTGCCTAGCTCACTAGCTAGTGTGGTGAGGTGACATTCATCTAAACCTCTCCGAACCCTGTCAATGGCAGAACTAATATTAGGTTATTTCATTAGTTTTACCCTTTTTTTAATATAATTAATACTCATTTAATCTTGTTCATCAATTTCTGTAATGTGTTAGTTTAGATTTGAGAAAAATAAGAAGGAAAGGAGAATGAGAAGGAAAGAAAACTAAAGAAAAGAATACTATCAAGCTTAGTTTGTTTTATGGATCAATTCTACTCTTTACCCTTGCTCTCACATTCTGCAACTCTTAGATTGTTTTATAGCTCGGATTGTTCTACATTATTATTAGTTTGTATTAAGCTTTATTAATCTTAAACAGGGCCTCTGCAATAAAAAAAATAAGGGCTGAACCTATGTATGGTATACTGTCACAGAGAATAAAAATCTGCTAGGTAGGGTGAAGCTAAGTTTAAAACTCTGCTAAAAGTAGAGAAAGGAGCAGATTATGTATTGATATGAGCAGAACTACTACTTCTATGGTATAGAAAATTATTTCATAAATAGGGAATTATGTTTCATCATAAAACCAAACTCAACCAGTGACACATTACAAGATATGTACATATTTGATTTAGATGATTTTCATAGTATAAAATAATTTCAACACTGAAATGATTTTGACCTGGATAATTAATGTAGATTAAATATATATATTCTTGCATGTCTTACAACCAACTCATTATGTAGGATAAGTCACCAAGACAAAAGGTCAAAAAAAATTGCTAACATTAATGGCTTATGGATCTTATTAAATTGATACTGTCAAGCTTAGTTTGTTTTATGGATCTATTCTACTCTTTACCCTTGCTCTCACATTTTGCAACTCTTGGTTTGTTTTATAGCTCAGATTGTTCTATATTATTATTATTAGTTTGTATCAAGCTTTATTAATCTTAAACAGGGCCTCTAAAATAAAAAAAAATAAGGGCTAAACTAATACCAATTTGTTATGAACCGATCCTCTGGATTTAGTTATGGGTCCTTGTACACTAAAATCTGGTTGTAGTTCACCAGATTTCTGAGTCCGTCTACCTGATGCGGGAGCAGAGTTGCAGGACACATCACCAACTAAGATGGCTACGCTACTCTACGTAGATACATAAACATGGAGGAGTATGCATGGCTTCATGCAATGTTTGTTAGCTAGCGTAACATTTATGTCTAAGTACTAGTTATTGTTATTTACTTTTAGTCAATTAGTAACTAAATATTAAATAGCTACTCTTAAGGGAATCAATGCTTTTGGGAGGGAGTTATTGTTATTTACTTTTAGTCAACTAGTGACTAAATATTAACTAGCTAGTCTTAAGGGAATTAATGCTTTTGGGAGGGAGTTATACTTTTAGTCAATTTGTGACTAAATATTAACTAACTAGTCTTAAGGGAATTAATGGTTTGGGAAGGGAGTTACTATTATTTACTTTTAGTCAATTAGTGACTAAATATTAACTAGCTAGTCTTAAGGGAATTAATGCTTTTGGGAGGGAATATGCTTGTAATCTTTTGAAAAGATGCTCGGTTCCTTGGCTATATAAACCATAGGAACCCGAGTAGAAAGACACAACTTGAATAAGAAGAACAACCTTAAGCATTGCTTAAACCTGAATTATGTGTGGATTCATCTCGTAACAAGTCGAATCTGTGTGAACGATTTGTTTCGAATCATCTTGAAATAAAACCGAATCTGTGTGAACGGTTTTGTTCTCGAAACCTTAATCTTTATTTATGTGTGGTTTAAAGATTAATTTACCCTTCTACCTCGTGTTCCATCATCATCCACCCCTTCGAATCCCCATCATCAACCTCCATAATCCATACTCATCAAATACTCCATATAAACTCCATCTAAATCTAAAACTCTAACCGTGCACGCATCACTACCTTTCTTTCCTATTTTTTTAATGCAAGTTTTGGGCTCGTTAGAGAGAACCCAACGATCTCCAAGAGTTAAAACTCAAGAATTTTTATATGAATTTTCATATATTTCTTATTCCACAAACCAGTACATATATTTGCTGAGAAAATAACTGCTAAATAACTATTTGTCTAACTTCCTAAATCCCAGTAGATATGAATTATTCAAACACAATACTAACAACTAACCACTGACATGTGGCACGACACAACATAACAACACACCCATAATAATCTGCCTTATAACAAGTGGCAGTATCTAAAATAAACAGCAATCACAACTAACTAATTACTTGACTTAATTCTTCCTTCCCCTTCATTGATATACTTTATCAAAGGGCAGTACTTTAGCAGCCACATTCTGATCAGGTACCATAACATAAACCTATGTATGGTATACTGTCACAAAGAATAAAAATCTTCTAAGTAGGGTGAAGCTAAGTGTAAAACTCTGCTATAAATGGAGAAAGAAGCAGATTATGAAAATAATAGGATCCCATATTACAAATTTAAGTATAACTCAAAATTGGGTAGCATTTTAATTAAGTGTTTGCAATTATGTTGATGTGCTAGTTTAGAGACACTCCTAGTGATGGAGGGTGTTTGTATGTCAGCTGAATTTTATCATGGAAGCAAGTAGGCAATATTGTTAATTAATTAGAATACATTATAATAACATCCAAACTAGGTAAAAGAATAATACCTTGCCCTCTATGACCACCAACACCTCCGTTTACAATGTTCTTACACATAGTCTTTGGTCGATCTTGCCCTGACATATGTGCAAGCTAAAACAAAGAAATTAGATTTCACATTACAAAGAACACTACATAAAATTTGAAATAAATAAACATTTATAATATGCTAGAATCATGACTCTATCAAAAAAGTAATTAAAATTTCATACAATAACTAAAAAAGGAATAAAAGATTTTATATATTCAATGTCTACACACAAATAAATACTTAGAAAAAAGTTACAAAATAGTCACATCTTAGTCCTCAACATCATTAGCAACAATAAAATCATCCAAATTTGAGTTTTTCTTCTTTCTTTTCTTTCGCTTCCCCTGACATCCTTCCCTTCGTTGAATTATGCTCTTCATTTTACTTGTTACCCATTTGACAACTTTTTCTCCTCGTTCTACTTTGAAAAGATTAGTTGCTAAAGAAACATTGTCCATATGTCTTATGGATTGCAAAACATAATTAGAACCCTGAATCTCTCCTTCTTGCACAACTTCATCATCACTTTGATCTAGTACTCGCTCTTCTTCCCCTTCCGGCATGCTATACAAGTCTCGAGGCTCTATCTTAATCACAACATTCCGATCATCATGTCTTGGATCTTGAACATAAAAGACCTACTCCACTTGTGATTCTAATACAAAAGGCTCAACTGTTTTTAATGAACAGCCTCTATGTATGCTAGTTATGCCATATTGATCTACTTTATATCCTCTACCTTCAATTTGCATGTCATACCAATTACACTTTAAAACAAAAACATGATTTTCACCGGGATATTGCAACTCATAAACATCTCTTATTACACCATAATATAAGTCATTTGAATGACCATCTCCTTGCACCATAACACCGCTATTTTGGCATTTATTATCTACTTCTTGATCAAGTGTATGAAATCTAAACCTATTAGCGATAAGCCCACTATAGCGCCTTGTGGTACATAACGGACGACACACCAAGTGATACAAACTTTCATCAACTGATCCTTCGTTATATAATTTCTCCACCTATTAATCAATGAAGGAAATATGAATACATTTACACATCATAGGTAAGATTTTATCACATCATAGAAATTAAGGAGAGATGACATACACAATTATAAACCCAATCTGCAAATTGAGTCTTATGTCTCCTCTCTACATTTCTAGGATTTGGATTTTTAATCGCTAGTTCTTCTTTGTGCATCATAATATAAAAATAAAATTGAAAGTTTTAGGAATTTACATATATAATCTTAATCTACATATATGATAAATACACTTATGAATTTTAGAATAACAATTGACTTACTTTACAAATTCATGAAGCTCATCACAATTATGGAGGACATATAAGTTAGCCTGATCAAACTCCTCGAACCCAAGTTCTTGAAGGATAGGCTTTCCCAATGGACGCCCAATACGTTTAAAAATGTCTATTTGATTTCTTTTGTCATCATTACCAACTTCATCATTTCGACTTCTATGATTAAACTTAGTAGCCATGTCATCTATATACCTAGAACAAAATGTAAGGCATTCATTTGCTAAATAACCCATTACAACTGATCCTTCGGAGCGTGCCTTGTTTCGAACATTGGATTTCAAGGTACGCATATACCTAATAACATAAATTTTGATATAAAGTTAAATGCAGAACTAGGTTATTTAAATATAAAAGTAAATGAATATAAAACTTGTCATTGAAAAAGTACCTCTCTATTGGATACATCCAATGATATCTCACTGGCCCAGCAATCTTCGCCTCTTCTACCAAATGAATGACTAAGTGCACCATACAAATGAAGAAGGATGGTGGAAAGACCATTTCTAATTTACATAATGTGTAAGGGATTTGACTTTCAAGAGCATCCAAATCCTTCATGCTCAAGTTCTTTGAGCACAATTTCCTAAAGAAGGAACTCAATTCAATTAATGGTTCGTAAACATGTTTGGGAAGGAGCCCACGAATAGCAATAGAAAGAAGTTGCTCAATAAAGATGTGATGATCATGACTCTTCATACAGGAGATCTTGCGGCCATTATCTTTCACACAACGGGAGAGGTTTGAACAATAGCCATCAGGAGTCTTCAACTTTTGAAACATCTCGCAAAATGTTGTTTTTTCATCACCCCTCAATGTATAGCATGCTATAGGAACTCTTACTCTATCCTCTTCAACAATTGGATGAAGATCTTCCTCTATACCCATGGACACTAAATCTAATCAAGCCTTCAAGTTATCCTTAGTCTTATCTTTGATATCCATCAATGTCCCTATAATATTCTCAGAAATATATTTTTCAGTGTGCATCACATCTAAGTTATGACGTAATTTTAGCTTGTGCCAATAAGGTAACTCAAAAAATATGCTCTTCTTCCTTCAAAAATATAAGCTATTTGTATCATCCCACTTCCTCTTTGTACCTGTCTTTCCAAATGGTACCTGGGTAAACTGACTACACTGCCTCAAAACATCATCACTAGATAATGGGATAGGAACTGTACCCTTTTCCTTTGTTTTATCAAAGGCATTAGGTAATTGTCTCCATCTATGATCCATTGTCAACCAACGTCTATGCCTCATGTAACATATCTTATCTGTTATTGAACGCAATCCAACTTCCCTATGACAACATGGACAAGCAAAAAATCCACTAGTGCTCCAACCAGACAGGTCTGCATAAGCTAGAAAATCACTAATAGTCCATAGCACTGATGCACGCATAACAAAGTTTTTTTTAGCATGGGCATCATATGTGTCAGCACCAACTTCCCATAATTTTTTCAACTCTTCTACCAAGGGTTGAAAATAGACATCAAGATCCATTCCCAGCGATTTAGGACCATCAATCAACAAAGATAATATAAGATAAGGAGATTTCATACACATCCATGGTGGTAAATTATAAGGAACCAAAATGACCGGCCAAATGCTATGAGATGATCCCCCAAAATTATTAAATGGTTGGAAACCATCTATAGCTAATCCAAGTCTCACACTACGAGGATCTTTTACAAATGATGGAAACTCCTCATCAAAAGACTTCCATGCTTGAGAGTCCACCGGATGTCGCATTATCCCATCATCAACCCTATCTTCTTTATTCCAACGCATATCCTTTGCTATCACAGCTGCCATAAATAACCTTTACAATCTACGCTTTATAGGAAAATATCGTAAAATTATATGGGAAACCCTTTTGCCATCTATCTTCCACCTTGAGGTATGGCATTGCGGACATTCTTATGCATCGACATGTTCATGCCAATAGATGATGCAATCATTTGGACATGCATGAATTTTTATACAATCTAAGCCTAAATCACGGATGATCCTACGACACTCATCATAGGAATTCGGAATATTACAACCTAATGTCCCATTTTGAAGCTTCAACATTTCAGTAAATGAGGTATCACTCCAATGGTTCATACATTTAAGATGTAAAAACTTCATAAGATACCCTAACTTTGAAACTCTAGAGCCATCCAAAGTCAAATGCTCTTTATACTCCTTCAAGAGGTGATAGAATTGAGTTCCTTTGCTAGTAGGTTCTTCCGAGCTGAAGTTATGTTCATTTCTACCATCATTCTCTAAAAAAGCCATCCTAGTCATACCACAACCAACTTCTAACATCTCTAACATGTCATCATGATCAGTAGAAGTCTCATGGTCAGATGAAGAGACATTCAACACCTCAACATGGTTATCTCACACTACATAGCTTTGTAGAATTCCATTCTTCAACAAATGAAAGCGAACTTCAGTTCTATTTTTGAAATGTACATTTGCACACTTATTACATGGACAACTAATCATTCTCTTAGATTCTAACTGTTCATCTGAATGTGGCATGCTAAAAGCAAAATCTAGAAAACGATCAATCCCTTCCAAATATTGAGGCGACGCTCGATTCAATTTCATCCATTCTTTATCCATTTGCATAACCTAATTTTTATTTCCATAAAAAGTTAAACATTTTTGGATGATATAAAGAATAGCAATTAATAGAAAAACTATCATAACTTAAAAAATTTCCATATATACTTTCTTCATGTAAACTATACAAAACCAAATGGAAAACTATAGAGTAATCATATGAGTGGAAAAAAAAAGACTAAAAGAAAAAAATACCTGTAGTTGTCAAAATAGATATATCTAGTTCGCCTTCTTTGATAAGAGAATCCTATAAGAATGCGAAAATTAAAAATATCATCAGTATTGTATGAAAATAGTGTACTAATGTACTCCACAGCAAGTTCCACAAAAAAAATATAAATTCAATCACCAAGAGCTAAATTAGAAAAATAATAAACTAACCTCACAACCACAAGGATAATTTTAGGTAGTTACTAATTGTTGGGACCCAATAGTTCTCTGTCATACCTGCATATTCTCAATGTATAGCATTCAGAATATTTTTACCTTTCTACACACAAGCAGGCAAGTATATACTAGTCAATAAAAAAAGTACTAAGTAGCAGCAGGTTCTTTCCTTTCAACCATACAACAAAGCTGTTCGTGGACTACTTTAGCTTCAATCAATTCTCCTTTTATTTCCAAGCAGCTTAACCAAGTAGGAATGATCTATCAAAGTTGGAAATAATTGAAGCTTAGAATTGAATGGAAGTCCACATTATAAACTACATTAAGTCATACAAGCCCTGAGTGATAAAATCTTAGGAGGGGTACCATCAACCCACATAGGAACCCAGGATAACAAATCATATCCTTCACATAAAACAACCGCGTAGCCAATTTTACAAAGCCTATGACTGTCCTAACTCCTAACTAAGAAATTAATACTGCTCCTTGAGTAACAAGTTTAGGCAAGGTTCTATCAACACATATAAGAACCAAGGAAGAGAAAAATATCCCCTCAAATACTAAATACATCCCCACCATACACATAACATCCATGCTAGATCAAACAAATGTACTGACTTTGATAATACAGCCCTAATTCTGGATTTTCCCTCATAATATGCATGATGATAATGTAGTAGAATAGGCTGATTAAATAATTGCATATGTAGAGAGAAAAACACAACATAGAAAGCAAAACACAACCACATTTTACTCAATGCATATTCAATCCCAAACTTAGAAATTTTTCCATTATATGCCTATCTCATTATACAATTGTAACTCCTACAATCTAATATGGTAACTACCCATCTTAAAAATCATTAATATTCATTTCACAACTATATTTGATTCACAGTCACAAAACTATTATTAAACCATAATTTCCCAACAATTACCGATCTATTCACTGAAGTATATCTAAACCTAGTCCTCATGCATATTCAGTCTAAACCTAAATTCGAAATTGGACTAATAATTCAGAAAAACATATCAAACAAGGAATTATGCTTTCAATGAGGCTTAACCTTGTCAATTATCTTCAGTTTTGTAGCAAAAAAAGCCCCTTTTCCTCTATCTTACCCGATGTGCTAGATAAGAGAGTCAGCCGTCGAAGGTATTCGAAGCCCGACGCCGGTCGTCGGAATCACCACCGGACACCACCAGTCGTCGTCCGTTGCAATGTCGGAAGGAAGCAAGGTTGGGTGCGTTGCTTGGCTGTAGATTTTATGCTAGGCCGCGCAACTTACCAGAAACCATGGGAGTATATGTCGAGCGGCTAGCTTGCATAGTTAGGATGATTAAGAAATTTTTCTTGTCGTTTATTACCGCCGAAAAGTCCCGCTTAATGTTTTTTTCGCCTAATAAAGATGTATGGTAATGGTTTTGACCGTTGGAAAAAATAACGAAAAAATTTAGTAAGTTATTTTTCGTCATAAATAATCAGAATCGTTGCCAAAATTAGTACAGTTTGAACTTTATAAAACTATTTTCAGCCACAGTATAATAAATCCGTTGCTAAACATATATTAAAATTTATCACCTTAATCCTTCAGCCACAATTAATAAATTCGTTGCTAAAGTTATTTTATTAGTTGCAAAAGTTAATTTGAAGTTTAGAAAATTATTTTTAGCCACAGTTTATCGGTTCCGTTGCAAAAGTTAATAAAGTTTGAAAATTGTCAAATTATTTTTCGCCACAATTTAATAGATCTGTTGCTAAAGTTATATTGACATTTCTAAAAATATTTTTTCCAACAATTAGTAAAATTCGTTGCTAAATAACAAAGTTATGTTTATTATAATCTTTTCAAATAATTTTATTCATTTCTTAATTCACTTTAATTGGATAAAAAATAGTGTAATATTTTATATGATTCTTATAAATTTATTTTTTTGGCTAATATTATTTTTCTTAAATAAAAAATTTAGATCATTTATTTTTTAAAAGATTTTTAGCTTAATAATGTTTTAAGTTTTGAAAATAATAAATAAATCTAAGATATTTGAGCCACGACAAAATTAAATTATTTTGTTGCAAAATTAAGCGTTCACAACAAAATTATTATAGCAAAGAACTATTTTTTTTTTTACCAACAACAATATCTCGTGACGATAAATAAGGTATATGAAACACCCTCTACCCTCGTAATAGTTTTAGTCATGACCTGACAGGTTGTTACAAAATACAATTTTTCGCAACAAAATTATCGTTGCAAAAGTTATATATTGTTGCAAAAAATTATTTTTTTGCAATGAAAATTTTAAGTCATGGCTAAAATCCGTTGCCAAAAATTGCTTTTCTTGTAGTGATAGTGGGGTTCCCAAGCTCAATAAATCTAATTTGGCTGTGAATAAATTATGAAAAAATACTAATTACTTATAGTGGAACACCATGTGAGTCGGGGCTAGACCGATCCAAGGGTATATAATAGTAGTCAGGTGTGTTCTGCCTTGTAAGTGACCAATCCACCGGCGTATAATAGTGGTCAGGAGCGTTCTGCCCTGTATGTGACCGATCCATCGGCTATAATAGTGGGGTTCTTGCACTCGCATGGATAAATAAAATCCGAGAGATGATTAAATAATGATGGACAAATGGCTTAAGGCCCTAAAAGTATTTATTGTACATTTTGACCTATTAATATCTGATTGACTTGTTAAGTATATGAATGTATGGATGTGAATATGCAAATTTCATTATGTATGTACCATATGTTTCATTGTGTGCCTGCTTTGAGTGTGTTTTTAAAAGGGTTACTCAGTACCATAGTACTAAAGGGTTTCATTCATGGGGCCCCTGCCTATTCAATGGGCAATGTCCCTTACAAGTCCTTTTTCAGGTGCTATTCAAGTAGGCAACGGGAAGAACGTAAGGAAATTATCTGGACTTTTAGGGTTTCATTCTTTCTCCCTTAACCCCTGATTTAGATGTAATTTGTATTCTTGTAATTACGACTAGTCTATTTTATTATTGTAAATGGTTTATTACGCTACTCTGATTTAAGTATAGTTTGCAAATTATATTTTACTCTTTCAGCCTTAGCACTTGCTACTAGAACAGTATGAGTGAACCAACCTGGTACTAAGTGTGGCAGTAATATCCGCAAAATTCACAAGTCTTCCGCTAAATCTTTTCATAAACCAAATTTTTCAGTAGTGAATTTTAGGGTTGTTACATGGTCCTTCTTATGTTTTTATAAATAGGTATTCTCAATAATATTGTTTTCAAAGCGTTATGTATACCTATTTGGTATTGGGAATCTATTATTATTTTTAATTTTGTGTTAAACACATTCCTATGTTATGTTTTCTCAACTGACATTCTTTTTCTTGGTTATATTGTGACCCTCCATGTAACACATAGTTATTGGTCAACTTGATTCCTTAGTACTAATGCCATTCTTCCTTATGATATTTTACCATTAATATGACATTCTTGTTACTTGTCCATCCTTGTCTTGAAAGGTTAATTTAACATTCTTCTTTCTCTTTTCTTTAATCTCCTTTTCACTCCATGATTCTTGTGGCGGTTTAATATACACATTTTTTTTAGTCATCTCTAGTTGAACCTCGATGACATATTCCTTGTATAGAGGGTATTTATCCCAAATATTTAGATAAATTGATATTTTGCGACTATGGCCCCAAAAATATGTCATTTGAGAGAAACATCATGTATTTTTTTAAGGATTTTTGTTTTCCACTATTTTTAAGTTATGTGTATTTATAAATTTCTTAAATTTTATTTTGTATTTCTAAATTATTTATTATGTTTCAATAGAATTTCTTATTTGATGAACATCAAGGACGATATTCCTTGGCGGAGTAGTAATGTAATACCAACAATTTTATACCCATATTTGTTTTTTTAGTGATCATTATTCTCCTATGAGTTTAATAAATCATTATACTCCATAGTTTTAATACTTGATTAATTAATTAATTAATTAATAATTATTTGTGTTGTAGTTATTACTGTAATAATATATTGGCTATAAAGTTATAATAAATAACATTAGCTATTGAATAGTTAAGTTTAATTTGATAACTTTGAACTTATTTTTATTAATTCTCATAATTATTTTATATACTAAAATTTTATCTCTAGTAACGTTTGGTTAATAACCATTTTTTAGATACAGTAGTTACTTTATTTCATTTGTGATAATAATTTAAAAGGCTAGTCAAAGAACAAGTATTTCTCTAACTTTAAGGGTTTTTTATTATTATCTTAGTGGCTAGTCAATGTATAGGAATAGCAACACAAATACTTATGGCAGACTCTAATTACCTTCTCCAAAATTAATCTCATATCATTCTCTATACTTATGCCGATCATGGAAAAGGACCTTTGTCCAGTAAGTAATTGTAAATCAAATTATTTTTTAGGTAACATTTCTTTCAAACTCTCTCTCTATATATAAATAGTTATATACTTGTTTTCATATATTTGAAATTATGAGTTTTATGAATATAGGTATTTATATAAGAGTTTAATAAATATCTTCTATAAACTAATTTGAAGCATATATTCATTATGCTTTTTGTGTGTTATTTAGTAATTATATGAACTATGTGATCTTATTGGATTTTATGTGCTACTGGTGTAATTAAAATCATGGTTTATCCTATTTTACAATTTTATTACTTATTCATGTGCATTGATAGCTTATTTGGTTTTGATCTATGATGTTGGTTCAAGGGTGACTAGAGTGGCCTACCATTTTTCTCATTAAAGTTGTATTGTGGATAATTATATTTTTTTTTAAATACTATATATCGAAGGATCTTTTGTTTTGAAATTGTTAGTTATGTAAGAGTTATTATGGATAGTCATTATTTTTGAAACATACCAAAAATATGGAAGGTACCTAATATAAAAATGGTGGATGTTTAAGGAACATAAATAAACGTATATATATGGTTGGCTACCTCAAGTATGTTATATTATCATCTTGAAAAATACACTAAAACTTAAAGTGAAAGACTTGGGTTGGGTTTAGTGTCCTTTGGAGTGGACTCTCGAAGTTTAGTTGTGCTATATATATATATTGGTTCAGTTGCAGTTGTATGTATTTCACTTTTGATTTGGTTATGTTGGTTATATATATTAGTATAGCTATGGTTATATAGCTTTTACTTTATTTTTTATAACTACTCTATCTATGTTTGGGATCTTAGTTAGGAGTATGCACACATAAGAACTAGGACTGTTGGTAATCCTTATTATCTTGATCTAATGGAAAGACCTAAGTGTGACCTTTGGCTCCTCTTGTGGTTTTGGTTTGATTTAGTTGAATGATTATTTGGCTCCAGCCCTCGTGTTGGTTGCAATACTCCGAGTCATGATTACTTATTAAGTGACTCTCTTAATAAGTTATTTTTTCATACACAAAATATTAAAACTAATATTTTGTGTTGTATAGCCATATAAATAGGGGAAGAAAAAGAGGTATTGATACGCCTTAATTTATTGTTTAATATGATTGGTTTACATATTATTCTCTTATGATGTATATCTTTGAATATGTATATGAATATTATACTCCTTTATACTTATATATTATTTAGTTATTCCCTTATATAATTTGTTACATGTTTTAATTGGGGCTGCGATTATCCATGATGTACATGGTGAGTAGATGACCTAGTATAGAGAAACTATGAATATGTATAAGATATAGATGGCATATATTGTTGGGAAAAGTGAGAGTAGTGGCAATTTTTAGATATTTATTTATTGCCACTAAATTTGGTTAGCTAGTTTCATGATTTTCAATTATATAGACATTTTTTTGTCCTTTCATTTGGTTTTAATTTCCATGAGTGTACTAGAAATTAATATTTTCTACTAGCTTGAGTTCATACTAAATTTTGATATATTTTCTTATTTTACCTAGCCTTAATAACTAGTGTATGTAGAATAATGGTGTCTACTTACACTAGTTGTAACAGTAATACACTTATTCTTTTTAGCTTCCAGACATATTTTCGTATTTTTCTTATGGATTGGTTTTAGAAAATGGGAGTATTACAAGATGATTGCCCAAAACTATAAGAAGAAAAAATAGAGAAAAGGTCAAGAATGATATAATATATGCAGAAAATGAAATCAAAAATTGTATTTTGATGAAAGAAAATTAAATAGTAAAATATGGAAAATGGAGTCCATTCTTCTCACTTATGGTGGAATTTTAGGAAAAGTTTAGTCATGGTGGAAGACTTATAGTAGTGGTTTACTAAGCAAAGTTTAATTCATAAACATTTAAAAAGTCTAACAAAAATGATATTTGGGTCGTCTAGAGTTGTGACCACCCCCCCCCCACACACACAATAATGTTCCCAACCTAGATCATTTGGATAGATGGTTGGGGAGGCGGGGACACACATGTGGCTATATGGTCCAACCCAAGACACCCACAAAACAACTAAAATCATCAACTCAAACAATGAACTAGGTAGGTATATAGAAAAACTAATGGAAAAAATATTTTCCCATCGATGTGGGACTTTGAAAAACAGCAAACAACAACTTCAATAGTATAATGCTTTTTTGCCATTCTTCAACAATCTCCCATCAATGAAAAATAGAAATTAAATAACAAAAGGTCCAGGAAAAGAAGCCATAAAACTTAATATCAATATCACAATGATTGAATTGACATAGAGTAAAGTGAGGTAACAATTTTGTCAAGAGAGTAAATAAATCTTGAGCAAGCACTATTAATGGTCATGTGCACACCTTGGGTACCCATAAATGTTCTCAAAAGTGTTTCTACCTTCACACTCATCTAGGTGAATCCATAAAGTACACCTCACTAGCACCACAACAAAAGGTTATAGATTCATTAGAGCACAAAAATGCTCAACCTCATATGCATCAAGCAATGAGTTCATCAAGTCTTTCTCACTACAACCACCCAAGATTAGTGTTATTAACTCATTAAAAGACTAAGCTCAAAGTCTAGCAATGCATTGCCATGTGACATAAGGATGTAAATGCAATGATATAAAGTAATCAAATGGCTTCATTTTACCACAAGTGTTATCCACCATACTTTCTCAACTTAAACGCTTAAGCCCCATCCCCCTCAATAATTCGATAATAGCTCTTCTTGCTAGACCCTTCGTAAGAATACCTCCCATATTTCTCTTGATGAATACATGTTTTTACATAAGAAGACCTCCTTTGTAATCTTAAATTTTAGTCTCTCATTTGAACAATATATTAGGCTAATTAAAATTTAATACTTAAGTGAAAATAATCTTATATATATTCTATTATTTAAGATAAAATGATAGATAATTATTGGGCGTATATTATAAGATTAATTATTATTTCATTTGCTTTTATTTTATAATTAAAATGAAAAAAGAAAGGAAAAAAGGGATGGCACAATGTGCCATCAAATAAAAAAAAAGACCTAAGGCCAGATTGGAAAATTTGGCATGCAGCCACGAAAGAAAAGAAAAAGGTTGAAAATACGATAGATAAGGTAAGTCAAAAAAGGAAGAGGGAGTAGAAAAAGAAAAGACTTGGGCACAGGGGGTGTAGAATAAAAAAGAAAAACAAGAAAAAAAAGGGACTGACAGGTGGTAGGTGAGGCAAGAAAGAGAGAGAAGGTCAGCATAGGAGAAGAAGAAAGAGAAAGATTCACCAAAAGAAACTTTCTCTATATTATTTTTGGTTCTTTCTTCCTCTATTTTTTATATATATTTTTTATAATTTATTTATTTATTATAATTTTATAAATAATTTATGTAACACCCCGAAATTCACTAGTTTTTTTTAAAAGTAGAAGAATTTAAATTTTCAAAAACTGTGAATTATGGGGATATTACCACCACACTTAGTACCAAACTGGTTCTCTTCGACCGTTTCAGTACCAAGTGCTAAGGCTAAGAAAAGATTGACATTAAACTTAAACCAATAGTTCATAAAGAACTAAAAAGTTCATGAATTAAAAATTAGAGTACGCATAAAAGAATCATGAATCAGAGTACATGGTCAAAATTCCAAAAAGAAGAAATAAAACTTTCATAAGATAAAAGTTTCATCTAGAGTAGTCAATACAAAGTACTCACTCATAAAGGGAGAAATATGATAAAAAAAAAAGAATAATAAAAGTACATAAGATAACCAGAAGAGTGAATCCGGCCACACTACTCTCGAACTTAAAGCCAAAAATGCTCAACACACAGATGTCTCGCCCACCTACACAAAGTCAGAAGGGCCTATTATTCGTAGGAATGAGTAGCACCAATGAAAAGGGTGATTAGTATGCTATGTAATGAGCAAGGTAACCATGCACTAAGGCCAACACATAATATCACATAAATAATGCAAAAGAAATAAAATATCATAATCCATCATGATAACATAATAACGTACAATCATTCGGATAGATACATAAATGCCCATTTATAGTCCAGATTAATTATTTAATTAATCTCTGATTAGAACTCATTTCACACCATATTTTGTATCAAATCCATACAAGTACGAGAACCCCACTATTATAGCCAGTGGACCAGAAACACACAGGGCATAAAGCTCGTGACCACTATTATAACCGATGGATTGGAAACGCACGGAGCATAAAGCTCCTGACCACTATTATTCACCAGTGGACCGATCTTACCCCTTCTCGCACGGTGTTCCACTGTAAGTACTTAGTGTCTTTCCCATGTCTTGGCACAAATATTTGTAGTTTTGTTGAGCACGAAATCCCCTAATATTATAGCCGATGGACCAAAAATGTACAGGTACAAAGCCTGACCACTATTATTACCGGTAGACCAGTTACATATAGGACATCATGCCCTATTATTCATCGGTGGGCCAGTCTGGGCCCGAATCAACAATCGTCCACTGTAAGTGATTAATGTCTTAAGTATCTTATTCAGAAGCTTTCACCCTAGACATGCATGACTCACTCTCCCCACACCTATCTTCCAACAACCTCTTTCCACATCATCAGCATCATGTACTTCCCAACTTGCCCGAACATCCTTTCCTCCATATTCTATATCACACTAAAAATCCAACTCTTAAGTATATGGTCAAAGCCCACTACTTTACACTGCCAAGTCCACTCCACATCTCACTCTAGGGATTTATCCCGAAACCCTAATTTAGGCTTCAGTGCCCCATCTTACTCCACCTCACACAACCCAAATCATTTTAACACTCCACACACCACAACTCATAAATATCATCCTCATAATTGCACTTTAATCACCAAGTACATATGATACCACAAAAACCCTAAGCAGCCACACCAAACCCTAATTGTCTAGACAAACCCTAGCTCGGTATCCTACATACCCTTATATTACTCCATGTACTATTTATCATCCAAAGTGTTCAAACACCCAAAAAAACACTTACATTACCTTCCTCACACCCCAAATCAAATTTCATATGTAAACTTCATGCCCATGCAAACGTTACACATCCCATGCAACCTTTTAAAATTTTCATGCGAACCTTAAAACTCCCACATAAAAACCTTAGAATCAACCATGAAAACCCTAGATCCATCCATGCAAAACCCTAGATTCCACCATACAAAACCCTAGATTCCTCCATGCAAAACCTTAGATTAGATTCCCCCATACAACACCATAAAATCTGCCATAAAAAACCCTAAATCCATCCATATCAAACCCTAGTTCATATTCTCCCATATTACCCCGTAGATTAAATTCTCCCATACAAAACATAGATTAGATTCTCCCATACAAAACCATAGATTAGATTCTCCTACACGAAACCCTAAAATTCCCCATTTTATTCTTCTACACATAGATCATTAAAATAGTTAAGTTAACTCACATCCCTTGGTCAACTTCTTTCCCTATTCTCCTTTTTCATCATTTCCCCTACACAAACCACATTAACATCCTCACATGCATGTCTTATAGGGTCACAACACATAATATCACATACCACCATATTTCATCACATACACATAATACACGTGCCATATAATAATACATGAACATACTTTAACTCCATGCCATGCCACACACAAAATAATGACAATGATAATAATAGGATGCAGAACATAAAAAGCTTATAATGCACATCAACGCATAATAGGCCTTAGTAACACCCTTACCTAAAACAACACCGGTCTTGGAGCATGCTCCTGCGCCTCCTTAGGGCTTTGATTAGTCTCACCTATATGAGGGAAAAACTAAAACTAGATTCCCTCCTACTAAAAATACTATTATTTACTAACTTATTCTAAGACTAGGCTTTTGATAAAATAATAAAATAATAATAGAAAAAATACTAAAAATAATATCAATGTTAATATTAATAAGAATAATAGTAATAGTAACAATAATAATAAAAAGGGCATTGCTCAAAAACATAGTGAAATAAGGGCTTCAGCCCCTTTACCAAAATAATACTAATAATAACATTAATAAAACATATAACAAAATTTAGTAATAATAAGAATAATGAAATAATAATGATGATGATGATGATGATGATGATGATGATGATGATGATGATGATGACAAAGACCATAATAATATTACAAAAATAATAATAATCATAATGGAAATAATAATGATCATAATAATTGAAAATAAAATGAAGTAGGGTTTTGACCCTACATTGAAAAATAATAAACTTAATAAATAATAATAATAATAACAATAACACTAATAAGAATAATAAATGCTAATGATAAAAATAATGATGATATTAATAATAATAATAATAATAATAATAAGACCTGATATTTATAATACCACTGCTACAATTCAACAAAGGCATAATAGGGTTTCAGCCCTATATAGAATAATAATATTAACATTGAAAATAATAATAATAATAATAATAGCATAACTAATAGTAAAATAGTTATAATAATAATAATGGAATAATAATAATAATAATAATTTTAAAATAGTAATAATAATAATAATTATAATTATAATAATAATAACATATTAATATTAATAATAAAGATAATAGCAATAATAATAAGAATAATAATAAAATCGAAATAAAAATATAATAGGGCTTCAGCCCTCGATAGAAATAATAATAATAAAATCATTAATAATAATAATAATAATAATAATAATATTAATAATAATATCAATAATAGTAATATATTTTGAATAAATGAAATAAAATAGATTAACGCTTGTAAGAAGATGGAAAAAAGGTTAAGAGGGTCTAGGGTTCAACCTTAGTTTGGTGGTCATAGGCGGCAACGGCGGTGGAGCACGGCGACAGCTACGGTGGCTGAAAAAAGAGAAGAAAAGGAAAAAAGTTGAATACTGGGAAAAAGATAGGGAGAATGAAGGTGGGGGTTGGGGTGTTTAAGACTACCTAGAGGGAGAGGAGTTGAATGAGGGTGGCGGAGCACGGCGGCGGCTGCGATGGTGGCCGAATGGAGGAGGAGAAGAGAAAGAGAGGAGGAGAGGGAGAAAGAGGATAAGAGAGGTAGGGGAAGGTAGAGGGTGGTCTGCAATACAGAATGAGAGGTGAAAGAAGAAGAAGCAGCAGTAGTGGAAGTGGTGGCTAAGGGTGGTTCAATGGGCGGCGGAAATGAAAGGAAGGCTAGTTAGGAAGCAAACTTTGCATAACTGGGGTGGCTTGTGCAGGGAGAATCGTGGAAGAAGGGAGGTGTAGTTAGTTAGAGGGCGGTGCAAGGATGAGTTTGGTAGGCGGAGAGGGAAGTGAAGTTGGCCAGAGACGGCGTAAATGGAATCTGAAGGAGCGGCAGTGGCAAGGTAGGTTTTCGGGGGAAAACAAACAAAGCTCTATATAGAGCTCAATCCGGGTGTATTTATAGGTTTTAGAAGAGACGGTAGGGTTATGTAGGTCAGCTAGGGGGTAAGGCAAGTAGGGTTCCGGTCACCGACAACAATGGTTGGCCGGTGGGAGTCAGTTTCAGGGCAGGGGAATGTGTAAGGAAAAGGGGAGGAAACTGCACGAGAAATGGGAGAAGTAGGCTAGGCAACAGGGTCAATGGATCAGTAAGGAAAAATAGGAGCAAAAAGGATGGTCAAAAGGGGGAGATCGGTGGTGCATTTCTAGGAGACTATCGGCAACGAAGTTGTAGGCTGTCGACGATTGCGAAGGAGGATAGAAGAAGAAGATAGGGGTGCATGGACCGATCAGCCCAGGGGAAAGAAAAGAAAGAAAAGGGAACCGGGTGGTCAGGCGCGGTGAGGGGGGTTAATTTAAATGAAAAACAGCATTTTTGGGTAAAAATAGGGAAAACACGGCACTCTGGCTGCCACAGGAAAAAAAGAAGAAAGGAAGAATGGGTCGAGGGAAGGAGGAGGAGCAGCTGCGTGGGCTAGGCCACGCCGAAGAAGAAGGAAAAGAAGAGAAACGGAGATGGGAGGTGGGAAGGAAAGGGGAGAAGGCTTGGGCCACTGGGCTGGCCCAGGTCGGGGAGGAGAAAAAAGAAAAAGAAAAGAAGAAGAAGAAAGAAGAAGAAGAAAGAAAAAGAAAGAGATAGAAAGAAAAAGGAAGAAAGAAAAGGAAAAAGGAAAAATAATGGAGTAGGTTAATTAAATTTATTGGGATATTTGGGATATTTAAATAAAATAATATTTAAATCCCTTTTTAGGCTAAATTAGGATTTGGAAAGATTTTTCACATAATACATTTTTATTAGCAAAACACCCAAATTTTCTTCAATTAAATTATTTATAAAATTCATATTAATTTGGAACTATTTTCTTAATTTAATTAATTTTCAAAATAAAAATCCTTAATTAGCTAAAATACCTAAATTTCTCCTAATTAAAATACTTATAAATTTCTTCTTAACTTTCCCTAGCTAATTTCTTTTTATTTTAATAAAAAATAATTTATTTAATTAATTTTCATAATAAAACATTAATTAACTATAATTCTTAAAATTATGAATTTTTAGGGTATTTCAATTTCTATTAGGGAATAAATTAAATTCTTATACTGTCGTTTGAGATGTAGTAAAATTTTATCTTATTTTGTTTCATGGGATTGTCTTTTCACTCTATTAATTGCTATCATTCATATGTGTGATTCTATCAAATATGATTTATATAGTGCATGCCTCATTCTGGCATCCTTATAGCAACAATATGTAAGATTATATACTTGCTAAATAGGTATATAAACATGCTAGAATATGTATGTATAAATTGTAGCTATGTTAGAAAATAATTCACCTATAGTTCTGTGATTCTAACTAGAGTAGTAGAACATTTAAATATGTGTGGGTCAAAGGAGGGAAATACAACTAGACACACTTGAGGTTATAGTTTTGGTGCATAAACTGATATCTTTCCTCTTATACTTAATGCCTTAAATCTATTTGAACATTACAGCCACTTGTTGTGACTATACTACTAGAATTTAATAGAATTTAGCATTGACGCTTTATCATATTAATAACTTTAGGGAAGTAATATAAGGTGTATAGACCTTCTTTTGGCTTCCAACTTAGCCAATATCTTTCGAGTGATTAAAATATGACTTATAAGTTATTATTATATTTCAACCTAGTATAGTGGTAGATTTTGACTTTTCTAAGACATGTATTACATTTTTAATTGCCCACATTGATTTTATTAATTTATTTTATTTACTTTTGATATTTTCTATATTAAACCCTCATTGTTTATTTTCTTATTATTTTTATTTTTATGTTATTTAGAGTTATTTTTTAATAATTTGTGTGTTATTTAAATTTAGGTGAGATCTTTCACTCCCCATCCTAGAAACAATATTCTTATGTACTAATACTAAAATTGAAAATAAGAGAGTTTAAATTGTGTATTAGGTAGGGCCATACCCTTTCTCTTATCTAACAAACTCTAATATGATCACACAAGTTCTCAATAGTTGTCTTACTAGATTATATCTTATAAAAATGTGTCTTCTTATACCATTATACACATTAATCTGGGCAACACAAATAAATGTTTGTGAGTCACAGTACAAGGAACTAGCACATAAGGTATCCTTCACAAAGGCACATCTACCAATAGGTCCCTAACCATTCTACCTCTTGACCAAGTAACTCAAGGGCAATAAACTCATACTCCATTTTGGATCAAGCAATACAAGTCTACTTAGTAGACTTCCATAACGCGACTTCTAATCCTAGAGCAAACATGTAATACTCCAAATTTAACCTAACACTAATCCAAGGTTATTAGTATTTTATTCTCATCCTCATTCTTTAATCCTAAATTAAATCTAAATTTAACGAACCTCCTTTCTCATCTTTTTTCCTCTCTGTTCCTTTTTCCCTTTTTATTTCTTTTCCTCTTTAATTGGTCCTCTTTATCTTTCTCGCGTGACTTCTCCCCTTGCAACCTATGTTGTGCTTGATTTAGTTAACTAGAAAAAACCTCCCTAACTAATACCATGTCTTCACTCCACCATCACCTTACCTTAGTAGAGTGATTCTAAATCCATTTATTTGCACACCGCTATCCCATCCCCTTTTCTTCTATCCCTATTTTCTACATCCCAAATTGTTGTAGTAACTTAAACTCCCTCACGTAAGACATAACCCTATATAATTAATGGAAATTAATTTTAGAACTAGGATGTATTTCCTTCCTCTCTTCCATGGTTTTTTTCCTACTAGTCACCATCCTTATTCTTTATAGCTCACCCAGCCAAACACCGTAAAAACTCCTCCATCTCTTCACTTATGTTCATCATCCACTCAGCACCACCACCACCATTTTTAATTCATTTATCCAACCTATCTCTGTCATATTTGACATCTTCCTCTCTCAGCTAAGTTATATTACTCCCTTCATTATTGGCCAATCTTGTCGAGCAAATTGAGCTTGTCAAGTAGATTGACTCACCAAATACGTGAAATTTATACCTTTGGTCTAAGTTGTCTTACCTACTGAATTTCATTTATTTATATTCACTCGTTCTCAACCAAGACAATTTATTTCCCCTTGTTCTTCACTAATCTGATTTCTTTCCTCTCAACCTCAACAAGTCACTACCACTTGCTAAGCTCGATGATTTTTTTTACTATTCTCAATCAGCCCTCTTAGTCTCTCTCCTCCTTGTTATTTTTTCTCTTGATTTATCTTTTATTGTTTTAATTATATGTTCTAACCATGTACTTTCTCTTAACCTCAGGTGGTTCTTTGGAGGCCTTAGAGGAAGTAGGTTAGGACCTTTTTGTTTACATAGAGGCCTATGAAATTAATGTAAGAATCTGACTTAGAATAAGGATTTTATATTATTTGTAAATTGTATTTAATATATTGCTAGTATTATTATATTTTGAAACTCATGATTATTGATATCACATAATGATATTATTTTATTGTGTTATGGAAAAAATGAGTATTTTGTGAAAGCATTTTTCTATGTGTTTTACTTAGCAAAGCCTTGTCTAGTAACCCTATTATGTTGACATGATCCACTATCTTTCTTTATTTTTTATGAATAGTGGTTGTAAATGTAGATAAGTATTATCATGATAATATATTTTGGAGGTTGGAAGTATGTAATTTTTGTATTGGTAGGGATTTTTTGAATGTTAGGGTGGTGTAGTTATCTCAAGGGTATTTAGGACATTTAATGATATTATGAGAAATAAATATGATGTCGCAATTAAATAGGTTTTATTATCAATTTTATGAGTAATAAGATCAAGTGGAGGTTGAGTAGTGAACAAGTGATCTAAGAAGTGACTTTGAGGTATTTAATTCATATTAGAGTAGATCATTAAGAATTAAATATGAAATTTTGTTATTTTTAAAGTGGCATTGATAAAAAAAAATATGCTAAGTATGGTACGTGAAATACTTAGGGTATTATTTTTAGCGACATAAGTCTAAAAAATGTGAAAATTACATCAATTAGGATTAGTAACTCTAAAATCAAGCATTTATCACATGTGTAAGGCATTAGAGTTAGACCTTGATTTTCATATATATTATCAATAATGATATATTAGGAAGGTGTAGTTAATTATTTTTTTATGTGAGTCTTATAGAAGAAGGTATGCTTGCCTTATGAGACTAGGGTTACATAGGGCATTATGATTGTTTCCCTTTAGGGAGAGACCCAAAGATATTTTGATTGTGTTGTATGTTCCTTAAATATTTATGATAATATTGCATGATAATATCATGATAACCAATAGTTTAATTAGACATTGATATTTAAAGTAAAAGATCATGAGAATCAATACCCAATTTTACTAGTCTGTTCCACCAAATGAGAATAGTGGTGATGTAGGAGCATCCATTGAACATAATGATTGTCATATTCATTCTAATCCTCAAGGTAAGGAATATTATTTAGCTTTCTTAATGTTGGAGCCTATCATGTTAAATATTCTTGATAATTCTAATATGCTTGACATTGAAAACCATTCAAGTTATTATTGTAGGTATGTTACATATTTGCAAGAAGATGATGTTCATATATTCCAAGGCATGTAAGGCTATGACATACATGGGATGATAAAATAAAATAAGAGATAAAGTGATGATATTCATTATTTGTATAAACTTGTTGTAAACCCTAACCCTAAGTATATTTTATGTAAGTTAGGGTATTGCTATAATTTCATGTATGTATCTTAGTCTATTGTATAGCATTGTAATATTAATCCTTAGTATCATTTAACCAATGATATTATGTTGTGAATTAAGGTTAATATGGGCTTAATTAAACCATGATTAATGGGCTGAATTAAGGAAGAAAACTCGGCTGGTTTAAGCTAGTCACCACCAAACTTCTTTCTCCTATATATAACCGTTTGTGCACAACATTTGTATGAAGATATTGAATAATAATTTTGATAAAACTTTGAGCAAGAGAGCTAAATTCTAATCCTCCCTTTTGGATCTACATTGAGCAAGGAAGATCCGGGATAATCCTTCTTCAAAAATCTATCTCAATTCGACACATTTGAAGTTCTTCAAATCTGCCGAATACACCTTCAACTTGTATCTTCAAGTTCTTTGCCTATAAGCCACCAATTCACTTCATTTCTTTTGCATTATATTGTGGGTAAAATATTCTAATACAAATTTTGATACAACCTTCCGTTACTTTGATAAAAACCACATCATTTTTGGTATCAAAGCTTCATTTGTTCGAAGCTAATACAACTAGTGATTTCTATCGACCTAAAATCGTGCAAGAAATTATTTAATTTTTCATGAAGTTCTTGCAATCTTGAATGATCTTGTTGCATTTTCCCTCAACTTTCCACATAAAATACCAACAGAGTTCGAAATTCCAGCAACACCAGTTTGGTTTGTATATTTGCAACGATGGTGTGTGCCTCTCCAGCACTTGATTTATATTGTATTCTACTCTCTATTAGTGTGTGATCAAGTGTATGACAAACCCTGTCAATTTCTCTTCGTGCAAGCAAGCAGAGAAGCACCAATGTATTCGACACCCTGAACAGCTCCTAATCGCCTGAGATTGACTTGGAACTTGCAGGCCCTATATTCAATTCATCCCTCATCAATTTCTCTCAATAAATTAGTCCTTCATCTACCTATGGATCTCCTCTACATTTTCTATGAATACTTTAACACGAATCTCCCACTGGAATACAATCTTTTGTTGAAAACACATAAACATGTTCTATGATTTTATGTGAATCAATTTCACATCTATTATTACTAACATTTCATTGTTTGTGTGTACCTGTGTGTAGTGCCTATTCTTGGGGATAAAATATCTTCTTTTTTCCTAGATAAATACTACAAGTAGTGTTTGGAATTTGTTTTAGAATTATAAATTGGTGTGTGCTTTGTTTGGTTGTAGGTAAAACAAATCCAGCACCTACACTTGTGGAAGATATATTATGTGCGACAAGTAGGGTTGTGTGTCAACCTTCACCGTGGCTAGTGAAAAGGTGTGTGCCCTGGTTGAGTCCATCAAAATCCTCACCACACACATGGATGCCCAATTACAAACTCAAAACACACTGCAACATCAACTACAAAGTGTGGAAGCAAAGTTAGCCGACCAAGAGAAGTATAAACCATGGAAACCTCGAATGGAAACCACACATGATAGTGTGGAGGGGAGAATGAAGCCGATTTACCATGCTAAGAATGGACTTAGACCTTTCAATATTTCTCGTCTTGAAGATGGAGAAGAGGAGGCAAATTCTTTTGGCTCAAGCAACCAAAGAAGAGCACCTACATTCCATGTAAGAAATCCACACCATGAAGATCAAGGTATTAAACTTGAATGTGGAATCATCTTTTGAGTGGTTGCATGAGATTGAGGCTATTTTTGAATTTAGAGAATATGATGATAATAGAACGTGCAAATTAGCTACTCTAAAGTTCAAAAAGTTTGCTCGAATTTGGTATGATAACTTAAAACGAACTAGAGAAAGACAAGAGAAGTCTAAAATAAAATCTTGGGAAAAACTTAAAAAACACTTAAGAAAGATATTTGTGCCTAGAGAGTATGAACAAGATATGTATGTTAAAATGAATACTCTAAGGAAAGGCTTGTTTAGTGTAGAAGAATACACTAGAGAATTTGAAAGACAAGCCCTTATTTGTGATGTTCATGAAAGATACTTAGGTGGCTTGAATAATTTAATAAGAGACAAAGTTGATATGTACTCTTATGGATCTCTTGATGACTTGATAAAATTGGCTATGAAAATTGAAAGACAAACTAAAAAAACTAAAGCCTATGTTAAGTCTAATGCTTCTACTTCAACTAAACCCTATTCTAACACCTTTACCCCTAAATCAACATTTTCATATGATAAAAAGAATAAAAAATATGATAAAGGTAAAAATAAGGTGGTAGAAATGGCTAATAAACAATGTTTTAAATGTAAAGGATATGGACATTTTGCTAGAGATTGTCCTAACCAAAGAACCTGAACCTTACATAGCATAGAAAACATGGAGCCATGTAGTGATGATGATGAATTAGAAGTTGAATCTTCTAATAAAATATTAACTATGGAAGAAGAAGAAGGAGACCCATGCTTTTTAATTCAAAGAGTTTTACAAATACAACCTAGTATTACACCTACTCAAAGAGAAAAGATTTTTAAAACCAAGTGTAAAATAGGTGACATGGTTTGTTGACTCATAATTGATATTGGTTCATGTACTAATGTTGCTAGTGAGGCTATGGTTAAGAAACTTGGTTTGGAAACTATTAATCATCCAAAACCCTATTCTTTACAATGGTTAAATAAAGATAAATGAGCTAAAGTAAACAAAAGAGCTTTAGTCACATTTTCTATTAGAGACTATCATGATGAAGCTCTATGTGATGTTTTACCTATGGATGATTGTGGATTACTTTTGGGTAGACCATGGCAATTTGATAGAAAAGCAACTCGTGATGGGGTAACTAATGAGTATGTGGTGAAAAAGGAAAAACAATTATATAGGCTCCAACCTTCTTTATATGATCATATGCCCTTGAGTGATGATAAAAAGAGATTATTTTTACATGAAAAGGCTATGTAAAAATGTATAAAAGAAGAAGGAATTTGTTATGCTTTAGTTTCTAAGGGTTCTAAACCTAAAAAACAACAACCTAAAAATCCTAATCTGATTAAGTTGCTTGATGAGTATAATGATGTATTTCCTGATGACTTACCTCCTGGACTACCACCTAAAATAGGTATAAAACATGCTATTGATCTTGTTCCTGGTATGTCTATTCTTAATAAACAGGCTTATAGATGTAACCCAGAAGAAGCTAATAAATTAAAAAAACAAATATAATAACTTATGGATAAAGGATTTGTGAAAGAAAATATGAATTTTTGTATAATCCTTTCAAATACTGCTTATGTCAAGTTTATGAGTTATTTCTGGAAAACTTTATGGAATATTCTTAGTGCGTATGGTGTGAATCCTAACATGCCTATTAACATGATTCCGTTGAAAAAAGGTGAAATAAAAAACTATGAGGCTAAAGAAAGAATACAATTTTTTTAACAACTTCATGAGAAAATCAGACATAATATTGAAAAATCTAATGTCAAGTATAAAGCTCAAGAAAATAAGCATAGAAACTCTTACGTGTTTTCTCCTGGTGACTTAGTTTGGTTACATTTACGTAAAGAGAGTTTTGCTAATTTATGTAAAAACAAACTAATGCCAAGAGCCGATGGTCCATTTAAAATACTTAGGAAGTTTGGAGATAATGCTTATGAACTTGAACTTTTACATTCTTATGGAGGACTTTCAAGAAATTTTAATTTTGGTGATTCGTCTCCTTAGTATTCTGATAAAAATTTGAGGGCAAATTCTTCTCAACTTGGAGAGTAAGATGCAAGAGCATCCATTGAACATAATGATTGTCATATTCATTCTAATATTGAAGGTAAGGAAGATGATTTAGCTTTCTTAATGTTGGAGCTTATCATGTTAAATATTCTTGATAATTCTAATATGCTTGACATTGAAAACCATTCAAGTTATTCTTATAGGTATGTTACATATTTGCAAGAAGATGATGTTCATAATCATTGATGTGTACAAGTATTCCAAGGCATGAAAGGCTATGACATACATGGGATGATACATTACCACAAAAGATAAAGTGATGATATTCATTATTTGTATAAACTTATTGTAAACCCTAACCCTAAGCATATTTTATGTAAGTTAGGGTATTGTTATAATTTCATGTATGTATCTTAGTCTATTGTATAGCTTTGTAATATTAATCCTTAGTAAAATTTAACCAATGTTATTATGTTATAGATTAAGGTTCATATGGGCTTAATTAAACCATGATTAATTGGCTGAATTAAGGAAGAAAACTCAGTTGATTTAAGCTAGTCACCACCGAGCTTCCTTCTCCTATATATACCCTTTTGTGTGCAACATTTGTATGAAGATATTGAATAATAATTTTTATAAAAGTTTGATCAAGAGAGATAAAGTCTAATCCTCCTTTTTGGGTCTACATAGAGTAAGGAAGATCTGGGATAATCCTTCCTCAAAAATCTATCTCAATTCGACACATTTGAAGTTCTTCAAATCTACCGAATACACCTTGAACTTGTATCTTCATGTTCTTTGCCTATAATCCACCAACTCACTTCATTTCTTTTGCATTAGATCGTGGGTGAAAGATTCTAATACAAACTTCGATCCAGCCTTCCATTACTTTGATAAAAACCACATCAAGAGGTCAAAAGTGTTATGTCGTAGAAGCTTTACCAATCCATTTCATATAATGAGGATAGTGGCCAGGAGCATTTTTCCAAGGATTTTTACCCTCTTTTTCCACTAAGTAAGAATAGTATCCAAGATTGTTCTATCATGGGAGTCATATTTGTCTATTCCACTAAATGATAATAGTAAGATCCCTGAACTCAATATAATAAAGTAACTAGATTATAAGTATGCCTAATATGGAACTTCATTTTGATTCCTCTTTTTTATTCATATCATTACATAATGAATGTGCATATTTAATCTTTCTATGTGACTTTATGTGTGTTGTTTACTCCTTTACTATGATTCTATTGTTACCTTACTCTAATATGGATATTCTACCACTCATTTAAAATCATATGAAAGTGAAATAAAATGATCTATTAGAATAGGATTTTCAAATAGAATGAATACCAAAAATAAATTTCAAAGGGGATATGGATGAAGGAACTCACAAAGAAAACCTTTAAACTAGGGAATTAATTATATGAAAAACACACAAAGAATCTTCAAATGGTTCAAACCATAAGAATAAAACACAAAGAATTTTTAAATGGCTTAACAGCTTCAAACTCAGTAAACATTTGGAGAAAACACTCACATAGATTTGTTATTCATTATTAATTCAAATCTACATTCCTCATTTGGTTGACACCAAAATCAACTAACAATTAAATATTAACAACCCTTGCTTAGTTACTAAATTCGTTAGTCATATTAGGGACATTTGTAGCAACCGCTAAATAACCCTAATTACAACCAATGGCCATGCAAAAACTTACCACATATCACAAATAACTAATTTCCCTTTAATTCCATCTAATTACACCTATAATTAAGATAATTAACACATACCATTAGGCAACTAATTATAACTAAATGCTAGGGTCACATAAAATGACATAAAATCCTAATTTTGCATCCCCTATAGTTTTAAATTGAGTTATGGCATGTCGTGAATAAATTCAACCTTCCTTGCTGCCACATAATCATGCTTGAAACATCATCAACATTAACACACCCTTAAGGGTCTGTTTGGTTCTTTCCATTGTAAGAAAAATTCTTATTTTATGTCAAAACATCAATAAAGTGTTGTAAATGAAAGAAACACCTTTAATAATCTCAATGACATAATTAATAAAATAGAAGAAATATTTTTGGATGGTAAAACAAAGAATCTTACATGTCATACTCAAAATGCAATAATTAATCATCATTTTCATATGTATTGCTCATTCCCGTAAACAAACGGCTTAGATTTTGTTGTGAGGGTCTTGAGCACTATTGTGATGACTTCACTACTTATGATGCACTACCTATGGAGGAGTGATTATATTCTAATGGGGTTTAGAAATAGAATTAACATTATTTAGTAGCTATTTTTTGTCGGAATATCTTTTGGACTGGTAGCTCTAGTGGTTCACTTTTTAGAACCTTTTTTGTTTTATTTTTTTATTCTATTCTTGGAGTTAATCTCAAACTCTTATCTAAGTTTATCAAATTTCTCTCATTCTCTAATTATTTTATTTTAATTTTTATATTTTTTATCTTGTATTCAATGCAAAGATGGTATGGTTAGCCAATTTTACAAGTAAGACAATAACACCAAAAAATATTGTTATTATGCTTCTACTAAAATGAGTTTTCTTAGTATTAAATTTCATGGTATTTCAAAACAATTAACCGCTATTGGAATGGACCTCATAATTATCAAAAATTTAGTTAGCATTTTTAAATCCTTTTAACATAGCAGAAAACTTACAAAAATACAAACACCAATCCTTATGTGAGCTTTGAGTGGGCATTTGATGCACTACATAACATTGTGTTTGTTTGTGTAGTTGTTGGAGAAGTTTATGATAGGATTATGAATTAAACATGGGGGCCATGTTTGTTCACATAATGTAATGGAGTGAGTTTTGGGTAAAAATCCCAAAGTAAAGAAATAAATACAAAGGGTCATGTTTTCCAAACACATACCATATTTTTATTTATTTTTAAAATACGTTTATTTTTTCTATAGGTTTTTTTCTACTATAAAATATGTATATGAAAACCCGAGTCATCATGCGATGCTATCCAACTTCTTATTATTCTCCATAGAATTACCCATTACTTGAGAATTGTAGATTTGTGTAATGATTAATTAATTAGTTCAATTATTTTATAAGTACACAAGAGAATAAAGAATTATCTACACTTTCCCTTAACTATTTTATATTTTGATTGATACATAAATTGCTTATAATCTTGTTAGTTTCAATTTTTGTTTGGATCTATTCAATCCACGTAATTCTATAAAAAATTTATATCAAATGTTGTGGTTTTTGAAGAGATCTGGTAATTTAAATGCATAAAAGATTTGATATTAAAAAGCTTAATTGCTCCATCATTTTTGGATTATGGAAATTAAAGATGTGGGTAATTCTAATTCAGAACTGATTAGAAAAAGCATTATCTGGTTATTTGAATAAACTAGATTAGATGACGGATGAGAGATTTGAAAAAAAGATCTAAAGGCCCACTCTATCATATAATTATACTTATCAAATGATTTATTATATGAAGTGGCAAAAGAATCAATGGCGGTTGCCTTGTAGTTGAAGTTTGAGTCATTGTATATGATGAAATTAGTAGCAAATCGACTATTGTTGAAGAGTCAGCTTCAAGACCTAATATCAGGTGAGAATTAATCTTTAAAACTTCATCTATATGAATTTGATTCTATTATTATGTATTTGTATGACATAGAAGTCAAATTAGATGATCTGGCCATTATGTTATTGTGTTCTTTACTTGTTAATTTTAAGCATTTTTGTGAGACTATTTCTTATGGAAAGGATGAATTAGTTTTTTGATGATATGAAATATGCCTTACTACAAAGGGAATTGATTGATAGTTGGATTACCACAAGTAGTACTTACGAGGACTCACATGGTGAGGGACTTATAACAAGGGGAGAAATTAGGAGGGGGAGTGTAATTACTATAATAAGCTCATATCCAAGTCAAAAAAATTGGTAAAAGAATGTAACATGTTATGGGCATCATAAAAAGGGGCATGTTAACATTTTTTATCATAATAAGAAGCCTAGTACTAAGTCTAGTGAGTTATCTGATATGAAGGAGGATGTTACTAATGCTTAGAGTGATAGTGATGGAGAGGTGTTATCGACCACTAATAAACAAACAAAAATTAGTGATAGATGGATCTTAAATTATTGGTATTCTTACCTTAAATGTCCCAACTAAAGTTGGTTTTAGACATTCGAGGTGACTTAGGGTGGAGTTATCTTGATGTGTAATTATGTTGCTTATAAAGTTGATGGGATTGGAAAATTGAAGGTGAGGATGCATGCTAGTGTGGTCACGATGTTGTCCTATATGAGGCATGTCCTTGAGATGGCAAGAATCTCATCTCTTTGATTTTCTTAAATTTTAATGGATATTGGTGTGTTATTGAGGATGGTACCTTAAGAGCTACAAAAGTGGCTCTAATAGCGATAAAGGAAAAGTAGGTTAGCACACTATATGAGTTATTAGGTTCCACTATTATAGGGAAAGCTATTTTAACATTATCAAGGCTATTTGACTAGAATGTTATGAGACTTTGGCAAATGATACTAGGGCACATGTGTGTTAAGGTTCTTACTAATCTCTATAAGAAGGGGATGCTAGATGGAAATGCTATAGGTGTTATGGACTTCTATGAGCAGTGTGCGTTTGGAAAGTAGAAGTAGGTTAGTTTTCTAACATCTAAGCATAGTATGAGAGAACCTCTTGTGTATATCCATTCAAATTTATAGAGAGTGGTTTCCAAACATAGTTCATTGTACTTACTCACATTTATTGATGACTTTTCTAGAAAGGTATAAGTGTATTTCTTATAGTATAAGAATAGTGTTTTCGCTGCTTTCAAATGCCAGAAAACCTTGCTAAAGAAGCATACACGAAAGTAAATTAAGTATCTCAAGATAAATAATGGTCTTAAGTTTTTCTTAGTAAAGTTTCACTAATTTCTTTCAAGACCATGGGATAGTGAGACACTACACTTGTGTTGGAAAACCACATTAGAATGGGGTTGTTGAAAGGATAAATAGAATACTATTAAAGAAGGCTCCTTGTATCATAGGGAGGGTTAAGTAGAGATTTTTGAGCTAAGGTAGTTCATATAGTAGCATACCTAGTGAACAATCACCAAATTAGCCAATTGCATTATAAACACATGAGGATTTGTGGTCTAGTAAGCTAGATGATTACTCTAATTTTCTCATCATTTGTTTCCTTACTTATGCTTATGTGAATGTTTTTAAACTTGATCCTAGATCTAAAAAGTGAATTTTTCTTGGCTTTACATATGGAGTGAAAGGGTATAAGTTATCAGACCTAGCAGCATCAAGTTCTTGACTAGTAAGGGTGTTACCTTTAATAAGTCTATGTTCCTTTAGAAAAATAAGTCTTATGATGATGTATCTAAGGAATTGGATTAGGATAGTGTTGTGGGTAGGTGTAGATTTACTTGGATAATAAAGACCCTTCTAGTAAACCCACTTTTCTAAATTGGGTGGATACAAGTAGTAGGTGGAGAAAAGGGGTGTTGCTCCAAGCAAAGCATGGAGGATTGTTAAGCCACTAGTCAGGTATGGTTTTAAAGAATTTACTGGTTATACATTTTCTGGTGTAGAGACTATAGTTGATGTATATGAGCTAGGAATAATCTTAGAGGATATTGAGAGTTCTAATTCTACTGATTGGTGTGCTGCTATGGAGGAGGATATGGAATCCTTATTAAATAATTAAACATGAGAACTTGTGAAGGCACCTAGGAAGAAGAAGATGATGATTGATTATAAGCAGGTATACAAGTTCAAATAAGGATCTCTAAGGGTCGAGAGACCAAGGTATAAGACTCATTTAATTGCACGTGGATTTAGTTAGATTCTAAGAGTGAACTATAATGAGATATTTTCTCTTGTAGTTAGACATACTTTTATTTTTACTTTGCTTACTCTTGTGGCTATACATGATCTAGATTTAGAGTAATTGGATGTTAAAACTACATTTAAATGGTGAGCTTGAGGAGGATATTTATATGTGACATCCTAATGTGTTTGTTTTTTAGGGGAAGCATGATCATGCATGTCTATTGAAAAGGTCATTATATAGTCTGAAGTAGTATCCTTGATCGTGGTACAAATGATTTGATTAGTTTATACTTGATCATGGGTTTTCTAGGAGTAATTATGATGGATATATGTACTAAAAGTAGATGGATGGAGGCTCACTTATGTATCTCTTGCTATATGTCGATGACATGCTTGTGGTAAAAAAAATATATATGTGGTGTTGATAAGGTGAAGATAATGATAAAGTTTGAGTTTGAGATGAAGGATCTCGGAGCTGGAGAGAGGATCATTGGCATGGAGATCATAAGAGACTATGAGTAGAGTCCTTTTTTACTTGTCACAAGATTCCTATATAAACAAGTTGTTGGAGACATTTAATATGATGGATGCCTAGACAATGAGAACTCCATTGGCTACTCACTTCATATCGTTAGCTTTGGATCAAATCCAAAGAGGAAGAGGATTTTATGGATATTTTTCCATATTTGAATATTTTTGGTTCTATCATGTATGCTATGGTGTGTACTAAGCTTGATAACTCTCAAGTTGTTAGTGTGGTGAGTTGATAAATAGCGAATCTAAGGAAGTATCACTGGAAAGTAATGAAGTGGATTATAAGGTACTTGAAGGGTAATACAACATCTTGTATAGAGTGTGGGAGATTAGTTGATTTGGGTTTGTAGACTCTAATTCTAGTGGAGGCCATGATAAAAGGAGACCCTGAAATGCCCCAAAAACCTAATTTTAAGAATTTTAGTTAAATAATGATTTATTAGGAAAATTAATTAAATAAATTATTTTTTTAAATAAAAAGGAATTAATTAGGGTAAATCAAGAAGAAAATAATAAATATTTTAATTACAAAAATTTTGGGTATTTTGCTAATTAAAAGGGAATTTAGGAAAAATCTTTCAATGATCCTAATTTAGCCTAAAAAGGGATTTAAATACTATTTTATTTAAATATTATTATTTTTTAAATATCCTAAATGTCTAAATTAATTTAATTGAACCCAAATCACCTAATTTTTTTCTTTTTCCCTTTTTCCCCTTTCCTTTTCTTTCTTTCTTTTCTTTTCTTTTTCTTCCTTTTCCTTTCTTCTTCATTTCTTTTTCTTCCTCCTTACCCCGATTTGGGCTTATTCGTGGCCTGCCTCTCTTCTTTCCTTTTCTTGTTCGGCGGCCCAAGGCCTAGAACACCACATTTCGTCATTCTTTTTTTATTCGTCGCCTAGTCTGGTTCTTCTTCTTTTCTTTTTCTTCTTTTCTTCCCTGTCGCCTGATCTATGCGTCCTTCCTTCTTCTTCTTCATTCCTCCCTTCCCCGTCGACCTACAACTCCTCCCCCGCTCCCTATTTTTTCGCCACCGATCATGCCTTTAATAGGTCATTTCTTTTCCTCTCTCCTCCCCCTAACTCTCTAGCCATTTTGACCCAACCCACTCCCCTCTCTCCTCATGCACGATCCCCTCTTTCCTGGCCACCCATCCCTACCCCGATTTGAATTTCACAGGCCTCTGTCACCCCTAGTGAACCCAAGCTGACCTGCCCCGATTCCCTTATATTCCCTTCAACCTTATCTCCTCCTTAAGCCCATAAATACCCATTAATAGTCCTGGGATTGAGTTTTTGTTTCAAACCCGGAAAATTTTTCTCTTTTTGCCGCCGCCTTTTTAGATACCATTTATGTAGCCATCGGCCAACGCCGCTGCCCACTCCACCCACCTAAACACTCCCTACATCGCCCTCTAACTATCTACACCACCCACCTCCCTCGATTTTCCCTACATAAGCCACCCCGACCATGTAAAGTAGTCTCCTTGATTAACCTTTCCTTCCACATCTGCCACCCTTCGCACCACCGTCCACCACCACTTCCGCCGCACCCACTACCCATTTCACCTTCCAAAAGCATTTGCAGAATTTCCTCTATCTTTCCCTACCTTTCTTTTCCTCTTTCTCCTTCTCCTCCTCTCTTTCTCTCCTTCTTCCATTTTCGGCCACCACTACTACCGCCATGGGCCGCCGCCATTAGCTGCGCCGCCACCCTCATTCTACTCTTCTCCATCTAGGCAGTCATAAATACCCCTACTTCCACCCTCATTCTTCCCCTCTTTTTCCCAACATTCAACTTTTCCCTTTCCTTCTCTTGTTCTGGCCATCGCCATGTACCACCGCCGGTGCCACCTATCACCACCAACCTAAGGTGGAACCCTAAACCTTCTCAACCCTTTCTCACCATTTATTCAAGCTTTATTTATTTTATTTGTTTATATTTACATTGTTTCAAATTTATTACTACTACTACTACTACTACTAATGTTATTATTTTTATTGAGGGCCGAAGCCCTATTCTATTTTAAGTTCAATTATATTATTATTATTATTATTATCATCATCATCATCATCATTATTATTATTATCATCATCATCATCATCATCATCATCATCATCATCATCATCATTATCATTATTATTATTTTTTATCATTAATAGTGTTATTATTATTCCAAAGTAGGGTTGAAACCCTACTTTAATTTATTTCAGTTTATACTATTATTATTATTATTATTTCGTAATTACTATTATTATTTCATTATTATTATTATTATTATTATTATTATTATTATTATTATTATTATTATTATTATTATTATTATTATTTACTAGTATTATTAGTAGTATTATTTTGGTGAAGGGATGAAGCCCTTATTCCACCATTTATTTCGAACCATACTATTATTATTATTATTATTATTATTATTATTATTATTATTATTATTATTATTATTATTATTATTATTGTTATTATTATTATTATTATTATTATTATTATTATTATTATTTTAGTATCATTATTATTATTAGGGTAAAGTCTTCAAACCTTATATTATCAACTTTTACAATATTACTATTTCTTCTTATATCTTTAGCAAAATTAGTAATTAGTTAATTTTATTATTATTAATATATTATTATTTTATCAAAAACCATAATATTAGAATAAATTAGGAAATAATGGTATTTTTAGTAGGAGGAAACTTAATCTTTAGTTTTTGCCTCTTATAAGTGAGACTAGCCAAAGCCCTAAGGAGGCGTAGGAGTGTGCTCCAAGATCGCTGTATTTTTAGGTAAGGGTGTAACTAAGGCCTTATTTTGCTATGTGTATTACTTGCCTTGTATAATATCGTGTTGTGTATCATGTGCTACTAGTTGAATATTTTATATATGGAGCAGCTTGGAGTCAAGATATGTTTATGTGCCTTCTTATTGTATATGTTGACATGTATATGTGGTGAAATGTGATGCAATGTGTGGTGACCCTTTTAGACATGCATGTGAGGATGTTTATAGTGGTTTGGTGGGGTGGAGAGGATGAAAAAGGAAAGTGGGGAAGTAAGTTGACCAAAGGGAAATGAGTTGACCAAGGGATGTGACTTGACCTAAATATTTTAATGATCCATGAGTGGTTGAATTAAATGGCGATTTTAAATAAAATAAAAGGGTGGGAGAATCTATGGTTGTGCATACGAGAGTCTATGGTTTTGTATGGAAGAATCTAGGGTTTTGCATAGATGGATTTAGGGTTTTGTTTGGAGGAATCTAGAGTTTTGCATGAATGAATCTAGGGTTTTGCATGGATGAATCTAGGGTTTTTCATGGATGAATCTAAGGTTTTGCATGGAGGAATCTAGGGTTTTGTATGGATGGATCTAGGGTTTGCATGACAGAATCTAAGTACGTATGGAAGAATCTAGGGTTGCATGGGTGAATCTAGGGTTTTATGTGGGAGTTTTAGGGTTTGCATGAAAAAGTTTAAAGGTGTGCATGGGAAGGTTAGCGTTTGTATGGGAGTAAAATTTACATATGGAAAGTTGACCTGGGATGTAAGGAAGGTAATGGAAGATTTTTTTGGGTATTTGGAGGCTTTGGGGTGAAAATTAGTATGTAGGGCAATATAAGGGTACATAGGAGACTGTGCTACAATTTGGGGAAAAACCTTAATCTGAGAAGGCGACAAAAAGGAAAATAAATGAGGGTGAGTGCAGTATGAGAGGATGATGTAAATTATCAAGTGAGGATGAGCATGATAGGCATGAAAGAAAATAAGGAGTGGAATGTAAGAAAAGGAGGGGCTACATGTGGACACGAGGAAGCTAGGGTTTGTTGTGGCCAGTTAGGGTTGGGTGTGGTTACCCTATTTTGTGACCACACGTGTACTTGAGGAGTAAGGCGTCATGATGAGGGTTGAATATAAGAATTTTAAAGCTTGGGGTGTTAAAATAATTTGGGTCGTGTGAAGTGGAGTAGGATGGACCACATGGGTCTAAATTAGGGTTTCAAGATAAAACCCTAAAGTGAGGCATTGAGTGGACTTGGAAGAGTAAGGTAGTGGGCCTTGACCTATATACTTAAGATTTGGACTTCTAGTGTGATATAGGATATGGTGGAAAGGATGTTGGGGTAAGTTAGGAGGTGTAGGAGTATGATGATATGCATCGGGTCTGTTAGAGGATAGGCGTAGGGAGAGTGAATCATGCATATCTAGGGTGAAAGCTTCTGAATAAGATAACATAAAACATTAATCATGCAAAGTGAAAGATTATTGAGCCAGGTCTCACTGATCCACCGGTAAGAAATAGTGGTTAGGGCATTTCATCCTATACGTTATCGATCCACCGGCTATAATAGTAGTTAGGGTATGTTACCCTATGTGTGACTGATCCATCGGCTATAATAATGGCAGATCCTGAGATCAATAAACCAAACCCCAAGTTTGCTAAGACACATAAAAGACACTAAGTACTTAAACACCATGCGAGTTGGGGCCCAACCGATCCACAGGTAAGAAATAGTTTTAAGGCGCCCCGCCCTATGTGTGACTGATCCACCGGCTAATAATAGTGGTCAGGTGCATTGTTTCCTATGTGTCTCCGCTCCACCGGCTATAATAGTGGGGGTTCCCATATTCACATGGATTTGATAAAGAGTATGGTGTGAAATGAGTATCGATAAGAGATTAATTAATTTATTAATATGGACTATAAATGGGCCTTTATGATTTACTTGAATACCCGTATGCTATTACGTTATCATATTGGATTATGTACTATTTTTATTATTCCACTTGGTTTATATGCTTATATGTGTTGGCCTTAGTGTATGGTTACCTTGCTCAGTACATAGCGTACTGATCACCCTTTTCATGGGTGCTGCTCATTCCCACATGCAGAAGGCCCTTTTGACTTTGTGTAGGTGGGTCACGCATATTTTGATGCCTTCGATATTCATGAGGCATCAGGTGGGGCTGAGTGTTGAGCATGTTCTTAGCTCGATGATTGAGAGAGACGTGGTCGGATTCTTCTTCAAGTTATTTTATTTCCTTCTATTATTTATTTTTTTATTGAATTTCTCCTTTTATGACTTATTACTTTATATTGAGTATTCAAGATTATTAGTTTTAAACTTTATTTCTCTTTTTGGATTTTTTATAATGCACTCTGGTTTATGATTCTCTTTACGCGTACTCTAATTTCTATGTTATGATCCTTTAGTTGTTTTTATGAAATCTTGGTTTAAGTATTGACTAATTTTAATAAATATCCTTTTTAGCCTTAGCACTTGATACTAGAACAATTGGAGTAAACCGGTCTGGTACTAAGTGTGGCGGTAATATTCCCAAAATTCATAGGTTCTAATTTAATTCATTTACTTTCGTTTTGAAAAAAATAGTAAATTTTGGGGTGTTATAGATCAATTAGTAGATATATTTGTTGTCTTAGTGGTTCAAATACTAGCTAGAGGCCTTCCTTGTAGGAGGTGGTAGCCTTGTCCACTACTAAGGTAGAGCATATGGTTATGACTAAGGCTTTTTAGGAATCTGAGTGGCTTGGTGGTTTAGTATGTGAGCTGAGGTTTGGTCATGATGTTCTAGTTTTTTGAGGTGATAGCCTAAGGGTTATTTATTTAGCAAAGAATTAGAATTATTTTCATAGCCAAATCAAGCACATTAACATCAAGTATCACTTTATTTGAGGTGTTGTTATTGCTAGCAAATTTGTGTTGGAGAAATTGGATACTTTGGATAATCCAGCCGATATGCTAATGAGGTTATTAACCGTGTGTGAGTTCGAGTGGCCATTTATCATGTGTAAATTTGAGTGATTATCGGACTTGAATGAAGCAATAAGGTCCTTTATTAGGCCAAGGGTTTTTTATAAAGGTTATTACATGTCATACATCATAAATATTACTTCAAAATGGAGATATATGAGCTTTGACAGAGTATTTTAGTACACAACATGACATTGTGTTTGTTAGTGCAAATGTTGAAGAAGTTTATGGTAGGATTGTAAATTTTATGATAAACATGGGTCATCTTTATTCACAAAACATGTTGATGTGAGTATTAGGCAAAAATTTTAAAGTGAAGAAATAAATACAGGGGGTCGTGTTTCCCAAATATGGTGCTTGATTTTTTTCTTTATTTTTAAAAACATTTTTATCCTAAAGGATTTTTCTAATATAAAAGAGATATAAGGAAACCCTAGTTGTCAAGTTGTGTGAGCCAACTTCTTCTTCTTCACCATAAAATTCTCCATTGCTAAATAATTGTAGATTTGTGTAATTGATTGATTGATTAGTTTAATTGTCATGTAATTACATAGGAGTATGAATAAAGATCTCTATCTCCCCTCAATTATTCTATTTTATGCTTGATCTATCAATTATTCATCATCTTGTTAATTTTGATTTTTGTTTGGATGCATTCAATACACATATTTCCGCAACACCTTAGTACCTTAAGGTATCTAAGTAAATGATGAAGTGCAATCCATTGATCTCTACCATTGTTGTTAATATAACTATTTAGTCTACTCAATACATAGGTTATGTTAGGTGTAGTATAGCTTATGAGGAACATTTCACTAACTATGATTTTAGTATAATCTTCTTGTAAAATAGTAAAACAATAGTTCTATTTTAAGTGCATGCTAGGGTCATAGTGTAATGCCCCATCTTTCTATAAAGTTGTGAATGAGAAGTTATGATATTTATTAAAATTTGATAACTTTTTATTCTTGATTTGGAGATATAATAAGTTTGAGAAAAGTATAGATTTTAATAAGTTTTAAAATAGAATAAAATGAGGTTTCAGGAGGATCAATTGACTGGTTCCATAAACTGATTAGCTAGTTTGATATATCACATAAAGGTTTTTTCTCGACCCGGCCGATCGAATAGTTTAGGGAGCTAATCAACTCGTCGATAGAGTAGTCAATTGATAAGACAAACTAATTGATTAGTTTGCCGAGTTGAGTACATTTTTGAAGCCACATTATTTGGGAAAATCTTCCTACACTAAAATGGAACATTGATAATCTCATTCTAAACTATTCTTATGGGATTCTTAACCTTTCTTATCATTAATTTGGTTAAGCTTCTACCTCGAATGGATTTGAAGGTTTGATTGGGACATATAAATGAGAAAGTGACCTTAGCCTTGTCTTCTTACACCTCTTTCCTCTACCTACTCTAAAATTATTTACTTTAATTCCTATATCTATCTTTGCTTAGCTAGGAGATTCTGTCCATGGTGATTTTTCATTTTCTTTCTGGATTTTGGCATTTCTAGGAAAATTCGACCTACACTTCCCAAAAAATAACCATTTTAGCTTTGGAGAAGAGATCAACCAATCATTGATAAAATATGCTCATTTAGCCTAAATTTGAATGGTATAAACCAAGGTCTTTTGATCTATTCCCAACCACACTCGTGTTTGTACTGATTTGTTGGCTATAAATATCCCTAACCAGTAACCGCCCCTTCCATTCACTTTTCTTTTAGCCATCAAATATTCCAACTCTCTCTAACTTACAAAAAATGACCAGTAAACATCCTAGATTAGAAGACCTAAATAGGGCCATGAAGAGTATTCTACTAGTAAAGGTCATTTGGTCACGCCATAGTACCGAGGAAGCCACTTGGGAGGTCAAGGAGGAGATTTAAGTGAAATACCTAGAGTTTTTCTCCTAGTGAAATGTTTCTCATTAGTCCTTATTTTAAGGGGGTAGTGCCCTTTTGCCTTATTAAATGTATTATGTGAATTTTTGTGTGTGTATATTGTGACTAGACCTTGGTTAGTACGATTCAGGGATGCAACCTCTTTAAAGGGGTAGTGTTATAATACCCCATCTGTTTATGAAGTTGTGAGTGAGAAGTTATGGTATTTGTTATTATTTAATAATTTTTTGTTCTTAATTTGGAGCTATAATTAAGTTTGAGGAAAAGTTAGATTTAAATAAGTTTTAGAAATGAAATAAAATGAGGTTTCAAGTAGACCTATTAACTAGTTCCATGAACCAATCGACTGGTTTTTCGTCTTAGCTAATGGGTTTTTCTCAACCGAACAACATGATTGGTTTGGGGATTCAATCCAACAATTAGTAGAATAGTCAATTGGTAAGCTAAACCAATCAATTGATTTGTTGAGCCGAGTACATTTTTAAAACTTAATTTTTTGGTAATATCTTCTTATAGAAAAATAAAACCTTCATAATCATGTTCCAAACTTTTCTTGAAATATTATGAACTTTCTTATCATTCATTTAGCCTAGCTTATACCTCAAACAAATTCAAGGGTTCGATTGGGACCTTTGAGGGAGAGAGTGACCTCATCATTTTCTTCATCTACCTCTCTCCTCTGCCTACTCTAGAAATTGTTACTTCAATTCCTAAACCTATATTTGCTTAGTTGGGATATTCCTTCCATGTTTATCATTCATTTCCTTTCTAATGTTTGGCATTTTTAGGCGAATTACACCGGCATATCTCCAAAAATTACCATTTCAGCTTTGGAGAGAAGTTCAACCTACATATGACAAAACATGCCCATTTGGATCAACTATGAACAATAGAAATTAGATTTTTTTGAGTTGTGCCTAACAACACTTATGCTTGTACCAATTTGTTGGTTATAAACCGCCTAAATCGCCCCTTCCATTCACTTTTCTTTCAGCCACTGAAATATTCCAGTTCTTTCTAACATTGTGTCATTTCTTCTCCAATTCAAACTTTGTTTTGATTTCTTTCACTCTTCTCATCCTTTCTCTAGCTCCTTCTCGTTTATATCTAAATAAGGGAGGGTTAGATTAGAATGAAGTTGAGACTCTCTTTTAGTAAAGAAAAATTTCTCTTTGTTCTCTCTTAGGTTGGTAAGTCATTTTTTTCTCCCAATTCAAACTCTAATTTATAAAATTATTTATTTTATATCTGAAGCTTTAACTTTTGTTTTTATTTGTAGTTGAGAATTTTCCAAATTCGGTTTTTCTCATAAGTGGAAAATTTTGCTAAAGCACTATGCAATTCATTCTTACTTTTGAAATGTAACTTTGTTAAACATATGTGCAGTGAAATCTTTAAAATCCTGACTCTATAATTCAGCGTGTGAATTTTGTTTTAGAGTGGTGCATGTGAATTTAATTATTAATTCCTAGATAAATGGATGATTTCTTGAAAATTAGGTTGATTTGATTAATTATGAAGCATGTAACATTTAATGAGCAAAAGTCTTAGTCTAATGCCAATACATGTGTTCATATGGATGTGATAGGAATTTTGAGAATGATTTTCATGAAAAATGTGTGTTTTATGTTGTTTAAGGACAAAGCAATTGGTTGGTTAGTTTAAGCCAATCAACTAGTCCTTAGAACACTCAACTAATTAATCCAACCCATCAACCAATAGGTCTATGATGACTTTGGCATTACCTTTTACTTAAACCCATCGACTTGTAGGTTTGTAGTGACCTTGTTCTTTCTCTCTACTTAAACTCATTGACTTGTTTGGTAAAGCTAATTAACTAGTCTCTGAACAATCGACTTGTTTGGCCAAACCAATTAACTCGTTCAAGGGCGCCCTAAGTTTGGCCAAATCAAACTAATCATCTAGTCAACCAAAATCAATCATCTAGTTATCCCAACCGATTAAGTAGTTTGGCTAAATTGTGTGACTTTGATGTTTTATATTGGATATGCTTGGAGACTATATCTAACACTACTATATGACTATTTAATGAGTGAAATACTTCCATTGACATAGATTAACAACCTAACAGATGGATTAAATGGATGATGATTCATGACATACTCAATGTGTGTTGCAAAGGCCTTGATAGGTAAACCTAAATAAGTGTTTGATGACTTTGAAAAGGTTAATGAAATCCATACATTATCTCGAATGGATTAATCTAGTGGATTTGGTTATTATTAAGTAAGCATTAGTGGCAATCCCACACATGGTTGGGGATGGTAAGGGTTAATTTGGAATAAGTGTGTGAATTTCTTTTTTACATATGGTGTGAACCTTTTGTTTTCATGTAACCTCGAGAATAACATAGTAATAACTTAAAGCAAAAGATAAACAAGTTGTGTATGGTTTGGGTTATCCGATCTTCAAATAGCTATTGGGGGTTATCCTGCCTTCAAATGTTATTAGTATCTTCGGGCGAGATCCTAGTAGAACACACTGCCTTACCTACTCTAGATACTAATAATGTACTATGGTATATCAATACAAAAGATTTTGGTTACTTAGGTGCTTTTGGCTTCATTCTGGACTTATGTTTATTAATGGATACTTGGCTTTAGGCTAGACTTTATGTCCTTTGGTTTGGATAGAATTCCATGGTATGTGAAACCATAGGGTGGTGCACAATCCATTACTCAATAATAATTGAAATGAGTATTTAGATAATAATTTTAATGAGTATTTGGATAATAACTTCCAGAAGTATTTAGATAATAATTTGAATGCACCTATCTAATGAGAATTTGGAAATAAGAAACCATGGGGCGGTGCACAGTTCATTGCTCAATAATAATTGGACAGAGTATTTGGATAATAATTTTAATGAGTATTTGGATAATAACTTAGACAAGTATTTAGATAATAATTTGAATATGCATAACGAATGAGCATTTCGAAATAAGAACATCATTTAACAGGAACATAGAGTAAAAATAAAAGAACTGTGACAGAGATAATGACTTTTATATAAATGACCTAATAAAAATCAAAGGCGTAGAAAATGGCCTATGGAGAAATTGTGTACCTAGATGAATGAAGCCTTATTATTGGCTAGAAATTTTACTTGTAGCTTGCATAGAGTCATCTATGATGTAGTACTATAGTGGCGAAGATTTTAATTCCTATGCTTGATGTGCCCATAATAAGTCATGTATCTTGTTTATGCAAAGTATGCACTAAAAAGTTAGTATGACCTATGTATTATACTAGAATATTGTGTGTTAGTAACTCCATTGAGTAGGTAACTTAGCTTACTCAGTACAAAGCAGACTGATGTACTCGTTTGCTTGGTTACCTAATCATTCCTATGAGAATAGGGTCATCAGTAGCTTTTCTGAGCATTGATACTTTGTTAAGATGATTGGTAAGCACTAGAGACTGAGATATTAAGATAGCTCATGCAGAGTTTTCTTATAATCGAAGTCCTTCAAGTACAATACGTTTAATTCCATTCAAGATTATGTATGGAGTGAATCCTTATATACCAATTAATATGGTACCCTTAAAGAAAGGTGAACTTAAAAACTATGAGGCCAAGGAATTAATAAATTTATTCAAAAGCTTCATTAACAAATCAAGAGTAACATAAAATGAGCTAATGCAAAATATAAAAAACAAGATAATAACAATCACACTCAATAGTTATTTTCTCCTAGTGATTTAGTATGGATACATTTACATAAAGAAATATTTCCAAATCTAAGAAAATATAAACTAATGTCAAGAGAAAATGGACCATTTAAAATCCTTAGAAAATTTGGAGAAAATGATTACAAACTTAAACTTCTTAAATCATATAGCGGTGTTTCAAGGATATTTAATGTTGGTGATTTGTCTTCTTACTTTAGTGATGTTAATTTGAGGACAAATTATTCTCAATTTTGGGAGAATGATGCAAGAGAATATTTAAATGATCTTCAAGATGATAGTGATTTGGGATACTTGATTATGAAACCGATCATATTATGTGTCTTTGATAATAATACTATAACTAACCTTGATGATATTACTTTAAGTCATTCTTGCAAGTATTTAACATATTTGCAGGAAGAAGACCATGCCATTTAAGAATTCAAGATACCTAATATTTTCAAGTGTTACAAGCTATTACAAAGAAAGCTATTGTGCATGAAATTCAACTCTACAAGTCAAGAAGACCTAGTCAACCTTTCAAGTTAAAATTTTTTTTATTAGGATTATTATTAGTTTTTTTCATGTACTAATTGGGTTAATTTGTTTTTAATAGTGTTTTTTGATTCATGTATTATATTGGATATAAATATATTTTTAATACTAATTTATGTGCTAGTGATCCATTTATGTGTCATGTGGATACATTTGTAAGCTAATTAGCAATGTTCTATGCCTATATATGCATGGTATTGACAACCCTTGTAATATGTTGATGGTTGAGTATATTGAAATATAATACAAATAATTCACTTGGTTAATTCTCTCTTTGTGATTGAATAATCATTTCTAAGACTACTTAGAGTAATTTTAGATAGGAGATATTCAAAGTTGAGTTCTTATTGAATTATTTTTAAATTTTTGCTTGGACATATTAATTTATTCTTTCAAATTGGCCAGTCACTAATCCTATTTTATTTCTATCACATGAATCTTCACTAATCTTTGAATACTTGGGTAACATTTCATCATGATAATCAAACATTTTCAATATCTTATCAACATAGTGTGAATGACTCAAAGAAAATCTGTTCTTAGTTTTTCTCTTTTTAATACCAAGAATAACATTTAGCTTCCCCTAAATCTTTCATATAAAAATGAGAAGATAAAAATAATTTGTCCCTATTAATCACTAAAACATTAGAGCTAATAATCAACATATAGATATATTATGACACAATCATATCCAAACATCTTAGAGTCAATATAAGAATCAAATTCAATTATAACTTAACCATCACTCACTAAAATTTGGTCAAAATTTTCATACCATTATTTAAGATTTGTTTAAGGTCATATAAGGACTTTTTCAATCTACACATTTTGTTCTCATGACACTCAACCAGGCGATTCTTGGGGTGTTCTACATATCACCATTTAAAAATGTAGTTTAAACATCCATGTGATGGGCTAGAAGCCCATTGATAGCAACAAAAGCAACCAAATAATGAATAGTGGAAATTTTTCAATTTCTTTCTAAACACCCATTTACATCTAATCGATTTATATCCTCTTGGAAAATTGACCAAATCTCAAATGTGATTAGACATAATTAAATCTAATTCATTTTCAATTGCTTATTTCTAGAAACTAGTATTAATAAAGGTTATTGCTTCACTATATGATTTAGGATATTCTTCTATCAAAAAGAAAGGCATAAAGTCCTCACTGATCTTGTCTACATCATCATTCTACGTAAGAAAATAATTCACCAAAAAAGGTCAAAGCTAGTTTCTATCTTACTTCTCCTAGGCTCAATAACAACACCATCATCATTTATAGTAATAGAGGAGAAAGCAAAGCAAAGTCATGTGAGTAGTAACTATATCATTTGCATTCTTTATCATGGGAAACACATTTTCAAAGAACTCTTCATTCCAAGATTCACAAATAGAATAGTTCCCACATTAGTCCTTCTAAAATATTATAAGGCAACCTTAGCTAGACACCCGCATACTTTCAAATTTGTCAAATTAAGTGCAAAAATTTTCCATAGTTCATAAGGTATTTTATCCATCTTTTTATGAGGATCATGGTTTAAATGTAACAAGGAGACAAAATAGCTTCCCCCTACATATAGAAAAACATAACAAAGCTCAATAGTATAGAATTCACTATTTCCTTTCGTGTCCTATTTTTCCTTTTAGGTACATCATTTTATTGCAGTGTATAAGATGCAATGATCTCATGTGAAACACCATGACTATCACAAAATTCCTCTAGAAAGTTCATTCCATATTAACAACCTCTATCACACCTAAGTATCTTAATCTTACGATATAACGAATTTTTAACTATTGCTTTATATGTTAAGAACATTTGTTTAGCCTCATCTATAGATCTAAGTAGACAAAATTTGGTATATCCCAAATAATCATCAATAAATGTCACATAAAACCGTGTACCTCCTCTACTTATAGTGTTCCTAAAATCCACAAAATCCGTATAGACCAATACAAGTAGCTCATTTGTTGTGTTAGTGACATATTAATGTATGTGTGAGGGTGGCATTCTCAAATTAATGAGAATATGGCTCTGTTGGATTGATAAAGTTTAAAGGAATCTTTGACAATGGTTTATGGATGATAAAGACCTTCGAATAAGGTGAAACAAAGATGAAGATGATTCACACAATATGGTGACTATTCAGTGATGATGGTTTGATAATGATGATGGTTCGAATGGTGTGTACTAGTTAGTCTATGCATTCGATAATGATTTGTTGATGATGTTAAGATTTTAAGGTTAGGTTTTAGTTTAAGGTTAAATTCGTGGTTTAGGGTTAGGGTTAGGGTTAGGGTTTGATTCGAATAGGATGATTAAGGTGATGTTTGGTTTGTATGAAAAGGTTAGGGTTTCGAATGGAGGGTTTAGGGTTTTGGTTGTATGTACCAAATTAGGACTTTGTTTAACCCCAAATTCAAGTAGGATTTTAATGGTAATTATGGAAATAAAAATATTTATGAAGGAGGGTATAAAAGATATGGATAAATCTATAACTCATACAGATAAAGATATTAAAACTTTCAAGCTAAACCGTTCACACATATTTGATTTGCTTGAGTTTGAACTCACATAGAATTCACTTGTATTCAAATTCAATGTTGATCTTCAAATTCAATTCAATTCTCAATGCCCATACTCGACATTCATAGAAGCTTTTAACCTTTCTACCATTAACTAAAAGCATAATTCAAAAAATTCCAAGCTAAAATATATTATGCTACCTTTGTGCTATCTTTATGCTAACTTTATTATCATCCAACTTTACTAATCAATTAATAAATTAGCTAAATTACTAATAATTCTCAACAATTCTGCAAATAAACTACCCATGCATGTGGTCATCATTTCCATGCATGCCATGCGCATGCACGTTGACACTTAATTGCTTGTTTGGTATGTTTCTAACAATGTAAACATCCGTTTGTCTTCAAATTTGTGGGAAATAATTTCCAAATGAAGATAATTGGCTCCATAATTATGAAAGTAAATTCTTGAATGTTTAATCCTACATCACATATTTGAGAGGCCTCCTAGCAAACTTAGCTTATGCACAAACAGAACACTTCTCATAATTATTAATTTTTGCCACATTAAACTCTGCATGTGCTAACTTGACATCCCAATGCTTAGCACTCTTACTCACTAGTCCACTTAGCAAAATAACAAAGGTTCTATTAGTAACTTCATTTTTTCCATCTGTTTGAGGATGATGTGATGTGTTAAATAGAAGCTTCATTTCTAACATGTGCCATAATGTCTTCCAAAAATAACATAGGAACTTCACATCTCTATCTAAAACAATACTTCTCGACATTTCATGCAATCTCACGATCTCTTTGAAATACAAATCCGCAGCATGGGTAGCATCATCAGTCTTGTGACATAGAATAAAATGAGCCATTTTATAAAATCGATCTAGTATAACCATAATAGAATCCTTGTATCATTTTGTCCTATCCAATCCCAGAATAAAACCCATACTAACACCTTCCTTTGGTTGAGTAGGCATAGATAAAGGAACATATAACCCTTTGTGAAAGAAACTCTTGCTCCTATAACACGTAGCACACCTAAAAACCATGGCTTGTACTCCCTTTAGCATTCTTGGCCAATAGAAAGGATCTTATAGTAACTCCAGTCTTGTGAACTCCAAAGTGTCTCACAATTCCTCCTTCATGCACCTCTTTGATTAGCAAGTCTCAAATTGAGGTATTCGGCACACACCTTTGGTTTGCTTGAATAAGAACCTATCTTGAATAACATAAGCTCCAGAACTTCCTTGTTTCTTAAAATCCTCAAAGATCATAGAAAAATCATCATCCATTTCATATTAACTCTTAAACATCTCAAACCTCAAAAGCATTGTATCCATCATGGTAAGTACCATGGTCCTCCTCGATAATGCATCCACCATGACATTTTCTTCACTATCCACATGTCTTATAGAGAACACAAATGTCTGCAAGAAACATATCCACTTAGCATGTCTTAGATTCACTTGTTTTTTACCATGTAAATACTTCAAACTCTCATGATCCTAATGAAATTGAAAAGGCTTGGGTCTCAAGTAATGACTCCATGTCTTTAAACAACGCAGAATAGCATAAAAATTTTGTCATAGGTTGAATAGTTGAGTCTTGTGTCATTAAACTTCTCACTAAAGAAATCAATCAGCTTCCTTTCTTGTGAAGGCACACCCCTAATTCCTACACTACTTGCATCATAGGTTACTTCAAATAATTTATTAAAACAAGGTAAAGATAATACTGGTGCATTTAAGAGCTTTGTCTTCAAGTCTTCAAAAGCCTTTATCCCTTGATCATTCCAATGGAACTCTCCTTTCTTTATCAACTATGTGATAGGAGTTGCAATGGTAGAGAAGTCATTAATGAACCTCCTATAGAATGAGGCCAACCTATGGAAACTTCAAACTTTATGGACATTAGTAGGAATGGGCCATATTTGTATAGCTTCCACCTTTTACGAATCAACTCAAATACCATCTCCACTCACCATATAACTAAGAAAAATCACCCTCTTCATTATGAAATCACACTTCTCCATCTTACTATAAAGCTTCACCTCTCTAAGCTTATCAAATATCCTCTTCATGTGTTATATGTGCTCGAACTCACTCTTACTATATACCAAGATATAATCAAGGTAAATAACAAAAAAGACTCCAAGGAATGGTCTAAGTACCTCCATCATTAACCTTATGAAGGAACATGGTGCATTACATAGCCCAAATGGCATCACCAACCACTCATAAAACATGTACTTAGTCTTGAAAGTTTTCTTCCACTCATCCCCTTCCCTTGTTCTTATTTGATGATAACTACTTCTAAGATCAATATTTAAGAACACCTTTGCGTCATGAACTCATCTCGGCATCAGAAATTTGTACTTGATTGTGATCTCATTCATTGCTCTCAAATCAATATACATCCTCCACGTACCATCCTTCTTAGGTACTAACAAAGCTGGAACACCACATGGACTCATATTCTCCTGAATATAACCTCAGTCTAACAACTCTTACACTTGTTTCTGTAGCTCCTTAGCCTCCTCTGGATTGCATCTATAAGCTAGCTTTTTCGGTAATGGAACTCTTAACATGAGATCAATAGTGTTCTCAATACTTCTCAAAGGAGGTAGCCCACTTAGCAACTCATCCAGTAATACATCGGCATACTCTTTCAATACTTGTTGCAATTTCAAATCCATATTAGCATTCTCCCCTCATTGGACCCCTTTTACCACTAATGCATAACATACCTTCTCATCTCTGATGGCTTCACTCATCTCATAGTTCTTAAGGATCAACATCTCCATGCCACTCTTATTTTTTCCTTTCCTACACTCCATATCCTCCTTCTTTTTTTCTTCCCTTTCAATTCTTAAAATCGAATCCTCCTCATCTAGATTAGGTTTGAGCCTAAACTTATTTATACCCTTACATACCACATACTCATTAAGGACCCCGTCATGCAGAACCTTCTTGTCAAATTTCCACGGCCACCCCAACAAAATGTGATAAGAATCCATAGGCAGAATATCGCATAAAATATCATCAAAATAATTTTCATTCTTAAAAGAGCTAAGAGTTTGTTTGGTTACCCTTACGCTTTTATCGTTGTTGAGCCATTAGAGTGAATATGGTCTTGGATTACCCTTCGTCTCTAAACCAAGCTTTTTCACCATCTTCTCACTAGCAACATTAGTATATGAGCCACAATCAATGATAACTTTTCACACTTTATCACTCGCTCTACACTTAAGCCTTGAAAATATTCTCTCATTAAATAAGTAAAGGTTGTTGTTGTACTAGGAGCACCCTTTGCAACACGTAGCAATCCACTTAGCCTTCTTCCAAACCGTCATCCATACTATCACTTTCTTCTTTGATTTCATCATCAAGTTCTTCATTCTCTTCACAAGCCTCCATATTTCCTATCTCCGTCAAAGTCAATGCCCTTTTGTTTGGACAATCCCGAGAAAAGTGGCCATAACATCTACACTTAAAGCATTGCTTATTCACCTAATCAACCACTTGATCTGTTCCTTTTTCTTCATGAGTGAACTTCCTAGCATGGTCTTGGTCTATGACTTGAGAAAGTGGTGGCTTTGACACACCCTTGAAAGTCAAATCATATGGAGCATTAATTGACTTGCTTAGTGGCTTTGTCCTCTTTAACTATTTCGTGAACGTGATGGCTAACTTGGCTAGGTCTTTAAACACGTTGCAAGGGTACAACTCTACCTTCTTCCAAAGATTCATACTTAAACCTTCGATGAATCATGCACACCTTCGTTCTTCTCATTCTTGGACATTATATATTAGAGCTAACCTTTCAAACTCCTGAATGTATTCTTTAACTCTAACTAACCCTTGCCTCAATGAAATTATTTTTATAAAATTGTCTTGCTCGTATTCCCAAGGTACAAACTTCTTCTTCAAATATTTCTTTAATTTTTTCCATGACCCAATCTTTGATTTTCATTCTCTCTCCCATCTCCTTTTTGAATTATCGTACTACACTATAGCAAATTTTTTAAACTTTAATATCATTATTTGGCACTATAGAGCCAACACTATTTCAAACTCCTGAATATATTCTTTAACTCTAACTAACTCAAAAATCGATTCAATGATTTGCAACCACTCAAGAAAAGATTCCGTAATGAGATTACCTTTAAAGTTGGGAAGATCAAAGACGATTCCTTTTTCCACGTCATCATAAGTTTTTTTAGATGTGTCACGTGGCCTTAAATAATGTCCCACACTCTCTTCTTCTTCTCAAACTCAATTTTGTGCCCTTTTCATGTTCCCTTCCTCTACTTGTTCCCTTCAGTTTTGTGGTTGGATATATGACTCATGGGCTTGGGAAGATTCTATTCTCCCCACATAAAATTTGACATCCTTGATTTTGTCCATCAAGGTCTTTTGAATATCCATCCCTCAAGTCCTCTCCTTGGATCTCAATGTTTTCTCCTTATCAACTAAGTACAACTCTCCCAAACATGCCCTTAATTGCTCAGCCTCTTGTGTTTTCTTGATCAACTCTTGGATATTCTTGAAGATGGGACATTTTCTTGATAAATATTGAAGAATATTGAAAGAAATAGTGAATCTTGATTACAATTTCACCAACATATGGCTTTGATACCAAAATTGATGTGTGTGGGAAGGTTGAATTCTCAAATTAATGAGAATATGGCTCGATTCAATTGATAAAGTTTATAGGAAGCTTCAAAAATGGGTTACAGATGATACGGACCTTTGAATAAGGTGAAACAAAGATGAAGAGATTCACACAATATGGTAGTGATTCGGTGATGGTGGTTTGTTAATGATGATGGTTAGAATGATGTGTACTAATAAGTCTATGCATTCCACAATGGTTTATTGATGATGTTAAGCATTAAAGGTTAAGGTTTAGATGAAATTTGAAGTTGTGATTAAGGTTATGGTTAGGGTTTTATTCGAATAGGATGATTAAGGTGATATTTGGTTTGTATGAAAAGGTCAATATTTTGAATGGAGGGTTTAGGTTTTTAGTTGTGTATACCAAATTAGGAATTTTTTTAACCTTGAATTAGAGTAGGATATTGATGGTAATTATGGCAGGAAAAATATTGATTAAGGAGAGTATAAAAGAAATGGATTAATCTCTAATTCATACAGACAAAGAGATTAAAACTTTCAAGATAAACCGTTCATACAGATTTGATTTGCTTGAGTTTGAACTCACATAGAATTCAATTGTATTCTTCTTCAATGTTGATCCTTAACTTCAATTCAATTCTAAATGCCCATACTTGACATCCATAGCAGATTTTAAACTTTCTACCACTAGCTAAAAGCATAATTCAAAAGATTCCAAGCTAAAAGATATTATGATACCTTTATACTACTTTATGCTAACTTTACACTAACTTTATTATCCAAATTTGCTACTCAATTAATAAATTAGCTAAATAAATAATAATTCTCAACAATTATGCAAATAAAATCCCCATGCACGTGGTCATCATTACCATGCATGCCATGCACATGCATGTTGACACTTAGTTGCTTGTTTGGTACATTTCTAGCAACGTAACCGTCCGTTTGTCTTTAAATTTGTGGAAAATAATTTTAAATAAAGAATAATTGGTTCCATAATTATGAAAGAAAATTCTTGAGTCTTTGCTTCTAAATCACATATTTGAGAGGCCTCCTAGAAAACTTAGCTCATGCACAAGTAGAAAACTTCTCATAATTATTAATGTTTGTCACATTAATCTATTTTAAACTTTTAAGTATATTTAAGAAATCTATATTCATATGCCCTATCCTACCATTCCAAATATCAAAAAACTCATATAAATAACTAGAACTAGCAGAATTTGTTTCATTCAAATCAAAAGGAATGGTATTTAATACGAAAAGACGATCAATTATGTATCCCTTACCCACAAATATCTCATTTTTTGTTATTACTACATTATCAGCATCAAACACAAGTTTCATCATGGCTCTAACCAAAAGAATACTAAAAATTAAGTTCACACATTGAAAATGTATAAAATAAACATCACTAAAAGATAGTTTCTTTCTAGAAGAAAGTGTTAGAAGAACATTTCCCTTATCAAGAACTTCAATTGTGGTTTAGTTTCCCATGTACACAAGTTTTCCAACATCAACATCCTCGAACTGGATTAAAATCTCTCTATTAGCGAATAACTGTTTCAAAGCACTAGTGTCCAAAATCTACTATGCCATGTTGTTCACATCTACTAAAACTACAATGAAATCCTCTATTTTTTAGTCTAACTCCCCTAATCCTGCCTCTTGTAGCACTAAAGCCTTATGAACCATCTTTCCACAAACATAATAGGTCAAATTCTTCTTCTGGATCTTGTTAAAGAGGAAACTTAATAAGTTTCCTCTATTTAAACTTAATAAGTTGTACATACCTTGTTCTTGTGTATTTAATTTACTTGTTAAAGAAGTACATTAGTGGGTTATAGCTAGTTATTTTGGAATTCATAAAACCATAGAAATACTACAAGAAAACTTTTACTGGCCACAGATGATAAAATTAGTACAAGCTATTATAGGAAGATGGGTGACTTGTTAAAAAAGTAAAAGTTTCTTCTCTAAGGGTTTGTATACTCTTTAATCAGTTTCTAATCAACCTTGATAAAGTGTTAGCATGGATTTTATCTTGGGTTTACCAAGGACACAAAGGGGTAAAGACTATTCTTGTAGTAGTGGATCGATTTTTAAAAATAGCACATTTCATACCTTGCAACAAGGCTGCTAATGAAACACATGTAGCAAACTTATATTTTCAAGAAATAGTAAGTTTATATGGAGCTCTAAAAAAGTATAGTATCAGATAGAGACGTTAAATACTTGAGCTACTTTTGGAAGACATTTTAGCATATGTTAGGTACTAAGTTGTTGTTTAGTACTTCTCATCATCCCCAAATAGATGGTTAAACCGAAGTAACTAATAGAGCTCTAGGAACTTTGCTATGAGTGTTAATGAATGAGAGCACCAAAGATTGGGATATAAAGCTTGTGCTTACTGAATTTGAATATAACAGGAATCCTTTTAGTACAACTCATTTTAGTCCTTTTGAGGTTGTTTATAGGGTTCATTCTTATCCATCCATTAATATATTGTCATTTTAAAAAGTATATATAAAAAAAATTATGATCTCAAGTAAAGAATTGAATTCTTTAAAAAAAATTATTTACAAATTAAAGACAACATTGAAAAATCAAATGCTAAATACCAAGCTCAAGCAAATAAAAATAGAATTCAACATGTGTTTAAACTAGGAGATTTCGTATGGTTGCATTTGATAAAATAAAGATTTCTAAACTTAAGAAAGAATAAACTAATGCCAAAAGCTGATAGGTCATTCAAAGTCTTAAGAAAATTTGAGAATAATACATATGAACTTGAATTGTCTGAACATTAAGGAGGAGTATGTAGGACTTTCAACATTGGTGACTTATCTTCTTACTATAGTTATGCTAATCAATGGAAAATTCTTCTTTAAAAAGGGACAATGATGTAGGAGCATCTCTAAATCACTCTCAATATTATTCTTCATAGGATGAAGAACAAGAAGAATTAGAATACTTGGAAATGGAACCAATTGTGTTTGAAAATTCTTATGCTTCTAATGTTTTGCTAAGTAATTCTTACAGGTATTATATATGTTTGCAAGAATTTCATGCTATTGAAGATCTTTGATGTACAAGAAAATTACAATGGCATTATAAGTATTACAAATTGCATGGAAGAACAAGACTAAAAGATATAAAGTTGGATTACGTATGTTAAATCTATGTATTACATGATTAAAGTTTATGTAGGTTTGTTATTTTATTGTATACTTTGTAATACTTATAAATTGTCATTGTAATTCTTTAATATATACTTGTAACATGCATTAAGAGGTTAATTTCATTAATAAGGGCTGAACGATGGGTTTGTTAATGAAAAGGGCCTGCATGGGTGCATGTATATATAAAGGTACACCTTGATCTCAACATTATGTTGAGTTCATGAATGAAAATAATTTGAAAGAGAGAACAACACAAGCCTTGTGTGTTTCTTCTTCTTTTCTTCTCCTCCTTCAATTGAGAGCTTTGGAGAGTAGTAGAGAGTATTCTATTGAGAAATAGAAGATTTTTCTTTAGAAAGCTTAAAATCTTAAAATTAGATCTTTGCCACCTTTTAAGTGTTATTCGACATTCCTTATCAATTTATATATCATTCAAAGCTCTAAATAGTTTGCAATACTTGGCCTATAGAAAAAAGTTCCTAAAAATGTTGAAGATTGCTTGGTGATGATCTTCCACATCACAAATATACCATAATGAATAGATTTGGTTACACCCTCAACCATAGTTGGTACTAATACAAGTTAACTAAGTTTACCTTAATGGCTTGGATATTAAGGGCAGAAAGCCCTTTCAATTTAGTAATTTCCTAGCCTCCCATCCTCACTTCCTCACAAAGGTAAAAGAGGTATGGATGTTCCAGTTGCAAGATCCAAGCAATATCAGGCTATTTAAAAATTAAAGAGATTAAAAGCTGTATGCAAAACTTTCAGTAGAAGCAAATTTTGGAGCATAAATGAAGCTGTGGATAATTCAAAAACGAGCTAGGATGAAATTTGTCAACTCCTTGTCACTGACCCTATGAACCCAAACCTTGTTCAACAAGAGAAAAAAGTTCAAAAAAAAAAACCAAATACGATGAATTGCCTCCAAAGTTAATACAAGTTGTCCCCTGTCTCGGGCACTCGTGCAAAAAGGTTTTGAAATTTATCGGAACAATGCCCAAGACCACAAGAAGCAAAAACAAAAGAGGTTGAGAATGATACAATATATGCCTAAAACGAAGCTAAAAACCCTGCTTAAATAAATGAAAATTGAACAGTGAAATATGGAACGCCATCTATTGTCAAATTAAATACTTTTGTTAAGATAATTATCAGTCAACTTCCATTCAAAATCTTTTTGGATAAATTCTGTACGTAAGACATAACTTGGCTTATGACATCGTGTAAGAGAAATTAGACTAATCCCAGTGAAATTTAAGAAGGTTAAGTCTCCGCTTTTCGGCATCTGCAGAGGACATCCAAATAATGACCTTTTTGTGTTCCCATATGATATGAGTGAGAGACAGCTACGCCCCTGAAAACAGACGATATGACGAGTTCAAGACACTGGGTAAACAAAATGCACTGGTCCTTGGGAGTCCGTGCTTCAATATTCCATTCCCATGAGATAAAACAAGGTTAACGATGAAACACCAACAGAAGCAAAGGCGAGGGCCACATCAACACGGGGCACCTCCTTATAGAGATCTAAATACGGCTTATATCACGGCCGAATATTAGCGTTGTCAGCCAATTGGTGGCAACGTAAAATCTGTTTCTCCAACTTATGACACGCGTGAGATATGCAGATCGCCAAATAAACCAGCTAGTGAATCCTGCAATTGAAATCCCTTTTCCTTCCTACACAAAGGAGTATGTTAGATCATTGCTTTTCCTGCATATTTATTGAAGTCAAGGAGAATAGTATTAAATGACATGTTAATGGAAAGGAGTCATGAGCACCTTGCTTTGCCTAAGGTCTACAAGGGCCTTGTATCTTCCAAGGGTTGCCATGCTTCCTAAATGCTGGTAGACAAAGGGATCTCCAAAGTCAATGTCTTTGGCACTGTTCGCACGCCCTCCTCCGGCCTTCCCAATTCTGTTCAGGAGGTGAGACAAATACTTCCCTTGTCGCTCTGCGACCTGTGTGCAAGAAAAAGGTGGGATGTCATGTGTCATAAAATATTCTTAATGGGCAAATCAATTTTACAGTTTCATCAGGTCACAAATGTTAGATCCAAAACTACATCGGAAGCTGATAAATCTCTAGCTTAAGACAAAACAAATGTCAACAGCAATCTTCGTCTTTTTCAGCCTTATTCCCTTCGATTCGATCCCATTCCACCCACATGACGGAGAAAGGGGGGGGGCATTGAAGAAGAAAGTCAAAAGGTGTTGGGGTTTTTTTTTTTGTGGGTTAGGGAAGCAGCCACTATTGGGATAATATTTGAATAATGGTTAACAAAAATAAAAGATAATGCAACAGAGGGTATATTTTACTTTGGCGACACGTCTTCTCAAGTTTCTCGTAGGGTACGCATTTCAATAAGCTAATCGCTCACCTGAGCCAAAGCTGGAAGAACCGGTTTGCCGGTGCTTTCAAGGAATCCAGCACAATCACCAATTGAAAACACATCTTCAACAGAAGGAACACGTAGCCACTCATCGATGCCAATCCTGCGGAAGTGCAATACAAAAAGACATCGGTAGGGAAAAGAACGAAACCAGTTCAAAACTACAACAAATCATACAACATGCACAGATTTGAAAACATTTTTTTTCAGTGAATCGGTTGGAGCAATCACAAAATCACTACATTTGAGTGAAACTAAGAGTTCCCCATAAGATCCAACTCAAATAGAAAACTGATATTAACACCACTCCTTATGAAAAGGAAAGGAAAAACATAGAAAGGGAAAAACAATAAAGAGAAATGACTGCTTAATATTTCCTCCTATTACACCAGACTGAACCCGCACCAGCAAATAGAGACATGAGGAGATCGACGTCCACAGTGAAGTCATAGTCGAGTTTTGAGAATCGCCTAAATATAATATTAGAAATTTCAAGATTCTCAGGACTTACCTTCCACCGGGAGATTTTGGAAGGTCAAGAGACTTCACGAAAGGTGAGGGACCCACACCTGTGGACCACACTAACAATCCATATGGAACTTCAGACCCATCAGAAAGAATGATCTTTTCTGGTAGTACATCCTTCACAATTCCACGTACTAGTCGAACCCCTGACTGAAGAAGTATGTGTCACATGCCTGAACGCCAATTAAAATCACAAAGTACAAACTTTCTTACGTGCCTTTCTGCTATTTTTCTTCTTTTTCTCCCTTCCTTGAATGTGTGATAAGGTTTTAGGGAGTGTTTTCTAGCAACAAGTACGCAATAATTATAGTAATAGTAGTAACAAGATGAAAAGTGACAACAATAATATGCGTGCTTGACAACTTCCTCAACCATGCAATGCAAGGTCACTGATTGTCCTCCGAGAGCAGTTGCCAGGCAAAGTGCATAGGCCATTTTTCTTTGCTTTCTGACTTTACAGCCACATTCTAAAAGCCATAGAAAAGGCTATGTTCTTGTCAACTAAATTTCAAGACCCTTCAAATAAGTCCAAATTTTGGTAATAATAATATAAAACTAATGATAAATAACTATATCTATAATCATGATAATAATGATAACAATAGCGATAGTAGAAATAGTAATAATATAAAACACCTTATGGCAATAACAATAGTGAAAGAATTAATTCTTTCAGATCAAATAGCCAAAAAAAGACAAAAAGAACATAACCAAAGTCATCAACAAACTCTAGAGGCAGGCAATCAATGAACACACTATTAATAACATACTTAGCCTAAACCTATGTAAAGCATCAAGCAAAGTGCCAAAAGGCTTATGTACTCGGTCGTAAATCTTCCTCCTTTGGTGAATGACCAAGAAGGGCTGCCAACATCGAGTACACCTGACAAATCTGACCTAACTCAACCGACCCAACCAAATAACCCAATCTGAACCTGAAAAATTAAACCTAATCTCAACCTAAAAGCCTGAAACAACCCGAATCAATCTGAACCTGATCCTAATTTAACTAATCTGATAGTGACTTGTATTTGAATAACCCGAAACAAAGTAATCCAACTGGAAAAAAATTCCACTCCATACTAGGGTAGAAAACCAAAAATGACCTAACCCGAACTTACCCAACCCAAAATGACCCGACTCGAACCCAAGCCATACTCGGATATAATTTCAAACTTGATACAAACTAAAATCAAATTTGATCACAAGGGTGATATTTTATCTCATATAAATAAACACATAAATACCAATAAACTATCATATTAATAAAACTTTATGTAAAAAATATATAAAACCCATCTAAGAAACAAAAAAAAAAAAGCTATTAAAGCTTTTTTTTCCTAACTTTATTTTAAGATTATATTAGCATCGATCAGATTAAATAATAGAAATGTCTATTATTATGATTATAATTATAATTATTATAAATATAAACATAATATTTGTAAATATAATAGTTATAATATATATTATTATAATAACAATAATAAAATTTATATTTTTATTTCTACTAATAATAATGATTATTATATTTTTAAAGATGACAATAATTATAATTAATTATAATAATACTTATAATTAATATGACAATTATAATTATTATAAAAATCATTGTGCTCATACATATCATAATATTTATAATTGTATTTATAACAATAACTATAATAATAACACTAATAATGATAATAATGTATCATCATTATTACATATTTTATGATAACAATTTGTTATATCATTACATATATTATGATAAAAATTGATATGATAAGCACAACAAGAATAATAAATCACAAAATTTAATTTATTAATTATATTAAATTGATAACGATCAATGTCAATACAAATTCTAAATTGAATTAACTTAGTCCAAGTCCGATATAATCCCAAGTTTATAGACCTGAATCCACCCAACCCAACCTGAAGAAATCCTGATGCAAAAATATTTCAAAATTTTGAAGATTGACTTATGAATCACGATAGAAGAAAGTAATGGTGAAATTTGAAGATAATTATATATCCTATAATATGGATATCATTGGAAAGCTTATTAAATTAGGAGTCCAACGCAACTTTTGGATCTCAAATCCAAGTTATCTACACAAAGTTATGACTATTTTACCATGTCTGTCAAGCTGAATTTTTACATAGGAATGGATAGAGTGTCATAATTAGCATTATGGACGCCATTATCTTTTCATATTTATTAGCTAGGTTGTTATTGACTTATTTGATAATTATGTTAGCATATTAGTTAGTTAATCTATTTCCTTAATCATTAAGAAAGTAGATAAGGTTTATCTTTTATCTTATGATGTATTTTATATTTTTAAGATTTTGTTAGGATTTAACTATTATTATCATAGGAGATTACTATTCAGGAGAATAGTATCGTGAATAGTTATTTAATTAGTGTTTATGTTATTTAATTTTAGTTTATCTTATAATGGAGGAGGTTACATAAGGATGTGGATATTATCCTATAAATATCCCATGTAAACTCATTATTTGAATATGATAGTTGAATTGAGTTATAAAATCGAGTTTTTTCTCATTAAAACCCTGTGTGGGTTTCTTTGTTTTATACTTACATTATCTGTGTGAGTCGTAAACTAAAGAAAAATCTATGTGAGTGATAATTTAGAAACCCTCTATACCTTTTCTGTGTGGATTTGGATAAAGTTATCAAGTGAAGTTTACTGTGTGTTTCTTCATTGAAGATCCTTTGAGACTATCTGTGTGAGGCTTTCAAAGCTAGTTTGAAGAATTACTTTGTGTGATCCTTCATCTATATCCTTAATTTAAAATTTGCCCTTTGTTTATCATTATAAAATTATATAAAATAATGTATTTTTCAAACCACTCATTATGTTACATATTAAATCCGACAGGTTAGATTTGGACCCAACCAAATATTCTCCTGATTCAAAATGACCCGACTCAAAATAGGCCTGACCCGAATCATTGTTGCTCAAATTAAACTCAAACTTGAACCCAATTCAATTGCATAGCAATCCGATTTTAACCTAACCCATCCCATATGACTCGTTTGACATCTCTAACAAAAAGTATACCATAAACTCCCAATTCTAGATCCCTTCCTATATTTCACTGAATACAAATATTTTTTTGGTTCGGGCAAACATACACCCTAATGGCTACAACCTAGAAACATAATAACCAGAAGAACATGCCAAAAAGATCAAAAGCCCCAAAATTCAAGTTTAAGTTCTCTTCTAATTTTCTAAGCTTGTTAGCCTTCTATTGACTTTGTTAATCATCGGTCTAGGGCTATAAATGAGATGAGTTGAGCCGAGCCGAATACCCCTAAACTGGAGCTCAGCTTGTTTAACTAAATGAGCCTAAAATAAGGATTGGGCTTGACTCATTTAACTAAACGAATGAGACGAGCTCACGAGTCAAAGCCAAAAAATAAACTAAGCCTCACTTTTTTGAGCTTGGGCTCGACTCATTTAATAAATGAGCCCAAAAGTGAGGCTCAAGCTCAGCTCATTTAACTAAACGAACAAGCTGAACCAAACTTTTAACAAGCCAAGCCGAGCCGAGCCGAATCCTATGTCGATCTATGCTTGATCAATCTTAGCAAATAATTCAGGGTTTTTATTATTAATACATAGGCTAAAACTTGGAAATAGGGCATAACTTGAAATATTGAATACTATGTTTGTCTTTTGCAGACTTAAATATGTTGTGATTTTTATCGTTTCATCTTCAAATTAAACATTGGAATTTTGAAGATAAAAAATATAAGTAATTTCTTATATTTTGTCCATTTTTTTGTCTTGAGGTTCTTTACTTTCCCCCCAATTTGTTGTAATGTTTGGAAATTAAATGTAATTTACTATCTTGAATTGGTAGCACATGCTAGAAAATATAAATAATTCAGAGATAAAATTAATCATTTTGCAAATTTTTATCAAAGAGAGACTAGTTTTTAAGCTTTTTTATTCTATGATTGATTTCATATCAAAGTATATATTGATCATTATTCAACATATTGCTTGTTCTTCTCGACACATATATTATTAAGAACTTTTGAGGGAAGACTTTGATAATTCATGTGATGTCATGGTTAGTATGTCAAACTTTATATAAAATATGTATGTTCTATATATTCTTAATTTATGTCCTGATTATTTTCTTAGCAAATATATAAAATTTAGGGATATAAGAATATAAAACACTATATTTGATATTGACAAATACATAATAACAGATAAAATAAGGCCACATCTTAATGTTTGCATAGGGCTCCTGCTAACCCAAGACTAAACTTGGATGTTGGCCCCTTTCCATGGCAAAATTGAACCAGAATTAACCCCCAACATGTGTTCTCCAAGAGAGAGAGAGAGAGAAAACAAACACAAGTATAAGCCATCTAGCTCCAATACCAATGGGATGGAGTAGTCAATCAAAGACAAAAACTCTAATGCCCATAAATGTCCCTTTATAGCAACCAAACAATTCAAATTTTCCAAATATATCAAAATGAATTTTAAGATCAATATGGGCTAGGCATTCAAGCTCCCCACCCTAAGCAATACATCTTACCTTTGTCAATTGCCTAGTGGCATATCGTCTAAGGCGGTCATCAAATGTGGATAAGATCTCATTTGCCTGCATAGGGAGGGTAGTAGTAGAATATTCAGCATATATGAGACAATAGTCATGTCCAATCTTTATGATAAATCACATCCATAATATATCACAATACAAAAACAAAGAGCTTGTTTGCTTCAGAAAGTAATTTTAGACCAACTGATGGTGTTTGGTTTTATTTTTAAAAAAGTTATTATAAAAAAGTAATTAATGAAAATTACTTTCTAAAAAAAATAAACCAAAAGCAAATTGACCTATTTTTTACTTCTACTTAAAACTTATTTTAAAAGGATGTGGTATGGTATTTTGTTAACGAAATTCTCATTTAAAACAACTCCTCTAGCAGAACAACACTAGTCATTATTTCTCCATTTTGCGGCCACTGCTCTAGCTTGCCACCATCAGTTAATTGTGCTCATCACTCCTAAGCTCGCCTCTATCCATTGATTTCTTCCGCCGCAATGAAACCTTCTCCATCAACTCACTCCCATTACCATAAATCAAGTTAAGGAGAGTCTTGTATTTTTAATTAATATGGCAATCAATTATGAAATTCCAACTTAGTTTTCAAGTCTCTATTCTCTCTCTCTTCAATTGTTCGGCTTGGGATACAAAGCTAATTGTTGGGCTTCAATTTTTCCTTCATATTCAAAGCCTAGGTTTGCCACAACATAAGATTATTTAGGTTTCGATACTTTAATTGTATCTAATTCTATAGCTATATTATTGGTTAATGATTGATAAGGCTAAATATGTTCATTGAGTTCCTTATATGAGAGGGCCCAGAAGCAGCCATAAATTGTTCAATTTTCCTACCACTTAATGGTGCTCATCTATTTATTCACCTACCCCACCCCGCCCCCTAGTTATCACAATAATCGATTGTTATTGTTGTAAGGTTTTCAAAGATTTTATGTATTATTTTACTTGTGTTGGACTCGGTGATGTTCCTATATGGACTGTGGATTTTTGATCAATTTGTATATATGGTCCCACCATATAAGGTAAAGGCTCAATTGTTATTTATCGTTGCAAAAGATGATAGATTTTGACATCAGACTCAGATGGACTTGAATGTCTAACCCTGATCTCTATTACATTGAGATTAGTGTTTGAAAAGGCCTAAGGCGCACCTAGGCAATAGGGGTCCTGGAGTCTAGGCACTAGGCACAAGGCCAAGGCGCGCACCTAGGCAATGTGAGGTGCAAAAATTACTCAAAGCTAAAAAAAATGTTTAAATGACTAAGTTTTCAAAAAAATATATATATATATATATATATATATATACCATAACAAGAAAATACTTAGAAAAATAACAATATATGAGTTTAATACTACCAATACTAGCAGATAGTTGGGACTATGGACCACTTCTTCTTGCTGTCTCTAATTCTCAGCTCTCTACGGTTTGTCTCTTTGTCTTACTTTGTTTATTTTTTTATATGAGTTTAATACTACCTACGTGTTTTAAAAATGAATTTTACTCTCTTTTTTATATTTCCCTAATAACTCTGACTTTGCTTGTAGGATTTTAGCCTGTTTGATTACAGAATGTGCATCTTTCCCAAAACAACTATTGCTTACCCCAATCAAAACTATAACAGACTTACACATTTCCAAAAAAATGTCTACTCCTCTCCCCCCAAGTCCCTAGCTCCCTGCATGATTTTTTTCTGCTGAAAAGCATGTGCATGTCTACTCCTCTCTCCTAAGTCCCTAGCTCTTTGCATGATTTTTTTTCCTGCTGAAAGGCATGTGCACTTCTACTCCTGTCCCTTAAGTCCCTGCATGATATTTCCAAAACAACTATTGCTCTCCCTAATTAAAACTATAAATAGGCTTCCCTTTTTCCAAAAAATGTCTACTCCTCTCCCCTAAGTCCTTGTCTCCCTGTATGATTTTTTTTGCTGAAAGGAAATTTTGCTCAAAGGCGCGTACCTTTGCACCTGTGCGCTTCTGCTCCTTAGGCGCGCCTTAGCCGCCTTATGTGCGCCTCACTCACATTGCTTCACGTAGCACCAAAAAAGCCCCCACCCCCCATCGCCTTGCGCCTTGAACCTTAGGCGTGCTTTTTCAAACACTGATTGAGATTATGTGTGTATGCACAAGGTTGCAGGTACAATTCTTTGTATTGATCCTAATTTATGAATTGGTATAGGGAAGGGTATATGAAGCCTAAATGATTGAGGAAAAGACATATGGGAAAGGTTACTTTTTACGGCATCAGATACTTGTGTATGATTGTGTTGTGTGATAAAGTTGGTTAACTTGGGGCAAAGAGGAAGATTGAAGAAGAATATTGAACCAACTACTCAGATGTTGTTTTTGGTAAGCAGCGATACTCGTAATGATATATACTCCATTAAGATTTAAGACAAACACCTGAAAAGTTTTCTCCTTCCTTTCTTTTTGGAGTATTGCAATTCTGATGTACTTTACAAAGATTTTAATGCTTGGACTGCTGAGGGCCTCGTTTATTTGTGTAGGATGGAAGTATTCTTTCGCATTAAGATAATTATCCAACTGAAGAAACTTATTTAATGCTTACTATGATCGTCAATCAGTGGAGATAAAATCCATTGCTTATGGATATCAAGTCCAAGAGCGCATTAGAGTCTCCTTCATACAATTTTGTTATAGTAATTGATCTTTGATGGATTGATCAATAATATATGTACTTATTGAATTGTTTTGGGGGAATTTCTTGAGGAATAGGATTTTAGGTTCATCCCCCCCCCCAAAAAAAACCTTTCTTTTGGTGAGATATAGGATTCCATTTTATATGTTAGTGTTTTGTGTTCGGTAGTTTCAGTTCATTGATTGTTATACATGTTTCTTAATTTTACTTTGGGTTTATGTCTAATGTAATTGATGCCTTGATTTTGTATAGATGGATGATTGGGGGAAAAAAATATTACTCCTAATATTACTTGTAGTGCGATGTTTGCATAAGAGAAGCATGATGTGCATTGAGAAACAAGTTTGTTTAGATTCTTCTTAAACATGCCATCAATTTGTTTGATACGTATTAAATGGTAATGATAGACTATGCCATAACTTTTTTTAGAATGAAGAAGGATGTCTTTCTCAAGTTGTCAAGTTTTTTCGAGACCAAAGAATTTGTTTAGTGATATTTATAAAGTGACCAATGAAGAATAATTAGTGATTTTTGTATATATAGTTGATCATAATGAAAGGAATAGAGTTGTACAATAACAATTTCAACACTCTAGAGAGACTATTAGTAGATATTTTGACAAGGTTTTTATTGTTATATCTAAGATGGTTGGCAAGATTATAAGGCCTCATCAAAGCCCCAACAAGATCAAGAATGATCCAAGACTTTGACCTTATTTTAAAGATAGTGTTCGAGAAATAGACGAGATACATATCGATACTTATATGCCAAATAATGAACAAATTCCATATCATAATAGTAAAGGAGTATGTTCTCAAAATATGATGGCAATTTGTTCTTTTGATATATTATTCACATTTGTGGAAGCTAGATGGGAAGGGTCAGCTCATGATTATTTGATATTCCAACACTTTATTCGAGGTCCCAATAAAAAATTTTATCATCCACCTCAAGGTAAATATAGCATTAACTTATATATTATGTTTAAAATATGAGCTTACATTTTATGCAGATATGTATTGTGTTGATTAACGATATTCTAATACATTCGGCTAACTTGCTCCATTCAATGATATAAGATATTATCTATTCGATTTTCAAAGAGTTGGCAATCTACAAGAATAGCAAGAGTTATTTAATCATTAACACTAAGAATAGGAATGTTGGACAACAAGTAGAGGGTAGAGTTGTTAGAGAAATGATTTACATCATAGGATTGCCGATGATATTTACTAGACTCATCCCTAGCTATTTGTTTTCATGATGTTTATTATGAATATTCATTGCATAGCATAAACTTTGATTATATCACTATCTAAATATTAGTAAATTTTATAAAATTTGTTTAGTGGTTGTTCTTAATTTGTTTAGATTCAAGAATAATTTAGGAAATTTCAAACCTTTTTCCTATAGTTTTAAACTTCATTGGACATTTTTTTAAGCAGACTTTTTTTAACAATTTTAGATTATTTTTTTTTTTCAATTTTTAGTACTTTATAATATCTTTATACTTTTTCATATTTAATACTAAAGAATTTATATAATAATTATTACCCCAAAAAATATAGATATCAGAAGATAAAAAAATAAAGATGGGAAATAAAAAGTAATTATGTAGAAGAATAAAAACCAAACCCTAATGTGGTACAATAAGTTGTTTTTTAGTATTAATCACTTTTACAACAAAAGTAAAACAAACACATATTTTGTTAAATAAAGTAGTACTTAAAAAGTAGTTTTCTATAGTTTTTATCTAAAAATGATTATCAAAAATAAGTAAAGCTAAACGGGGGTAAATTCATGAGAAAAAGAAAATTAAAAGACTAGGCAACAGAAAACACATGCAAGTAAATCTAGCTGATTGAATGTTGCAGTAGAGACAAACCTCAATTAGTGTAACATGGATGTAATTTTTCACGTGGGTGTATCTTTGACGAACATCCCTCATAATGAAATCACTAAGTTCACCACTAAACTCAACTCCGGTGGGGCCACCTCCGACAACAACACAGTGTAAGAGTCGTTGTTTCTCTTGGTCAGTAACACCTACAAGCAGTCATAAATAAAGCCAGGCAAATCCAAAAGCAACCAATCTTCTTACAATGCAATGTCGTGGCAACAAAAATAGCTTACCAGGAACATCAGACAGCATCAAATTCAAGAGTAACTTCCTGCGGATTTCTTGAGCATGATGAACTTCTCGAAGAAAAATTGCATGTTCATACACACCACGAATTCCAAATGTCAAAGCTTGAGCCCCAGATGCAATAACCAACTTGTCATATGCAATTTGAAACTTCCGTGGGGCCAATGAATGGGATCCATCTGTTGCGGTTTCACAATGAACCTAATAGGAGATGCAAAACCATTTGGCAAAAGTTCTCCAAATAAGCAAGAGCACAAGTAGGACGGGATAAATTCACAGCTTACAACAACTTTGATGAACAATGGATCATTCACTTCCACCAGTTAGTTACCTTTGATTAATTGCATGGAAAGCATAAAAAAAATTCAAAAGCAGCATATGTTTTGGGGTACTAACAATATGTGTCCCAGAATGAATAACTCATTAATATTGTCCCTATCTTCACTACCGCATTTAACCAAACCAGACCTAGATAAGAAGACTACTTTGTGATGCAGGAGCATCTCAAAATAATATTTCACTAATTAATTAAGGGATCAGAAAACACTCTTAACTTGGATGAAATTAATTAGCTGAATATGAGAAAATCAGTGGTTGTACCAGCCCATGCATGCATGGTGGCATGTTCAACCCAAACACAACCAATTGTGGTAGCTTATCCAACCCAAGCCCAACTAACTATGGTAGCACATCAAGCTGAAGGCCAACCAGCTATTTTATTGTTATTTCTAAGTATTTTGCCACCGAAGAAGCCAAATCAGCCCAAGCCCAAGGCTGATTTCGAAAATTGAATTAAAAAAAAAAAGACAACAAGAAAAAGGAGGACAAGTGGATGGCGGAGTAGGTGAAGAAAGTCAGCCAAGTCAACAAATCAAATTATTTTAATTGACTAATCATGGGAGATGATTGATTAGGTATGGGTAGACCTGGCAAAGTTGACCCAACCCGACCGACCCAACCCGAATAATCCGACTT